>CM070686.1:14337353-14937353 GCA_036346265.1 Melocanna baccifera | reverse complement strand
GCAACAGTGCTGCCCAGCTTCAATTACAAGATTCCGCCAGCTACACTCCACGTGTCCCCCTATCTTGGGGGCCCGAAGCAATCGACGACGGGCGAGGGACACTTCCCTCGAAGCCATAAAGCCACATGCGTAGAGCCCCGTCGATCCTGCCTCAGATGTCCCATCAGTGTTTGGAACTGTGGGGCAACAGTTGCGCCCGTGAGGCCCCCTGTCATTCCTCAAGCCTACTTCATCCCTATCACGCCCAGTAGTACGAGACGGAGCGCTCGCATGTCTACTCCGACTAGGCGCCAGCTCCGCTGCCACCACTTCGAAGGGTGGGGGACGGAGCGCTCGCACGTCTACTCCAACTAGGCGCCAGCTCCGCTGCCACCACTTCGAAGGGTAGGGGATGGAGTGCCCACGCGTCTACTCCAACTAGGCGCCGAGTGCGAGCACGTCCATTTCGCCTAGGCGCTAGCTCCGTGCCTACCTCGAGCGTCTACCCCGACTAGCCAACAAACTTCACAAGAAAAGCACAAAGTGGATGTGCCCAAGAACGGCGGCGAGGACGAATGCTTCGGCTTATCTACCGCGTTGCTACAAAGCGATTACAAAGCCCACCAGGTCAACGCTGCTCGTTCGGCTTCGCCTGGATGGCCCTCCACGCCGAGGCCTCACCCGTCGAGGGTCGATTCGCCTAGAAGTTCAGCGACTCTTCAGCCCGCCACCAGCGCCGTGAACGGCGCCGGGTCACAGCGTCAGAAATTAGCAACCGGTCCCCGTTGGGCAACTGCTTGGAATAAAATGGTGCGGTTGGTCAAAGAAGGGAAGCAATTTTCACCTCATTCGCAGCATGGAGTACATAGCTTACAACACACACCGGCGCACAAGAACCCCGGGGTCACACCTGCCTCAAGCTGTCAGCGATGTCATCGTTGCGCTGGGCAACTCCATCCAGCCATTCGTCAAGGTTTCCCTCGTTGTACATGTTCCACCGCAGCTCCACCTTTGCCGCGGCCGCTCCGATGTACTCCCAGATCCGTTCATGAAAAAACCGAACGGCGGACCGAACAGCGCGCACGGCACTGGACTTCACTCCGGCCCCAGCAGGGATCTCCAGCTGTGGATCGCCCAATTGGTCGACATGACGGCAGCCCCGGTGCTGGAGAAGAGCATACACCAGGCATGCAGTCACGTAGGAGCAGTGATTGTCAAAAGACGTCGCGGTGGCCTGAGCGAGATCGGCCGCTTCCCCAACTCATCAAAGTGTCCGTGAAAGTTCTTCAGGTCCGAATGAGCGGGGTGGCACCTCGGCAACAAGGTTTTCAAGGGTGCCTTCCAGAGCCAGCATAGCCTTCCATGCTGTCGCCGAGGTGTCGCCCAGCGCCTAGTCCCGCTCCCTCAGAGACGCAGCAAGGTGGCCCTTTTCTTCCTTCAGCACAGCAATCTGCCGAAGCAGGCCGTCCCGCTCCTCTACTGATGCCCGCCGAGCTGCCGCCACAAGCTCCGCGGCATAGGAGACGGCCCCCTGCGCGGTCTCCGCTTCAAGACGCCGAATGCGGTCGTCCTTGGAGGCATGCGCCTCCTCCGACGCGCGAAGAGCTCCTTCGGCGGTGCGCAATTGGTCCCCCAATGCATCCCGTTCGCGGGCATGGACCGCCTGCAGCGTCCAACCAAGGGCGAGGGTCTACACGATAAACCAGTCAGTACACCTCCAAAGGGCTGCATGCCGTAAGGGTTAGATACTTACCCTCATTTTGGAGACCTCTAACACTCTCCCAAGCAGTCCCGACCCTCAAGCCTACAGCGCATCGCGGTCCAGGCTCGCGGCTACGCTATCCGCGACCCCCTGCCACGCTGCTAGCACCTTTGCTCAAGGGATGAAGTCCACTAGACGTCGGGTGGCATCCGCGGTGATAGCTTCGGCGGCGCTGGATGTCCCTTCCAAGCGAATGTCCTCATGCTCCGAGGGTGGCCCGCGTTCGGGGAGCCATGTTGCTACAAGAGGACATGGTGGTCAGCCCTACGAACGTACAGCGGGCCACACCAAGCAATGTAAGTTTACCTTCAGCTCCGCCCGAATCCGCAAGAATCTCGGCATCCCCGGCCACCCCGTCAGGTGAGGGGACCTCAGTATCGGAGCTTATCTCCACCAAGCCCTCGCCCCCGGCAGCCACAGACCTGATCAGGGCCGCGGGGACACCGAGGCACTCGGTGTCTGAGTCGGAGTCCCATAGGGCTCCGACCTTGCTCGCTACAGCGAACCCCCTCGCCGAGCGAAGGGGCGATTAAGTAAGAGGGCAGCCCCCCTCGGACACCGCCGCAGAAGGAGGTCCCACCGTGGCAGGGACGGACTCCACCCCAGCATCCTCCGCGGGTGACGGCTCCGCCTCAACGCGGGCTGACGGCGAAGCAGCACCCGCGCCTGCCTCCAAGTCGGCATGCTTCGCCGAGTCGGAACCCACGCCTGCTGGTACTCCCTCCCCTGCGGAATCACAGAGAGGGGGGCTTGGGGCTGGAACAGCGCGCTCTGGCACCCTAATGCCCAAGGCTTCGCACACACGGTTTAGCTGCCCCAACCCTACCTCCGCGGTCGCAGCTACGCGCAGTGCGTATTCCCTGGCCGTATATGGACCGAGGAACGCGCCCACCGCACGCTCGACGTCTTCCAGGGAAGTACCTGTGAGTGGTATAGGGGCACGACGTAAAACAACGGCCCCGACGAACAGCACACGGAAGCTAAGCTCCAGCACAACTTACGCAAACCGGAGTGTCTCGAAAGTGAAGACACGGACGGGCAGATGTTGTCGCGCCGAAGCCTCCCAGGAGTCACACGCCACTCCGTAGCAAGTGGCACCACGCCATACATGATGAATTCCTCAATGAGATCGCGCATGTTGAAACGGGCGGTGATCCCCACAAGCCTCCGCGCTATTCGCTCATCCTCAGCATCTATCGGTGCACCGGGCGTAGTGTTCACCATCATCGGTCGCCCCGAACACTCAAGGCCGCTATCGCTCACCACGCGGTGGTAGAACCACCGCCTCATCCAGTTTGGCTCCCACTCTGCCCGACTCGACTCCGCGGGAAAAATCTTATCGCACTGCGAACGCAAGATGAGGTCGATGCTACCGAAGCCGGGCAACACCCCGTCCTCCTGACCCTCCGACGTACACCGGACGTCACGGAGAAATGCGAACAGTGGCGCGGTCGGCCAGCACGCCTCTGTACGCAACGCCTAGCTGTACACGGCAAGACGGGCTATCACATTCGGCGTTATCTGCGCCAGCTCAAGCCCTAGAGTCCGCAGGACGTCCCCGACAAGTCGGGTGGCCAGAATGCGCAGCCCGGCTTCAAAATAGGAGACAAACACGATCATCTTCGACTCTTTGGGATGCAGTTCGATCTCGTCGCCCGCGGGCAGTTGCACTTCCCGGCGGTCCGCCAGCTTCCTTTCGCGCAAGAGGTCGCGAATCATCTCTTCTGTCACCAGCGTCGAGCCCAGGACACAGGAGCACGGACCTTCTGTTCTCTCCACCGCCCACCATCCATCCGCCTGCGCCGAGTCGTGCCCCTCGAGTGTGTATTCCACCTCGAGCAGCGACGACTGCTGGAAGACGGCCCCGGTGCCGTCCGGCTGAGCACGCCCTCCATCGTGTGCCATCGTCCTCCTGAGAGATAAGCGACCACGGAGCAAGCAAGGGGGACAGGAGATGGACAAGAGATTGGGGGGCGTGCGGTCAGACACACGAAGATGAAGCAAGCTTAAAAAAGGTGGGGCGCAGCACGGGGTATTTAAAACCCTTGCATCTCCCACACCACCGGTGAGCGTAATTGCCGGGAGGTGAACCGCCCGCCACCCCACGATTGAGGCCGTAGTGGCACAACTACCCACGTGCGCCAGGCCCGATCAAGCGACGGTCGCACCAAAGGGCCTGACAGCACACGACGCGCAATAGCGCCCTGTCACGCGTCCGCTCGGGGATCTGTGCAAAACAACCCAGCTCCGCCTTCGACGACATCTTCGCCTCCGCAAGGCAGCCCCGGGTCTGCCTTCGGCTTCAACACGCACCCGCGCGCTAGAGCGGCACGCCAGAAGACGCCCCCCATCTCGGAGATGAGGGGCGTCGTCACCAAAGTGCGCACAAGACGTGCCGGTCAGCTAGATGATCGCGCGACCGGCGTGCTCCTACCCGGAGCGAAGTAGAGCTCAACCGCTCGAAGAACAGTGGTCCCCCGTGCGGAGAAGCGCAACCGGCGGAAGTCAAAGCGACGCAGCTGCTCATACGCGTGCGACATCCCAACTTGTTGCACCTGCACACCTCGCCTGCATCAACGAAGTCTCCGCCCCCGCAGGCCGGTCGCGACTCCGCCCATGGACCCCAGCTCCGAGTTTGTGTAGCTACGATCGAGACCGACGCACCAATAGCGTCCCACTGCGCGTATGTCCGGGAATCTGCGCACAACAACCCCAGGTCCACCTTCCGTCAGGCCTTCGCCTCAGCAGACCGACTCCGGCTCCGCCCTCGATGAGACCTTCGCCTCCGCAGGGCAACCCCGGGTCCGCCTTCGGCTTTGGCACTTCGACACGCAACCGCGAGTTGGCACGCCACGCCAGAAGGCGCCCCCCCCGCTCCGGTGGCTCGGGACAATCCCGGCACTCGCTACACATCATATCTCTTCACTCTTAACACAACCGCTTTCGCACCCTAATGTGTCACATGCCTTCCCATGGATGCTAGGTTGCAAAGAGCGCTTGCGCAGCAAGTCAGTCGGAGGGCGTCCGCACCGATCGCCGAAAAGCCGGCCACCGGACAAAGGCGCACGCTCGTGGACGCAAGGGATGGCCCCAGGCAATCTTGTCGACCGAAGTCCAGTGGTCCACCCCCTTCACACAAGCGGCGCAGGTTTTTCTACCAATTCAAGAATGTACCTTCTTCCGTCCACAAGCATGCACAGAGCGCCTTAACCGATGCCAACCTTGCCGCATGCTCGTGAGCGGAAGAGGCATATTCTTGAGATAAGCCATCCCAGTAATACTTCATCGCACCGCTACAGCCACATATATAGCCATTCTCAGGAGTCCAACAGGTGCGGCCGACCGCGTGCGCCCAACCGGCGGGAGTCCAGCCGACGCGGCCGACCACGCATGTGCGACGTCCCAACTTCCCGCGCCTGCCCACTCATCCCGCATCGAGGAGGTCTCTGCCTCCACAGGACAACTGCGACTCCACTTACGCCCACCCGGCGCACGACTTCGACATTGACTCCGCCTGCGGTCCCGCGGCTCTGACTCCGCGGAGCCACGAGGGGCTACAGGCGCCAAATCCTCTTCGCCCACAATCACACAAGGTCACAGGCCGCAAGGACGGAGGGGGCCAAAGGGCTCGGCAACATGGCTTCGGTCTGTGAAGCCCTTCACCATGAGAGGCTCCTATTGTAGGGGTGGCCCCCACCTAAACCCATCTAGCCAGTTGGAAAGTTGTAGGTCCCAAGCAGGACATGTGTAATGACATGAATGCCCTTGGAAGGAGGCTCGATGTAAAGTTATGAGTGTAAAGACACTCCTTATGAGGACGCACATATATATATATATCATATTGAGCCCTTGGGAAAGACCCAAGAGGACATTGCTCACCTAATTCTCCACTACCATACACCTCTCTCTCTCTCTCTGTTTGGTCTGTAGCCACAACAGAAATAGTTAAATTTTAGAAATTGTGACAATCAATATCTTTTTAAATATTCAGATTAGACATATGAAAATTATATATGTAGATTCATCTTGAAAAATATTTTCATAATATTATAATTTTGTTAGATTTTACAAATACATTATAATTGTAATTAGTTGTTTTGGAGACTATGTAGATACCTAAAACGACATATTTTCATGAACGGAAGGGAGTAGCATATATGCTCATGTACCTGCTACTTATCCATGTGATTAATTTCCACAACTTGTGCATGCATGCATTCTTCGCGTAAGCAAGCAAAGGGACAGAAATAAAATTTATATGCAGGGTACATAAAACACGATACAACGACTCAATTCATATTTTACACGTACACACGCGCACACCTACACACACACACACATATATATATATAGGAAAAATACTTTCTACACCCAGGTGTAATTACACCTACCTCTAATATACCACTTAAACAAACTTAAAATACTCCTTTATCGCTTTGGATATACTCATATACTAATTATAAGATACTTCAATGCGAACCACATGAAAAATTTGCAAGGAAATCCATAGTTTTTAGCGTATTTTGTAAATACCTTCATATATGCAAATAAAAAGGAGTATGTCTAAAAAAATGTACATACCACCTAAATGATCTTAAATACTCGTACACTATACGTACATACTCTCTGTTACGTGAGATACTCCCTACAGTATGAGATACGACATAGAGTGTAATTACACCCATGTATAGAAAAGAGCCTTCAGATATAAATATATATATATATAATCCCAAATTTCAAAGATGTGTTAGAACATTATGTACGTGTACCAATTGTCTCTTGGAACCTAGATGTTTCCTCGTGTAGACCTGCAAAGGCACATAAATAAATACTAAGATTCCAACTAGAGGTGGCACCTGGGCCGTGCCATGCCAGTATGGCCTAGGTCCATCGTGTTTTGGGCTGTTCCGTGCCGTACTGGCTCGGTTCAGTCATCCCGCCATGCCATGCTGTGTCAGTCTACCTCACCTCTAGCCAGGCCCAAACATGGCCCAAAGCCCGTTGTGCCGATCTTCGTGCAATGCTAGCCCAAGTCTAACCCAAAATAACTATGCACGACGAAGGCGGCGATAATAATTGTGGCAACGACTACCATCTTCCTTTCTCTCGTACCTGCCTTGTTAAAATTTAATTGAAATTGAATTAGTTGTATAAAAACATGGGCATGCAATGACGTAAATATTTTTGGGAAAAGTGAAATTTCATTGATATTTTAAAATACAATGTTAACTGCCCCATTAAAAACCTTACACATCAGAGTGGGGTTCCTCAAGTAAGTAAAAGAGTACAATAATAATATATGTAGATACTAAATATAATAACATAGTACATAGTAACTACTCGTCAATGTCTAGGTCGTTCATGTGTTCGAGGTCAGCATATGCCTACACGATTTTAGGATTCTCTAGTTGATGCTGTTGCCGCTCTTTAGCTAATTCCTAGTCTTTGATACATGTAATTGTCTCACCATCCTAGGCGTGAGGGATGATCTCCTTTCTTTGATAATTCTTCCTACCGTACTGAACGTCGCTTCTGAAGAGACAGTAGACATCGACACCAGGGAAGCATCCCATGCAAAATGTGACAGCACAAGAAATATCCGCTTGTTGTTCTTCCACCACTCGAACAAGTCTATCTTGCCTCCACCAGTAAGATCAGTATCAATATTTATAAAACCATGTTCCAAGTAATGGTTCAGCTCTGAGACAGGATTCCACTTAGAGGCCGCCTAAGGCTGAGGGACGAAGAAGTAGACTTGCACTTTAGTTTCTTCCAAAAGTGTGATGTCAAGCTTGTCTTCCCTTATTGGGTCAGCTATGAGGCCTCCGATCTTGCGTTGCTGCCCAATTTATCATGATATATAGGAAAAACACGAAAAAGCTCCTCTTTGACATATGCGAAAGCTTCCGAATAATCAAGACCAAGGCATTCACCTATTCCCTCCATGTCAATCTGTAAACCTGCCAACTTTTTTGTAAGATCAAAAATGAAAGCAAAGCAATACAAATGTGAAATAAAACCAAAATATTTATAAAAAATTTCCACCATTGCTACGACGGCATGACCTAAAAGAGGATTCTCCCTAGATTTGGCAATTTTGTCTGCAATTAACCAAATAAATTCTATAACTAAACAAGAGGTAGGATAATAAACACCAGATAAAACTTTTGTTGCTTTATAAAAAGGTCTTAGAAACTCTAAAAAAATGACTAACAATCTGCCAATCAGAATTAGTAACTATCAATTCATTATTTTGAGAGTTAGCATTAACAAAAAGGATATAACATGTTCGTACCTTTGTAACTTCTTTAATATGATATATGCAAGTTTCACCTTACCTTCATGTCAAGATCAAATTTTCTTGGCTCTTTCCCATTAGCTGTGTAGTACTCCGCGAATCTAGCTACCACTTATGGGGGAACTCGTGAGGCAACGAATAACATCACGGATACTGTTTACATATGCACCAATTGCTTGCATACCATCTTGAACAACAAGATTCAATATGTGGTATACACATCTCTGATGGAGGACATAACCACTAATATATGTTTGCAACCTAGGGGTAAGAATACTCATAGCTGTTGCGTTTGTCGATACGTTATCAAGAGTGATAGAAATAATTTTATTGTCTATCTTAAAATCAAGTACATGCAGTATACGCTCAAAAATGGCCTCGCCCATGTGTGATTCATTTATTATTTTAAATCCTATGACTCTCGTATTTAACTTATAATTATTGTCTAAATAATAGGCTACAACACTATGTTAGGCACTTCTCTGGTATAATGATGTCCAAATATCTGAGGTTATAGTAAAAGAAAACTGAACTTGCTGGAATTGTTCTTTCAGCTCTACAAGTTCCTTTTGATACATTCGTAAAATATTCGATGTAGTAATTCTCCTACTAACATGTTGGTACTGTGGGCAAAAGCTGCATTGGATCATTCTTTCAAACACATGACTTTCACCCATCCTAATCAGTTGATTTTCTGAAACGATATATCTAGCAATTTCCTCATGGGCAGAAAGCGGGTTGTATACCCAAGTACTTACAGAGCCAACGGCCGTAAAGTACAGTTGCGTTTGTACTCCTCCTCCTCCCCCTCTGCCCTGTGCCGCCATCTTGCGTAAGCATACTTTGTAGTGTCGGTTCAGGTGTCTTGTACCTACAACTGTACGAGCAGTTAATTTAGCATTGTAACAATTACAAGTTGTGATTTCTACCGTTTCACCATCACAGATTTCTTAGCTTTAGGCCATGTGTTTCAAGCAATTTGCACTTCGTCCAAACCCGCCAATGGTTTCATCCGCGGGCTCGCAAGGGAACTCTAGACTATCCATTGGCCCCAGACCGCCTTGATACTCTTCGCAGCGCTCTGTACCATCCATATGACGGTCATCCATGCTTGGCGAGAGCTGACAAGCATCAACGGGAGTCAGAGCCGGAGGAGGACTAGGAGAACGATGACAGGAGCTTACACTAAATTGTCTTGCTGCCCTTTTCGTGCTTCGACTCCTCTACATACCGCTCAAAAGCTTCTTGACACTTTGACTTCTTGGTAGCAATGTGGATAGATGATGAATGATGAATAAATTAGAACTTGGGAGTGTAGAGGGATAGTTAAGAAATGGGGAGTGTGGAGGGATGTTGAAGAAATGGGGAGTGTAGAGAGATGTTGAAGAAATGAGGAGTGTAGAAGAAATGAGCTAAGTTTGTAAATTTATATGCATCAACATCAGGAAAGAGTCGTTGCTAAGTTCTAAATGTTCCAGCTTCCGAACGTTCCTCTCCCGAACGTTTCTTCAAGGACCGTTGTCTTTCAATCAGTTTTTAGCTCACATCGCTCTCAGTCAGATTCTTTTCCCTACCTATCCTGGATTCTCGGTCTTTTGAAAACCGAACATTCACTTGCTTTGGCCAGTGTGAGTGTGTGACACTGCGCGCGTGGCTCCCGAAGTCCCCCAGACCGCCACACTCAGCCCCGCCCCCCTCCCCCCTGCGCTGTGTGAGTATGTGACACCGCGCGTGCGCGGCTCCCCTGTAAATCCGGACTCTCTGTGTATTCTGCACTAGTTCCAGGATCATGTTAGTGCACACAGTTAAACATAGATGAAATCACAACTATATACACGATAAAATAAAGGAAAAACTCAAATATCAATAACTCTCAAATAGTACGATCTTATGGTCAAGCTTACAATAGACTAGCCCGAAGGGCTTAATAAAATCGCAGTGGAAATCCAAAATAAAGCGTAGTGACCAATCGACAAGCCCACAGGCTATCGAGTGGAGAACGAAGCCTAATCCGCGAAGTCGTCGAAGTACTCTCCTTCCGAACCTCCCGCCGTGATACTCCTCTTCCTCAACTGAGCAACATTGGGCATAAAACCGTGAGTACATTGGTACTCAGCAAGTCGTTTGTAACAAATGAATGCAATATAGTATGCAAGGCTTACCAAAGGAAGGCTGAAAGGTTAATTTGCATAAAGTGACATTTAAAGGTAAATACAGTAAATAGATTGAAAGCTAACTTTAAATAAAACAATAATAAATAATAATCAAAGGAATTGACATAACCACTTGCGGACATCCCATCCACAAGCTAAACCAACCACTTATGGACCCCCATCCATAAGCTAAACCAACAGTGAATTAACCATTCACGGTCTAACCACATTCTGCAAGTTTTCAGAAATAACTACCCCTCGTGTGAAATCACCGAGCATTGTCCATGACCAAGGACGCGGTTATTCAAATAGTTTTACACTCTACAGAGGTTGCACAACTGTACTCACACGATGCGATTAGCCTCGACCTAAGGTAATCACAACAAGGCATTTACAAAGTTCAGTCTCAACTCAATCCGCCCGCTAGGGTTTCGCATCACACCCCCCTTGTGCCACATGGAAATCAGCAACCATGTTCATCTCAATGGCAAGATTAAAGTTGAAACATCTCAAATTAGTCAGCCAGGTCCGTCCCATACCAGACATGTGGTTTGCACGGTAAAGTTCAGATCAATGGCGCACAAAGTTAAGTCCTTAATTCTACCCGGGCGAGGCTACCATGTCCCTCGAAGTGCACCAACACTTCCCCCTTTACTGCACGATCACTCGCCCGAGTGGAAACCAAATTTGTATAACCACGCCAATGACACACCAATGCCATGGCCCAAATTTTAATAAACGTGGCACCTACCACAGTTCCATATCTCATTAAGTCAAATTATTAATTCACATGTGATGATAAACCCAACCGTAAATATAAGCAAAGCTAAGTATTCTATCGTACCAACCCATGTGACGAATAACCTAGCATCACTAGTGTGTTTCCCAACCTATGGTGACAATGGTATCATGACATTCTAAATTAACAAGGAGGGATAAACTCAATTGGGATGATAACTACCAATACGAGGGCTTGAATAAAAATAGCGATGCAATGCAATTTAAAACAAAATAAATAAATAATAGATTGCAAACTGGGTTCAACATGATCAAAGGACATGACTTACCTTGGTTATGCTCAGCGAGGTACTCCTGGTCTTCGGGCGTCGAACCTGCTCCTCCGGAATCCGAATCTAACGAGAGAGAAAACGACTGAAACAAAAGGAATACATAAAATGATAAGCAAATAAACTTCAAAAATCATGAAACCACAACCAAAAGCTAGAGCTCAATTTTACATGAATTTAGAAAAAAGAACGGGGTCAATCGGAAAAATTGAAAAAGGTTACTGTGCTGTGGACCCGGCGCACGGAATACCGAGTCCACCGTAGACCCGGCGCATGGAACAGTGCACACGGGAGAGAGGGCGCTGTCGCGGCGAGGCTGGCTGACGTGGCACGCGCATGTGCCGACACGTGGCACCCTGCTGATGTGGCCACTGACGTGGCTGCCACATGGCATCTAGGGGGCGGTTTTGGCTGACATGGCAGCTGACGTGGCATGACACGTGGGCTTGGGGCTGACGTGGCTTGCCACGTGGGAGGGTGACGCGGCACGGGCGCAGGCGCGGGCGGCGGCGACGGGATCCGACGGCGTAGGTACGGCCACGCGGCAAGATCTGGGCTATCGGCTCAGATCCGGATTGACAGCTAAGATCGGGCAGCGCGGGAGGCGGGACGGCGGGCGATGGGTGAAGCGTGGCAGGCGCGTGGTGCGAAGCATCGCGACACGACGCGGGAGCGGGCGCAGGCGCGGCCGAGGCGAGGGGAGCGGCGCGGGGGTCTGGCGACTCCACGGCAACAGCGACGATGCGGGCGAGGGAGACGGCTCGGGGGCTCACCAGTGAGGACGGCGTCGACAACGACTCCGGCGACTTCGGGCGAAGACGGGGACGCGCGGTGCGGCGGCGCAGCTCCGGGGACGGCGACGTGAGGCGAGTAAGCGGCGGCGAGGGCGGCGAAGTTCGGGTGCACGCGAACCGAGATGGCTACGAGCGTTAAAAGCACGCGAACCGAGGCAGTTGATCCGGAGATGGTGCGGACGCGGGGCGGGCACGGACGGCGAGGATGGGGCACGAGAAGATCGGACGGGCGAGATCGGGGGAGGGCGCGGGTGTCTCGGGTGCTAGAGTTAGGGTTCCTCGTGGGGATTGCGCCACGGCGCGGGGCGCCGATCGGACGGGCGAGCGAGGCGCGGGGGCGCGGGGGCTGGTGCTGCCGCGTGGCAGTGGGAAGGGATCGGACGGCAGGGAAGCGAGGGAGGCGGGAGCGCGCGGGCACGGGATGGCGCCGCGTGGCAGGCCGGGAGGATCGAGCGACAGCTGCGCGACGCGGGGGCGAGGGCGGGGGCACGGGCCAGTGTCGCGGATGCCCGCCAGGTGGCGGGGTGGCGCGATCGGATGGCGGTGCAGAGAGGCGGGCGAGGGGAGGATGGGCCGGGCCACAGGCGCGAAGGAGAGGGCGGGGATGGGCGACGCGTGGAGAGAAGAGGAATCGGGCGGCAGAGAGCAGCCCAGAGGTTTAAAAAGGATTTTTCAGATTTTCTTAATTCCAGGAATTCAAATAAAAGAAAAGGAGCTCTAGAAAATAGCAAATAAATCACAAAAATTCACCAAAAATTTCAGAAAATTCCTTGAGACACAAGGGACTCAAATAAAATATTTTCAGAAAATGTTAAAGTTTATATTAATCATATTAAATCTGTTTAAATTTCTAAAAATTTATTTAAGCTTGATTTAAATTGAGAAAAATTCCAAAAATTAATTTTTAAATTCCAGATTTTAAAAAGCTCTGAAAATCAGGATGTTACATCCCCAAGTCCCCCGCCCCCTACGCGCGCACCCCCCTCTGGATTCATCCTCCGAAATCCAGATAACTCCTGACTCCCGAGTGTCGGCCTCCCTCGGTCCCTCTTCCCCGACCCCTCCTCCTCAGCCTCCCGCCCGACCCCCCTCCGCCCCGGCATCCCTCTTCCCGCCTCCTCCAACTCGGCCCTCCACCTCGTCCCCTTCTCCCGGCGCACCTCCTCCCGCCGCCCCGCACCCGCCGCCTCCCCCCTGGTCCACCGCTGCCTCCTCCCCCAGCCTCATCATCCCCTCGGCCCCGTGTCCACCGCCTCCTCCTCCCCCCAGCCTCCCCGCCCCCTCCCCTTCCTGCCTTCCCACTTCTTCCTGATCTAGCGCCTGGCCCCCTCCGCCTCTCGTCGTCCGCCCCCATCGCCTCCCTCCCCCCGGCCTCCTCCTCCCCAACCCCTCCTTCGCCGCCGCCTCCTCCCCTACGGCCTCCTCCTCCCCCCGGCCCCCTCCTCCGCCGCCTCCCCCCAGCCCCCTCTTCCGCCGCCCACCTGCCCCCTTCTGCCGCCGCCTCCTCCCCCAGCCCCCCTTTCGCCGTCTCCTCCCCCCGGTCACCTCCTCCGTCATCCCCTCCTTCCCCTGACCCCCTCCTCTGCCGACACCTCCTCCCCCGACCCCTACCTCTGCCGCCCCGTCCTCCCCCCAGCCCCTCCTTCGCTGCCCCCTCCTCTCCCCGGCCCCCTCCTTCGTCGCCTCCTCCTCTCGTTCGTGGCGCAGTACAGTTTGGTGGGCTGCTCGACGGGCAGGCAGCACACCAGGGACGCTCACCGCCACACGTGCCCAGTGAGCACCACGTACATGCTGAACCGCGGCACTAGGAGCAGAGGTAGCCAAGGTTGGAGCAGGACAGCCTGAAGATATCCACGGCGGTAGGCGGTAGCGCCGGCTTGGCGGTGGGTCACGGGCGCGGAGGAGGGTGAGGTCGATGAATGGCATGACGACAATCGGGACGCCGCAACCATGAGTTGATGAAGTGCAGGCCGAAGAAGCCATCGACGACGTGGTGCTGCATGCCCACGCCGAGGGCCATGCCTCCGCACTTGAAGTAGGTCAGCTGCATGCCCTCCACTCTACTCTACTCCGGTACTCCCTCTGCTCTGCTGTCTGCTATGATTGCTCTGTCATTGATTGTGGGTTGATGCCTCGATGGGATGGCGATAGGAGGGCGGGGGCAGGTGACGCGGGAGGGGGAGCGAGGGAGGCCGAGGCGGCCGTAGGCGCTGGCGTGCCGGCCGTGCCCCTCGTGCTGGCCATGCTCATTAGGCTGGGTCGGCCCAAGCACGGCATGATATTTCGTGCCATGCCGCCCAACGGGCCGGCTTCCCAGGCCCAGCTCGGCCCGCCAGTCGTGCAGTTCCCACCACGGCCCGCCACGTGTCATGTCTGTGCCGTGCTTGGACCGTGCCGGGCCAGTTGGGCCTCGACCTGGCATGGATTAGCCTAACCTGACTCGCACCTCTAAATCCAACTCTATCCTTGACAAAGAAAACGCCATCGATTGTCCAATGGTTCCAAGTAGTGGATCTGGATTTGGCTTCTTTTGGTTACAGAGGTGTACTTAATGTTTTTTACCATTCCAACTATGTCAATAAGGTAAACCTGCTTTGTGAACGCATTTATTACAGGTGCTTGAGCTATCATGCTTCCAGTCACACTGTAACAATGAAATAATCTGATTTCAAGTAGACGTGAACTAGATATGCACTGTCAGGGAATCGCTTAATGAAGTACACTAAGACTTGACATATGTTCCACAGATATAGTCCCAACAACTCATAAATTAGATGATAAGATTAGGGGTTAAGGTCATAGGCATTATACAGGGTATTTACTAATTAAGGTGTACTATATCATTAGTTGTCATCACAGACGTTGGACTAAGAAAAGGAAATTTTCTCCTCTAAAAAGACCAAAAAACATGTCCTTGGGAGTCAAGTCAGAAAACTATTCTTTGGGATGATTATTTGATATCTATTCAAAGGATACCATATAAAAAGTTTAAGGTGAGAATTTCAGTTATCTCAAGCTGTGACATCGAGGCTAAATGACTAGGGGCATTCGGAATAGCGTTGGCTTGTGTTTTTTTTGTTGTAGCTGGCTTGTTGTTTTACTGTATCTGAGTTGATTTATTTGGCATAATTAAATTTAAAAAATTTAAAAATAGAAAAAACATGTAGCCCATCACGAAAAATGCAAAGGAATACGGAAAAAAGGCAAAAAAAGCCCAAAAAATCTAAAAAAACCCAAAAAACAAAATTACTGAATAGTAAAAAAACAGAAGCCAGAAGCAGAAGCTGACTTTAACCTAAAATGAGTGGTGCCTAAAGATGTACCATACCCCTGATATGTTCCACGGATAGTTCCAACAACTCATACATTAGATTATAAGACTAGGGGTTAGGGTCATAGGTATTATGTAGGGTGTATTGGTACGACACAACGACTCAATTCATATTTTGCACATACACAAGTGTGCGCACCCACACAAACATATATACATACACATATATATATATATACACACACGTACGTATGTATGTATATATGAGAGAGCATAGAATAACACGAAATTTCAAAGATATGTTAGAACATTTATGTTCGTGTACCAATTGTCTCTTGGAACCCAGACGGTTCCTTGTGTAGACAGGGAAAGGCACATAAGTAAATATTAAGATTCCAACTCTATCCTTGGCAAAGAAAACGCCATCGGTTGTACAATGGTTCTAAGTAGTGGATTCGGATGTGGTCTCTTTTGCTTACAGAGGTGTACATAATTTTTTTTTACCATTCCAACTATGTCAATAAGGTAAACCTGCTATTGTGAACACATTTATTACAATTGATTGACCAATCATGCTTCCAGTCTGACAACAACAACGAAATAATCTAATTTCAAATAGACATGAACTAGATATGCCCTGGCAGGGAATAGCTTACACTAAGACTTGACCATATGTGCTACGGATAGTTCCAACAACTCACACGTTAGATGATAAGACTGGGGGTTAAGGTAATGTATTATGTAGGGTATTTATTAGTTAAGGTGCACATCATTAGTTGTCATCACGGACGTTGGGCTAAAATAGAAGTTTTTTTCTCTAAAAAGATCAAACAAAACTATTGTTTGGGATGATTATTTGATATCTATTCAAAGGGTTCCATATAAAAAGTTTAAGGTGAAAATTTTAGTTACCTCGAGTTACCTCGAGCTGTGACATCGAGGCTAAGTGACTAAAGAAGATCCATATCCCTGATATGCAGTCCCTTATGATTAACCCTGGTACATTATGCATGATACAACGACTCTTCATTATTGGTACATCTAACTGTTCAATCGTAGCATATATACTGACGTACCTGCTACTAACTTTGCGCATGTATGCATTATTCTATATGGTAGGCGCATTAGTATACATACAAACGTCAGGTCGAGATGCTATACAGCTATCGTATCAAAGAAAAAGAACGCAAAAACCTCTGGTGTGTGTATATATAGAAAAGTCAGTCTTGGGACCATAGATTAACCCACACATTTCGAAGATATGTTACAACATTTATATGCGGGTAACAATTGTCTTGAAACCTGCAAGTACGTTTCCTCGTGTAGACAAGAAAAGGCACATAAGTAAATATTTATATGCGTGGTATTTAATGCATGAAACAATAATCCAATTCATTATTTGTACATCTAGCTGTTCAATCGCACTCCCTGTAGTTTACAAAATAAGTTGTTTTGAAACACGAGTTGTCAAATTTTAGAAATTTTGGCAATCGATATCTTTTTAAATATTTAGATTAGACATATGAAAATTATATATGTAGATTCATCTTGAAAAATACTTTTATAATATTATAATTTTATTAGGTTTACAAAATACATTATAATAGTAATTAGTTGTTTTGGAGACTATGTGGATGCCTAAACGACTTATTTTTGTGCACGGAAGGGAGGCATATATGCTCATGTACCTGCTGCTAATCGATGTGATTAGTTCCCACAACTTGCATGCGTGCATTCTTCATGTAAGCAAGCAGAGGGACAGAAATCAAATTTATATGCGGGGTACATAATCCACGATACAACGACTCAATTCATATTTTGCACGTACACACGCGCACACCTACACAAATATATATATAATCCCAAATTTCAAAGATGTGTTAGAACATTTATGTACGTGTACCAATTGTCTCTTGGAACCAAGACGTTTCCTCGTGTAGACATGCAAAGGCACATAAATAAATATTAAGTTTTCAACTCTATCCTTGGCAAAGAAAACGCCATCGGATGTCCAATGGTTCCAAGTAGTGGATCCGGATGTGGTCTCTTTTGGTTACTGAGGTGTACTTAATGTTTTTACCATTCTAACTATGTCAATAAGGTAAGGTCTTGCTCATTTCAATTTTTTTTTAGCTTCTACTTTTAACTTCTGTTTTTTTTACTATTCAATAATTTCATCTTTTTCTGATTTTTTAGTTTTTTGGGCTTTTTTGTATTTTCTTTTTTTCTCATATTCCTTTGTATTATTCGTAATGGGCTAACATGTTTTTTCTATTTTTAAATTTTTTAAATTTAATTATGCTAAATAAGCCAACTCAGCTACAGTAAAAAATAAGCCAGCTACAGTAAAAAAAAGCCAAAAGCCAACACTATTCTGAACGCCCCCTAAACCTGCTCTTGTGAATGCATTTATTACAGGTGATTGGGCTATCATGCTTCCAATCCGACTGTAACAATGAAATAAACTGATTTCTACATGTAGACATGAACTAGATATGCACTGTTAGGGAATCGCTTAATGAAGTACACTAAGACTTGACTATATGTTCTACAGATAGTTCCAACAACTCATACATTAGATGATAAGACTAGGGGTTAAGGTCATAGGTACGAGTCTAGACAGTAAAATTACAAGAACCCTCGGGTCAGATACAAGGATCGTCGTGCTACGATGGGACTCTAAAGAAGCATACAACCAGTTGGTATATTCACTAGGAGTGTATTAGAGTTATAAGAGTGGACTCTTCTCTCCTATTACAAGAGGTCCTATTTATATGAGGAGAGAGGGCCAACGTAGTTATAACTTTGCCCTTATGATTTGGCCTACTTCTAGGGACATTTTGGTCATTTGCTCCGCACAGAACCCACCACGTTTGGGACCCCAGCGTTGGCCAAAGGTCGGTCCCAGACCCTTCTAGGGTCAATCTCGCGTACTTTGTTCGGGGTTGGACTAGGGTCCTTCTAGGGTTAGTCTCGCGTACTTCGCCCTGGTTTAGCCCAGGGTCCTCTTAGGGTCAGTCTCACATACTTCGCCTGGCGTTGGCCTAGGGTCCTCCTAGGGTCGGTCTCACGTACTTTACTTAGGGTTGCCCCGGGGTCCTCTTAAGGTCGATCTTGTATATTTTGCCCAGGGGTGGATTAAGGACTTAGCTTGGGGTAGACTTCTCGTGGGCCTGAGGTAGCGCAGGGATCCTCCCCCAACAATAGCCCTCGCTGATCCGGGTGGTCATGAATTGCCAGCCCAAGCTAGCGTACCAATCTCAGAAGGGGTCAGCACATGGCCTCGGACCAACGGTTTCTCTAGTGGCCCACAAGAATTTGGTAAGGCATTGCCTTCGCACAGAGGCATGTCCGGAGAAGCAATTCATGAGAAGCCCAACATCGGTTCGATGTACTCGACCCCAGTGGTGACACACGGTACGAGGTGCTTCTATGCCATCGGAATTCCCCCAAGGGTGGGCGCTAGGTGGCTCGAGTCCATGGCAAACCAGGCCTGGCCGAGGAGGGCACAAGCGGACCGGGTCCACCACAGACCAGGCCGCCCCCAATAAATTCCCCCTCCTTTTCTCATTTCCTCCTCCATTCCTCTAGTCATCTCCTCTTTCACTCCATTTCCTTCCCAGCTTCTTCACTCTTCCCCCACCACCTAGCCCCGAGCACTCCACCTATCCTCCCGGGTGCTCCCGTTGTCGCCTTCCGGGGGGCACCCGCTTGCGCCCAGGGTTCTCTCTACCCACTGCTTGGGGCCATCCTCCACTTCCGCTCGGGGCCAGCGTCGCCCACGCCTGGGGCCATCTCCCCCGTTTCTCCTAGGGGAAGCCCGCTATCTACCCGGAGCCTACGCCGCCACCATCCGAGACCATCCAGCGGCCGCCCCCTGGGGACATGTCAGACCCCAGAGCAATAACTCTGGAACCCTCTGTGTAAATCGCACTATCTCAAGAAAAGCTAGTGTACACAAGGTTAACAGGGATACCGATATGTATAACAACCACACTTTATTATAAAACAAATGTATGGGCCTTATGCCCAAGTTTACAATAAAACTCATAGCTAAACATAAAGATAAATCAACAAAAGATAAATCATAAGGAGCAGCCCATCTTACCTGCCCATAGGCAAATGGCTATAAGACGTGGCCTATTCGGTGTAATCCTCACCGTAGTCGATGAAATCATCCTCTGTCAATAGATTTAAGTAAGGTGAGTATATAAAGTACTTCACAAGTTACACCAGGAGGTTTAATAGAGTAAATGCATACATAATTATTGACAAAGGAAGGCACAATATGGTTATCTATGCGAAGAAGCAATATTGAAGTAAATACTATAAAATAAGTACAAAAGCTAAATTTAATACAATAATAGAAATAATATTTCAATTAAAATAACATCGTTAGTGTAGGCACCAACCCAACACTAACCTAACCATGGGCATCCCACCCAGACCATCTTTCTAGAAGATTTCATATTGGTCCATGAATCAGATTTTTATAAAAGTTCAAAAATAAATTAATTCCAAAGTCTGGGCACACAATTCTGAGTGGTAGACTATGAAATGAGCTACTTTATTCAACCGGTTGATTACCACCTAGATTGAATCATAACCAGATTGAGTTCTAGGGAGTCCGGTTTTAAAAATCTATTCCAATTTCTTCCCACTTCCAATCAAGTATTGGCAAGAGTTGTAAAAGTCCTGCAGGTTTCTGGTGCTTTGCCTTAACTCTCTAGCAGGTGTCATAAGCTTTAACAAACTCTGGTATCTTTCCCTAAGTATTGACCCACCAGTATCTTTCCCTAAGATCCTGGTACAACTCGGTATGACCTAGGTGAATTGAGTATGGTGTCTCATAGGCTTCTCGCATAATCATATTCTTAATTTCTTGATTATTGGGTACACAGATGTGGTTCTCAAATCAAGCGGTTCCATACTCATCTTCACTGAATCCTTGGACTTTGCTTCTTCTCATATTTTTCTTTATTTCTTGAATATCCTCATCAACCTTCTAGGCTTCCTTGATCTGGTCAAGTAGAGCAGGTTGAATCTTTATGCTGAGAGAACATTCTGGTTCACCGGATTCAAACTCAGAAAGGAGACTCCCACCTGAAGTCGGGTCTGGTCTTCCTCCGATAAAACATTATTTGTATAATACTTCCTGTTTAGTACATCGGCTACAATACTTGCTTTCCCTGGATGATAATGAATCCCAATGTCATAATTCTTGATCAACTCTAGCCATCTTCGCTGCCTTAGGTTGAATTCTGCTTAGGTGAAGATGTACTTCTAACTCTTGTGGTCCGTGTAGACTTAACAACGGTTACCAATGAGATAATGACGCTAGATCTTCAAAGCATGTACTACAACTGCTAATTCTAAGTCATGAGTGGGATAATTGCACTCATGAGGTCTTAACTGGTGTGATGCATAGGCTACCACTCTACCTTCTTGCATTAAAACACAGCCTAGACCTTGACGGGAGGCATCATAAAAAACCTCAAAATCCTTATGCACATATGGCAAAACAAGCACTGGTGCTAAGACTAACCTATTCTTAAGAGTTTGAAAACTTTGATCGGAGGCTTTCATCCATTCAAACTTCTTTTCTTTTTTCAGAAGCTAAGTCATAGTCTTGGCTAACTCTAAAAATCCTGCTACAAAGCGGCGATAGTAACCCGCAAGTCCAACAAAACTTTTGACTTCGGTTATGGTCTTAGGTGGCTTCCACTCTATCACTGCTTCTACTTTGGAAGGATCAACTGCTATACCTTCGGTTGACATAATATATCCAAGAAAAATAACTTTCCTTAGCTAAAATTCACACTTACTGAATTTGGCATAAAGCTGATGCCCTCTAAGTCTTCCAGAGTTATTCGAAGATGATTCTCATGCTCTTCTACATTCTTGGAATATATGAGAATATCATCTATAAATATTACCATAAACTTATCCAAATACTCTACGAATACACTATTCATCATGCTCATGAAGTAAGTAGGTGCATTTGTTAGTCCCAAGAACATAACAATGAACTCATATTGTCCATAATGAGTGGGGAATGCAGTCTTGGGAATATCTTCAGCACGGATTTTCAACTGATGATATCCTGTTCTCAAGTCTATCTTAGAGAAGATACTAGCTCCCTTCAACTCATCAAACAGATCATTGATCCTAGGCAAAGGATATTTATTCTTGATGGTAATATCATTAAGTGCCATGTAATCCACACATATTCTCATACTACCATCTTTTTTCTTGATGAACAGAATAGGTGCTCCCCAAGGCGATGAACTTGTACTGAAATATCCTTTATTCTCCAATTCCTGGATCTATTTGTCAACTCAGCTAACTCATTAGCTGACATACGACACAGTCTCTTAGAGATTGGAGCGGTACTAGGGACTAGGTCAATCACAAACTCGATGTCCTTATATGGTGGCATTCCCGGTAATCAGTTTATTTCAAGAATTACATCCAACCCCTAGGATTCCAATTCCATAAGATCTGCTAGAAATAGAGTTCCATCTATGAGTAACTCTACCTTTGGGCACAAAGTCCCTACTCTCATTTCTGCTCTAGGAGTGTGAACTATCATAAGATTGCTAAGGGGAATCATACCCAACCCATTCTTAACTATAAAATCCTTGAAAATAAATGAATGGGAAGCTCTAGAGTAAAAAATAACTAAAGCTGATACTGAGTTTACAAGGAGCATACCTAGTACGACGTCTAGTGCAGCCTGAGCTTCCTCAACGGTGATGTGGTTCACACATCCTTTGGCAAAGTTCTACGACTGTTGAGACTGTTGTCCCTGGTTCTGACTCCCTGATGCACTGGCATTAGCTGTTTCTTGGAGCTTCTTAGGGCAAGACTTAGCAAAATACCCTATTTCTTTGTAATAGAAATAGGTCACTCCATCAGGTGTAGTGGTATTCTTCTGAATTTGACCACCAACAGCAGGAACACGAGCTACCTGGGAATTAGGGCGATTAGCCTGGAAAAGTGGGCGGCTAACTACTAGCCTAAAGTTGCTTGACTGTGGCTTGAAATGTTGGAAATATGCCCTAGAGGCAATCATAGAGATGATGATATTTCGTTGTATCCATGATTTAATAAATGTTCCTTGAATATTACCTTTGTATTGATTAACAAGTATGTGACTTGTTTGTGAAACTCTTTACTTGTATGGTTATTCTAAAGTTGTCCCTAGTCGGAGTTCATGTAAGGACACACGTGAATGATGGATTAGCATATGTATCGGTTGATGACCATGTTTCATAGGTCATAGACATGGAGATGTCAAACCAATAATGTGGACACATGTTTAAGACATGGGGTTGGACCGACCCAACATGAGACATAGCTATTATACTTATGATTCTCTCTACACAATGTGTACGCCTTGTCCTCAGACCTGAGATTGTCGCATGTAATTGGGATGTGAATCGACCTACTTAGGGGCTATCAAACGCTACTCCGTGAATCGGGTAGTTATAAAGGTAGCTTTGGTTTGTCATGAAGCATGCTGCAAGGCATGGTCAGTCGAGATGGGATTTGCCCCTCTCTACCTGAGAGAGATATCTCTGGGCCCCTCGAGTGATCGGATCCAGAAATGCATGGCCATGCTACTTAAGGTTAAGAGTTAACCTAGTAAGGGATTTTGAATCACAGGATCGAGAAAGAGTGGTCAGCTTGGAGCTCGACCGAATATCGTGAGACAAAAGGATTGGCATGTACATAACGTTGTGATGGTTCGTCCGATATGATCTTTATGTGCGTTTAGGAGTTGGTACGTCTTGCTAGAGGCCGCTACCAACTATTGACCGAGTAAGTGTACTCGCGTCATGTCTAAACATACGTGAGCCTATAGGGTCACACACTTAAGGGCTGAAGCCTAATTCGGATTGGATCCGAGTTGGACTGGGCATTGAGTCCTAATGGGCCTCTATTCGTAAAAGCCCATTGTAAGGACGTCTATAAAGGAGGGCAGGGGCACAGGGTTAGGATGAGTTTTTCGTGACATCCTCAAACCCCGCCGCCACCCTCCCACGCCTTGTCACTCGCGCGATCTAGTAATCCGCGCGCGCCGCTTCCTCCCGTACGTGTGGATACCTTTGGCGGTGCTGCATCTGTAGCGTTTGGACGAACCGCAAACGAGGAAGTAGTACGACTACTCTGCCCCGACGTGCTGCATCATCTTCCGCACCTGCGCGTCTAGTGGTAAGACCGTGATCTATAACTGCAGTGATCTTGGTTTACGGGTAGAAATTTTCAATATGCGCTAGTGTAGCCTACCCGTAGTCCTTCAGTGGTATCAGAGCCATTGCTGTCATGTTATAGGTTCGGGTGATTTGCATATGACGATATGTAAGTCGGTATGATCGATGTGATCGATTGTATAGTTCTGGTAATGGATAGATCTGGTTTCCGTGATCATACTGTTAAGGTCGTGCCACAACATACCCCTACCGGTCGGAATCACCATCGGGGTAGACAGTGACACGTAAAACCGATTGCAGAATGCGAAGATCAATATGATTGGTCGAATCGGAACCTAGATTAATAATCGATATTCCGTGATTATGCCGCTAAGGTCGTGCACAACATACCCCTACCGGTCGGAATCACCATCGGGTAGACAAAGTGACACGTAAAACCGGTTGCGCACGCGAAGATCAATGCAAATTGGTCGAATCGAACAATAGTCGATTTGGGGTAAATATGATTTGCCGATCAAAATCCTAAGTAAAAATTGCATAGATACTGATGAGGGGCGCCGCCCTTCGAACTCTGATGGGGAAACCCTCGACCCCTTATCCGGTAGATTGCGAATCTATGCATAACTTGTTTTTGCAGAATGTATGTGACCAGTATGGCCTAATGTGTATGTGATGCATGTTTGTAATATTTTCATGACCTGCGTGTTGTGGGTTCGGCAACACGGCTGGAGCCATTGTGTTGTCAAAGTATTGTATTAACGGCCTGCGTGCCGACTTGTGATGATTCCTTGTAACCATGTATTTTATTACTAGCTGTTATGAGTAATAGCTTATATTAGTACTTGGAGGACACATCACTTGGAGGGATGGCACACATGAACCATGGAGATGGAGATCATCATGGTGGATAGATTCTATGGCGATGGAGATCACCATGAGAAAATGGGCCATACTGAGTCACAACTGTGTGAATGCTATTCCTGTTGTTATACTCCTATGCATGTTTGAATGATAGAAGTATAGCGATCCCTCACATAATGTTAAGTTAAACATATGCCCTCCCAACTAAACTCTGCACCATCTCATGTCCTGTAAATTGATGGTGGGTCTATAAAATTAGGGCACCATCAACCTTCCTTGACTAGATGGGTTTGTATCGGATACCTACATGCATAAGGATTGGTGAACTTAACAAGGTTATCATAAAGGTTATGGACCTTGGGGCATAAAGGTTGGGCGCCGAGGCATAGAGATGTCACCCAACAACAAGAGTCATATAGAGATATGATTAGTAAGGTGTTACTTACCGAATTACCTTGTCTCCTAGCGGTGATGCAAAAGCTCACTAGTAGACTAGTTAATTACGGATCTTGAATCGCTAAGAATCAATAGAGGGATATTGATTTTAGTGGGAGTACATTCTATTAAATTTGTTTAATACATTTTACTCTATCATGGTTTTATTTGTCTTAGTATTTTGCATTTTCTGTTGTAGATCAATGGCATCTAGCAACCAAGCAAACCCTTTTGCTTTGCGATCGATTCTTGAGAAAGAAAAATTAAATGGAACAAACTATTCGGATCGGTCCGTAACTGAGAATTGTTCTCGTGGCGTATAAAAGGAAAACGTTCTAGACACCCAAATTCCAGAAGAGCCTACTATCAATGCGGCTGCTGCTGTTAAAACCGCCTACAAGAAAGCATGTGATGACTCTCTTGAGGTTAGCTGTCTTATGCTTGCATGCATGGAACCTGACCTTCAAAAGCGCTTTGAGGATCGAAGCGTATGATATGATCATGGCGCTTAAGGACATGTTCCGCATACGTGCCAGACCGAAAGGTTCAATGTCTCTAAGGCTTTTCGGAATGCAAGTTAATGTAGGTGCACCCGTAGGCCCACATGTGATCAAAATGGTTGGTTACAATGGACTTTGGATAAACTTAGTTTTCCAATTAGCCAAGAGTTGGCAACTGATTTCATTTTGGCGTCTCTTCCACCTAGCTATGGACATTTCATTTCGAACTACCATATGCATGGGGTGGAAAAGGGCCTTAATGAGCTTTGTGGGATGCTCAAAACAGCAGAGAGTGACATTAAGAAGTGTGCAGGGCCTAGCCATGTGATGGCCGTGCGAAACAAGTCTAGCTTCAAGAAAAGGGTAAGAAGTCATGGGCAAAGAATAAGGGCAAGGTTAAAGATATGATCTCAAGCCAACGCCTAAGCCTAAGATCGACTGAGCCGAGACAGATGCTTCTATTGTAAAGAGACTGGCCACTGGAAGAGAAACTGCAAGAAGTACTTGGATTCCGATGAATGCAAGAAGAATGCTGGAAGTAAGACTTCCACCCATGGTACACTTGTCATAAATGTTTTAGATATTTTTCTCGCTGATTCTCCTATTAATTCTTGGGTATTTGATACCGGATCAGTTGCTCACATTTGCAACTCGATGCAGGGGTTAATAAGAAGTAGAGGAGTCGCAAGAGGTGAAGTTGATTTTCGCGTCGGAAATAAAGCAAGGGTTGCTGCGTTAACCGTCGGCACCATGCAACTTCAGCTTCCTTCAAGATTTATTATGGAATTGAATAATTGTTATTATGTTCCTAGTATGAGTCGAAACATTCTATCCCCCTCATGTTTGATGAGAGATGGTTATTCATTTGCAAGTAAAGACAATGGTTGTTTGATTACTAAAAATGAAATGTTTATGGCTTTTGCGCCCATTGTGAATGGGTTATTTATTTTAAATCTTGATGATGCGCCTATCTTTAACATAAATGCTAAAAGACTTTGACCTAATGATTTGAATCCCACCTATGTTTGGCATTGTCGTTTGGGTCACATATGAAAAGCGCATGAAGAAGCTCCATGTCGATGGTCTTCTAACTTCGTTTGATTTTGAATCATACGAGACATGTGAAGCTTGTTTGCTTGGTAAGATGACCAAGTCACCTTTTAATGGTACTTTTGAGAGGGCGTCAGACTTATTGGAAATCATACATACTGATGTATGTGGGCCAATGAGCACGACTGCTAGAGGTGGATTTCATTACTTCATAACTTTCACTGATGATTTTAGTAGATATGGCTATGTCTACTTAATGAAGCATAAGTCCAAACTTTTGAAAAGTTCAAAGAGTTCCGAATGAAGTTGAAAATCAACGTGCTAAGAAAATTAAGACTCGCGATCCGATCGTGGTGGCGAGTATTTGAGTCATGAATTTAGTAATCATCTCAAGAGTTGCGAATTGTTCCACGCCTAACACCGCCCGAACGCCTCAAAGAAACAGGGTATCCGAGCGCGAATCGGACCTTGTTGGACATGGTTCAATCGATGATGAGCTAGTCGATCTACCATTATCATTTTGGGGTTACGCTCTAGAAACGGCAGCTTTCACACTTAATAGGGTACCGTCTAAATCCGTAGTTAAGACACCATATGAGATATGGACTGGGAAGAGTCACAGTTCGTCTTTTCTAAAGATTTGGGGATGTGAGGCGTTTGTCAAACGACTTCAGTCGGACAAGCTCACACCCAAGTCGGATAAATGCATTTTCGTGGATATCCGAAGGAAACTTTTGATATTACTTCTACAACCGACTAAAGGGCAAAGTGTTTGTCGTCAAGTGGTGTTTTCCTAGAGAAAGAGTTTCTCAACAGGGAGACAAGTGGAAAAATGGTGCAGCTTGAAGAGGTTCAAGATGAACCAATCAGGGAAGACTCGACGAATGATGCCCACATGGCAGAACAAGTTGAGGAACCCATGGCAAAGGAAGCACCACCACCACGAATGTCGGAAAGGCTCCGCAATACGCGGGATATGTTATTGTTAGACAATGATGAGCCTTCGACCTATGCGGAAGCAATGATGGACCCAGACTCTGAGAAATGGCACAGTGCCATGAGATCCGAGATAGCATCCATGGGAGACAATCAAGTTTGGAACTTGGTTGACCTGCCTGATGGTGTTAAAACCATAGAGTGCAAATGGATCTATAAAAGGAAGATTGATATGGATGGAAATGTTCATATCCATAAAGCTCGACTTGTCGCAAAAGGTTTTCGGCAAGTTCAAGGAGTTGACTACGATGAGACCTTCTCGCCTGTAGTGATGCTTAAATCTATACGGATCATTCTAGCTATTGCTGCATATTTCGACTATGAGATATGGCAGATGGATGTCAAAACGACTTTCCTTAATGGAAATTTAACCGAGGATGTGTATATGATACAGCCCGAGGGTTTTGTCGATCCAAACAATGCTAGAAAAGTATGCAAACTTCAAAAATCCATTTATGGATTGAAGCAAGCATCTCGGAGTTGGAACATTCATTTTGATGAAGTGGTCAAAGGTTTTGGCTTCATAAAAAACGAAGAAGAATCTTGCGTTTACAAAAAGGCAAGTGGGAGCTCGCTCGTATTTCTAATCTTATATGTAGATGACATATTACTGATTGGAAATGATATTCCTATGCTAGAGTCAGTTAAGACCTCACTGAAAAATAGTTTTTCAATGAAGGACTTAGGGGAAGCGGCATATATTTTGGGTATTAAGATCTATAGAGATAGATCAAAAAGGCTAATAGGATTAAGCCAGAGTACTTACATTGACAAAGTGTTGAAACGGTTCAACATGGAGGAGGCAAAGAAAGGGTTCTTGCCCATGTCTCATGGCATAAATCTTGGCAAGACTCAGTGTCCTTCGACAACTGATGAGCGAGATCGCATGAATAAGATTCCATATGCTTCGGCAATTGGATCTATCATGTATACTATGATATGTACTCGCCCAGATATTTCTTATGCTCTAAGTGTTACGAGCAGATACCAGGCTGATCCCGGTGAGAGTCACTGGACAGCGGTTAAAAACATCCTCAAGTATTTGAAAAGAACTAAGGATGTGTTCCTAGTCTACGGAGGTGAGGAAGAGCTCGTTGTAAATGGTTACACCGATGCAAGCTTCCAAACCGACAAAGACGATTACAAATCGCAATCGGGTTATGTGTTCATTTTGAACGGTGGTGCGGTAAGTTGGAAGAGTTCCAAGCAGGAGACTGTTGCTGACTCTACAACGGAGGCCGAGTACATTGCAGCTTCTGAAGCAGCAAAGGAAGGTGTTTGGATAAGGAAGTTCATAACTGAACTAAGTGTGGTTCCTAGTGCGTGCAGTCCTCTGGATCTTTACTGTGATAACAGTGGGGCCATTGCGCAAGCCAAAGAGCCAAGGAATCACCAAAAGAACAAACACGTAATGCGGCGGTTTCATCTCATTCGAGAGATCCTCAATCGAGGAGATTTAAAGATATGCAAAATACATATGGATTTGAATATTTCAGATCCTTTGACGAAGCCTCTCCCACAGTCTAAGCATGAGGCGCACACAAGAGCTATGGGTATTAGATATCTTCTAGATTGACTCTAGTGCAAGTGGGAGACTGTTGGAAATATACCCTAGAGGCAATCATAGAGATGATGATATTTCGTTGTATCCATGATTTAATAAATGTTCCTTGAATATTACCTTTGTATTGATTAACAAGTATGTGACTTGTTTGTGAAACTCTTTACTTGTATGGTTATTCTAAAGTTGTCCCTAGTCGGAGTTCATGTAAGGACACACGTGAATGATGGATTAGCACATGTATCGGTTGATGACCATGTTTCACAGGTCATAGACATGGAGATGTCAAACCAATAATGTGGACACATGTTTAAGACATGGGGTTGGACCGACCCAACATGAGACATAGCTATTATACTTATGATTCTCTCTACACAATGTGTACGCCTTGTCCTCAGACCTGAGATTGTCGCATGTAATTGGGATGTGAATCGACCTACTGGAGAATGGATTTGCTAACCAGCTTATGGAAATCAGCATAGTCACTGGATATCAACTGTACAGTGGTATTGTCATTCAGACCCTCCAAGAATCTTTCTTGCTTTGCATCATCGGTAGCCACATCTTCTAATGCATAGTATGCTAGTTGGTTGAACTTTTGAAGATATTCATTTACAGTGTGGCTTCCTTGTCGTAGAGCTCTAAACTCTTTTTTCTTCAAAGTAATGGTGCTCGATGGAATATGAGCTTTGCGGAAACTTTGCACAAACTCGTTCCAGGAAATGGCCTAGGGATTAGCATGAGAGGCGGTTAAAGTATCCTACCACTTGGATGCAGGTCCATTCAATTGGTACAAAGCATACAGGACCCTTTCTCAGTCAGTGCATTGCAGTATATCCAACTTCTTTCTAATTGCATGGAGCCAATCATCAGCATCCACGGGCTCAGCACTACTTGAGAAGGTTGGAGCCCTTATCCTCAAAAATTCTGACAATCTGGTCTGAGGAGCTTGAGCTAGCGGCGATGGAGGAGAATGCTTAGATGGATTGTTGATGGTTTGAGCCAACAGTTGAATCAGTTGATCCTGGTTTGCCATCAATTGAGTCCAATCTGGTCCGACTACTGGCAAAGGCAGAGGGATGGGAGCGGACTGACTTCCTTGAGCTCTGGTGTTGGCATTATCATTGATGTTCTGTAACATCTCAAAATTTTTATTTTTATTTTATTTGATTTATTAAAATTTATTTGGATTTTATTTCAAAGCCTAGAGTAAGAAAACTTAATTTATCTATTCTTTTCTAATCCAAAAATATTTTATTTTATCTAAGTTCCCCTAGATTTATAGTATTTTTGTAAATTTTTCTGAAATTTTTTGCGCTCCCTCAAGCTCATAAATTTGGTCGTTTGTTTCCGTTGGCCCCAGCATTTGATGCCATTAATATCCATAATTCCTCCCTAATGCAACGTGCCATTTTTCCCTCCTTTATACCCCGTTAAACCCCACTGTCAAGTACCCTCACACTGGCCATAACTTCAGTGAGGTCGTGCTGGGCCGTTTCCACTCCCCGTCCTATAAAAAGCCATCCCCGAGCTTGCCCTCCGCACACCACCCCTCTCTCATTCCTCAATTTGGGTTTTCGTGTGCCCAAGCCTTCCCGCGCCTTATTCCCCCTTCACCGGCTTAGGGCGAACTCTGGCGAGCAATCGCTACCACCTCGGTCTGCCTCGCACCTCGCTGACGTGGTCTTTGCCTTCCCCGCAACCATGCGCTCGTCCCCCACTCCTCTGTCGAGCCAGCCTACCATCGGAACATCTTCGCTGCCATTGCCCGAGCCACGCTGCCACTTCTCCCTCACCGCTGGCCGCCTTCCGCTTGTTCTAGTAAAAACCCCTCCTTCCCTCGCTATTCGGATGGTCCAAACATTGCATGCGATCGGATCCAAAGATTCCCCATTACGATCGGATGATCCATTGCCGATTGGACGGTTCGAATGCCCTTGCCTTCCGGACTTGTCTGAACATTTTCATAGCCAATCGATCATCCATCACCAATTGGATGGTCCAAACGCTCCTTGGTCATTTGGATGGTCCAAACTTTCCCATGCATCACTGCCGCCTGATCCTCATCTAACGGCCTCCACTAAGCCCTTCCCTTTTCTCACCCACATGGCAAGCCACGCCCGCTCTCGACCCATGTGGCAGCCATGTCAGTGCCACATGGCATGCCATGTCAGCACCTGATGCTCCCAAGTCACGTTAGCTGCCATGTTTCGCCACATCACCTGCCACGTCATCTTTCTAACTCATCTGTGCCACATGCCAGACACGTATCTACCACGTCACCTACCATGTGTAGGGCTAATGTCAGCATGACGTCACAATTCTGAATTTTCTTTAGAAATTTATTTTGGTAGAAAATTCAATTCCTTGCTGACATCATAATCTTGATTTTCCTTCAGAAAAAAAATTCAGTAATTCTTTGCTGACATCAAAAATATCATTTCCTTTAGAAAATAATTCCAAAGAACCCTGTTTTTCCTTTTACTTTAGTTTTGAAAATCCAAAAGCCCGCTCTCCTTCATCCTAGCTCCGATTGGGTCCGTTCAAATTTCTAAATTCTTCTAAAATCCTAAACTACCCATTTATTTAATTTTATTTAATTTTTTTTAATTTATTGGTTTGGTTCTTCATGTATAGATTACGATGACTCCAAAGAGTGCGATTTCGATGATTCGCAGCATCAAGATTTCAAGCAAGACAAGTTGCACCTTTTGTCATATTGCTCCTATTAATTTAAATTACTTATGTTATTTTTAAATTATTATGCATATGTACTTTTATTTAAATTTAGTTTAAATTTGATTTAAACCCTAGTTATACCCAATTCCTTTATGTATAACCAAATTTGACCTTGAATAATCACGCCTTGTCACCTTAAACAAAAATCTAGTTAGTGCATTAGTATTAACTAGAAATTTTATAGAATTGCTTAGTCATACTTAAAATGATTTAGGTTGGAATATTTGTTTTTCATTTTTTTTTAAATATATTCTTTGTTTTTGTGAGTCAAGAAAGAGTATGAAACTTTGATAAAATAATATCATCAAATCTAGTTTGGACTTAGGCAATGGGATGGTGGTGGGTGCTTGCTAGTACTCATTGTGGTTCGGTGATTCAATGACATTACCATGCACAAGGGGTATAAGTTTCGAGTCTAAGTCAAGTTAAGGACTGGTCTGTGAGCTACTATTACAAAATCACACCGTACTACCACAAGTTTGGTATGGAATAGACCTGACTAAGTAATTTACGAAGTTCCAAATTTAGTTTTACTATAGGCTGAATGTGAGCGTGGCATAGACTGCGAGAAGTATTACATGGCACAAGAGGGGGCTCCAACTTGTGGATTCAAGTTGTGGTGAAACCTTAGTGGCAGCGAAACTAATTTTGCTATAAAACATTGTAACAGTCATGTCATGAAGTCTCAGCCGCACACCGAAGGCATTGTGTTAATCGTGTGTCACAACGAGAGGACATATCTTGTGGGTAAAGTTGTACATCTCTGCAAAGTAACAAACTATCCTAGATAGCTGTGTCCACGGTCATGAACATGTTGAGTATGGTTTTTCAAAGATTAGACTTCGGTTTTATGAAATCAGGTTTGAGGACAAATGAGAAATCTTCTAGAAAGATGGTCTGGGTGGAATAACCATGGTTAGGTTAGTGTTAGGTCGGTGCCTACACTAACGATATTATTTCGACTAAAATATTGTTTCTATCATTGTATTCAACTTTTGCACTTACTTTATGGTATTTACTTCAATATTGCTCTCTCGCACAAATAACCATATTATGTCTTCCTTTGTAAATCCTTATGCATACATTTACTTTGTTAAACCTCCTGGTATAACTTGTGGAGTACTTTATGTACTCACCTTGCTTAAATCTGTTGCCAGAGGATGACTTCATCAACTACGATGAGGATTACGATGAATAGGCTACATCTTATAGTCATTCATATGTGGGTAAGCAGGATGAGCTGCTGCTTTATTTATCTTCCGCTGATTTATCTTTATGTTGACCATGAGCCCTTTTATTGTAAACTAATAAAGTTTTGTTCTTATGCATGATATGTATCCCTGTTAACCCTGTGTGCACTACCTTTTCCTAAATAGTGCGTTTTGCATAGAGGGTTCTGGAATTGTTGTTTCAGGATCCGACAGAGATGGTATCGGAGCTATAATGACCCTAAGACGTGACCGTAGATAGAATAGAATGGACAAACCTTATGAACATATTTTAAAAGAAGGCTATCTTGAAAAATTTCCTAAATCTAGTCTTATTCACTCTCTCACTAAAATATATTCTTTCTCAAAAGTTGCTCACTAAATTTTCTCCTTTTCAAAATTGTAGATGGCCGAACGTCCTACCCAAGTTATTCACGAAATCCTAGCCAGCCACCTAGCTGACTGTCTTTGGGATCTTTCCAAGAATTGGACTTCAAGGCACATCCTATATATCAAGAATACTTGGGCACCTATGAAGATCAAGAACATTGGACAGTAGAAGTGCTAATCTATGCCAATATTGGAGACAAAGCAACATTCCACACCTTTGATGCCCCTGTACCACAAGAGACCTTCTTCAACGTTATCCAAGATGCAGCTCGTGAAGCAATCCGCCAGATAAGAGACATCTATGCACTAGAGCTACGACGCACCACATTTCGCTATTACCCAGTAAGTTTCCTGTCAGCTCTAGCAGCGCCCACCCCTCTAAAGAGTTTCAGAGTAACCCACGGCTTGTTCAAAAGGTGCAAGTACACCAAGTCCCTAGACTATGTGTAACAAGTCACCTTGGATGAGTTGAACTCTGTATCGTAGAGACACCGTGCAGCAGAAGAAGAATTGGCTAAGTACCGCATGGAAGATGAAGGTTCCTCAGTTATAGGACTCCCCCCAAGAAAATGTAAAGTGCAGATGAGTAGTAGTAGCTCCAGCCCATAGAAGCCATAATTTTAAATCAAGTTATAGAATGATACTTGTGAGCTATTATTCCTTTGTCAACAGCCTCAAAGTTATAATTATAATATTCCATAAAGTGTTTTGTTGGTTTTCATTCGAGTTTTATTGCTTTTTCGTGCTTGTGGTGGGAATGTTACAAAGACCTCCTAGTTCTCTCTTTCTTCCCCCTAAATCTGGAAGAATCTAGCAGATGATGAACATTAGGAGGAACGTCAACAGCAATGCCAACATCGGAGCTCAAGGAGGCCAATCCGCTCCCATTCCTCCGCCCCCGCCAGTAGCTGGACCAGACTAGGCGCAATTGATGGCAAACCAGAATTAGTTGATCCAACTGTTATCTCAAACCATCAACAATCCAGCTCAACATGCTCCTCCCCCGCCGACAGCTAAAGATCCTCATAGAAGATTGCCAGAATTTCTGAGGATAAGGCCTCCAACCTTCTCAAGCAGTGCTGAGCCAATGGATGCGAATGGTTAGCTCTGTGCAATTGGAAAGAAGTTGGATATTCTACAATACACCATCCGAGAAAGGGTCCTATTCGCTTCATACCAGTTGAATAGACCTGCATCCGAGTGGTGGGATACTTTCCCTCTCATGCCAATCCCCAGGTCATATCCTAGAATGAGTTTGTGCAAAGTTTCCACAAAACTCACATTCCATCAGGCACCATTACTTTGAAGAAGAAAGAGTTCAGAGCTTTACGCCAAGGTAGTCGCACACTAAATGAATACTTACAAAAGTTCAATCAACTGGCGCGCTATGTACCGAAAGATGTGGCTACCGACGAAGTAAAACAAGAAAGATTTTTGGAGAGCCTAAATGACAATATTTTAATTCAGTTGATATCCAATGACTATGTTAATTTCCATCAACTAGTTAGCAAAGCCATTCGCCAGGAGGGCAAGTTTGTGGAAATGGAGAACAGGAAGAGAAGGATGGCTACTCAAAAGGTTAATCCTGGAGTTTTTCCCTAGGCCTAAAGTACTTCACCCCAGACTGGCAAGTTCAGACTACAGTCTAGCTTTTTCAAGCTGCAATCAAGTAGCTTCAGGACAATACTTAGCCACCCTCCTTTCCAGACTAATCGCCCTAATCCTCAAGCAATTCATGTTCCTTCTGTTGGTGGTCAAGTTCAAAATAGTACCATTACACCTGATGGAGTGATCTATTTCTATTGCAAGAAAACAGGGCATTTTGATGTCTTGCCCCAAGAAGTTCCAAGCAACAACTAATGCAAGTGCATCCAGGAGCCAGAACCAGGGACAATAGCCTCAAAAGTTGCAGAACTTTGCCAAAGGATGTGTGAACCACGTTACCGCTGAAGAAGCTCAGGCTGCACCAAACGTCTTGCTGGGTATGTTCCTTGTCAACTCAGTACCTGCTACAGTTCTTTTTGACTCTAGAGCTTTTCATTCATTTATTTTCAAGGCTTTTATAGTTAAGAATGGGTTGGGTATGGTTCCCCTTAGCAATTCTATAATAGTCCACTCCCCTTGAGCATGAGAACAGGGACTTTGTGCCCAAAGGTAGAGTTGCTTATAGATAGGACTCTATTCCTAGCAAACCTTATGGTGTTGGAATCTCATGGATTGGATGTAATTCTTGTAATGAACTAGTTAGTCAAGAATAATAGTCAGATCAATTGTGCTACCTGATTTATCGCCCTCACCAATGGCTAGGGAGTAGAAGTGATCTTCACCCCTGAAATCCATATAGAAGGAGAGTGTGTTCTCAATCAACTTCAAGTACTGGAAGAAGTACCAGTTGTGAAGGAATACCCGGATGTATTTCCAAAGGACTTACCAGGAATACCACCGGATAGAAAAATTGAGTTTGTGATTGATCTAGTCCCCGGCACCGCTCCAATTTCTAAGAGACTGTACCATATGCCAGTTAATGAGTTAGCCAAGTTGAAGACACAGATCCAGGAATTAGAGGATAAAGGATATGTTCCATCCAATCTCATCACCATGGGGAGCGCCTATTCTGTTCATCAAGAAAAAGGATGGTAGTATGAGAATTTGTGTGGATTATAGAGTACTCAATGATGTTACCATCAAGAATAAATATCTTTTGCCTAGAATTGCTGATCTGTTTGATCATTTGAAAGAAGCTAGTTTCTTCTCCAAGATAGACTTGAGAACAGGATATCATCAGTTGAAAATCCATGTTGAAGATATTCCCAAGACTGTACTCTCCACTCGTTATAGACAGTATGAGTTCACTATCATGTCCTTTGGACTGACAAATACACCTGCCTATTTCATGATCATGATGAATAGTTTATTCATGGAGTATTTGGACAAGTTTGTGGTAATCTTCATAGATGACATACTCATATACTCCAAGAATAAAATAGAGCATGAGAATCATCTTCGGATTACTCTGGAAAGACTCAAAGAGCATCAGCTTTATGCCAAGTTCAGTTAGTGCAAATTTTGGCTAAAGGAAGTCTCTTTTCTTGGGCATATTGTGACTGCCGAAACTATCACAATTGATCCTTCAAAAATAGAAGCGGTAATGGAATAGAAGCAACCCAAGTCAGTAACCGAAGTCAAAAGTTTTCTTAGACTTGTGGGTTACTATTGCCGCTTTATAGCAGGATTCTCAAAGTTAGCCAAGCCAATGACTCAGCTTCTAAAGAAAGAAAAGAAGATTGAATGGATGAAAGCTTGCAAGCAAAGTTTTCAAACTCCTAAGAACAGGCTAGTCTCAGCGCCAGTGCTTGTTTTGCTAGATGTGCATAAGGATTTTGAGATTTTCTGTGATGCCTCCCATCAAGGTTTAGGCTGTGTTAATGTAAGAAGATAGAGTGGTAGCTTATGCATCATGCCAATTGATACCTCACGAGTGTAATTATCCTATCCATGACATGGAATTAGCAGCTGTAGTGCATGCTTTGAAGATCTGGCATCACTATCTCGTCGATAATCGTTGTGAAATCTACACAGATCACAAGATTTTGAGATACATCTTCACTCAAGCAGAACTCAACCTAAGGCAGCGAAGATGGTTAGAGTTGATCAAGGATTATTGCAATGGGATTCATTATCATCTAGGCAAAGCAAATATTGTGGCCGATGCACTCTGTAGGAAGTCTCATGCAAATAGTATTTTATCGTAAGAAGATCAAACCTGACTTCAGGAGGGAGTCCCCCATCTGAGTCTAAATCCGGTTAATCAAGGTGTTCTCTCAACATTAGAGATTCAACCTGCTCTACCTGATCAGATCAAGGAAGCCTAGAAAGTTGATGAGAATATTAAGGAAATAAGGAAGAACATGAGAAAAGGCACAGCCCCAGGATTCAGTGAAGATGAATATAGAACCGTTTAGTTTGAGAACCGTATTAGTGTACCTAATATCCAAGAAATCAAGAACATGATCATTCGAGAAGCTCATGAAACCTCGTACTCGATCCACCCAGGTTGTACCGAGATGTACCAGGACCTTAGTGAAAGATATTGGTGGGTCAATATGAAAAGAAAAATTACAGAATTTGTTAAAGCTTGTGACACCTGCCAGAGAGTCAAGGCAGAACATCATAAACATGCAAGACAGTTGCAACCCCTACCAATACCAGATTGGAAGTGGGAAGAGATTGGTATGGATTTCATAACCGAACTCCCTAGAAATCAGTTTGTTATGATTCAGTTTCGGTGACAATCAATCGACTGACTAAGATAGCCCATTTCATACCTGTCGAGACAACTTACTTTGGAAGTAAGCTAGTAGAGTTGTATATGTCCAGAATTGTGTATTTGCATGGAGTTCCCAAAAAGATAGTGTCAGATCAAGGTAGTCAGTTCACTTCTCGATTTTGGTAGAAACTTCATGAAGAATTTGGGAGTAAGATTAATTTTAGTACAGCCTACCATCCCCAAACAGATGATCAGATAGAGTGGGTCAATCAAGTATTACAAGATATGTTGAGAGCTTGTGCCCTGGATTTTGAGAACAGTTGGGATGGTTCTTTATCTTATGCTAAGTTCTCATACAACAATAGTTACTAAGCTAGTCTGCATATGGCACCTTTTGAAGCACTCTAGGGCAGAAGTGCAGAACACCTTTACTCTAGGAACAGCCAAGAGAATTTCAAAATGCTGGACCAAACCTACTTCAAGATGCTGAAGAAAAAGTAAGAAAGATCAAGGATAGATTGAAAATAGCCCAATCTCGATAAAGAAGACAATCGTCGTTAGGACTTAACCTTCGAGGTTGGAGACTATGTTTACCTAAGAGTGTTACCGCTCAGAGTAGTCAAAAGGTTTCAAGCAAGAGGAAAGTTTGCACCAAGATTTGTGAGACCATTCAAGATCTTGAGTTGCAGAGATGAAGTTGTATATCAGTTGGAGTTGCCGCTAAACATGTCAGGAGTACACAACGTCTTTCACGTCTCCCAGTTGAAGAAATGCCTTCGAGTACCCGTAGAGCAAGCATCACTAGAAATCTTGGATCTTCAGGAAGATCTTACCTACCAAGAGCAACCAATCAAGATTCTTGGGACAGCTGGGCGTCAGACCAGGAGGAGGACCATCAGATTTTGTAGAGTTCACTGAAGCAATCACACAAAAGATGAAGCCAACTCAGAACGAGAAGAAGAGCTGAAAGCCAACCATCCCCATCTCTTTGCTAGCTAATTCAAATCTCGAGGGTGAGATTTATCTTAAGGGGTTAGGTTTGTAACATCCCAAAATTTTAGATCTACCACGTCACCTGCCACATGTAGGGCTGACATCAGCATGACGTCATAATTCTGAATTTCCTTTAGAAATTTATTTCGGCAAAAAATTCAATTCTTTGCTGACATCATAATATTCATTTTCCTTTAGAAATACAATTCTAGAAATTCTTTGTTGACGTCATAAATATCATTTCCTTTAGAAAATAATTCCAAAAAACCCTCTTTTTTCCTTTTTCTTTAGTTTTAAATTTTTAGAAGTTTGTTCTCCTTCAACCTAGCTCCGATTAGATCTGTTCAAATTTCTAAATTTTTCTAAAATCCTAAACTACCCATTTCATTAATTTTATTTGAATTTTTTTGAATTTACTGGCTTGGTTCTTCGTGTATAGATTATGACGACTCCGAAGAGTCTAATTTCGATGATTCGTAACACTAAGACTTCAAGCAAGGCAAGTTACACCTTTGATCATATTGCTCCTAATAATTTAAATCACTTATATTATTTTTAAATTATTATGCATATGTACTTTTATTCAAATCTAGTGTAAATTTTATTTAAACCCTAGTTATACCCAATTCCTTTGTTTATAGCCAAATTTGACCTCACGCCTTGTCACCTTAGATAAAAATTTAGTTAGTGCTTGCTGGTACTCATTGTGGTTCGATGTCTCAATGACAATTCTAAGCACAAGGGGTATAAGGTTCGAGCCTAAGTCAAGTTAACAACCGGTCTGTGAGCTACTATTACAAAGTCACGTTGTACTACCATAAGTCTAGTATGGGATAGACCTGCCTAAGTAATTTATGAAGTTCTGAATTTAGTTTCACTATAGGTTGAATGTAAGCGTGATATAGGCTGCGAGAAGTCTCACATAGCATAAGAGGGGGCTTCAAATTATGGATTCAAGTTGTGGTGAAACCTTAGTAGTGGCGTAACAAATTTTGCTACAGAACATTGTAACAACCTTGTCATGACCTCTCAACCGCACACCTAAGACAGTGTGCTAATCACGTGCCACAACGTCAGTACATGTCTTATGGGTAAAGTTTACATCTCTGCAGAGTAACAAACTATCCTAGATTGCCGTATTCACAGTCATGGACATGCTGAGTATGATTTTTCACATATTAGACTTTGGTTTTATGAAATCTAGTTTGAGGACAAATGAGAACTTTTGGAAAGATGGTCTAGGTGAGATACTCGTGGTTAGGTTAGTGTTAGGTCAGTGCCTATACTAACAATATTATTTCGATTAAAATATTATTTCTACCATTGTATTTAGCTTTTGCACTTACTTTATGGTATTTACTTTAATATTGCTCTTTCACACAAATAATCATATTATGCCTTCCTTTGTAAATCCTTATACATGCATTTACTGTGTTAAACCTTTGATGTAACTTGTGGAGTACTTTATGTACTCACCTTACTTAAATCTGTTGCCAAAGGATGACTTAATCGACTACGATGAGAATTGCGACAAATAGACCACGTCTTATAGTTATTCACCTATAGATAGGCAGGATGGGCTGCTGCATTATTTATCTTTCGCTGATTTATCTTTAAGTTGGTCATGAGCCCTTTTATTATAAACTTAGCCATAAGACCCGTACACTTTGCTTTATAATAAAGTTTGGTTGTTATTCATGATATGTATCATTGCTAACCCTATGTGCACTAGTTTTTTCTGATATAGTGCATTTTACACAGAGGGTTCCAGAGTTGTTGTTCAAGGATCCGACATGTTCCTCCTTGTGTTCACCATCCACTAGATTCTCCCAAATTTAGAGAGAAGGAGAGGACTAGGGGAAGGTCTTTATAATACTCCCACAACCAAGCACGAAAAATCAATAAAACTTGAATGAAAGCCAACAAAACACTTTATTGAATATTATAATTATAACCTTGAGGCTATTGACAAAGGAATAACAGCTCACAAGTATCATTCTATGACTTCGATTTAAAATCAAGGCTTTTATGGGCTGGTGCTATTGCTACTTATTTTCACCCTACGCTTCTTTGGGAGGTGGTCCTGTAACTGAGGAACCCTCATCCTCTAGGCGGTAGTTGGCCAGCTCTTCTTCTGCTGCATGGAGTCTCTGTGACACAGAGTTCAACTCATCCAAGGTGACTTGGTACATATAATCCAAGGACTTGGTGTACTGCACCTGTTGAACGAGCCGTGGGTTACTCTCAAACTATGTGGAGGGAAAGGCGCTACTAGAGCTGCCAGGAAACTTGCTGTGGTAGTATCAAAATGTCATGCGTCGTAGCTCTAGTGCATAGATATCCCTCATTTGGCAGATCGCTTTAAGAGCTACATCTTGGATATAGTTAAAGAAGATATCTCGTGGTACGGGGGCGTCAAAGGTGTGGAATGCTGCTTTGTCTCCAATGTTGGCATAGATTATCACTTCTACCTTCCAACGTTCTTGATCTCCATAGGTGCCCAAGTATCCTTGATACACAGGACGTGCCTTGAAGATAGAATCGGCCACCTCTAGGGAAGCCCACCATCCGCTCAGGGCCATTCCCTCGGCCACCTTTGGGGAAGCCCACCATCCGACCGGGGCCATTACCACCATCGCCTGGGGCCATCCTCCCAGCCACCCCCAAGGGAACTCACCGTCCACCCCGGGGCAACACCGCTACTGCCTGGGGCCACGCTCGCCTTCCGCTCAAGGGCGGCACCACCCACGCACGAGGCCATCTCCCCGTTGCCCCGGGGGAAGCCCGTCGTCCGCCTAGGGCCCATGCCGCCTCCTAGGGTCATCCCCTAGCTGCCCTAGGGGAAACCCGTCGTTCGCCCGAGGCCAACGCCGCCACCGCCTAGGGCCATCCCCCCCCCCCCCACTGCCCCCGGGGAAGCTCACCATCTGCCTGGGGACAACGTCACCGCTGCTAGGGGCCATCCCCTCACCACCCCTAGGGAAGCTCACCGCCCGCCTGGGGCCACCCCCCAGGGAAGCTTGTTGTCCGCCCAAGGGCATCCCCTAGGCTGCCCTCAGGGAAACCCACCGTCCGCCTCGGCTAGGGCTGGAACTTCATCTTTGTGGAAGGTGAGGCATTAGGGAACATTCGGGCCTTCTGTGGCTTCACCAAGTCAAAATGTATGGTCCCACCCCTTCATGTGTCACGTGTTTATGGTTTATAGCCCTACTCTAACTTCTTAATTGGCCGTGCAGGCTTGACACTCTCATTGGCGGAGAAAGCGGCAGTGGCCATACATGGACGCAAGATGAAGGCAGAGCGTGGCATCATGGAGGACTTGATCATAGGGCCCCAACGCAATCGGGCATGCGAGATGCTAAATGTTCCCATGAATACTTGCCCTCCCCTCGATAAGGACTCGTCCCTGACTCCTAAGTCAGCGAAGCGCGGAAGCCCTCGCCGCTCGCCCCGAGCAGCGCCTTCTGGTGCTGAGGGCACTTCCCGTCACCACGAAAAGGGGAAGGGACTTGCGACAGGTGATCTGGGATCTCCCACTTTCTTCCTAGGCGGCACCTCAGTCTTGGGCTCTAGGGGAGCCCATGGGGGAGAGACTGGCGAGAGGGCATCGGCCATGGTGCCCATCGTCGCCCCTCATGCTTTTGTTCTGTTGACGGCTTTGCCCATCGATTTATCTTCACTGGAGAGCTTAGGTGGAAGCGATGCAGTTGCTGAGGCTGAAACGGCGGGCATCGCCTCAACGAGAATGTCAAGGGACATGGTAGGCAGGGTTTCACTGGTTATGGGGGGTTCCCAAGGAGGCTGTGGCCCCCTTGTCCGGGCCCAAGCACGTGCTTCCCACCCCCTGGCATAGGGTGGGCACGCCTCTAGGTGCGGGCTTGAGTACACCATTGCTAGCTCAGGGGTGCGTCACCACAGAGGACTTCATACTATCAAAGCCCATGCTCGACTTACTGGTTTATGCTATGTCATGCATGATGCTCGCTAACCTCAACTTGGCCCTTGAAGATGACCCTTTGACTAAGAGGTAGGCATCACTACAGTGGAGTACGACCTCATGAAGGTACTAGGATCGATTGCTTGACTTGCTTAGTATAAACCCTAACCTTCTGTTTCCTCTTATAGAGCCTCATCATTGTACGTAAAATGGCCACCATGCAGAACAAGATCTTGATAGAGCACAAGAGGACCGCGCGAGACGCCGAGCTTACCGAGCAGGAGTTTGACATGGAGCATGGGTCATGTGCGGGACTTGGGCATCTCTATGGACCTTCCTCCTGGCTCCTTTGAGGTCATCACGGAGACCTGGCTTGCCTGGCTGAGTGTGACTGACGGAGACATTCGAGGTCAGTGCTGGGCTTTTGGCACGCCTGTGTGAAGGACACCATCGAGGTCCTCCTTACCTCGCATCTTTCGGGACGCACACGTACAAGGCACTGAGCTTCGCTAACTTGGAGGGAGGCCAAAAGGCCATTGCTCACCATGTCTGCTCCTGCACGTGGGTTTGGAACTCGCACGAGTTGAGCTACATCGACGGGCTCATCCATCATGCTCATGCCTGCTCGGCCGAGGGAGGCTCCTCCATGGTGTAGGAAGGAGGCCCCGAGGGACCGAGACCATCCTAGGTGTGAGAGGTGCCACCATCTTATCAGTGTTATCTTTTTTTTCTTAACTTTGTTTTGTACCTCAGGCCACCTGACCACCGTGCCACAACCGGCGCTTGATGTAGCCCCTTGTACCCAGGGAGCTGACCTATTTTGTAGTCATGATGCTATAGATGAGATAGTGTCCCTTTGTTTTATTTTCCTCTCCTTTTTTTGAATGTCATTGTATGAGGGAATGTTTATATTGAGTGTTCATAAACACTACTCCATGATTGGATGGTCATAAAGGTAGCTTTCAGATTTACTAAGAAACACGTAGAGGAATATGAGCGATCAAGATGGAATTTGCCTCTCCTATATAACAGGAGAAATATCTCTGGACCCTCGATGTGGTTAGATTAAAAAAGTGCCTAGCCATGCCGAATATGGTTGAGGAGTCAATCACAACTGAGTAATTCACTACAGGTTCGAGTGAATGATTGAGCTATCATAAGATGGTATGTTTCTCGCCTACAGTTCGATCTGGTATCATGAGGCAAAGAGATCAGTTCAAAAGCACTATATAAGTTGGTCCAATATGATCTTTATATATGTTTGGGAGTTGTTAAATTCTGCTAGGGTGTAATATCCTGATTTTTAGAACCTTTTTGAAGCATTTAAAATAAAATTCATTGTTTGTATTTTTCTAGAATTAATTAAAGCTTAAAATAAATTTTTATTAATTAAAAGGACTTAATAAGATTAAAATAAATATTAACATATGCTAAAAATATTTTATTTAGATTTCTTGTGTCTCAAGGAATTTTTTATAATTTTTTAAGAATCTTTCAGGTTTATTTGCTATTTTTTAGAGTTCCTTTTATTTTATTTGAACTTCTGAAAAGGAAAAACCTCCAAAACCCGTGAACAGTACTGGGCCAGCCCGTTACAGTTCATCTAGCCCATTGATCCTCAAATGTCCGATCCCTCCTTGCCACACGTCACTCATCCGACCGTCCACCGGAACCGTTCACCGGATCTCGCCAGTCGCCACGCGTCAGCCATCAGGAGAACTGTGCACTGTTCATCTGTGCTGTCTCACTTTGTCTGGCCAATCTCCTGACTTGCCACGTGTTGCGCATTAGAGACCGTAGCCACTATTCATCGTCTTCCCAACGAAGAGTTCATCTCTGTTTCTACCTCCGCCTCCACCACCGGGACTTTGCCACGTGCACAAACGGGACTTTGCCGCCGCCACCGTCTCCAACTCGGTCTCCTGGCTGTGTTCGCCTCTGACTCCCTCTGTGCATCCGTGCTATAAAGCCAAGCCACCACCACCGTCTTTCACACCCCGAGCTGCTCGCCTGCCTCGCCATCACTTTACGCCAAGCTGCCTGTGCATCACCAACGATCTTGCGCCACTGTCAGCTTTTTGTCTTCTGTGTCAGTCGTTTGCGCCGCCGTTCCGGAAGCTCATTGCCGCCGCCCATCACCGCTAGTGAGTTCCAGCTGCCACTTTGTATAACAGCCCAAGTTTTTTTAAAAAAGAAAATAATAATAATAAAACAAAATAAACAAAAAATAATTAATTTAGTTTAAAATAAAAATCAAAGTTATTTGGTGGCTTAAAATTTTAAAATTTTACCTAACCTGATTTTCTTCTTTTAAAAAGACCTTTCTTTAAAAAATATCTTATAAAGGAAAAATACCTAAATTTTAGTTTAAAATACTTTTATAAGTTCAAAATAGCTTTAGAAACCGCTATGATTTTTTTCTAAGATTTTTAGGCTTTATTTGTAATTTCTTGGATTAATTTAAAGCTATAAAAAGAAAATTATTTTTAATAATTAAAACAAACTTCAATTAAATATAAAATTAATTTATTTAATCTTTTCAGGTTTCAAAGATTTTTTTAGAATTTTCTTAATTTTTTCCAAAATTTTGTGTTCTGTTTTTCTTTTCTCTCTCCTCCTTTTCCTTTCTTCTCTAGAGCACTCCAGTGCGCATGCAGAGCAGCCGCCATGGACACATTTTTGAAGCTTTTTGAACCCTTTCAAAACACATGATTTTCTCTATGAATTTTTGTGCAATCAATTATATTCAATTCCCCTCATCAAGACCCTGCCATTCCTGGCCTTGGCCCTCAATTTCGTGCACTAATTTCGTCAAAAACGCTCCATGCCATCCAAAGACATGCCGCACTGATCTCCCTCCTCGGACCTCCTCAGCCCTTCTAAAAGGGAGCACCATGAGCCCCTCGTCATCCTCACTCATCCCCGAAAATCTCAAGTTCCCACTCCCTTTCTCTTGGCCGTAATCGGAGTTTTTGTTTCTCCGTCTAAATATCGTTCCGTGACTTATTGCGCCTCGTCCAGTGGATGTCCACCACTTTTAACCACACCATTGGCTTCATCTTCATGCGTTCTACATGTTGCATCGACGCCACCGTGGGCCAAATCGCGTCACCGTTTCTAGCCACGCCACCAACCGACCATGCGTGTCCAACCACAACCAAGGTGACCATTATATTCCCCACATTCTCCACTTCATTTCGCCGTAACTCTCGCTTGTTAACTCCTCTCCGTTTGTCTGAAACCCCGATGTCAGCCCGTCGGCTACCTAAAGTCTTCTCTATCGCGTTCCACTAGTCCGTTGGCCGAGCCATCCGCACCGTTGAGTTCGTCTCGACGCGTTCTACGATATGCTCCTCTCTGTTTGTACAAAAAAAATATTTTTACAAATTTTTGACTCCGACGCCTAGCCATGGCCACAAATGACACTTTGCGTCCCCATCTATCCGGAGATGTTTTCAACAATCCGTTCGCGTCAAAATGTACCAAACCATCCCAGGTAGCTACCTTCCAGATGGTTTTGGATTCACCTCATCGAGCACCAAGATATTGAGTTTTTAGTTTTTCTCTACCGACGTCGTTCAAATGATGATTGTGTCGCCTCCGGTGAGTTTTCGACTTAGCCGATAATTTTTCTAGATTCATCATGCCGCATTCCAGGCCGTGCTCACCTTACTTCTCCTTGTTCCATGCCTAAAAATTATTCTTCTCTCCAAACATATGTCGTTGTCGACATCCGCGTCATCACCGTGCTCCGTTTGACGTACCATCACCTCCTATGTGTTCCTCGAGTCCTTAGCAACCTATTATGCTAATTGGCTTCACCTCCCGTGTCTTTTCTCACCGGCGCCACGGCCAAAAACTATTCTCTGTTAGTTTTACGCAGGAATATTTCGAAGGAATATTCCTGATTTTTCTTTTTCTAGAATTTTCTGATCCACCAATTTTTGAATCACTCGTTCTCCTCTGCCCGAACTCCGAATCAAGTGATTCAAGTTTCTAAATTCATATAAATTCTTAATCTATCTTTCAATATATATTTCATAATTTTTGGATTTTCTCGACTGGCCATTAGCTAAGTCTCCTCACCATCGGAACGCCGTCGTCACTGCCACCCGAGTGCGCCAGCGCTTCACCTTGCCGTTGACTACCTTCCAGCCACTTACAGTAATGCAACACACCCCTCGCAGACCCCTCTCTCTTTTGCGTCCCTCGCCAACTACTGTTGTGCCCCGCACCGCTAGTGAGCCCACGGGCTTCGTGCGCCACACCGCCGTCCCTGCCAGTCGTGGTATGGATGGTCCGAACGTCCCCTATGACCAATCAAACTATCCGAACTCCTCTAAATTTTCAGATGGTCCAAACTTCTCCATGCATCATCACTGTCCGATTCCCATCTAACGGCCTCTACTAAGCCTTTCCCTTCTCTCACCCACTTGGCGTCAGCACCTGACTGCTCCCGACCACTCTCTAGAGCTTTCGACCATCGACTATAGCTATTCAACCACAAGGTGCTATCCGACTATAGCCTTCCGCCACTACTTTCAACTACCTGAAGATCCACCCAATATAACTACTCTGACCATGATGTAACCTCCAATCCGTTCAACCACTATTGTTTTCCAACTATAGTCACTTACAACCACATTCGCTCCAAACCACACACAAATACAGTCGCTTCCGACCACTGTCGTTCATTGTCGTCCCGATCACACACAGAACTCCTTATACGACCACTCGACTCCGAGTACCCTTGGTTCTCGACCGCTAGAGTAATCATGTTTGCTACAGTGCTCTTCGACCACTGTATAGTTCCGACCGAGTCTTCAATCGAATCTTCGACTTCGACTTCACCCGTACTTGAAGTCTCTGTCTTCAACTTCGACCTCTGAAACTTTAACCGTTAATTCGACTATAGTTTTGACCGTGACTTTGACTTCACCTTCGATCATGACTTTGACCATACAAAAATATTGTAGCTTCCGACTGCTTCTCCTTCACAAAAATAATTCCAATAATTACTTTTATTCATTTCTTTGGAATCAAAACTACTCGAAGTCATTCTCCTTCATCCAAACTCCGTTTGGACTCATTCAAATTTCTAAATTCATATTCTATCTCCTAGTAAATTATGACTAATCCGGAAAGTATAACTTCAGCAAACCTCAAAAAGCTTCAAAACAAGGCAAGTTATACCTTTGATCATGTTGATCCCAGTAATTTAAATTATTTATGTTGTTTTATAAAATTATTATGCATGCGTACTTTTATACAAATCTAGTTTAAATTAATTTTAAATTCTAGTTATACCCAAATCCTTTGTTTATGGCTAAATTTGACATTGAACTTCCTTATGCCTTGTCACCATAGATGAAAACCTAGTTAGTACGGTAGTATTGAATAGAAATTTTAAAGAATTGCTTAGCCATGTTCAGAATGATTTAAGTGGAAATATTTGTTTCACTTGAAAACGATAATTTTCTAAAATCTATTCTTGACTTTGATGAGTCAAGAAGGTATATGAAATATTTCAAAACAAAATATATATATATAATTTGGTTTGGACCTAGGCTAATGGTTAGGTGGTGGGTGCTAGCATGCATTGTTATTCGGTGACACAATGTTAATTGTTTGGCACAAGTGGTATGTGGTTTGAGCCTAAGTCAAGTTAAAGATTGGTCTGTCAGCTACTGCTACAAGGCCACACCGTACTACCACAAGACTGGTATAGGACAGTCCTGACTGACTAATTTGTATGTCCCAACCTGAGTCTCGTTGTAGGTTGGAAGTGAGCGTGGCGTAGGCCATGTGAAAACTCACTCAGCTCAAGAAGGGTCCCGATCTGGTGGATTCCTTACTGAGGTGAAATCTTAGAGTTGGCTTGGTCAGTTTGAAGGCTTAGCATTGTAAAAGCCTTGTTATGATATCCTTGTCACACACCAAAGAAGTGTGTTTGTCCGGTGGCAATATGGGATGATCATGTCTTGTGGGTAAAGCTGTACAACCTCTGCAGAGTGTGTGAAACTATCCTGGATAGTCGTACCCACGGTCAAGGGCAAGTTGAGTAAAGTTTTTCACGGATTAGACTTTGTTTTCAAAATGGTTTCTAAAATGGTTTATGGATGAACAGAATCCATAGGAGATTTTAAAGCATACGGATGGATAGAATCTGTATAAGATAATTTGAAAAGATGGACTAGATGGGATACCTATGGATATGTTAGTGTTTCGTTAGAGCCTAAACTAACGATATGATTTTGTTAAATTGTTATTTCTATCTATTGTATCAAATTCAACTTTTGAATCTACTTAAAATATTTACTTCAATTTCATTTTACGCTCAATTAACCTTATTATGCCTTCTATTGTCAACCCTTATGAATGCATTAAATCTGTTAAACCTCCTTGTGTAACTTGTGGAGCACTTTGTGTACTTATGTTGCTTCATTCACTATTTTCATAAAAGGACTTCATCAACTTCGGTGAGAATAACAACGAGTAGACCACGTCTTATAGTCATTCGCCTGTGGGCAGGTAGGATGGGCTGTTGCTTTATTGTTCTTCTTTCGCTGCTTATACTTAGTTTTGGTTTATGAACCATTGATGTAAAATTTTGCCATCAGGCCCATATTTAGTTATTGAATAAATATCATTGTGCGTGATATGAATCTTTGTTATCCACTATATGTACTAGCTTGATCCTGAACTAGTGTCATTTACACAGAGGATCCTGGAATCGTTGCTTCGAGATTCGACACTGTGCCTCCCCGTTCCACCGGGTAGACCTATCGTCCGCCACCCAGCAGTGCCGCTTCGCTCCGTCGCCCGCGTCGCCCCTCGGTCCCCATGCCTGTCGTGTCGCCCGTGTGACCGTTCACTCGCCAAAGTGTCGCCCGTGTCTCGCGTAGCGCCATGCGTCAGCATCCTGGTCGCCTAATCCACCATCGTGCTAACGGCCGAGATCCATCCATGTGGCTCAACCATCGCCATTGGATCACCATGATGACACCCTGTACCCACACCCCCGCATCAGTTCATCTTCTCCTTGGACCACATCTGCCATGCACAGTGCTGTTGACAGTCAGGTCCCACCCGTCAGCCAGCATTGTTCAATGAACCCGTGAGCTGGATCCAGCCGAGTCAGCAGCCACGTCAGCACTAGGTGCCACGTGTCAGTGCCACATCAATGCTACACCAGCACCCGAGATGTCCTAGTTGCCATGTCGAATGCCACGTCAGTATGCCATGTGTCAGCCACGTCAGCTCTAGCGCCATCTATCAGCCACGTGTCAGCCCAGTCAACTGCCATGTCAGCCCTAGCCACTACGACAGCATCTCAGTCACATGCACTATTCCATGAGCCAAGTCTATCGTAGACTAGCTATTCCGTACACCGAGTCCACAGCAAAGTAACTTTTTTATTTTCTATTATTTTTCTTTAGATTAATTTTTCAAGAGCTCATTCTCCTCCGTCCTAACTACGATAGACCCCTTTTTCTAAATTCATCTAAAATTGAGTTCTATCTTATGGTTCTGGTTTTGAAGTTTTTGAAGATTATTTGATTTTATTTTATGCCTCAATTGTTTTCTCTCTCATTAGATCACGTCTTTAAAGGAGCGGGAGCACCACTAGAAAATCAAGAGTTTCTAGCTAAGCAAGACCAATGCAAGTTGTGTCCTTTGATCATATTGAACCTAATTTTTAATCTATTATTTATTTATTTTATTTTAAATTATCTTGCATTGCTATTTTATTACAAACCCTTATACTTGGTAGTTACCATCCTAATTGATTAATCCTTTCTTGATAATTTGAATACCATGATGCCAATATCACCATAGTATGGAAAATTATTTAGTGATATCATACTAGTTGTCAAATGAGTGGTACGATTAATATGCTTAACCAGGCTTGTAGTCTCGATGAGTTCATCATCACATGTGATCAATTAATTAATTTGACTTAATGAAATATTGAATCGTGATTGGTGCCATAGTTATAAAATTTGTGTGCTATAACATTAATGTGTCATTAGTGTTGGTTATAAAAAACTAGTTTTTACTTGGACGAATGATCGTGTAGTAAATGGGTAAGTGTGGATTCACTTCGAGCGATATGGAAGTCCCGCCTGAGTAATGTTAAGGACTTAACTTTGTACATTATTAATCTAAGTCTTATCGTGCAAACCACATTTCTAGTATAGAATAGACCTGGCTGATTAATTTGTGAGATTATGATTTCAATTTCGCCATTGAATTGAATATGGTTGTTGATTTTCATGAGGCGCAAGAAATGATAATTATTGACTAGGTTGGAGCCTACTCGACAGTGAAACCTTAGTAGGCAGAATTGTGGTCAAGGTTGAACATTGTGAAGGCTTTGTTGTGATTCTCTTTAACGTGAGGATGATCACATTGTGTGAGTACAGTTGTGCAATCTATGTAGAGTGTAAAACTATTCGAATAGCCGTGTCTCCGGTTATGGACAGTCCTCGGTAATTTCACACGAGGGGTAGAGTTTTCATAAAAACTTGGCCAGTTATCTTTGGAAAGTAAATGGTTAGTTTACTAATGATTTAGCTTGTGGATGGGTAGTCCCCAACTGGTTTATTCAATTCTGTTGATTATTTACATATTAACATTTCATCTTAAAGTTCGCTTTCAATCTATTTATCGTATTTACTTTAAATTGTCACTTTCTGCAAACTAACCTTTCAGCCATCTATTGGTAAGTCTTGCATATTATATTGCATTCATTTGTTACAAACGACTTGCTGAGTACCACTGTACTCATGGCTTTATGACCACTGTTGCTCAGTTGAGGAGGAGGAGTTGTATCAATAGGAGGCACCAAAGGGAAGATACTTCGACGACTTCATGAATTAGGAATTTGCTTCTCAGTCAATTGCCTGTGGGCATGTCGAATAGATTCTACGGTTATTTCTATTTTCTGCCGCTAGAGTTTAAGCCCTTCAGACTACTAATTGTAAGTTTGACCATAAGGTCTCAATCTAATAATTATTACGAGTCTTTCCCTTATTTTATCATGCATATGGTCGATATTTCATCTATGTTACACTGTATACACTAGCGTGATCCTGGACTAGTGCGGTATACACAAAGAGTCTGGATTTGCATATTTGGGTCTCAACAGAGGTGGTATCAGAGCCATATTGATTGTAGGACGAAGCCCTAGTTAGAGAGGTCTCCTTAGCCAAAATTTCAAAACTTATTTTCTAAATCAAACCAACCAAAATTGATATTTAGTAAATCTCTCTATTTCCTTACCCCTTTCCTAAGGTTCTCACTCTTCACCTTCTCCCAAAAATTTATTTTCCAAATTCTTAAATTGACTTCTGTTCTTTATAATGCCTTAGATATCTCAAGCTTCCTACAGCCAGTCTGGAGGGTAGCGAGGACTTCTCTAAGTTTTGTTGCGGAGCCTAGGATTAAAGAGATCGCTAGTTTACTTTACCAAGGATGAGAAGGCAAAAAGTCAACGTATTGAATACATCACCAGGTTATACTTCACCACCAGGATTGGCAACCAAGTTCCACACTCTAGCTTCAAGAGCACCGGTACTTATGGAGAGTGGTCCACGCAAGGAGCTGCATACAAGGTCATTTGACGTCTTTGCAAGTTATACAAGATCAGCATGTCCAAGCTCATTCGGAAGTTCAAGGAGCAATATATAGCTACTTCCAGCACAACCGAGCAAGAAGGAACTATGGAGGAATCTCAACCGCAGCTGTCAGTGCATCTACTATCGCCTATGCCACTAAGCCCAGAGGAGAGACGACGCATAGCAGGCAACTATCAGGAATACCTTTGGCACTTCATTCCAGCCATAGCAAGAGAGCAGTCACCATGAGTCCGTAACTTGTGGGTGATTTACAGTAACTCGGAAGATGAGTCTAGCAAGTCCTACTTGTCAGAACCCGAGTGGGAGCCCTTAGATTAGACCCTTGTATAGTTTATAAAATACAAGTAGATCGTTTGGGTTTTTATTCACAGTTAAGTGTGATGTGAGCTGCACTTTTTCCCTTAAAAGCATTAAATTGCAGTCGTATCAAACCTTTATTACAGTTACTTGATTGGTTTTTGTTGTTAGCCTTTTGGCTAAGTGTTTGCTTAGTCTATGTTTGCCATTAGAAATCCCCTTAGACGAGTTTACCCTTTATCTGTACTTTTTCCTCTCACCTTTTGTGCCCTGTGAAGTCAGCAGTTGTTTTCTTTTCAGAGCAGCAAAAAGATGGTTGATACCCGGAACTCAGCTAGTCGTAGTTAGTTCTTACTACAGATTTGTTTGATTCTGAAGCTTCGCATTCATTTGTTTCTCAGAGTTTTGCCCTAAAGCAATAGTTGAAAACTGTTGTTCTTGAATCTATACTTTTGGATCAATCCCCAGGCTCTGAGTTAAGTACAAACCTAGGTTATCCAGGAGTCAAGAGAGCCATTCAAGGAGTGGAGTTTGTCGCTGATCTTATCATATTGTATATCCAGTCTTTGGATGTGATTTTGGAAATTCATTGGCTTAAGAAGCACTAAGCGGTGTTGGATTGTGGAAATAGAGCTATCACCTTGACCAAAAAAAAGCAAAATTTACAGCTAGCATGAGTCGGCTAGAGAAGGTTATGATTTGCTAGAGCAAAGGGATCATGTTAGAGGATGTGCCAGTTGTCAGAGAGTATCCTGATGTGTTTCTAGATGATCTTCCCGGAATGCCACCAGATCGAGAGGTTGAATTTTTGATTGAGCTAGTACCTGGTATAATTCTTCGATATCCAAGAGACCATATCGGATGTCTGCTAATGAGTTAGCGAAATTAAAGAAGCAAATTCAAGAGCTTTTGAACAAAAGTTATGTCAAACAAAGTTCATCCTCGTGGGGAGCACCAGTGTTGTTTGTCAAGAAGAACGATGGTAGTCAGCGCATGTGTGTAGATTACCTAGCACTTAATGAGGTCACTATCAAGAATAAATATCCTTTACTCAGAATTGATGATTTATACAATCAGCTTAAAGGAGTAAGAGTATTCTTCAAGATTGATTTAAGGTCAAGATACCATCATATAAGGATTCATCATGATGATATACCTAAAACAGTTTTCTCAACTTGTTATGGTGTATACGAGTTCATAGTGATATCCTTTCGTTTGACCAATACCCCAGCATACTTCATATACCTAGTGAATAAGGTATTCATGGAATATTTTAACAAGTTTGTTGTCGTGTTCATTGACAACATCCTAATTTACTCCAAAGATGAGAAAGAACATAAGGAGCATTTGAGGAAAGTTTTGTAGAAACTAAGAAAGCATCAGTAGTATGCTAAGTTCAGCAAGTGTGAGTTTTGGATGAAGGAAGTTGCTTTCTTAGGCCTCATGTCAGCAGAAGGAGTTACAGTTGACCCTGGGAAAGTGAAGGATGTGTTGGATTGGAAGTTATCGTCATCAGTGAAGCAGGTCAAGAGTTTTCTTGGAATGGCCGGCTATTACTGTCGTTTCATCAAAGGATTTTTCAGTGTAGCCAGACCCCTTACACAATTGTTAAAGAAGGAAAAGAAATTTATTTGAACGCCAAAGTGCGAGAGAGTTTTCAGAAGCTGAAGGAGTGTTTAACCACAGCCCCAGTACTAGTGCTGCCAGATATAAACAAGGACTTTGAGATTTATTGTGACATTTCCTACAAAGGTTTGGGATGTGTGTTGATGCAAGAAAAAGAAAGAGATAGCTTATGCTTCACGACAGTTGATTCTCAGCCGTCCGATCCCTTCTTTCCACGCATCACTCATCTAACCGTCCACTGGATCTCGCTAGTCGCCACGTGTCAGCCATCAGGAGGACCGTGCATTGTTCAACTGTGTCATCTCACTTCCTCCGTCTGATCTCCCAACTTGCCACACGTCGTGCATCCGAGACCCTAGCTACTATTCATTGTCTTCCCGACGGAGAGTTCGTCTTCGTTTCTGTCTTGGTTCACATGCATGAACGGGACTTCACTGCCACTGCCATCTCCGACTCGGTCTCCTGGCCGTGTTTGCCTCGGACTACCTCGGTGTCCATGCTATAAAGCCAAGCCGCCACCTCTGTCTTTCACACTTCGAGCCGCTTGCCTGTTTCACTATCACTTTTTGTCGATCTTGCCCGTGCATTGCCGTCGATCTCGCGTCACCATCAGCTTTTTGTCTTCAATGCCGATCGTTTGTGTCGTTGTGCCCATCGTCGCGGGTGAGTTCTAGCCGCTGTTGCGCCTCCCTGTTCTGCCAGGCAAACCCATCGTCCGCCGCCCAGCCGTGCTGCTTTGCTTCGTCGCCCACGTCGCCCCTCGGTCCCCATGCCTGTCGCCATCACCCGCGTAACTGTTCACTCACCGAAGCATCACCTCGTTTCTCACACACGCCACGCGTTAGCATCCCGGCTGCCTGATCCACCATTGCAGTCATCCGATTAGATCTGCGCCAACGACCGAGATCCATCCACGTGGCTCAACCATCGCCGTTGGATCGCCATGACATCACCCCGCACCCACGCCCCCACATTGGTTCACGTTCTCTGTGGACCATGTCTACCGTGCACCGTGCCACTAACAGCTCGGTCCTACACGTCAGTCAGCACTTTTCCATGAACACATGAGCTGGATCCAGCCGAGTCAGCAGCCACGTCAACTTTAGGTGCCACATGTCAGTGCCACATCAGCACCCAAGCTGTCCTAGATGCCACGTTAGCATACCATGTGTCAGCCACATCAGCCAACCACGTTACCTGCCACGTCAACCATAGCGCCATCTGTCAACCACGTGTCAGCCCAGTCAGCTTCCATATCAGCCCTAGCCACTGCGACATCATCTCAGTCACGTGCACTATTCTATGAGCCGAGTCCACCGTAGATCATCTATTCTGTGCACTGAGTCCACAGCATAGTAACTTTTTCGATTTTCTAGTATTTTTCTTTAGATTAATTTTCCAAGAGCCTATTCACCTCCGTCCTAGCTCCGATTGATCTTGTTTTTTTTTTAAATTCATCTATAATTGACTTCTATCTTGTGATTCTAGTTTTGAAGTTTTTGAAGATTATTTGAATTTTATTTGGTTTTATTTTGTGCCTCGATCGTTTTCTATCTCGTTAGATAGCGTCTTCGAAGGAGTGGGAGTACCACCAGAAGATTAAGAGTTCCTAGCTGAGCAATGCCAAGGTAAGTTATGTTCTTTGATTATATTAAACCTAGTTTTTAATTTATTATTTTTTTATTTTATTTTAAACTATCTTCTATCGCTATTTTATTACAAACCCTTGTACTTGGTAGTTACCATCCTAATTGATTAATCTCTCCTTGATAATTTGAATACCATGATGTCATTGTCACTATAGGATGAGAAATTATTTAGTGATACCATACTAGTTGTCACATGGGTGGTATGATTAATATGCTTAGCCAGGCTTATAGTCTCGATGGGTTCATCATCACATGTGATCAATTAATTAATTTAATTTAATGAGATATTGAATCATGGTTGGTGCCACAGTTATAAAATTTATATGCCATGACATTGGTATGTCATTGGCGTTAGTTATACAAAACTGGTTTTCACTTGGGTAAGTGATTGCGTAGTAAAGGGAAAAGTGTGGATTCACTTCGAGAGATATGAAAGTCTCACCTGAGTAATGTTAAAAACTTAACTTTGTGCACTATTGATCTAAGCCTTATCGTGCAAACCACATTTCTAATATGGGATAGACCTGACTGATTAATTTGTGATATTTCAATTTCAATTTCGCCATTGAGTTGAATATGGTTGCTGATTTCTATGAGGCGTAAGAGAGGAGCTGTATCAGCAAGAGGTATCAGAGGAAGGATACTTCGACGACTTTATGGATTAGGACTTCGCTTCCTTGTCGATTGCCTGTGAGCATGTCGGATAGCTTCTACACTTATTTTTATTTTCTGCTGTTAGATTTTAAGCCTTTTAGGCTATTACTTGTAAGCTTGGCCATAAGGTCGTACTCTGATAATTATTAATATTTGAGTCTTTCCCTTATTTTATCGTGCATATGGTCGATATTTCATCTATGTTACGCTGTGTGCACTAGCGTGATCATGGACTAGTACGATATACACAGAGAGTTCAGATTTGCATATTCGAATCTCAACATAGGGACCGCTACCGACTTATAGACCGGAAAGGAGTTTTCGGCCTATAGCCAAATATATATAAATCTATATAGTCACACACTTAATCGGTTAGAACGATAAGAGTTCAGATGGTAGTCTCTAAGCGAGATACGATCTCTACTCATATCGAATAAGGATTTGATTGGAGACTATATAAGGAGAGGTGCGGGGGCTAAGATAGGTATCCCGAAATACACCCATCAAAACCCTAGCCGCTACCTCTTATAACCCCTGCCGTGCGCGTTAGTACTAGCACATCGACGCACAGTGTTTCCTCTCTGGACATGTGGACCTCGGTAGAGGTGTTGCTACAACTGCAACATTGATCGAGACGATCACAAAGAGGAGACGGTTAGCCAGAGGATGATCGACTGCTTCCACTACGCCGACGCGCTATCCATTGAATCGGCTGCTTCAACTATACTTCCGCTGCACTACGTATCTAGTAATAACGATCTATGATCTATTACTCACATGGTTTCCTAGTTTACGCGGTAGAAAATATTTTAATTTGCACTAATGTAGCCTACCTATATCCCAACAGAAGCATACATGAAAGTTATATCACCCCCCTGATTACTAATGCTACATGGCTACCTTTGACCCCTAGTCCTTGGGGAATTACTCACACTCATGACCATGGGAACCAGGAACAATGGATAAATAATGAACATAATGATAACAATCTGGAAATAACTTAGATATGGTTTAGTTGAAGAAATGGTGGGGAGTAGTACTGGTATCAGTTGGAGTTTGGGAGCGGCGTACAAGATCAACCAGTTATTACACGCTAACATGCACATCAGTGCATACAAAGATCAACAATTACATGCACGTCGATCTAATTAGTTGACCTGCCACCGCATGATGCCAAATTGCATCGCGTGAAGTTAATTAATTTCAGCGGGTGTTTTTTTTTCTCCATCACATGCATCAGTACTCTTGTTAAACTGGGAAGGTGGACGGCGCGTGTAGAAAACCGAGATGGGCCAGCAGCCTGTGCGTGTGTGAGACGGGAGCGACGCCAGGTCGTCCTCTAATTAATAATCAAAAGAGGCATAACCCTTTGCCTATAAATGTGATGCCCGTCGTCCCTCTTTCACTTGTCTCACTTTGTGTGTTTTTAGAGGTCATTTCCTGGTTTCCAATTCGTTATATCTCCTAGTTCCTTCAGGCATTCACTAGGCAAAATCTTAGTTGCTCGCTGGTTGGCCTCCTTAAGTGCTTTGCTGCAATTACGCATATTTAGATAATTAGACGAGAAAGTATTCATTGCATGCACTTGTATTGGTCTATCTACTACATACAACATAATCTATAATACGATTACTGTCCCCTAAGGAACTATCTGGAGACATATCTGTCGCTAGTACGCTACATTCATCTACTATGGTAGGGACCACAAAGGTTAATGGTGTCCCGTTAGATGATCGTCTCGGTGCTGTGGATGGATTTAAGATAGACGAGCCTCCCGCGGACGTACAGGCGGCGGCGGAGAGGCTGGATGGTATGACCAACCTACTGGCACAGTTTAGGCGACACCTCCAGGAGAGGTCTGCCCGCCATCTCGGTAAGTTACGCTTTCGACCAGACATATAAATGCCTGTATGAGCGTCGCTGAATGTATAGTTGCAAATTAATTCTAATTATGAAATGAGGCCTGCAATAGCACTGAATTAACCAGAAGATGTTAAACAATTAATGAAACTATATGATTTTTTTTCTACTTTACTTTTTGTTCAGAGCATGAAATTAAGTTGTGTTTCTAGACGAAATGAAATTAAGTTGTTGGTTAGATAGCATGGTGTAGTAGTCCATTCGTTTTGAAGGTTGTGCTTTGTTTAGGGTTATGGAGTGGGATATAGGGGGGTAGCCGGGTAGGTGCTTTGTTTAGGGTTTTGAGAAACAAGAAGTGTATGGATGTTGTAGTATTCAATGCAGTATTTCTTCAGAAGAAATGGGAGTTATTGAATTTAACGTTAAATTTAGGTCGAAGTTCAAAATTCAAGGATAAATTAAGAACTTGATTGGTTCAAATTATATTTTGATTTTTAACAAAATTCAAATGAGTACCTAAATACTAATTTATACATTTTGAGATCTGGAATCAAGTTTTTCAAATCATGGTAATGTTTTTTAATTTTATCCAACTTTTATTGGCTCAGTAGAAAAGAAAACGGAAGAATGTGGTACATCGTGTGTGTGTGTGTGTATCATGCATGCATACTACAGGAAAGGTCGCAGATGACTGTATGACGTCAGTTGGAAACGTGCAGCAGATGACGTCCATAGTGCATAATATGCAAGACGTCAGTTGATCTCGGTTTTAGAAAAAGAAGTTGAAAGTGAATTTTCTAAGTGGGTGTTCGAAACAGCTATGGTTTTTAGTTTTTGATTGAAATTTTGTTGCAGTTGGTTGATTTTTTAATATATCTTAGTTGACTTATTGGACATAATAAAATTTAAAAAAATATAAAAATAAAAACAGCATGTTAATTCATCACGAACAATACAAAAGAATACAGAGAAAAAACAAAACAGAAAAATACCAAAAAAACAAAAAAAAAAGAAAAATGACAAAAAAAAAAGCTACAGTAACTTAAAAGCAAAAGCTCACCGCTGCCGGCAAAAAAAAGCCGTCGTTAGCGGGGTCCAAAATATCATGGTGGTTAACATACTATATATAGTTTATAAAACTACAGTGTTGTTGTACCCAATCACTTCTAAGTTTTTAATAACATGGTATTTTTAAGAAACTATGGTATTCTCTGCAAACTCCAAAAATACCACGTATCCAAACAGACCCAGACTAACTAGATCAGCTGCTATATAGATAAAAAAATTAGGTTAAACTGATCTAACTGGGGTAAGATTAGCTAGTTAACCTGGACTCAGACACACCCTAAATGTGCGTTGTTATACGCTCTTGCAACCACCGAAAGGCTTTTAGGAAACAGACATGACAGCCTTATTTGTATTATCTTATACTTTGTCCTAAAAAATAGTTTAATATACGCAATGACATACAGGATTCAGAGCGTTTCTCACCAATATAACTATGGACAGTAGTTTGTGGGATGATGTTTAGAAATAAAACGAGAAGTCACAAATAGCATTTATTTGATTATAAACAATGGGAACTGTACACAAAACAAAACAGACAGCAGCATTACCTACATGCGAGTGCAATAAGTGGGGAAATATATGCTTGTTCTCTGCAGTCATATATTTCTCTCTAGTCTCTATAATTTTAGGCATATGCTAAGAGATGCACTCGTGTGTACACATCATGTGCATGCGTTGTAGCGTGTGCATGTGTCCCTCTACCTTGCAATTTCAAAACGGCTTATGTAAGATAAGCGGATATCAAGAAAACTGCCAGCATGTGTTTACTTCATTTGTCATGTTAACCGATCGAAGACCATGATATGTTACAATAGACATTAATTTAAGATTTGTCTCTAGAAACTACTACAATTGAATTTTCGAAACATTGGCTATCAATATCTTTTAAATATTTATATCTGATACATAATAATTATATGTACAGATTTATCTATAAAAATACTTTCTTAATATCATAATTTTATTATGTTTTATAAATAAATTACAATATAAATTTGTGGTCAAAATTGTGTTAGTAATGTTTCATCGTCTAGAGAATTTTTTCGAGGAATTTCAGAAGTTATCATAGAATTTTATTTGATAATGGCATAATTTGTTACACTTCAGAGAAAATACATTTGTAGAGACATTCTTTTAGGCATTTTGCAAATTGGCAAGATAAATAACCCTGCTGAATAATTCTTTGATATGCTTTATAAATGGACCACAGAAAATTACCTCGTAGAGGCAAAATTTGAGACATATTGTGCAATTGTGGATATACTTTCTTGAGAAATTAAAACATATATATCAGAGGTGTATATATCAGAGGTGCATTTAAGTAATCATAATGTGCTTATAAACACATCGAGATGTGTGCTTGAGGTGGTTCATGTGATCAGCAAAACATGTGTTGAAAAATGATTCAAAGTATTTGAATTCGAGTGGTTTTTCCAACGGTATGTTTTTCATTTAAATTGTTATAGATGAGTATATAACCCAAAACTGATCTATGAAATATGTTCCGAAAGTAAGGTTGAACTCGAGCATTTAAGGTCATGATGCCCCATTTGAACTCATCCGTTTGAGAGAATGTACTACTTGTGTGTACGTGTGTGCTTGTATATGTATGTTTGTACATATTTATGTTTTAGAATACATGTGTTCTCTTTTCCTTCCAGTCTGGAGGGCCTGAACATTATGTAATCCCAAATGGTTTTGCTTTGTGAAGGTTATCCGTTCAACCTGGCATTTGACGTTAGCCCTCTTACGCAATTCCAAAACTTGCACATCAACAATTTTGGAGACCCATTTATTGGGAGCAACTATGGTGTACACTCTAGACAGTTTGAAGTTGCCGTGCTAGAATGGTTCGCTCGTTTATGGGGGCTCCCAAAAGATCAATACTGGGGCTACATCACAAACGGTGGAACTGAAGGGAACTTGCATGGACTACTAGTTGGGTCAGTTCAATGTACTATATATCGATGTTTTTACCGTCCATTTACATTTCAATTTACATCATTTATTGATACCCCAACTCAACAATTGGACCTGGGCCTAAATAACACTGTGTATTGTATTTTGTTCCAGTTTTCTTATTTACACACCTGATTAGAAAATTACAAAACTCAAAGTAAGAAGAGCATTTGTTGGATAAATTTTAGAACATAGAATTGTTAGTCGCCAGCGAATTACTATAGCACTTTGTCGGGTATTGTAACTAGCATGATACTCCTTCCGTTTATCTTTATAACTAGCAGCATAAACGCGGCGCTATGCCGCGCTAGTTACCATATGGATCAAAATAAAAGAGACAAAAATTCGTAGAAGAGGATTATCTGAAGAAAAAAAACGAGAATCCAAACATATTTCCAAAAAAAGCAAAAGGGTTTTTTGCATAAAACCAAGGACATGTGTGTAATTTAGCAAAAACCGCGAAACACCATCGAGTAAAAGGATGGCCTCTATAAAAATACGGAGGATATGTATACAATTTTAGAGAAGTGGGGGTTTTGGAAAGAAAAAATTTATCAGGGTCTCTTTGTAAAAAATCAAAAATTCGTACGTAATTTTAAAAAATTAGAAAAGTCTTTTCGCAAAGAGGTTGAATATGGAGGGCTTCTCCGGGAGCGCTTCCCCAGTTGTAATATATATGGAATATGCGTGGTTTATAAAATAATGCCGGCTATTAGAAAATTGAGAATCACTGTGGCAATTCAATGATTTTGACTGGCCAGTTGTACCTTGTACGAAACTCATGTCGTTTATTTTTGTCAGGCACAGTTTGACTCGGCACGACCCCAGAATTTAACCATTAATATCTGCTACTATGAAAGTACAGTCGGGATAATATGAAAGTACGTTGAATAATAGTACATATCAGTTGGTCAAAATTGATATGTTTGACTGAAACAATTATAGGATGTCACTTTTTGCGCATTGACAACAAAAAACTATTACGGAAAAAAGGTACCGGACCATAGTTGGTACCGGTTACTGCCATTTTCTACCCAATGATTTTAATTATTAAATTTTTAACACCAAACAACATACATGAAAGGGTACTAGCTAAATCAATCAAAATTAGGTCAAAACAACATATATAGTTACCAGCACCCAACCAGCCGGCAATTGATCACAATCAACGTTGCATATATGATTGACCAAAATCACCATCTTTCTCTATATATTATTGTATCTCAGGGATATTAATATTTTTTTCAAAAGGATACTAATATTTCCTTAATTTGCTGTGTTTTTTACAAGCCACTTGTACAGGAGAGAGCTTTTCCCCGAAGGGATAATGTATGCATCACGTGATTCACATTATTCTATCTTCAAGGCTGCTAGAATGTATAGAGTCCAGTGCATCAAGATTGACACTTCCTTTTCTGGAGAGATGAACTATGCTGATTTCAGATCTAAATTACTCCAAAACACTAGGAGCCCTGCCATTGTGAATGTCAATATTGGTTTGTATTTCAGTTGCACTCATGATTAATTCATCAATTGTCCACTATTTAATAATTTTAAATTGTTAATGTTCCCGGTATATTAAATAATACGTAGAGAATTCTTGTTTTACTGTCTTGCTTTAGGTACTACTGTGAAAGGGGCAATCGATGATCTTGATGAGATTATAAGGACCCTCGAAGACTGTGGTTTTCAAAACAAATTTTACATCCATTGTGATGGTGCTCTAGCAGGCCTTATGATGCCATTTATCAAACAAGTAGGTTCTTGCTCTGGATTACCATCAATTACAGATGTTAGTACGGAATTTAATACCATCTGGCTGGGATGTTTATGAAACCTTGAATTTGGTTATTCTTTTAAACAAACTAATTAAGGAAACTAAATTGTCTCTATTTGATCTAAAGCAATATTTGGCAGCGCCAGAACGCATGTAGGAAGTACTGGATCTCGCTCCTTGCACACATAACCCTATTTAAGTACTTAATAAAATGAACTATGTATAAGAGCAAACAGACCAACCATGAAATTATTCACTTGTATTCTTCTATCAGTATATTCTTACAAGAATCATCAAGGAACCAATTTTCGTTTCAAATTGTGTATGATTAACAATACTATGCAGATAGTTTTGTCATTTACAAATATGAAGCCCAATTTTAAGCTGACATGTGGGGTGATGACCTGTTTGTTTCTTACTACCTTTTAGAACATAGATATTTTTACTGGAATAGCACAGATTGTTATTAATAAAGTATTCCTTAAGTACCATTTACAAAAAAAATTCATGTTCCTAGAGAAAAGTTATAGTTTTTATATTTCTCGCATATTATTATGTCAAAAAAAACTCCTTGATTGATGTTACGTATATATGTTTCTTCAGGCGCCAAAAGTAACTTTCAACAAACCAATAGGGAGCATCTGTATCTCTGGTCACAAGTTAATGGGATGCCCAACGCCATGTGGTATTGTAATAAACAGGCTGAAAGATGTAAATCTTGTACTGTCCACAAACATTGAGTACATCGCTTCAAGGGATGCAACCATAACAGGAAGCCGGAATGGCCATGCTCCAATCTACCTATGGTACACACTGAAGCGTATTGGGTACAAGGGCATTTGCAGGGAGGTAGAAACATGCTTAACAAATGCACAGTACCTAACATTTTGCCTAAAAAAAATAGGCGTAAGTGCGTTCTTGAATGCACTAAGTAGCACAGTTGTGTTTGAGAGGCCAAACGACGAGACGTTCGTGCGCAAGTGGCAGCTTTCATGTGAGGGAAACATAGCACATGTAGTGATTATGCCGAATGTCAGCACTGAAATGCTTACCATGTTCGTTCAAGAGCTTGCGGAGAACAGATATGCGTTGCTTCAAGATAAAGAATTCAGTATTCCATGTGTTGCAAGAGACATAGGCCAAGATAATTGCCTTTGCAGTCGTCATGCCAACATGAGGTCAAGCATATAGTCGCTAAGTATCAAGAATGGAGCTGGTGCCAAATGTTGGGGAGTAGCTCCCTTCTTGGCCCACTCGGTCCACGCGAGCAATCCTAGGTGTATATGTAAATAGAAGGTAGGCCTATAAGGTCATAACAAGGAAATAATATGTTTACCCCCACTAGTTAGGATCAAAAAGGGGGTATTTATGTAAACCTCTTTGTCCATGGTTGTACATATGGCCCTTATGGTATCATGGAAGAGAGAATATTTTGGTGTAAGAAATATACTAGAGTTGAGATTGAACATAACACACACTCTACACATCTCCCCTCTGTTGAGTTTTAGGTTCCAGGTACCCCTCTCGGGCCTCCTGAAACTTTGGTATCTAGCGTTTGGTGTGTAACCACGACAGTCATAGTTTCCCAAACTGCTTGCTTTCCAAATGGACATTCTATTTTATGCCAATTAATAAGTTTCTTTGTTCCAATTATACATTGAATAAAAATAAATGTAATTAATCATGGATGCTTTATCATTTTATATACTCGCTTAGTACTTTGTTGTTCTCAGTTTACTCTCTACACACACAGATTGTTACCACACCAAGAGATACTACATCTTATGTAGGATCATATGGCGTAATCAGAGAGGGGTGAATGATTGGCTCCACTTTTGACACCTGAAAAACAAATTTCAAACCAAAACAAAAACGATCGATATTACCATATATCGATTACGACTTTTGTTCAATTGTTTGCAGCAATCATCTTTGTACGAGGTCGATGTTATCTTCCGACCGCAAACTCTAGTTGCTCGATTTCTTCAGTGGATTGAACGAGAACACGACGATCAGCATTGTTCGTAGTCGTAATCTCCCTCTGCACCAGCAATCACCAGAAATCTTCAACTCACGATGAATCAGATTGATTCAAGATTTTCTCACAAGCGCCCCTAAAGACCTAGCAAAGCCTTGCACAAGCAACTCGTGGTCAACTTTGTTCCTCCATCCACAGAGCCTTGGCTTGCTTTTATATGCTAGAGTCCTAAATCATGTCCAACTAAAATACGAATACGAGATCTTATCTCTTCCTCAAATCAAGGGATCCAAAACCCTTCCTAACACAGGTTTTATCTTTACCGAATAATGGACTCCATCAATAACTCTAAACTCAACACGTAACGAAGCCTCTAGGATCACACCTCTCGTATCTTAACCTCCAGAAACACACCGTCCATAGCTTCTCCACGTATCACCACCTTTGATCTCCACATGCTCCAGCGTTAACTCAACCATCTCGCATGACATCCTCAACCGTCTGGACCTTAGATCTCCTTATTCTAGTCCTGGTCCTCCTCGTCATCGATCATGGTCATCTCCATGCTCTCCTACACATGCAAAGACCAAAGAAATATTTTTCTCGCACAAGTTCTTCCTAACTTGACCATTATCAGTACACACACTTACACCCTTGTCTATTCACAGACTAGATCAAAAACAATCCACGACCACCAACCGAGTCATCCCTAATCATCAATAGAGTCATCCACGACCATATGACCTATCGCTATCCAGAAAATAGCTTTAAAACCTTCAAGATGACCGCTATCACAACAAATACTCAAAAACAACAAATCTTGGGAAAAACCATTGCTCCGCTCAAAACACTCGCAAAAAATAAGTATCGCTATTGACCAGATTCGCCGAGCACTAACTTTTGTGTACTGAGTCCTTCGGACTCCTGAGTATCGAGCACCAATCGCTAACCACAATGCACCAGCCAGACCTACCATTGGCCTACCATAAGTATTCGAAGTACTCGAAGGTAGTAAAAATTAAAGTAATCGTACCAACAAAGATATTTACGAGTATCAATCGTGAAGATATTTACGAGTATCAATCGTGAAGCCTGCAGCACTAGATTGTATTGAGACTACCAGGAAACTATATAACTACTTGGTTGGGCGGGGAATGGATAGACTGGGCTGGCGGTGGTGAACCGAAGCTCTGGGCAGAGGTCGTCCATGGCAACGGTGCACCAGCGAACTGTCAGCCAAGGCAACCACACAAGTGGCTTCAAGGAGTCTGTAGGAGTGTTTTGGTGGTCTTAGAGGCTATGCCCGATGCGTGTGCTGAGGCTAAAGGATGTGCCGGCTATTTATAGCTACTCTAAGGTGGTATCTGGAGCTGGGCAGCATGTGGCGGCAATGAAACGGTGCACTCGGGATGGCTCGGATGCGCAAGCTTGCATGCTAAGGATCAAGCAGGAGCGGGCAGCAACAGGGGAACCGGTGGCAATGGAGCAGATGCGTGGCAGCGGCAATGATGTCATGGCATTCGTCAATCCGAGAGTCATGTCCGAATTTTATCGGTGGCATTTGGTGCGCGCACTGCGCGGGGCGGCGAGGCTAGCGCGTGCGATGGCAAGGCTTGGGCGAGGACGCGGGAGGGCGTCATTGGGTCGGCGAGGACTAGGCGAGGCTGATGCACGCGGCGGATGGCTTGGAAGCTTAACGGCTCCGAGGAGCACGGTGCAGCAGGGCGGCGAACGTGCTCTGGCACGATGAGCTGGCGTGAGCAGCGGGCCAGTGAGGTGAGGCCGAGCGGGCGGTCCAGTTTGCGCGACATGGACCGTGGGCAAGGTGAAGCCAGGCCGAGTGCTGCCGCAATGTAGGCTGAGGCCCAACAGATGAGGCAGGTGGAAAGGAAATGGGCCGGGGAAGGTGTGTCTGGCCTAGTTGCGGTTTGGATTTTGATATTGGGATTTTAATTCCAGGAATTTTTGGAAAAGGTTTTCAATAGAAGAATAATTCGGGGAACAGCACATAAATGCTAAAAAATCAGGGAAAATACCAAAAAAATAAGGAAAATATTATGGAGTAGATTTTTGCTTGAAAAGGTTGTGAAAATTCGTCCGTTACATCCGATTCCATACTGCGAATTCGAGATCACATAGAGTTTGTTTGAAGCCGCTTCTAAAAGCGGCTTTTGGCTTTTACTACAATACCTAACTTATAAACGAAATATTTTTTCAAAACGGGGTCTACAAGTTAATTGTAGTATACGTTAAAAGCTCAACATCTGTACCGTCCAAAATCGCAAACAAGTATCTCTCTCTCCGTAATCTCTGTCGCAAACAACTAAAATTCAAAAATTTCAACCAAAAATCATAAACCACAGCCACTTCAAACAGCCATAATCCACACTAGCAATGGACGCCTAAGTCGCCATTGGATTGGGGACATGCATGGGATTGAACCTGACCGTTGCCATTTTCTCTGTGAGCGAGGGAGCGAGCTCGATACTACCGATGGCTTCAATTTGTTGGAGAACCTGGGTTAGGGTCTATAAGCCTAGTATATTAGTGGACACTCTCCACTTAGTCTATAAATAGGGTCCTACACATTGTAACATGAACATACGAACAGAGAAAGTAATAAAAAAAGGAGTTTCCCTCTCATCTCTCTGTGTCAAATTTTATTGTTTGCAATATTCTATATTTGATCCGTCTATTTTGTATAGGAGAGGAATTGCTCGGACTGGACTCACCAACGATGGTTTCTCAGCACGTTATCAACACGAATTGCTCCGGTGGATCAAAGGTAATAATCGAAGCACGGTATTTGCCTACCTAGATAGCTTCAATTCCAAATTTTCTCTTTCTAGATTATTTCTATGGTGCAAATCTACTATAATCTATCGCGAACTAACTTGAAGTCGTCGGCCAAGCCAACCGGTAGATTTGCACAAAAGAGTAGATGTTGATTGTATTGTAGATTAAAAAAGGAAAAAGAAATAACCTATGCTAGGCCACCCATGCGCGGCCACGACCTCCTCACCGCCCGCACGTGGCATCCTCCAGCGACATGCATGCTGACCTCGACCGCACTTCTGCCCGCAAGCGCAATCGTAGCCACTGTCACCATCTCCCGCATGAGTCATCGCCGGCGCAGCCGTCGTCATCGCCTTCCACATGAAGCGCACCACAGCTCGGCTTTGGGCACGGCAGCCACCCGCTCGGCCCCGCACGAGGCCCAACCACAGGCCTACCACCATGCACCCCTATACGGGCCACCACCACCTCGATCGCCAACTCCTACCCAGCATGCCCCCGCATGGGCCTCCGCCGCCTTGATCGTTAGCTCCCGCGCCGCGTACCCCGGCACGAGCCCTCGCATGGCGCCGTTCCCACACGAGCGCCGCCGTCCGACCCCACCGTGTCGCTTGGCCGCTTCGACTTTACCCCACATGGCCGCCAGACCCGCACGACTGAGCCACCACCGCGCTGCGCCACTGCTAGCCGCACCGATGTCACCGCTCACCTCCGTGCGTGACTCACCGCCGTCGCACGGCCAGCCTCTGCGTGAGAGCCACTGCCAACCCACATATGAACAGTGGGCAGGGAAACCCTACCCTCCCTCGTTGAATCGGCCATGAAAGAATCTGGACCGTCCGATCGACCATGGACGTTCGGACCAGTCCGAACGGTCAAGGAAAAACTAGACCATCTGATCGGCCACAAGAAGTTTGGACCAGTCCGAACGGCCATGAGCAATCTGGACCGTCCAATTGGCTGTAGACCATCTGATCGGCCACGAGAAGTTCGGACCAGTCCGAATGGCCATGAGCAATATGAACCATCCGATCGGCCACAAGAAGTTCAGACCAGTCCAAACGGCCATAAGTAATCTGGACTATCTGATCGGACATGGACCGTCTAATCGGTTACGAGAAGTTTAGACCAGTCCGATCGGCCATGACCAATCTGGGTTCACTAAGGCCACTGACTAACCTAACCACATAATTCGGGTGGTCGACAGCCCAGCGGTGGTGGTGGGGTAGGAAGGGCAACGTCGATTTTGGGAGCAGCGGAAGAGGTAGGGTGGAGAAAGGCACCAATGGCATTGCCAGATCTACAAACTGCAAGTGAGGCAGGTCACGAGCGGCAGTCAGTGTGGGAGGAGCTAGGTGGGCATGGAGATTGGGGAGGTGTCACGACATTGCACGATTATGTTCTTGGTCACTAAAGAGTTGGAGCACCCACTAATAAACCTTACTCTCATCGAGGAAGCATATTCCTTCCGGTTATAAAAGAATGTTATTCTAGACATCAACATGGTCCTCAACACGTAATTTTAACCTCTAATTTCTATTGTAATAGATTTATAAAACCTAATAAAATTATACTTTTATTAAATACTTTTTGAGATAAATCTATATATACCATATTCACATGTTCCATCGAACTGTTGAAAAAATATCAACAACCAAAATATAGGACATGTTCTTTTCAGTTTCTCAAAACGGTTTTTGGCTTTTGCTACAGTATCTAACTTTCAAACAGAGTATTTTTTTTTTAAGATGGAGTCTACAAGTTAATTATAGTACACGTTAAAAGCCTAACATTTGTACCATTCAAAATCGCAAGTGAGTATCTCTCTCCATAATCTCTGTCGTAAACAGCTAAAATTCAAAAAATTCAGTCAAAAGCCATAAGCCGCATCCAAAAAAAAAGGTCTATAAAAAGTTTAGTTGCACATAACCCAAAGCGATATTCTTCTATGACCGAAAAGAGTTAACGTATCTAAGCCCATTTTTGTGGGGACTACTACGCCCTGCACGGAATTGCCAGGTCTCACGTTATCTACCCTTGAAACTTGCTGAAAACCAATTAAACTTGTTTGGAACCTGCATTTTTGACACCTAAAACCAAGTTGAAAGTTGGAACTCGCTGATACCTGTTATTGGAACCTAAAATCTTGTTGAAACCTAGCATCTGAAACTTGGTACTTCCGTCCAACGGGATACCGTTTCGAACCACCTCCCAAACATATAATTTATGACAAGAATGCAGCATATGACGAAAGAAAATCCATAGAACTTGCATGTGTACACATCTGATTAACTGTACTTCCGGTGGAAATCAAGATTTCTCATAAATGAACATTAATTACCGAGATATCACACATCTGCAACCAAGTACGCCTACGGGTGAATATAAGAAAAAAAAACCTCCTAAATTAATTAAACACGATATATGCATGCACCAGCACGATCTGTACGTAGGTTTCTACTCCCAAATTTTAACCTAAATAACAATTTTAATCACTCCGCCGGCGTGCGGTCGCCGGATCCCTTGTGCGTCATCCGCTCGGCCGCCTGCCTACGGCGTAGGTGGAGGATGCTCCTCCTGATTGCGTCCGCCTGCGCCTTCCTCTCCTTCTCGGCGCAGTCCTTCGAGAGCCTGCAGAGAGCGTAGCCGAGCACGGCGAGGCCCGGCGCCGCGAGGAGATAGTGGAACCCCGACAGCCGCGGCGTCATCGTCTCTCTGGCCGGCCGGTGGCTGGTTAATTGTATATATGTGTGTCAAGGATCTCTCCAAACCTGAGTCTACGACCGATCGACCCAACTGCATGCGGAGATTCTATTGCACAGGCTTATATAGAGGATCGATCTCTCCTCGTTGCTGAGGAACACCTAGTCCTATATATATACGCGACTTCTTTGCGCGCACAACACGTACTCCTCGTTTAACCGGGAACCAAATCAGCCCACCAAAGCCTGAATCATAATACAAATACCAACTCGGAGGATTACCGGGTGTGTTAGGTTATAACCTGCGAGTACTTATGCAGAACCAGTAAAATAATTAACCTGCGGTGTTCAATTTGTGTGTCGTGCGGTTTTTTCTTCAGTCTTCTTCTTAGTGTTCTTGCACTCGGGCCGTCGTCTTCTTCCTTTTCGCTTGCTTCGAAATGCAGGACAGACAAGTGGTTTTGGGAACAGGTTGGGTATGGTGACTTATGGTCAGTTCCTTGGCATGTTGCCGTGGCAACATGGCGCGGGGCACGCTAGCTGCTGCTCTAGCAAAACTGCCCTCGATGCAATGGCTGCCATGCTGTTCTCCTCCAAGCCATCGACGCTCGCCTCAAAGATTCTTTTCACAGGCATTTCGGGAGCCCTGCGCACAAGAATTATGTCTCAGTAACTTTTGAATTGTCGTATTCTGAGTTGGAACGAGGCCGCCTGAACACCTCGCCGCGAAGAGGAGCCGCTCGAGAGCTCGTCAGGGAGACTAATGCCACAATAATTTGTCGACAGGAAACCAAGCTTGCAAGGATAGATGCAAGCTTGACAGCAGAGATTTTGGGAAAGTTTTTCACAGAAGGTTTTTGCCGGCGACACAAACTCGAGGGGGAATCCTTGTAGCATGCTCCTCTGATTTCTTCGCGCTTTCGCAGGCCACTCAGAGGGCTAATTCTCTAACACCAGCAATAAGAATGAAAAGGAAAGGACTACATTGGACTTGTACAGGTGTTCATGGTCAAGAAATCCTGCTACCCTCTTCCCAACCCAAACTAAACCAAGCACATTTTCGCAGTGAACCAATCTGCTTCCCAACCCATACCAAGAAATCCTCACAGCAATTGGGTGTCCATTCTAAGTCAAAAGCTTCACTAATATTAATCCACACGAATCTGGCAATAGGACATTGAGACATAATATGATCATTTGATTCTAATGCACGCATAGTTTACAACACCCAGACCCCTGTCCTCCACTCTTGCAAAATTGGTCCCCAGACAGAATTCTACCATGAAATACTTGCCACATAAACATTCTGATCTTGAGCAGAGTTTTACATCTCCACAGTTCAATCATCAGTCTGTCAATGATCCCCCTAAGGCTATATATTGATATATGGGCCTGTTCTTTTGGGTTACAGCTTATGATTTTTTACTATGACTTATTAGTATAATAAATAGTGATTACTAAGAAAAATAAAAAATTATTGAAAAGCCAAAAAAACAGGGCTATAGAGAACTTGGTTAAGTTCCTTTTGAATCCAGTGTCCACTTAATCTCATCCCTATTCTCATCTTGCAATAGAAGCATAAGATTCTCCCATTCCTGTAACTCCCTCTCTTGTTCACGGATTGGGTACTATGTGTTGGCTCTCTTCTTCTCGTTCTTGGTTCTTGGTTTGGATCTGAGAGGGAGAGGGAGAGGGAGAGGGAGGAGTACTAACCGTCCGATGTAGAGGAGGACGAGGCGGCCATCACGGGTTCGTCGGTGTGGTCTGCGCACGAGCAGCGACGGTCGGGGAAGAAGGCCGGTGACGGCGGCGGCGGTCCGGCGACGGTGACGGCGGTGGTGCTTCCCGTCGCTGACTGCACGTCCCTCCAGATCGGTTAGGGTTTGTTGGGTGGAGTTGCGGCTCCGTACAACGTCGTGTCATGTGCCACCGACCTCCACCCCTCTTTATATAGCGCAGTGTGCGACAGGCCCACCACCTTATACCGGGCGCCCGATCGTATGCGGATCAAGGCCCGATTAGCCGTTGGGCTAATCGGCGGTGGAGATCATTCTAACATTCTCCCCCTTGATCTCATCTATACTTTAACTTTAATTACTTTTGACTTTACTCATTCCATCACAGATTAGTGCATAGAACATGTCTTATCGTCACGGTCAAAACGCCGATAGATTTAACAGCTACAATACACCTCTCTGTTCTGAAACAGTTACTTTAATCTTTTGGGCCATCTTTTAGTCCAGAATCATAGGCTTTCCTTAAACCCATGCCGCTACATGTTCTTTGAACACGTTGGGTGGTAAGCCTTTAGTAAGCGGATCCGCTAACATCTTTGCGGTACTTGTGTGCTCAAGACTTATAATTTGATCCCGAACTTTATCTTTCACAACATAGTACTTTATGTCAATGTGTTTGGCAAGACCACTTGACTTATTGTTGTGGGCATACGTTATCGCGGGTTCATTATCGCAGACAACTTAAGTGGTCTATTGATGTCGTCAACCACTTTTAAACCGGTATGAACTTCTTTAGCCGCTTCACTGCCCGTAGCCTCATAACATGCTACAAACTCGGCATACATTGTGGACGATGTAGTGACGGTTTGCTTTGAGCTTTTCCACGATATAGCTCCTCCAATGAGAGTGAATACATATCCGGATGTTGACTTTCTATCATCTCCGCATAATCGAATCAGATACCCCACTATATGGAGTAAATCGATCTTCTCGTATGTCATCATGAGGCCTTTTGTTCCTTGCAAATAACGCAAGACTTTCTTTACCAATTTCAATGCTCTATTCCAGATTGCTCGAATCGCCAAGTAACCCGTAACAAACGCTAAGTCGTATGCGTGCACACTTGAGCATACTTGTAAGCTTCCGGCACACCAAGCATATGGAACCGATTTCATTTGATCGAGCTCAGATCGTTCCTAGGGCATTGAAAATCCCCATATCCGCCGCCCTTGACTATAGGTGCGGTGAAGGACTACTTTTATGCATACCAAAATTTCTTTAAGACTTTCTCTATGTATGCCTTTGCGATAGTCCCAATGTCCCTTTGTTTCTATCCCTGAATTTCGATTCCTAGAACGAACGAAGCTTCACCAAGATCTTTCATATCAAAGTTTGAGGACAAAAACTTACGTCTCCGAGTGCATCGACATCACTACTAGCTAGTAGGATATCATCCACATGCAGGATTAGGAAGATAAACTTCCCATCTTTAAACTTTGCATAAACACGCTTGTCCTCTACATTCTCTTTAAACCCAAATTTTCTTATTGTCTTCACAAACTTCAAGTACCATTGTCTTGAAGCTTGTTTTAACCCATAAATCGATTTCTTTAGGCGGCATCCCATTCTTTCATTTCCTTCCACGACAAAACCTTTCGGTTGTGCCATGTAAACATTTTCCTCCAAATCCCCATTAAGAAATGCCGTCTTTACATCCATCGATAACTCTAAATCATAATGTGCTACTAATGCCATTATGATTCGAAGGAGTCTTTACATGAGACTGGAGAAAAAGTCTCATTGTAATCAATCCCTTCTCTTTGCGTAAAGCCTTTTGCCACAAGTCGCGCTTTGTATCTTTCTATATTCCCTTGGGAGTCGAGTTTTGTCTTGTAGACCCATTTACACCTCTTGCTTTGGCTCCTTTAGGAATAATTTCAAGTCCTGCACTTTATTAGTCTTCATGGACCTCATTTCCTCTTCCATGGCCTCAAGCCATTTTGAGGAATTTTCGCTTCATGGCTTCTTCAAATGAGGTTGGATCATCCTCTATTTGAAATTCCTCTGTATGATAAACTGATAATCATCGTAAATAGCCGATCTTCTTACTCTTTGAGACCTTCTCGGGCCTCCTCATTTGGTATATTTTCTATTTGAGATCGTTGTTGCTCCCCTCATCCGTGGCAATGGGTTCTATAGGATCCTCAAGAACAGTTCCACATTTTCATTCATTGTTGCCACAGGAGGAACAATAACAGTGCCGGCACCACAGTTGTCTTGCACCGCTCGGTGCAAATGACAAAGAAAGGTGTGAAGAATGGCTCTTGAATCATCGGAGTGGGCGATACGCCCGCTTCTCTTCAAGGTCGGTTTCGAGCTACCATGCTCCCCTCATCATTTCATCCTCTAAGAAGACAGCGTGTCTCGCTTCTACAAACTTTGTATATCGGTCCGGGCGGAGAAACGAAACCTTTTGACTTTTCAGGTAGCCAATGTTATGGCACTTCGCTTTGGGATCAAGCTTCCCAAGATTTGGGTTAAATACTTTAGCCTCAAAGCAGACTCCCACACATGTAAGTGGTGTAGTGAGGAACTCTTCTGTCCACAACTCGTGATGCGGTGTTTTGGGCACCGATTTACTAGGTACTCTGTTGAGAATATGAATGGCGGTTTTTAACGCCTCCATCCATAAACTCAATGGCAGTGTGGAGTAGCTCATCATACTTCGCACCATATCCATCAGGGTACGGTTGCGTCTTTCAGCTACTCCATTTTGCTGAGGTTCGCCCGGTGTAGAATACTGGGCCACTATACCATTTTCCTGTAGAAACCTTGCAAAAGATCCAGGAACTTGTCCATATGGGGTATGTCGACCGTAGTACTCCCCCCACGATCAGATCGGACTATCTTAATCTTTAAATCATGTTGGTTTTCAACTTCAGCCTTAAATATCTTGAATTTATCCAAGGCTTCATTTCTTTCTTTGATTGGATAAATATATCCGTAACGGGTGTAATCATCCGTGAATGTTATGAACGAGTCATATCCATCCACACTTTTCACAGGAAAGGGACCACAAATATCTGTGTGAATAATTTGTAGAACTCCTGTGCTTCTTTTGGCTAATTTTCTTTACATATTTTCCTTTAATGCATTCTCTGCATTGTTCTAAGTCAGAGAACTCTAATGGAGGAAGAATATTATTCTTAACTAGTCTTTCTATTCTCCCCCTCGAAATATGGCCTAAACGACAGTGCCATAATTTCGACGACGCATTTAGAGTTCTCTTTCGTTTCCTGTTTACATTCGTAGACGAGGATTCATTTACTTTCTCGCATGCGACGTTCCCATTATCGCATACGACATTCATGTCATCACATAATGATAACAAATAAAGCTCATTTTGCAAGTCATCCTTGAGAGCCTCTATTGGTTTGAGCTTGGATGCCAAGTTGCTCATCCTTAGTATGTGCTCTCTTATGCCACTGCCACCACCAGAGTACCTTTCTGTCACAAGCTGCTTAATCAGCTGTGTAGCATAATTCTTTGAAGAGCCAGTAAATTGGTTCTTTATTTTCTCAAGGTACTCTGTGACAGTGTCACACTCTGCGATTGAGCCCACAATTGCAGGCTCAATCGTGTTCTTTATCACAGCCAAACATTTCTTGTTGGCAGTGACCCACTTTTTATGATCAAGATCATATAACATCTGTAAGGGAGTATGATCCCTCTGTCTTTTCTGCCAAGCAGTATCATCCTCATTTTGATCCTCACCGTGCCATAGGCTCAAGGGGACGTGCTATAGTGAGGACTCACCACCTCACCAAGATAAACGCTAAGTCTATCTTTTCTTCCACTCTCCATAATGATCTCATTTGAGAGTGGGGATCTCTTTGATACAACTCATTAGTTCAAATAAAGTGAGAACGTAACAGGGAATTATATGCCGTATTTTCAACGTTGGTCAAAAATACGACATACAATTAAGACAATTTCATTTATACATTAAATCTACATCACCGTTGGGCAGAAATAGAAATAATGCATAAAAACATCTATTAAAAAATTATAATACTGTTATTATCAACGTTGGTCAGAGAATAACAATATCATAAATCTCTTGAAATTATTATCTATTTTTCCAAAATTAAATTCTCCCGTTGGGTCGAATTTAATAATGAAAATTAATCAACATTGACTTTTGCAACGGAAACTGTATTAAAATTATAATACTGTTATTATCAACGTTGGTCAGAAAATAACAATATCATAATTCACAACTATTCTCATAAAATTAAATTCTCCTGTTGGTTCGAATTTAATTGAAAGAGTAATCAACAATTAACTTTTGCAGCGGAAACATCAATTAAAAAATTGTATCTGTTTTTCCAAAATTAAATTCTCCCGTTGGTTCGAATTTAATAATGAAAATTATGTCTTTTCTTTTAGATATACCAAATATATCTAAAAGTACGCATACAATGAAGCAATAATCCATGTATATATATATGCACATATGTGTATCCATTTGACCAGTCAAAGCAATCATCTACCAAAAAACTGCTACGCACCCAGTACATGCTCATTTGACCAGTCAAAGCAATCAGTTCATTTTCCCCAAACCATATCCTTCCAGAGGAAGCCAAGAAAAATATCTGCCCCACCCGAAAATTTCGGATCTGCACAGAGGCCAGCGGCCGGGTTGCTTGCGCTGGCGGCCAGGGGCAAGCGGGGAGGCGCTCGGCGGGCTCGCTCGCGCGGTGGAGCAGCGGCGCCAGGCGGCGGCCGGCCAAGGGCTGCAGAGAGGGCGAGCCGGCGGGGCGCGGCGCAGCAGCAAGCGCGCAGGCCGCGCGCGCAAGCGGCGCAGCACCGCGTCTGCGCAGAGGGGCCACGGCCAGCGGCGGCGGCGCGGCGCAGGCCGCCAGCGGGGCTCGGCCGGCCGCCTCGGCCGGGCGTCTTTGCGAGCGCTCGGCGGCAGCGCGCGCGCTGCGGCTTTAGCGCTGCGGCAAGCGGCCGCGGTGCTCGCGCGGTGGAGCAGCGGCAGCGCGGCCGACGCTCGACAAGCGGCGCGCGATGCGCGGCGCGCAGTAAGCACCCTTTTTTTGCTTGCTTTTTCCGATCTGAGACGGATCAATCTTTTCCTGCTCTGATACCATTGTTGGCTCTCTTCTTCTCGTTCTTGGTTCTTGGTTTGGATCTGAGAGGGAGAGGGAGAGGGAGAGGGAGGAGTACTAACCGTCCGATGTAGAGGAGGACGAGGCGGCCATCACGGGTTCGTCGGTGTGGTCTGCGCACGGGCAGCGACGGTCGGGGAAGAAGGCCGGTGACGGCGGCGGCGGTCCGGCGACGGTGACGGCGGTGGTGCTTCCCGTCGCTGACTGCACGTCCCTCCAGATCGGTTAGGGTTTGTTGGGTGGAGTTGCGGCTCCGTACAACGTCGTGTCATGTGCCACCGACCTCCACCCCTCTTTATATAGCGCAGCGCGACAGGGGCCCACCAGCCTTATGGGCTGGGCGCCCCCGATCAGGGCGCGGATCAAGGCCCGATTAGCCGTTGGGCTAATCGGCGGTGGAGATCATTCTAACACTATGCAGAGAGAATATGTGGTGGAGATCAAGGCAACGGAACATGGAGCAAGTGAGCTTGGAGTGATGTCTTTGGTTGGTTATTCCCCTCATCAATTTGTTCTAGATGCTAGTTTATTATGGATTCGATTCGTTCTAATGCTTTTTAGGATTAAGACAAATTGAAGTTTTGTTTTGCTTTTACCCACGACAACTCAATTGTTGTTCCTTAACAAGGACAGAAAATCGTTGTTCATCCCAAGAAATTTACCTCTGGCTATGTTTCCTTTTCAATTAATGAATTGCAAACTGATTGTTTCTCGCTTACACCGACGGTTCAGCGTCACTTTGCTAATCATACGCTCTTCATGACTAATACTGTGGAGACTATGTGGGTGTGCCTACCTAATTTTGTTATCGCACAAGGTATGCCTTAGTGTTGTTGCCTTGGTCATTTTTGGACATGTATGTGTAGGCATGAGCTTCAGCTAAGCTAAATTCTGATACGTATACCGCTTTTATGTAGTATATCTTATATGTAAGTAGGGCAGATATAGGATTTTATCATACCTCAGGCTAGAAAGGGTCAGAGACTACTATTACTTGAGTTGAAAGGAAAAATTACACACTTGCTTATTTGGACTTATCTAAGCTTTGCACTGATAAATATCACATACCTCGAGTTAAAGCCTAGACTGCTCAAGGTGTAAATCTGCCCCTGTATATAAGTATCTTTAGCCTGATCATTGCTTGGCAGTTTCTCTGCGCTTAAGACAATTATTATAGCGCAAAATACAAACGTGTGTGTTTCCATTCATCAATGCTGAGTATTGGTAAGGCAGCAACCGCTCCCAGTTTGTCATGCCTGTGTCTGCGCGCAGCGTAGCGCGCGCTTTACCTATTAGCGCCCTAACCAGAACACAACGATTCTTCTAGGTGTAATTTTCATATTATTATTTCTCCCTACTTTAATATGAACTGAAAATCAAGCCTTCTCCTTTATATATAGGTATGCATATGGCAGAAATGTGCAATCTGTTAGGGGAGCAGCAAGAGGGAGGGAGTTCAATTCTAAGTCGAACAAAGGCAACCCTACGTAACACTATAGTACTATAGTGATTCTCTAGTGTTAAATTTCCAATCTAGCGCACAATTAGAATAGGTCAAAATCGCATATGAGATTCTCTTTTTGCATGATTCTGTACAAACTGTTACTGTTTATAAATTAAAGTTATTTTCAATCTATTTACAAACTGTTACTATTTATAAACTAATTAGCTGGCCTAATCACCTGCCGTTTGGGGGTGAGGCGGCAGGCCCACCTGCCGTCCGCTGGCCGGACGACAGGCGCCTGCAGTCCGATGGTGGGGCGGCAGGCGGCCTGTTGTCTGTCCGCAGGACAGTAGGGGCTATGCGTCGCCCCTGCATCATCGTGCGGTGAAAACATTATATTTTTGTAATTTTAATTGTAAACAGTACCAATCTAGCTTTTCATCGTAGGAATCGCTACGACCGTGAATTTAAGATGGCTATACTTTTATCCAAGATTAAATATGCATAGTACATTGGGAATTGTATTGAACCCTACGGGAAAACAAATAGACAAACATCAACTGATTTCTCGGTATAATCTCAAGTGTTTATTTTCGAACGGGCGGTCACAAAAATCATCTTGCCGCCCATGTTAATCTCACTCGCACTGCGTATTAGTTTCTAAAAACTACTTTTTTATAGTAAATAACTTTTCTACTATACTTAGATTTTAAACGAAGTATCTTTTCGAAACGAGGTATACTAGTCGATTGTAGTACACATTATAATAACTTCACGTGAGTATCTTTCTATAAATTTCTCTATAAACTATTACTATTTAAAGACTAAAGCCAAGAGACAAATGTTAAAACTAAAATGAACTGCCCTATAGCTTAGGACATCGTACCTAGAGTTAACAGGGTAGGGGCAGATAGCTGAGCCTAGGGATGGTAATTGTACCCGTTTACCTGTGTGCCCGTGTGTAAATACCCTAATAGAGTTGGGTATGGGATGTTTTCTTTACCCACAGGCATGGAAATGAGGGAAACACTCTGCCCGTCGGGTAAACGGGCATGGGTTTGGGTAAGCTCCACCCGTACCCATCTCGCCCATTTATCTACGAGAAGATGTGTGTCTTTGAGATAATCGGGACAATTTTTACTGATTGTAATTCTATAATTCCTCATTAAAAGCACTCCTTGTTTGCAATTACCGGTGCATGATTATTTGTACATGCGTATTTTTGATACTTCAATTAAGGGGGATATTCTTCAATTGTGCAATTCCCTTCTCTATTGATGTTACTTAGAACTAATCCTAGATTCTTTAGTTTCTGATCGTGGGGATAATTAATTTTCATAATAAGTTTGGAAAGGACCCTAGTAAGGAAATCTACTAATTTGAAATTGAATTTAAACAGAATCACAAAAGATAGATATTATATTTCCTAGCAACAGCTGCTGCTTATATGTATTTATCATTAGTTCAACTCTCACATGGTGACTCTTAGTTCGCGGGTAAACGGGTATACCCATAGGCGATGGGTACCCATGGGCGACGGGTATGGGCGAGGTTCTTCACGAGTCGTCCTTCATGGGCATACCCGTTGGTGTAAATTGGAGTTGTGGATATGGATATGAGTGAGCACTACCTGTGCCTGCCGCACCTGATTGCCACCCTAGCTGAGCCTAGCTCAGTTGGCAAGAGCGTGTGGCTGCTCAGTTGCCCGCTTGCGTTCGAGCTCGACTCGGTGCATGCGCTCACGTGGTACTGTTCATTTCAACAATGCTATTTCGAGTACATGTGCACATGGGTGCGTTCAATGGTCAAGGCGTGTGCCCGCGCTCCGTGAGACCTCCGAGTCTTCGTCTCGTCTTAGTAAAAATGTGTGTATTGGACGTATCCACGTGAGTGAATGAGTATGGTGTAGTGTGTGTGCGTGCGTGCGTACATCCTTATTATACTCACTTAAAAAAAGGGCTGAGGTAGCCCCATGTATCCGTCCCGATCCCCGCCAAGCTTCCTCGCTTGTAAAGGTGGCCAATGGGCTGAGCCTTATCGTGTTAGCCTGTGGCTCGCCACTGTTAGCCTGGCCCAAGCACGGTATGGCCCATTTAGGTCTTGGTCCGTGATGGCACGTTCCGGTGGACCGTGCTGTGCCTGGGCCGAGCGAGCGGCACAGCACGGCCCGATAAGGGTTCGTGGGCCAGGCTGGCACTGTACGGCACAGCTGCCATTGGGCGTAAATGGGTCGTGTCGACATTGCACGATACGGCTCGCTCGGTGAAAATAGCCATTTTCTCGCCGTTTTTTTACCGTTGGGGTGAAAAAATTTCAAAAATAGCAAAAAATTCAAAAAAATGAAATTTTTTTCCAATAAATAGTGAGGTATCTAGCCTCAATTCTCCACACCCCAAACCTAACTCTCATCTCTCTGTTTAGCTGTGAAAAATCTGGTAGTGTTTGCGCAAATTTGGCAATTTTAGTGAAAAATTCGTGCGAAATTCAGAAAATTCAAAAAACTTTAAAGAAAATTTGGAGAGTTACATAAGAGGTAATAGTGCTATTTTATTTTATTTTATTGCTATTATTTGTTGATTCAATAGTAAATTAATTTTAATTTACTATTTCAATTTGTAGTCAATTCAATGGAGAATTACGATTTTCAACTCTCTGAATTCGGCCTCACAACGAAGGATATGCAATCATTTTAAGAAGGATATCCATCCGCGGAATGTCCACATACACAACAAACTGTAGAGACAAAAGAAGTGGTGGCCTCAGCGGCGTAGGGTCCAATCAATCTATCTTTTGCTGGCTCAACGAGTGCATCCACAACCCGAAGCATGAGTGCAAAAAGAATAGGAGCTACTACATCAGGAGTCTGGAACGATTTCGACAAGAAGTTCAAGACCGACAATGATAAAAATTCGGTAAGGTATACTATTTGCAAAATTTATGGTAATGAATTGTCTGCAAAATCTTTAAGTGGGGTGGGTTACTTACAATGACATACTGCAAAGCTGAAAAAGAAGGCAAGGAATACAAATGCGCCAAACGTAACTGCAATATAACCCCGACGGCTTGGTATGTACTTGGGAGTACAACCCAGAGGTAGCCCGGGAATCTCTTTGTAGATTAATTACATTTCAAAATTTACCTTTAAATTTTAGTGAGTTTGATACTTTTCAAAAATATATTAGGACTGCTCATAACCCTCGATTTAGTGTTATATCTAGGCAAACTACAACAAGAGATTTATTTAAATATTATAACAAATGTTGTGAAAATTGAAAGAAATGTTTCATACTTGTATATTCTCTATTGCTTTGCATTAGACATATGGAGTGGTAGGGTTACAGAGGATTATATTAGTATTGTTGCTCATTATGTTAATAATGATTAGATACTGAAAAAAAGAATTATATGATTTAAATTAGTTAATGTTTCACGTATTATTGAAAATATTGTAGAATGTATTATTAAAGTTGTAGAAGATTTTGGTCTCACGGATAAGAATTTTTCTATAACTTTATATATTGCAGTTGTAAACACTAAGATTATGAAAATTCTTACTCCTTTGTTTAATATTTAGACACAATCTTTCTTACTGTACCAACGTTGTACTTGTCATATTATTAATCTTATTGTTAAATGTGTTTTAAAAAATTAAATGCTTGTATTGATTGTTTTAGGGATACAATTTCATATATTAATTATTCTAACCAATGAATAACTGCATATAAGAGCTTTTGCGTAGCAATGAACGTTCATCCTAGAAAATTTGGCTTAAACATGTCTGTTAGATGGAACTCTACTTACCTTATGCTTCAACATATATTACCACATAAGAACACCTTATCTGTTTTGCTTCACAACCAAGTTTATCAATCTCGTAGCTCCTCTAGTAAAACCCAAGTTAGAGACCCCGAACTTACTGAAGATGATTGAGTTATTGGTAAAAAAAATATTTTTTACAACTTTCCATAAAGTTATACTTTGTCTTTCTAGAGTATACTACCCAACCTTTTTTCTAATTGTTCTTAACATTCTTGAAATTGCCACTTACCTAAAGGTTTTTAAAAATGATTCTGTACTACGGGATGTTGTAGTTACCATAACAACTAGGTTTTTAAAATATTAGAGGGAAATTCTTATTTTATATGCATCCGCCTTTATTTTGGATCTTAGAGCCAAACTCGAAGGATTTATAAATGTATTACAACTTTTTAGTGATGCTATTAGTTTAAATTATTATACATACTACAGAGTAGTTAAAGACAAATTTTATGAGGTATACAAGAAATACGAAAAAAAGTTTAGGTCCGTGCATTTGGAAAGACCTCAGGTAGCCCCTAGCACCTCTGTGGGGACTATGCAATGTGGTAAGATTTTTGGTTCTTCCTCTAGAGATTCTCAAGATTCTTATATAGGTACACATCAGTCAGGAGAAGCAAGACAACAGAGCACCGGAGATCTATCAAGCTATCTCAACAGTGATAGTATCCACTTCGAGTAAGAATTGAATATCCTCTCATGGTGGTAAACCCAAAAAGTAACATGTCCAGTGCTATCCATATTAACACAGGATGTGTTGACTGTTCTTATCTCTACGGTCTCTTCAGAGTTGTCCTTCAGTCTACCTGAAAGAATAATCGAGGAGCGGCGAAGAAGTCTCTCCAACGTGATGGTCGAAATCCTTCTGACTGTCAAAGACTGGGAACAAGCTGAATCAAGACTCCAACATACTACAGGAAATAAGGACTTAGAAGAATCTTTCGAGAATTTGTATTTAGATAGAAATGAATAGGATTTTCAATTTTTTTAGATGTAGTGACTAGTGAGCTTTATAGGTTGTACTCTTTTTTCTTTACTAATGTTTTCTCAAGTTGAGTTTTTACTTAGTAAAATTTTTAATGAAGCAGCCATGCAATATAATTTAACAAGTTAATAACGTTCATTATATCATTGATAATAATTATCTTGATGATTAACAATATATACAATTTTCTATAATTTTTCTATAGTTTTTTTAATTTCTACAATTTTCATATTTTTTTCTTTTTTACCTAGCTAAATGGACCAACCGTGCCGACATGATCCGTTAAGAGCTAACCGTGATCGTGCGGCATAGCACAAGCTCACACTGTAACTCATGAACTGCCATGATCCACCTATTTATTTATCGTGTCTAAATAGACTATGTGTGACTGTTTTTGTACCATACCGGTCTGGCACACCACTGGACAGCTTTGTTAGGAAACCTGGGCCTGGGTTAGCAGCCCTGGCCCATGGTGAGCACCTCATTGACAACTATAAATAGAGAGCCACACCAGCATATTTTGTACACCAGCAATTGAATTATCTAGATCGCTTTAAATTCGTAATTTTTCGCGTTCTAGATTGATTTTCTACGGTGCAAATCCGCCCTAATCTACCGCGAGCAGACCTGAAGTCGCTGGCACAATGTCGATTGGTAGATTGTAACACGGGGTAGATGTTGATTGCACTGTATATTAGAAATGAAAGATAAAAATCGGGCACTGCCGCTGCGCCGGCATGCGCGCCGCCGGCCGCCATCTAGCAGCCAACCGTGGAGCCTGAGATGCCACCACGCCTGCATGCGCGCCACCGTTGTGGCTCGCAGCCGCACCGTCATGCCCGAAGTCGGCATCTCCCCGTAGCTGCGCTCGAAGCACAGCACTGCCGCCGTCGGCCTCGGCTCCTGTGCAGCCACCGTTGTGCCCGCACGCGCTGCACCGTCGGCCTCGGCTGTGCCACATGCACCGCGCACAGTCACCGGCCAGAGGCCACCACGGCAGCCACCGGCAGTGACTCGACCGCCGTGGCAGTCGCCGACAGCAGCTTGGCCACTGTGACAGCCGACGGTGGCAAACAGGCCGCCACAGCTACCGCCGAACCCCTAAAACCCTGCCGTGGTAGCCGATGGTAGCCGCCGCCGTAGATCCGGTGACTGCGCCTATAGCCGCTCCACATCCGCCCCCGCCATGGCAGCTGCCGTGCTGCCGGCCTCGGCTGTGCCGCATGCACCGCGCACAGTCACCGGCCAGAGGCCACCACGGCAGCCGCTGGTAGTGGCTCGGCCACCGTGGCAGCCGCCGGCAGCGGCTCAGCCACCGTGACAGCCGACAGTGGCAAACAGGCCGCCACGGCTGCCGCCGAACCCCAAAAACCCTGCCATGGTAGCCGATGGTAGCCGCCGCCGTAGATCCGGTGACCGCGCCTGTAGCCGCTCCACATCCGCCCCCGCCATGGCAGCTGCCGGCAGAACATCCGCCGCCATGGCAGCCGCCGGCAATGGATCTGCTGCCATGGCAGCCGCCGGTAGCCGTCGCGGCAGCTACGCGCCGATGCCCGAAGCACACAGGCGCTGCCACGGCAGCTGTTTCCGTCCGCATCGCTTGCCGTGGTAGCCTTTTGCGCCTGAAGCTAAGGAAATGGCGGAGGAGTTGGTAGTGGCCCGATTTTTGTGGGAGGCGTTGGTGGGGAGGAGATAAAGGACGGTATTTTGCAAAAAGGTCCTCGGACATTGAGAAATTACAGTTTGCAATGGCAAATTTTGTAGAAAACCCCTCCAAAAATCAGGAAATTGCGCGAATTTTTCTCTAAACTGAAAAAATTTGCGTACAGACCCCTAAAAATTGTAGAATTCGCTGAAAATTCATATTCTAGCATAAAAAGGCCTAAGGAATCCGATTTTTGAATTATTTTTAGCATTTGAAGCTTATTTATTTCTGCCATTATTATTTTCTGTATTTTTTGTATTTATTTACTGTTTTGATTAATTGTAATTGTTTAAATTGCTTTTAATCACTGAAATTAGCAGTAAAATTATAGAAAATGCATAGCAAATTATGAAACATTGCGAGAACCTTTTGTACCATTTATTTACCCACAGTAAATTTTTCCATGCATGTTTACCAGTAGTAAACTTATTCCATTCATACACATGTAGATGACTGGCATCACGAACCAGGAGTTTGAGAAGCTTGCCTAGCATGGCAAAAACTATCTGACGTGGGAATCCGATATCGAGATAGTACTTGGAGCCAAGAAGCTCCATGCGGCTATCGGGATTGGCGGACCACATGACGCCAAACCCACACCTGAGAAGAATGATCAGGCACTTCATTTTCTTAGGCACCACCTCTGGATTACTCTCAAGAATGAGTATATGGCGGAGAGATGCGCGTTAGCACTCTGGACCGCACTCAAGAAGCGGTTTGAGAGGCTAAAGTACACCATTCTTCCTCAAGCAGAGCAGGAGTGGATTAGACTGAGGTTCGCCGACTTTAAAACGGTCGGGGAGTACAATTCTGCGTTACATAGGATTTGTACTAATCTTCAACTCTGTGGCAAGCAGATCATAGATGAGCAGAAGATCGAGAAGACTCTATCCACCTTTCACCCCCAATGTTGTTCAACCCACCCGCAATTATCGTCAAGATGGCTACAAGGAGTATGCCGAATTGATTGATATGATGCGGGTTGCGGAGGCTCAGGACAAACTTCTCCGCAAGAATTACGTCGCTCAGCCACCGGGGAGCTCCGCTGGTCGCGAAGCCAACGCCGGGAGCTACAAGATCCGAAAGCTCTTGATGAAAAGAAGGGAGAAGAAGGTAAGGTCATTGCCCAAAAAGGCAAGTTAGATGCTCCAAGTGACAAAAAGGCTAAGGAGAGTGGCAAAATCTATGGCCAGCAGAACCAAGGTTACTACAAGTGTGACAAGTGGGGGCATTGGTCGCGGATCTATAAAGCGCCGCAGTATGTCGTTGATGCCCACCAAGCCCAGAAGAAGAAGGATGGCAAAGGGCAGCCTGAAGCTCATTTTACAGCAGTTGAGGGGGAGTATCCCAAGCAGCTGCCTGATTTGATGGAGGTTGAGTCCATCCCGGCAGCACCACCCCTTACGACCTAGAGGCAGCCACCTCCATGATTTCTCTCAAAGAGAAAATCACTCCTGAGAAGATAGCCAAAGAAGTCTCTAAGTTTCTAGTTGATTCAATCTGATGCACAGAATGCATTAGACTTTAATTGTCATTTATTTTGTGTTAAATGGACAAGTTAGAACTTGCATGGATGGTACTTTAGTTTTGTTTTCTCGTGATGGTCGGATGATTTTGGAATAATTCATTCATTTATTCAGTTTATGATGGCATCGTATGTTCTGATATTGAAGTATTTTATTTATGTGTTGAATGCCTTCTCATACATATTAATAAAATACCTTATATTAGAATACGTGTGGCGCCCTATGGAGAAATTATGCCTTGCCGACAGCGACACAACGAATACCATCTTAAAAGAGACTAAGTATTTTCAGTCGATTCGTAAGAGCACTAGCAGCCTTACAACAATCGTCGGAAGCGATGTATATATAATTGGTTCCGGAAGAGCCACAATTATATCGTCAGAATAGACAACGTCGGAGAATTTACTTCAAAGGCATTTGATGATTATTGTATTGCGATGGGGATTGCAGTTGAGCATTCAGTACCGCATGTCCATACTTAGAATGGTTTGGCAGAGGCTTTAATCAAGAAAATTAAATTTATTGTCCGACCTCTTTTGCAAAATTGTAATTGCCAGCTACATATTGGGGACACGCAGTCCTACATGTAGTGAATCTCATCAACTTTAGACATTCGGCCCACAACATCCATTCACCTATGCAACTAGCGCAAGGGTCACCACCGAAAATTTCTCATCTCAGGAGGTTTGGATGCAAGGTTTATGTATCTATACCCCCTCCGCAGCGCACTGCAATGGGTCCTCTCCATAAGACTGGGATATATGTTGGTTATGAGACTGCATCCATAATCAGATATTTGGAACCCATGTCGGGAGATTTGCATACCGCCTGCTTCGCTGATTGCATTTTTTATGAGAATAATTTTCCAACATTAGGTGCAGGAAATCAACCTCTTGATGAAAAATATCGGGAAATTATGTGCGAAGCCACGGGAATTCATGCACATGACCCGCGCACTAGTGAAACTGAAAAGGAGATCCAGAAGATCATTGATTTGCAAGCATTAGCAAACCAAATGTCCGATCACTTTAGTGATTTGAAGAGCGTGACTAAGTCACATGTGTCAGCACGCAATGCACCGGAGAGGGTTGAAATACCAAATAAAATTGAAGGTATCCGTAATCCCGTTCAAAGGCCTCAGAATAAAAGGACGAGAACTCCGGCTCCTCGAACCCAAAGTAACCGGGGACTCCCGGTGAAAAAGGATAAGAAGGACTTATCACAGCTAATCACCGAAGTTACCAAGAATGAGAAGAGGAGCCAGTTGAGACTTGGCACAAGTATGACACCTTTAGAAAAGAGCATACCGAATCTGAATATCCCCATGGAAGAAGAAATCGGCATGGATGTGTGTGCACACATCGGAGCCAAAAAACTAAAGGGACTTGCCACCGTAATTAGAAGAACCGATGTGCAAGGAGAAGCTCCAAAAGAAGCAATCGCTCCAGAAGTAGTAACTCATAAAGAGATAGCTATAAATTATGTGCACACGGGAGAGTCCATAAATAGAATAACAGCCAATATCGATATCTACTTCGCAAAGAAAATTGCCACAATCATTGATCCTGATCCGAAGCCCATATTGCTCGCTGAATGTAAGAAAAGATCAGATTGGGAAGATTGAAAGAAGGCAATAGCAACCGAATTGCTATCTTTGAACAAAAGAGAGATGTTTGGGCCCGTATGTCGTACACCTCCCCATGTGCACCCTGTTGGGCAGAAATGGGTATTTGTTCGAAAGAGGAATGAAAGAAACGAAATAATGAGATACAAAGTAAGGCTAGTAGCACAATGTTTCACTCAACGTCCTGGAGTTGATTATGAAGAAAGCTACTCCCTAGTCATGAGTGAAATTACCTTTAGATATTTGATCTCAATGGCAGCGAACTTGAATTTAGAAATGAAATTAATGGATGTGGTAACTGCATACCTTTATGGTAACTTAGATTCGGAGATTTAAATGAAAGTCTCTGAAGAAATCCTTCTCTCGAATCAAGACAGAGCAAATAAAAATATGTACAGTGTGAAGCTTAGAAAGTCCCTATATGGATTAAAGCAATCTGGCAGAATATGGTATAATCGTTTAAGCAACTTTCTCTACAAGAAAGTCTACACGAATAATGAAGATTGTTCCTGTGTGTTTATACGGCAATCCTAGAATGGATTCTGTATAATCTCAGTATATATAGATGATCTGAATATCATCGGAACAATAGAAGATATAAAAAATCAAGCTCTTACTTAGAGTCAGAATTTAAAATAAAAGATTTGGGCAAAATCAAATTCTGCTTAGGTCAGCAGCTTAAGCATGTCCTTGAAGGAATATTGGTACACCAGTCGATCTACACCCAGAAGGTGTTAGAAATGTTTGGCTTTAATAAAGCATACCCATCGAAAGTACCGATGATCGGGAGGTCTTTGCAGCAAGAAAAAGATCCTTTCCGACCTAGGGAGAGGGGGAGGAAGTTCTGGGACCGAAATTCCCATACTTGAGTGCAGTAGGAGTACTCATGCACTTAGCAAACTGTACTAGGCCGGACATTGCATTTACCGTGAATTTATTGGCAAGGTACAGTGCAGAACCTACCAAAAGGCATTGGCAGGGTATAAGGGACATCTTCCGATACCTCCAAGGAAGCAAGGACATTGTATTGTTTTACAGAAAAAATCAAGATCTGAACTTGATTGGCTATGCAGATGCTGGGTATATGTCTGACCCGCATACCGCAAGGTCACAAACATGCTATGTTTTCCTGTGTGGTGGAACTGCAATTTCCTGGAAAATCGTTCAAGCAAAATCTTGTAGCGACATCGACGAACCACTCAGAAATTATAGCACTGTATAAAGCCGTACGTGAATGCGCTTGGCTCCGACGAATGGTTCACCACATCCAGCAGTCATGTGGGATGAACATTGTACAAACCCCCACAATTATCTATAAAGATAATGCCGTTTGCGTTGCACAGGTGCAAACGGGCTATATAAAGAGTCATATCACAAAACATATCAATCTTAAGTTCTTCTATGCTCATGAATTGTAAAAGATGGACGAAATTAAGGTACTGCATACTAAGTCTTGTGAAAATCTAGCAGATTTGTTCACTAAGTTACTTCCTGCATCTAGCTTCGAAAGGTGCGTGTGAGGGATTGGAATGATGAAACTTAGAGAAGTGCAGAATTCAGGAGGAGAATTCTCTCAAACCCGTTAGTAAACCTTGATATTGAAGATTAAGTACTCAATGGAACAAAATCCCGAAGACCAAATGAAATTGGGTGAATTGTACTCTTTTTCCCTTGATGAGTTTTCCTGAAGTTTCTCGACCAAGGTTTTTAATGAGACAATTCGTGCATTGCAACATAACATATATCGTGTACTCTTTCTCTAAATTTTCCCACTGGGTTTTATAGAATTTTAACGAGGTATGAACATGTTAAGTGAGTGCCAAAGGGGAGTGTTAGGAAATCTGGACCTGGACCAGCAGCCCTGGCCCATAGTGGGCACCTCACCGATAACTACAAATAGAGAACCATATCAGCATATTTTGTACACAAGCAATTGAAAGTAATAAAGAAAGATCAGGAGTTCTCTCTATCTCTTTCTGTGTGTTTAATCTATTATTCTGTCTTTTATAATTAACTCAATTTATTTTAAGCAGAGAAATTGATCGGATTGGTCATCAGCGACGGTTTCTCAACAAGCTCAACCCGTCTGGGATTATCCAAAATTCCAAATTGCCATCCCATCACACCTCATTTCCCTCACGCCGTTTTCGCTCACAGGCCCCCACTCTCTCCGGCCATTCCTAAACCCCTAAGCTAGGGTTGACGCCTCGCGCTCCCACACCATGGCGACAACGCCGGCGGCGGCAGCGATCCTCGATACGCTCGGCGACTTCACGTCGCGGGAGAACTGGGACAAGTTCTTCGCGCTCCGCGGCGCCGGCGACAGCTTCGAGTGGTACGCGGAGTGGCCGCACCTCCAGGACCCGCTTCTCTCCCTCCTCCGCGGGTGCGGGGCGGGCGAGGGGGCGGAGATCCTGGTCCCCGGGTGCGGGAGCTCGGCGCTCTCGGAGCGGCTCTACGACGCGGGCTTCCGCCGCATCACCAACGTCGACTTCTCCCGCGTTGTCGTCGCCGACATGCTCGGCCGCCACGCCCGCGCGCGCCCCGAGATGCGGTGGCGCGTCATGGACATGACCAGCATGCAGGTTCGGCCCGTGCGCGTCATCAACCGCGTTGTTGGGATGGTTTGTTGTTGCGGAGTTAGGATTTTGGATTTATTGGGGCTGGGTTTATGGGAGCATCGATTGAGCATTTTAATGGTTCCGTTTAGGTGGAGCGATTAAATTGTTTTGGTTGAAATGCCTATGCTGTCCTTGTTTACTGTTTAGTTGGACTTGTGAAGTTTGAACTAGCTGATGGTGTTGGAGCTAGGAGTAAAGTTGCTGCTTTTGCAAATTGCAATGCTCGATTGGACTGGATAGTGTAATAGAAGATGCTATCAGCCACTGAATGAAGAATAGAGACACCTCTTAACCCCTTACATATTTTTTTAATACGGGTACTTCTTATGTTCAGTGCAGTGGTAAACTGAACTCACTATTATAGTACCTAGAATGGAGACTCCTGCTTATTGAACTTAATGTTGTAGGCGAAATTTAGTAGACAATGCTAATAAGTTAGCTACTTTTGGCTGATTTGGGGTTTACAAATGAGAGTCAATGTGTTGTCAGTGCAAGGTCTTGTAAGTGAAGTGATTTATTGGCACCCTGAGGCACCTTCCATGAGATGCTTATGATTTTAATTTTTAGCTTCTGCAACATGGTAGATGAAACCAAAAACAAAAGGAAAAAAGATTGTTTGGTTGAGATTGTGAATGACCCTGATATTATACCTGCTGGCTTTTGTTGTGACACTTACAATGGATGGTGAACTCAGTCATTGAGACATTGACATTGTTTCCTGTTCCATTTTTTTCATTTCTATTCTTTTATGTTTATCATTTACCCTTGCTGTTTTGCGACGGACTACAGGGTGCTTCTAAACTTAGTTTCTTGCACTTTATCTGTCCAGCAATCTGTAATACACATTTCTTATCAAAATACCTGATATATCAAATTGCCAGTTTGCAGATGGGTCCTTTGATGTCATACTTGATAAGGGAGGATTGGATGCTCTTATGGAGCCAGAGGCAGGCACGAAACTGGGGATGAAATATCTAAATGAGGTATATCTGTGTTGAGTTATTTTGAATTTTAAATACTCCTGTTTAGTTGTTGTAATAGAACTATCTAGTGGGCTTGATGGAACTTCTATTTTCTTCATGTTATGTCTGACTAAGCAAGCACCTTCGCAGGCCAAGAGGGTTTTGAAATCAGGGGGGAAGTTTGCGTGCCTTACTCTTGCAGAATCCCATGTTTTAGGTGAACTTCTGTCAATTATTGAGAGAACTGATTACTTGTCAGTTACCGCCATTTCATTTTACCTTTTTAACTGATTACTTGGCAGTTATCACCTTTTCATTTTACCTTGTTGGCATTTAACTTTTGATGTACACCTTTGTGATTTTGAAGATTTGAATTTAAGATAGTTCCATTTTTTTTTACGGAAACAATAGGAGAGGCTCTTACTGTGCTATATTAGATAAATAGTAATGTGTAGGAGAGAGGAGGAGGGTACAAAGGGGAGAGGAAGAACGGAGAGAAATCAGATGGACCAAATCCGATAGTTCCAAATTTTCAGCTTTACTTCTTTTACTTCCTCTGTTCTTCTATGAGTTATTTACTTTTCACAGTTCTAGAGGCAACTTTGACCTTCGATTTTTATAACTATATATTAGCATAAATTTAAAATTTTGTAATAGTATGAAAGTATTTTAACAAGAACTCTAGTTGTATAGTTTTTGTATGGTCAATATAGATAGTTCTACAGGTATTGGTGTTCAAAATTCAAAAAGTTCCACAAATTCTAAAACACCAATTATAAGAGAACAGAGGGGCTATTTTTCTATGTAATTAACCACTTAATATCGAAGGTTTACTTACATTCATACATTCATTTCTCCTTTTCCCTCTTGTAGCCCTACTTTTGTCTGAGTTCAGGTTTGGATGGGATATGAGTATTCAAGCTATAGCTAGTGAACCCTCTAACAAGGCTGCCTTCCAGACCTTCATGGTGGTCATGGTAAAAGGGAAGATGAGTGTAGCACACACAATAAAATCACTACTGGATCAGTCTGCTGAATACTGCAACATGAAACAGGTAACTGTTATATAAATCTGATAAATAGTATGAAAAATAAACAATTAAGTTCCTGTCGGAACTCTTACTCTTCTCTTCTATGTTGGCACTACAGGCAAATGCTGTAATTCATGCTCTTCAAAACGAGGACAGAATCCGGGAGTCATACTCTTCTGGTGTTGATATACTTCTATCATTGCGAGATCTTCAACTAGGAGCTATAGGAGATCTGAAAGTGATTGTCCCAGGACGAAGGAGGCAGTTCATTCTTGGCGAACAGGGAAGTTCACTCTACCGCTACAAGGCTGCTTTATTGGATGCCAAGAAGCAAACTGAAACATTTGTATACCATTGTGGAGTTTTTATTGTGCCTAAGGTCTGTTATATATTGTTGATTTGCAGCTTTGCCTTTTCAGTATTTTACTGTTTTTTACTTAGTTTACTGGTTTAACTGAATCCCCTAGCCAATCATTTCCTTGATCTGCTTTGGCTTGCAAGAAAGAAGTGGAATAAGAGGATACATTATTATGAGGAAATATGTTTGAAAATCAAGACACACTAGAAGCATGGTTATCAAGTCGACACTACCCTCCTAATGACCGACTAGTCGACTAGTCGCCTAGTCGGCCGACTAGTCGCTGACTAGTCGACAGGTACTGTTTATATGACAGTAGGTATATACCTATATATATATATATTATATAATATATACCCTATATTGCAAATTTGCAGTGATTAGAAAGTATATATATAACTTGAATTAAAGAGAGGATCAATGACTTACATGTTTTGATTTTTGAGTCCAAACTCCCTTCATTTGACTTGTTTATGCATGATTTGAGACCTTCATGCTGAAAAAATAAAAAACAAGAATGATAATATGAATTGTGATGAAGAATTGAAGATAAACTATGATGAGCTCTTACAGTACCTTCAAGTGAGAGCAGAGGACAATATAAATCATAGGACAATACAAATCATACGACATAACAACAAATAAATGTGCAATTAGAAAATTAAGCATCTAAAACATCAAGTTCTCAACAACAGCTTAATCATAACAATCCATCAACATGGCTTAACACAAGCCTCAAATCAAATGTCATATAACTCAAGATCATCGAAATGGGTCGCATTCCCACTCGGTTCACCACTCTCATGAGTAGGACTAGATGGAGATTCGCCAAAGTCATCAATGTCCTCATCATCAAGCACGAAATTATCATCATCATCGTTGTCAGGCTCCGACTCATCATCAACCACCCTTGCTGCACGAGCAGAACGGCGAGAGTAACCTATCACCTCATCAGCTTGGTTGCTTATCCTGGCTTGCTTGTCGTCCTCAATGATCATCTTCTCAAGCACATCATTAAACATGGTACGAAGCCTAGAAGCATGTCCAATGTCAGTCTTTCTAATCTCAAAAAATCTATTTGGATTCAAGAACAATGCAGCCCCATACAACTTCTGCTCCATTTGGTCTTCCCACCGCCGATCTATGATTGCTACCACCTTCCTGAGTAGTGATTGCTTGTTTTCCAAAGAGTTAGTGATCTTCTTCTTTGCAAGATCCATGGCTGCGATAACCTCTGGCATTACCGGTTTCTCATCACCATCGACAATCCTCAGCACAACGATAAGTGGTTGCGACGCTCTAATGCAATTTTCAACTGCATTCCAAAATCTAGTTGCAAGAATTGTTTCGCACACCTTTTTGCCTACCTCTGTGCTAGACAATTTGGATCTATTCCAATCATCAGTAACAAAGAGACCTTTCAAAGCTGTCCTATGCCTCCACAAACTCTGCAAAGTGAGGAAAGCTGTAGCAAATCGAGTAGCTGCAGGTCTCACAAGGTCCCTCCCACCCGTCATCTCCCTCATCTTATCAAGGACCCTTCCATGCCTGTAGATAAATGTGGTCACACGCTTGGCTTGTATAATGCACTTCTTGAACTCCGTTATCTTCCCAATGTCCTCCAACATGAGGTCCAAGCAATGAGCTGCACATGGGGTCCAAAATAGAGTTGGAATCCTCTCCATTAGAAGTCATGGAAAGTAGGTGGCCTAAGCCCAGGACCATACTGTCCGATGGACTCAACCATAATCTCATAGCTTCTTTTGTTGGCGGCATTGAATGGTATGCCACACATAAAAGAAATCAGCAATGTGTTCAGCCACCCTCTCGCTTTCTTCCTTGGTCCTCATAGTTTGCTCAATGGTAGCTTGACCCTTACCCTTATGTCTTTCCTCAACAACCACTTCAGGAGTCTTTCGAATCATCGAAGCAACTGATTTAGTTACCTTCGGTGCAGCTTGCTTCCCAAGCACCAACGCCGCCCGCTTCCTTTTGGTGTTAGTCCCGGAGCTTGCAACTGTCTTAGCAGAGGAGCCTTTTGTGGATGATGCTAGTTGTGCTTGGATTTCTTGAACTTCATCACCTTCACCTTCACCTTCACCGTCACCTGGCTCATCTTCATCATCCAGGTCAAAGGGTTTATTTCTGGCATTCTTGAACAAGTACTCACGCATCTCTTTCATGATAGTTGAGGTTGCTTTCGGACATTTCTCCACATCTCCATAGCCCCCCGCTAGGTGCTGCTTCAATCTTCGTACTCCGGCATGCATTTGCTTGCCGCAGAGTATGCATTGAACTATATCTTTGTTTGTCAAGTCTGGCCAAAACCCGTATTGCCATCCCGGGTCTTTGGACTTAGCCTTCCGTTTAGGATCTTTAGCTGGATCATACTCTTCGCTACCCGCTGTCGGATTTAGAGCTGAAGTTGGAGTTGGAGTTGAAGATTGCTCTGCCATGATGCCTACATATGCACAAAGAATACTTATATAAGTCCAAAGTCCAAAGAATACTCATACTCTTCGGTGCCTCTGCTCTGCAGTGCTAGTTGGATTTATATGCAGACTATGCAGTCCAAAGTCCAAACACAGTGCTCTGCAGTGCTAGTTGGATTTGAGAGCTCTGCCACTGCTCTCAAAGTGCCGGGGAGGAGGGGTCGGGCGGAGGGGCCGGGAGGATGGGGCGGGGCGGGGCGGTCGGGGCGGAGGCCGAGGCGAGGGATTCGGGCGGAGGGGGCGGGCGGAGGATCCGGGGTGGAGGCGGTCGGGCGGGGCCGGGAGGATGGGGCCGGGCGGAGGCGGGGAGGAGGGGTCGGGAGGGGCCGGGCGGTGGGGCGGGAGGATGGATCCGGGGCGGAGGGGCGAGGAGGAGGGGGTCACGGAGGAGGGAGGCGGAGGGAGGTCGGGGAGGAGGAGGCGGGGCGGAGGCGGCGGGAGGGAGGCGGAGGAGGAGGGAGGAGGCGGAGGAGGCGGGAGGAGGTTACCTGGATCTGGCGGCGGGCGGCGGCGAGTGCAGGCGGGATCTGGCTGGATCTGGCTCGGAGCTCTGGCGGCGACCTAGATCTGGCTCGGAGCTCTGGCGGCTTGCTCGCTTCACTGCTCTGCTGCTTCACTCGAGCTTCCACCGGTCACAACTCGGCTCACTCTCGGTAATATACGCTTCACTTCACTGCCTCCCCCCCAAGTCGGGCGCCTTGCCGTCGCCTGGTCGACTAGTCGACGGGCAAGTCGACGACTAGTCGACCAGGCGCCCGACTTGCCGCCGCAAGTCGAGTCGCCGGCGCAAGTCGGTCCTGGCTCACCGACTTGCCGACTAGTTGACGACTAGTCGTCGACTAGTCGACGACTTGATAACCATGACTAGAAGAAATAGTAAACTGTGTTGAACAAGGTTTTTTTGGGTCCATTTGCCTCTTAGCCACTCACTTTTTCCTTTTTGATTGAAGCATTCAACCTATGCATTTTACACCAATTTTAATTTAGATGTGATCTGAATTAATGTGTTAGTTTTGTAAACACATTCTGGCCTGACAATGTGCTGTTGTGGCGATACTCAACGAGGCACACATCCAGTTGCTTCAAACTATAGTATGTATGAAGGCACACATTCTGTTTCCTTCTCTGGCATGATTCTAATTTTTTTATGTGGTTTGTCTAATGCACATGGAAGCGTTATGATTGGCGGACGTGTGAAATCTTCGTGCAAATATGTCAAGTCAACAAACTTAAAACTCAGTTGTCAAGTGATGCAGATGCTCTAATTGTGTGGACTGTATAGGTCCTTCATGCCAAAGGGAAAGCTTAGAGAGAGAGGGAGAGAAGAAATGGCATGTGGCAAGTGCTTGCTCGTGTAACTTGACAGAAGTTAAGGATTCTAGAAGAGTAACTGCAGTGCAAAACAATAACCATCAAGTGCAAGGAGTGATAATTGGGCATTTGGGCTACCTCACAAAGTCATTGTTTATGTAGAAAGAACTTCCAGCTTGAGGATTTATTTTTGCCACTCTGGGGAGGATGACACAGGAGGCTAAGGAATGACATATTTGAGAGGTTGGATTAGATTAAGGGTGGTGTTCTGATTGCACTGACATCACAAATCTGCTGGATTAAATGCAAACAAACTGTTCATTGGAGCTACAGATGGAAATATGTAGGTTTTTTGGTTTGAGATACTGCCCCATCCTAGGATGGGTTGGTCCATCATGGGAACATCCCATGATTTTGGTGGGATGACCCCATCCATCATTTTTGTACTAGCCCTGTGCTTATGAGGGACGAGGTGGTGATGGATGAACCCATTCCATTCCTCCGACGAAACAAGTGGGCTAGGTTTGAGTTAGGATCGGATGGTCCATTAATCGTCCGGTTCCTCAAACAGAACAAGCTGATAGTGATTTAGAATATTTTTGCACTGATAAATATCATTAGTGGTTGATATCCCCTAGAGTTCATCGCCAGGTAAAAGAGTTTGTGCATTTTATGTGATCTCTTCTATTCATTCTTGCTTTAAGACTATTCCTCACATGAGGATTTTTTATTTAAAATGTCGTTAAGCAATTACCAAAAATTGGATTGGAAACAAATGGCTGAGATCAAACTTCATTGGGTGGATTTACCTTGTAATTTTAGGGTACTAGCACCTGCATTATTATTCATGTCAATAGTTTTTTTTTATTTCAGTGGGAATCAGTGTGTTTAGTTGAATAAGTTTTAGTTTCCTTAGTAGTATTTCCTTCTTTATCTCTGTAATGAAACCTATAAATATGTTGCCAATTGCCATGTATCCCTTTCTGGGAAACCTATTTCAGATTAATAAAAAAATCTGTTACCCTAATGAATCTATGTGAGGTTGTGATGGTGCATCTTGTCTAGTATACCTAGATTGAGTCTTGCCTATGGTTTATAATCTAGTTTGTCCCTCATTCTCATTGTTTTATTTCTCCAATTTATCGCTTTTGCAGTTTCCGCTGCATCACAATGAAAGTTTTTCTGTGTGGGACTGGCCTGTGGGTCAACTGATGTTCCTAGCTAGGATTCCTTTGATAACCAAAATACCTTCCACTGAAATTTCCTTGAGTGTCAGCATTGTCTACCGTTAAGTTAGAAAGAAAAAAACTCAAATAGTTCCTATGTTCCATTCATGATTGCTAATGAACATAACTTGTTTCAGGCTCGAGCTCAGGAATGGTTATTTGCTTCAGAAGAAGGGCAGTGGCATGTTGTTGAAAGTGCAAAGGCTGCTCGTCTAATTATGGTACAATTGTTATGAGTGCGAACCCAGTGATTATTACATTGATATCTAAGGATTATGCGACTGCATTTTCAGTTTTTCAATGCTTATATTTGTGTTGTGCTAGGTATTCTTGGATAGCAGACATGCGAGTGCTGACATGGATATTATCAAGGTGATGTTTCTTAAATTACATTGTTGTGTGATTGCCAAAGGTTCCTATTTTAATATATGCTCTATCCTAATATTATTGTTTTTGCTGTTCTCAGAAGGATTTATCTCCTCTTGTTAAGGATCTAGAGCCTGGAAATCCTGAAGAGGAAGCCCCTATACCGTAGGTGTCGATGCTTTCTATTTGGAATTTCATCAGCATTTCTTACTAAAAGGGGCATTTGCCATGTTCAGAAAATAATGAAGACATCATATTATTAAGCCAAACTTTACAATTTGGTATTTTGGGCAAAAGAGGGTTTTGTCATTGGCCCAGGGCTATAGCAAGGTTTTACAGTTGGTCCAGGGCTAAAAGTAATAAACAACTAATAGGGAGAGAATGATGTGATTGTCGCTTGTTTTACCTTTTATCAAATAGGCATTTTTTTATAGCAGATTATTCTAGTTGCCGAATTAAATGGTGGATTGCGATTGCTATATATGCAAGTAAAATGTGTGATTCTACAAGAACTATTGTTGCGCTCCATGCTTCAGTAACACAATTACAGTTGCCTGACAAATGACTTGAAATTCACTTCCGTTTCTTCATTGATTGAAATTTGAAAATTTAAAAAAATGTACTACCAGTATACATTGTTAAGTTGGGAAAGAGCTAGCAAATTGTTGTACATTCAATAGTACTACGTGCAAGCAAATTCTTAACTGGGTGGTTCATCTACAAATTACTTGCATGGCCACATGAAATCCCAATGATCACTGCTGAACTTATTTAATATTCACTTTGTTCTATTTATTTTCAAACCCCTTTCGTTAAATTTTGATCTTGTGGTGGTGTTTTATAAAAAACTATGCAGGTTCATGATGGCTGGTGATGGTGTGAAACAAAGAGATATTCTGCAAGAGGTAATTATTAATGTCTAAGGCCCCATTTGGAATGCAGGAATTGAACTGTTTCCTGTGAAATTCCTATGTTCCAAACGGACCCTAATTTTCCAACTGTTTCCTGTGAAATTTCTATGTTCCAAACGGACCTAATTTTCTCTAGAAGATCTATTGTAGTGGTAATGCTGTTTGCCCTTTCCTCTTAGGGCTAATGTAACAAAATTGGCAGCATTTTATATTGGAAGCTTTTACTAATGGCCTTGGTACCATTCTTCTGCATCAAATATCATTACTGCTAAGTTATAAAGGTCAAAACCACTTCAATTCAGTTTACACCTATTCAAATGTAGCCCATTCTAAGGTTATTAAGTCGACACTACTCTCCTAATGACCGACTTGCCGACTAGTCGACAGATACTGTATATACTATATCAGACTTCTGGAGGGTCCAAATAGAAGAAATACAAAGAGAGAAGGACTTTATTGTAATTTCAGAAAATAAGAGGGCTAAATTGCAAAATGCCGAATCCTCATAACCTCCCCCTGCCTGTTTTCTTGGCTCGTTCTCTCTGTCCTAAAAAGCGCTCGTCGAAATCACGCCAGTGATTCTCTGAGCCGGTCTTCATTTCCAACTTCGACCTCCGCCCCCACTGCCTCGTTCTCTTCCTCCAACCTCCGCCCCCCACTGCCTCGCTCTCTCCTACATCTCCGGTGCTGGTGAGGCCGAGCCAGCTCGCCGGCGGCCGCTCCCTCTTCCTGCCGCCACTCTCCACTACCCCTAAGCAGCAACAGCGGAGGAGGCAGCGGAGAAGACTCACCGCTAGGCGAAGTAGGAAGCGGCGCCACGGCGGAGACCGGAGTCGACAGAGCTGCAGAAGCAGTGGATCCAACGGCGGTGACGGCGGAGACGATAGATCCGGCGGTGGTGACAGCGGAGACGATAGATCCGGCGGCAGCGACGATAGATCTGGTGGCGGCGGTGGCAGATCCGGCGGCGGCGGTGACTCTCTCCTCACTTTTTCCGGCGCAAGTCGAGTCGCTAGTTTCAGTCGTCTCTTGGCCACTGACTTGTCAACTAGTCGACGACTTAATAGGCATGGCCATTCTCTTATATAGTCATGTGTATATAGTCCATGACCTAGTACAATTGCAATTGAACTATTGTCCACTTGATGAATTGGTCCAGGCACACAATTCCCTGTAATGCTTTGAAGCTCAGTGCTGATGAGATGTAACATTTTGTTTTTAACTAGGACCATATTAGCTGTTTTGTCATTCCAAAGCTCCTTAGTTCTAGCATTAGGGTACTTCTAGTTGCTAGCATCTCCTTAACTTGTTGCTTGATGAAATCAGTAGTTTGTCCCTTCGTTGTTGCATGGTCTCTGTGATACTATGGTTGCCATTTGCCAATTATGTTAGTACCTCCTGCTCTGGACTATCATTGGTCATTCTAGCTTACATTGTTATGAACTTTAGTTCATCGAGGTAAATACTGCTCGGATAGAGGCCGGATGGGAAGACTTGAAGTGGATAAGACACAAGGAGAGAGATATACTATAGACTAGGGTGACTTTTAGTTCATTCTTCCTGCTTGAGTCTGAATCTTACATTGCTCATCCTTATATCGAGGATGATGAACTAATAGGAAATTACCTTATCTTTAGATACTAATTGATATTCTAAATAAGTAAATAACTACATCTTATCCTAGGAAACTAATCAAATATTTGGGAAACTAGATAACTTGACTGATGATGAAGGTGTGTTCTTTTCGACTATAGTTTTTGGCTTTTGAATTCTGGCTGTTTGCGAGAGAATACGGAGAGAGAATCGCGTGCGATTTTGGTCGGTATATCTGAAGCCGGTACATTGTCTACTATAAATCGATTGTAGATCTCGTCTTGAAAAGACACTCCGTTTGAAAATTAGTTACTGTAGCATAAACCATATGCCATACGCCGAAAAGAACGAGGCTGAAGCTTCCCAAATCTTGGTCATTGTGTCCACTACCCTGATGCTGTGTGCTATGTGAACAGTACCATGCACAATGCTGATGCTGTAGCTTCAAGATTAGGAAGGCTTGGGTGTGTTCGTATTAGCTTTTAGCTGTGGCTTATAGCTTTTAGCTGAAAATGAATAGTAGTGACTGAAGGAAGTGGCTTTTAAAATGAGGGGGCAAACAGTGGAAAAAGTGAAAGAGATGTGCGCGCATAATGGGAGTGAGATAAGTGGGGTGTGTGATGCATCTATGATCTCCTGTCTTATCCCCGGAGTAAGACGATAGCAAGCATGGTTATCAAGTCGTCGACTAGTCGACAAGTCGGTGGCGCAGGAACGACTGGAGCAGTCGACTCGACTTGTGCTGCCACCGCTGCCGGATCTGCCGTCACCGCCGTCGGATCTACCGTCGCCGCCACCGGATCTACCGTCTCCGCGGAGGTTGGAGGAAGAGAAGGCGAGGCAGTGGGGGCGGACGTTGGGGGCGGAGGTCGGTGAGGCAGTTGGGGCGGAGGTTGGGGGCGGAGGTCGGCGAGGCAGTGGGGGTGGAGGTCGGCGAGGCAAATGAGCGAGAGGCGCCGATGAAGCGAGGCGCCGATGATTAGGCGAGAGGCACTGGTTATGATGATTCGACAGGCAGTGGTGGGGGGTTATGAGAGATTTGGTATTTTGCAATTTTAGCCCTCTTAACTTCTGAAATTGCAATAAAGTCCTTCTCTATATATACATATTCATATAAATAGCACAAATAGTACTAGTCGACTAGTCAACAAGTCGGTCACGAGGAGGGTAGTGTCGACTTAATAACCTTGGTAGCAAGAGGAACGGAGAAGTCGCTTCGAGAAGTTGAGTGTTTGTATTGGTTTTTCTGAGCAGAAACCAATTCGAACAGGGCCTTTATCTTGTCAATCAAGTTTTTTTTGTTTCCAAAATATTTGTTTGGTTTCTCAGGATAAGTATTAGTTATTTGGTATATCTATATCAGTTAGTTTCTAAAGATATGGATGGTCTCCTATTAGTCCCATCTTAATCCATCCTCTGTATAAGGATGAGTATCGTAAGCATCAGATGCAACAAGAGAATGAATAAGTAACCCTGGTCTATTTCTATCTTTCTCTCCTAGAGGCCCATCCCCTTCAAGTTGTTGATGTCTGGTCTCTTTTTGCACGGTAATTACCCCTATGAATTAAGGTTTATGACATGTACCATATCACTGCATAGCATTTTGCTTATGTCCCAAAATGAGTTGGACATTTACATGGCTTTCTTCTTTGAAGGGTATCTTATACAACTACAAGTTTACAACCCTACGAAAATGTTACTAGCACTGTCTGCATTGCTCAAGTTTTTATAGGCGTATTGGGTGAGGTAAAATTGATGTGCATTGTTACTCTGGAGTCTGGAGCACTCAACTTTCTTGGTGATGTTAATCCAACTGATCCTCCTAGCATATTGGGTCAAATGAAGTACCTGGAAATGAGATTATTATCACATGGGCCGATTGAAATTAACTGTTCCTCCTAGTCATTGATGGTTTAGCTATTTGTGTAGTTGCTTAGGAGGAGCTATCTAATGGATTTTACTTATACAGTATATCCTAAGAAGCAAGCACCAAATTTGGAGTCCCCGAAACCATCAGGCTCCTTATCCTGCCCCTTCTTACAATGAATCAGAAAGCTTGATGTTTGGACATCATCAATTGGTGGATTGGCTTGATTTGGTTTAGTTTGAATTAGCTATTTTTGTCCTGTAACCTGGCTCGTAGGAAGGATCAATCTTATGCTCGTAGCTTACTGGCTTTGAAGAGTTTTATGCCTTTGTTAGTTTTCTGGATGGATAGAGCTATAGAAGTAGGGATGCGCCTGCAACTGAGGTCACTTTGATCGAGCCCTAGCATCTCAGATCTGAACAGGATGGTGCTACTCATGGACTAATACATTCTATTTGTTTTTATTTGAATTTCTCAAAGCCACATGGTTTACTATTTAGTTCTAATGTCTGATTACTGTTGCGTTGCATACATTTATTACTTTCTCAGCTGACCTCCTTGCATTGCATTTTGAAGGCAACTTCAGAAATAACTGGTCCTATGGTTGTGGAAGATGTTGTTTATGAAAATGTTGATAGAGAACAAAGTTGCATGCCTGAAAAAATGTTCCGGCGCCTTATTTTTAAAAGAAGTTATGGCTTAGTGCAATCTGAAGCATTGCTAATCAGAGATTCCCCCAGTGATGAGACAGACAAAAAGAACAAAAACTCATCTACAGCATCCAAAAAGAGGAGGAGCCAGAAAAAGGGCCTTTCTGGTACGTTTTCATGTAAATATAAATGGGCAATGTACTGTTATGGTGCTGTTGTTTTCTATCCTCCTGGCAGGAATAATCCATGCCCTTTCATGGGTTCATTGGTTTGAGCTGATTTTTTTTCCTGTGTAGGGCCTGTTGTTGATCTTCATGTCTCTATGTAATCTGAGTTGTGTTGCGGAGTTTCTCTTCTTTTTAATAATAGAGTTACAACTGACAATCAAAATGTTTCTATTTGATGGTAACCTAGTTCTTGCATTGCAAAAATAGTTTATTTTTAGATTTCATGGAGGGAGCATTTCATGTTTGGCATTATTCTATATAATTTGCACTTTCTTTCCAATTGCTGTAACTATTTTTCATTCTACATGTTTACTTTGGGAATATTTGGTTAGTTACCTGCCCAATGAGCTATTTAGCATGCAACCACTATTTAAATTTGAAATGCATATTCATCTGATGGTGGCTCTGCATCTACTACTTATTGGGAGTTTCAGAAATTTTGACAGGGTAATTCTTAAGCTTGCCAAAAATCCAGAAATTTTACAGATTCTATATGATTTTGCCGCATTTTCACTCGTCGTGCTAGTTGATCATACATGTTTTAACCTGGGATGTAAGAATTCGTTGATGTATATGTACTTGTTAGACATGTAAATAGTCTAGAGTCAGGGGACTATTTGCATATTTACCTGTACATTTGTATTGGCCCTGGGCCTCTTTGGGAATACAAGCTTCATTTCAACATGGCATCAGAGCTAGGCTTGGGCTAGGGTTCGGTCGCCCTGCCCGTCTGCTCTTCCCCTTCCCTCTTCTCTCCCCGCGCACGTGCCCGTCTACTCTTTCTCTCCGTGCGTGCGCCCGGCTTCGTTACCACCCCACCGCTAGATCGACGAAGCAGCCGCCTCGGCTGCCGCCGCACCAGCCCACACCATAGTCACCCTAGCCACGTCGCTTACGTTGCTGCCCTGGCTTGCCCTAGTCGGCGCTACAACTGCCTCTCTAGCAGCGCACCGCACCCCAGCTTTCGGTGGCCCACCGCACCCCAGCTTTCGGTGGCCCACCGCACCCTAGCTTCGGTGGTGCCTGCCCAGCTCCAGCTTCAACGCCTGCAGCTTGCTCCCGCGACGCCCGCTGCCTAGCTCTAGTTCTCAGCCCAACGTTGTCCAGCTCCGGTCGCCCTTTGTAGCCCATTGTCCTCCCCGAGCTTAGCCCCACGCCGTCCAGCTTCGGCCGCCCTTTGCAGCCCGTCGACCACAACGGACACCCTTCCAGGCAACCTCGGTCGACCACGCCACCGCTTCGACCAGCTTCTCTCGCTAAACGACTCATTTACATCCGGCCACCTTGGTCCTAGCTTTGGCCTAATCTCCAAATGGCTATCGTCGGTGGCTCCTTAGTGTTCCCGCTTCCCCCGGTTCGTTTCGATGGAATGCACTTCCGGGAGTAGGCTATGCACATGAGGATTCATGTCAACAGCCAGCGTCTATGGGGTTATCTCACTGGCGAGAACCCTTGTACGCCTCGGCCGAAGCCGCTTGTTCTGCTTGCTCTTCCTGCTTGTGCAGATCAGGTGGCTCAGGAGGTCACTGCTACACTGGAGGAGGCTCTGGAGCTTTACCAGTCTGAGCTGCATGCCTACGAGCGATGGCAGGAGGTCGAGGCTTGTGCTGCCGCCATCCTGGTGGGTAGCATGACCGTGGTCATCTCCATGGATGTGGCGGAGCTGCCAACAACACGGCTTATATGGGAGCGCCTTCGAGCTCGTTATCAGCTGACGAGTGATGCTCTGCATCTTTCAGTTGTGCACCAGGCACACTCTCTTCAGCAGCTTGATGCCACCGTCGAAGACTTCTACCAGTAGATGTCTGCGGTGTGGCTTTGGCTTGACCCTCTGGGGCCAGATGTTTGCTACACCTGCCCCTACTGTGTGCAGCTTCACGCTCACCAGGAGACTCACCGCCTCTACGAGTTCCTAACGCATCTCTGACCTGAGTTCGGACTGTGCGGGCTCAGCTCTTGACTCGCCACCCACGCCTGAGCTTAGTGGAGGCTCTCACGGCTGTGCGTGCTGAGGCTCATTACCGTGTTGTGGTTCAGCTGCAGGCTATCTTGTCTACTTCAACACTTGCCACTTCGCCTGTTTCTTCAGCACCGGTCGTGATCTCTCCAGCTCCTAGCGAACCAGTAGCTCCCAGCACATCAGTAGCTACTACTTCTACTGCCGATCTCCGTTGCACCTACTGCCAGCGTAACGGCCACAGGTACCAACATTGGTACAAGCGGAGGGACTAGCGTCATCGGGGTGAACGTTCTCTGAAGGGCTCTGGCGGTTCCTCCCACTTAGGAGCTAGCCTCTGTCGCTAAGGCTCCTTCGGTGATGCCACACAGCAGCTCTCACTCTAGTGACTCGGTGTCGGTTCGTCCTCAGACTCCTTGGGATCGGCTCATTTGACTCTTGCATCTCAGTAGTCTTTTATGTCTCCACCTCTGCCTCCTCCTTCGTAAGATGTTATCTTCGTGTATCGTGGATATTGAGTTGCATGCATCAACCAGTTTACCCAAAAGCTTAAGCTGATGAGGAAAAGTGGGCAGTTCACTTATACTTCAACACTCCCCCTCACGTGTAGGCTCCCTCAGGCCTAAAGACGTGGAAATAGAAGTGGGCTGCAATTATTTTTTTAATTGCGCTAGCCAGGTCTCGAACTCAAGACCTCTTGGCTCTGATACCATATTGAGTTGCATGCACCAACCAGTTCACCCAAAAGCTTAAGCTGATGAGGAAAGGTGGGCAATTCACTTATACTTCAATAGTGGACTCTGGTGCTTCCTTTCACATGACACCAGATTTCACCCACCTCACCTCGTTGCATCCCACAGTTTTTTCTTCCACTGTATAGACTGCAGATGGTGAGTCTCTTCCTGTTGCAAGTCGAGGTAGCCTTTCCACTTCCTTTTTTTCATGTTCCTGCAATATCACATGTTCCTCAACTTACTATGTAGCTTACATCGGTTGGTCAGATCACTGATCATGAGTTTGACTTGTTCTGTTCAGGACCTCCGCACAGGGACTGCTTGGTACTGGCCCTCGACGTCATGATTCACAACGTCTTTGGGAGCTCGACTAGCTCCATCTGCCTTCCGCTGTCTCCATAAGCTAACCCCTGCCACTATCTCTGCCCTGGCTGCGTCCTTCACTACCTCCTTCGCTTGGTGGCATCATTGTCTTGGTCATTTCTGTTGATTGCGCCTATCGTCACTAGTTGATCGTGGTGTTCTTGGATCTGTTTCTGGGAACACGTCTTTACATTGTGTGGGTTATAAGCTTGGCAAGTAGCTACTGCTCCGCTATCCCTCCAGTGATTCTATTTCTACTTGTCCTTTTAATCTTGCACATTGATGTTTGGGGCCTGGCTCCCTTTATTTCGAAAGGGGTCATTGATATTATGTGATCTTTATTGATTATTATTCTCACCATACTTGAATCTTATGTCCTCTCGCAGTCAGGTTCTCCAATTACCAGATGTTTGTTACATGATTCGCACTCAGTTCGATTTGCTCATTCGTGTGTTTTGTGCTGACTCTACTGGGGATTATCTTTCTGGCTTTCTGCTGCTTTGTTGTCGTTTTCTCGCTGAGCATGGTACTCTTCCCCAATACTCTTGCCCTGGTGCTCACGCTCAGAACAGTGTTTCTGAGTGTAAGCATTGTCACTTGAGACCGAAGTCCACTTCTCGTTCTATTGTTGAGATCCCCCCTTTTCCTCTGCACTACTCTCGTCGTCCTTGGCCTACTCCTCTAGTTGAGCCTCCGTCTTTGCTGGGTCCTATTCCTAGCTCTTTTCTGTCCCTGCTGGGTCTTGCTCCACCCTCTTCTCCCAGATACGATCTTTGTGATCGTCACACTGTTAGGCCGCCTGAGCGCTTTGGTTTTGCAGCCACTGCCTCTTCTAAGCCTATGACTTCCTGTGAGGTTGCTGCTTACCTTGAGTAGCAGCTTGTGATGCCTAAGGAGATTGCTGCTTTGGAGCGTACTGGCACTTGGGATCTTATGCCCCTACCTGCGCATCACCCCCATCACGTGCAAATGGGCGTACAAGATCATGATATGATCACAGTTCGCACTCGACTTGCGTTGACCTCTCTTTGACAGTGGTCTATCTCTTAGTTGGACGTTAAGAATGTCTTTCTCAATGGTGAGCTGCGTAAGGAGGTCAACATGCGGCCGCCTCTTGGGTATTCTATTCCTAAGGGTACAGTTTGTCGCCTTCGTCGCTCTTTCTATGGGCTCAAACAAGCTTCTTGTGCTTGGTTTGCCCGCTTGTCTTTTGTTGTCACTATTGTCGGCTTCTCCGCTAGTGATCACGACCCTGCCCTCTTTGTTCACATCTCTTCTCGGGGTCGGACGCTCCTTTTCTATGTCAATGACATGATCATTACTGGTGATGACTCAGTATATTGCCTTTGTGAAGGAGCGTCTCAACGAGCAATTCTTGATGTCTGATTTAGGTCATCTTTGTTACTTTCTTGGTATTGAGATCACTTCTACGCCGAGGGCTACTATCTCTCCTAGGAGCCTTACATTCAAGATATTCTTACTCGTGTTTGTCTTACTGATCAACGTGTAGTGGATACTCCTCTAGAGCTTGGTGCTCACCTTCAGCCTACTGATGGCAAGCCTCTTGAGGATCCCACTCGCTACTGCCATCTTGTTGGGAGCCTTGTTTACTTTAGCATCACTCGCCCTGACATCTCTCACCCAGTTCACATCCTGAGTTAGTTCGTTTTAGCTCCTACTCAGCTCCATCACAGTCATCTTTATGTTCTGCGATATCTTCGCGAGACCATCATTCGTCATCTTTTCTTTCCTCACTCCAGTTCTTTGCAACTTCAGGCGTACTCTGATGCGATTTGGGCTAGCGATCATTCTGATCGCTGGTCTCATTCTACCTATTGTGTTTTCCTTGGTTTCTCCTTGATTACCTAGAAGACCAAGAAGCAGACTGTTGTTTCCTGTTCGAACGCTGAGGCTGAGTTGAGAACCATGACGTTGTTGACAGCTGAGATCACCTGACTTTGGTGGCTATTTCGGTGTTTCCACTACTGCACCAACTCCCCTCTTCTTAGATAGTACTGGTGCGATCAGCATTGCTCGAGATCCCGTGAAGCATAAGTTCACCAAGTATATTGGAGTGGATGCTTCATTCATGCAATTGCAGGTGCAAGATTAAGTTATTGCTTTTCAGTATGTACCTTCGGAATTTCAGCTAACGGATTTCTTCACCAAGACAGAGACTAGAGCTCAGCATAGTTTTTACCTCTCCAAACTCAATGTTGTTGATCCACTGAGTTTGAAGGGGGTGATAGACATGTAAATAGTCTAGAGTCTAGGGGGCTATTTGCATATTTACCTGTACATTTGTATTGGCCTTGGACGTCTTTGGGAATACAAGCTTCATTTCAATTACTCTCCCCCTCTAGATCTGATCATTGAAACAAGAAATGATCTATCTCTGGTGCTCTTATTTTTGCTGTTGGAATCAGGTTTTCAAATCTTGGTGGTAAACGGTTCTCCCGGTGAGTACTTGGAGAACAAATCCTGACCTTGAAACATTTAAATTTAAAATTTTGAATTCAAATTGATGAACAGAAAATTTGCATTGAAGTACTACATCAAACTGCTCGGGAAAAAGCCCCGGTCCTGCCGGTACTGGCCAGGAACCAGTACTGTATGTGATCTGGCCATCTGGGCTTATTTGCGAATTTGGAATTCAAAACCCTAGTTGGAATCACTATGGTTACCTGATTTTTAATATTTCTACGCCTATTCATGTTATTGATCCGAATTAGGTATCGCTTTACATTTTATCTTCTATAACTTAAATCCATTGATTGGTCTTTGCATACTATGTAGGATCCAAGAACAGTCTGAGGATCGACCATAGCTATCTTAGTAGCTCTTATCACAGTAGTATCATATCCGGGCTTTCTTTAGTTGCATCTGCTCTGAGTGCTGCTGCAGCATCTGGAGAAAAAGTAAGTAGTGTGGTATCATTCTACATGAACAATTCAACTTTAAGACTGCAAACCTAAAGTGCTAAGGTTGGTCTTGTACGAAGCACTGTTATTGCCAGGATGTTGAATGCCTGGATCCCTGCAGATGCCTTAGTTACTGTTTTTCTATTACAGTGTAAATGCCAATTTTGGATACTTATATCCTATAATGCATTTTGTAGGTCAGCACCACTGTTGTAGGTCTTGGAGCAGGGACTTTACCAATGTTTCTTCGAGGATGTCTCCCTTTCCTAGATATTGAGGTAAAAAGAAAACATTTATCTCGGTTGATTGATTGAATGGGGTGATCATATTTCTCAAAATTTGCAGGTTGTGGAGTTGGACCCCATGGTAGAGGAGCTAGCAAAGAAATATTTTGGCTTTTCAATGGATGAGCAATTGAAGGTGAGTTATTGTACTATAAAAAAAGTACCTGCTACTTTGTAATCTAAAGTTGGTAAGTTGAGGCTTTTTTAAGTTATTTCATGATTTCCCTTTTGGAAGTATATATGGTGTACTTAGTGCTGTAGCTAAATAGCTCATATCCGTAAAGGCATAGCAAAGTCTATTGCAACTAATAACGTGTTAAATTATTTTGATCATAATGTATCGATTGGGATCTCTATGTAACACCAAGCAAGCACGACACCATGATGACCTTCAGAAACAACTTTCGTTATTAATAAAGTATGAAGGATGTTCTTGTTTATTGTACTTGAAGTAATGTTTTACTGCATTGCTCCTCTGGGAAATCAGGTCTAGGTGCTTAGTGGTACTAAGCATGTAGTAATATTAGCAGTAGTGAGGTTAGTTCAGAATTCAGATTTCAAGTTCGCTTGCTCTTTCCCTACTCTCTCTACTTGTGTTCAGTGTTGGTTTTGTGATGCCGTGGTCTGTTTGTTGAGCAATATTCAGAAATTGTGTTATTTGTAGCATTGAGCTTCATTACATTTTTTTCTCTTTCCCTATATTAGGTGCATTTGGGGGATGGAATCAAATTCATCGAAGAAATTGCTGTTGCAGACCATGGAATTTCAACTCAGTCTGTAGCAGATGGCCAAGACAGCAATGCAGTTAAAATTCTGATTGTTGATGTTGATTCATCTGATCTAAGGTATAGGCTCCCAACTTTTCCATGGATGTCATCCACCATTCTATTGTAACTCAGTTATCAAACAATTTCGTATCAATAAACTCTAATTTGAAGTCCATGGTTGTTCAGCTTTGGGTTGTCTTGCCCTCCAGCCAACTTTGTTGAAGATTCTTTCCTTCTGTCAGCAAAGAAGCTCCTTTCAGAGGGGGGTCTCTTTATCATCAATTTAGTCTCACGATCTTCTACAGTCAGGGACATGGTTGTTTCACGACTGAAAGCGGTAAAGATGGGTCCTGGACACGATTATGTTTTGAACTGCACAGGATACCTCAAATTTCCAAGTACATTTATTTTCTGTATTAACTTTTTTTCTCTCTAGGTCTTTGAACACCTGTATTCACTGCAACTCGAAGAAGATGTAAATGAAGTCCTATTTGCGTCCCCAAGTGAAAGATACCTGGAAATCAACCACCTCGATGAGGCTATGACCAAACTGAAGTCTATGCTGAAATTCTCAGTGGACGTAGAATCAGATATGAAGAAGTTGCAGAGGCTCCAATAGTAGGCTCAGCTGATGCGAAGCACCATCCATTTGTACTCAGAAAACTGCTGCTGTAACTTTCCCAGGGACAAGGTTGGATCGTATTACCAAAGCATAGGCACATTTTTTTTCCGAGGCCCCATGTTTTGTATGAGAAGCAGTGATGCGATCTGTACAGTGTTACAAGAGGTGACTAGAGCGTCGTCGTCGTCGCAAAAGTTTCTAACTAACATTGCTGAGCACAGTTCTAATCCCTAGTCCTACAAAAGCTATATGACACTCCCGGCATTAGTCATTGTCACATTAACCTCTATCCTGGGCCATGACTCCTACAAACGTGCACTGAGCCAAATTGCTTGGCTTCATCATATAAATAAGAATTTAAGACTTTTAGCTATTGCATCCCTAATCACAGACTTCGGTGAAATGGCGCACTGATGTATCACCTTGCTCCACTAAGGTTCCAAATCTCGGAACAGGGGTATTCCTAGCTGGTAACGGTAACCAACTGGTTATCAGATTCTGGGAAAAACTTAGAAGAAATTTATATTTTAAATTTTGAATTTAGACGGTTTGAAATTGGTAATCGGATTGGTTACTGGAAAAACTGAAAATCCCCCTTAAAAATAGAAAAATCTACTAAAAACCAGGAAAATCTAGAGAAAATATAAAATGTTAAGACTAGCATATTTATACATATTTAGTTTATATAATAGGTAATTTAATACAAAAAGATCTAAACTAATCTAAAAAATACATTAGTAACTACTAGAAATTTTTTGCCTGTTTTTTCATCCCGATTGTCATCAGCATTTTTTCGGTTACTAGCGGTTACCGATTGTTATCAGCCAGTTTTTAAAACTCTCTCCACTGTTAACAGGCCCTGCCGCAGGTCCGCAGCCAGTGGAGGAGGTTGTGGCAGCGGTAGCTTGGCTAGGTGCGAGGTTGCTCCCTCAGCCCATCCGGGCATCCACATGTCTCACTTGAATAATTAGAATAGCGTATACATATGTATACATGTTTAGTGAGAAAACATGTGATCGCATTCTGTAAACCCTTGGTGCACAAACACTTGTAAGCTTAAAGGCGATGTACCGAAGATACCTACTGCACAAACACTTGTAAGCTTAAAGGCGCTTTATGGGATACTTTTGGGTACTGCATTGCTCTCGAAAAATGTGAATACAAGGGGAAGAGATTGAATTATTGGACAGTAGACTTGATCCAAACCTCTTGAAGTATTTTTTTTTGTGACGATTACTCCCAGAAGAAACATATGATTTCTGCCAATAACTAGGCGATGGCAGAGAGGGTTTTCTTGATTATTTGCAAATCTTTTTCTTCACATATGGTAGGTCACCGGTAGATCTTTACATTCTCAACATTAGATACATAATATTGAAGTATAAGTGATTGTCCGTCTTTCCTTATCAGTTTAGGGTTTCGAGTCAACTAACTGATACATATAGCTTAATATAGTATCAGAATTAAGAGGTCTTTAATTCAAGACTCGGTTAACATAATTAAAAAACAGTTTTGCTATTACACAGTCGCCTAAAATTTTTTTCCGCTTCAGCCGATTTTGCCGCAACATTTTTTTCCATATATGCAACATTTGTCGCTCATGTTTGTAATATTTTTTGTCCATATATGCAATATGTTTCGTCCATGTATACAACATTTTTCGCGTGTATATAATATTTTTCGCCTAGAAATGTTGTATATATAGGAAAAATATGGCATACATGAACAAAAAATGTTGTAAATATGAACGAGAAATATTGTATATATGGAAAAAATATGCCTTTAATTGGTCAATTATATATACGTGCACACCGTGCATGCATTATCATATAAAATCAAGTGGCATGCTCGAACCAGTCTAGAGCTTCCTTTCCCTTCCTACTCTTTCCGAACACCTTTGTTATCACTGTATTGCCCTGGCATTCGGTACTTAATTGGGTTAGAAAACAGTATCCACGGATTTCCTATAGATAATGACAAATGACAGACATCATGTTGATTTTCCATGGGTTTGATTGCTGTATTGCTAAGTTTGTGTGGTGTTGTATAAGAGAATTTTTTGGGTGGGAAAGAACTCCAACTATATGTGTCTTTGATGTACAACTTTATTATCTATAATTGAAATATAATTATATTTATTATACAACTTTTAATATCTATATATAATTAATCTGGATAGTTATAATCTAGCCCCACCAAATAAGTGGTGTAGATCCTTCTCTTTTTCACTTGATTAATGTGAGAATTTTTAAGATTTTTTTAGGATTATTGTAGGATTTTTTTGCTCTTAAAACGAATAAGATGTCGTAAATCTCACCGGTTGTTTTTATTTATATAGATTGGCTAAATTTGGGGTGTGCTGACGTTTAATTTACCATGTTGTTTAGTTTTGTAGCAATTGCTTGGACATTGTGGAATGTCAGAGACAAATTGGTGATGGAGAAGAAGTTCCTTACCCCGATCAATTTGGAGGTGAAAACATTGTTCAACGATTAAATCACTGTAGCAGCGATTAAAACACTGTAGCACTTTTGTCACGTAGTGAATTTTTTTTATTTTTTGATTTTTTTTGCGTTCCGTTTTTTTTCTCATATTCCTTTGTATTGTCCGCACTAGATTAGCAAGCCGTTTTTATTTTTACATTTTTTAAAATTTAATTATGCCTAATATGCAACTCAGCTACAGTGTTTTTTCAGCCAGCTATAGTATTTTTTCAGTAAAAACCAAAAACCATCGCTATTCCGATTACCCCGTTATCATAGTGACGCAATGTACAAATCTATCTCTTGTTTGCAGAAATGGCACGTTCTACTCAAGGAGCAGGACGGCGACAAGACTGATGGGATTCTGAACAAAGTGATAGTTTGGCTCCGGGACTTCAGAAGCAGAGGCGATGATTGATGGCGAAGTACTTGTAGCGGGTTGCGTTAGCAAGTAGCGTTCTCCTTTCAGTTTCATTTTGCTCTGTCTTGCTTTTGGTTTTGTGTAGTTTGCTTCTAGACTTTTCTGTAAGCAGGTATCCCCAGCTTTGAAGACATGCTTGCATGGAACTTGTTATTAGCTTTCAATAAAAGCCGGGATCATCCTTTGTCTAAAAAAAGAACTACTTGTCCCGTCCGAAGAAAAGGAATCTTAGATTCGGAAGGATGTAGATATTATAATCCAATGCACATTGCCCAATACTGTTCCTGTGGTGATTTTCTCGTGAAAAAAATAACCACAAAAAGAGGACCAATGTTATATCTGTTAAGGATATAGAGTTATAGTAGAATATAGAATTTGTATTCTATTTCATATATACCTTATCACTATATAGTATATCATTTTTACTCTCCTATATATATGGTCCTTTAGACCTTATATTAATACACACAACATTCATAATATGGTATCAGAGCTAAAGTTAATAGCTCTCAAACCCTAGCCTCCGCACGTCTTCTGCTGTCGCTGCCCCCGGGAGGATCGATCTCTACTCCCGGGGGTGGCCACCTCATCTCCAGTCGCCCGGTCCTCTTCTTGGGACACACCTTGTCGAGGCCGCCGCCATTGTCCTCTCCCTGGATCCACATTGATCTGGGCTGGCCAATCTCCCTAGCGTCGTCTCTGGCCGTCGTCGCCTGTGTGGCCTCTTCACTGGCTCGTATTCTCCAGATCTAGCTACCCACGGCTGTCTCGCCTATGCTGGCTGGCGCTATATGGCCAGATCTGGGTGGATCTAGCCATCCCCGAGCTTTGTTGCACCGGGATCTGGCCGTCGCCTTCCGGGCTTGGGGTCTAGGCGGGGAAGCCTCCATAATATGGTGCTGCCGCCATGGCTCTACTTGTCACCTTGGGAGCCGATCCAAGGCCGCTGCGCTCGGATCTGCCTCGATCCCGGCCGGGTGGCCGCCAGCCTCTTCTTCCGCGACAGCCTGCCATGCAAACCGCCGCCCAAACGCCACTGGTCTCAACCCGATCTGCCGTCGGCCCCTTCTTCCGCGAGGGTCTGCTCGCTCAGGTGGGTACCGTTGCTCGGCCGCCCGCTCTTGCCCGCCGCCGCTCTTGTCAACTCCTTCCACCGTCGGTCGTCTCCATGCCCTCCAGCCGATGTCGCTACCATGCGGGCTTTGAGCACCTCCGCGCCTGGCTCTTCCGCCGCTGTCGGTCCGCCTCTACCTTCGCAATGGTGGAGGAACCGACGGTGGATTTCGATAGCTTCGGCGCCGGCGCTGGAGAGGACAACCTGTTCATGCCCTTCGGCAACATCTTTGCCTTCCTCAAGGGCGAGCCTGTGCCTCCCGAGGATGGGGAGGACCGCTCCTCACTGCCTTTCTCCTCTCGGTGCCACCTCCCGCCTTTCTCTGTCTCCAAGCCGCCAGGGTGAGGCCGGATTGGGCTACTGAGCTGCATCAAAGGGGAGGAAATGGATGGGAGGACTTTAGAGGCTTTTGGGGACTCGCTGGAGGCTCTTGCGGAGGTCACAAGTTTTTTGTGCTCATGCCCTCTTTTTTGGGATGGAGTTTTGAGGTGATTCCTCCCTCACCAATCCTCCTTGTTAGTTCTTGGTAAGGAGCATGTGGGCACAAGTGGGTGGTCGTGCGCGTGGTGTTGGACCCTTTGTGGCTTAGTCTTCATTTTGGATCCTTTTATTGCTGGCTTGTTAGAGACTTGGATGTGCGCTTCTCTGATGAGCTTTTCTGGTCAGCTACCTCATCATTGCTGCAGGCTGTGATACTCATGGGAGGAAGGAGATCATTTGGTGTTGGGAGCCTTTGGTTTTGCTGCTTAGTATTTTGCTGCTCAGTATTTTGAGTCTTCCGTTGCGTCTATTCAAATCCATAGTCTCTATCTTCTAGTTCGTTCAAGCCATACGAGTCCACAAAGTTTTATGTCAGTTAGTTGATTGCTTCGTTAGTCTCAGTCCATCCTTTAATATTTAGTGTGGTCGTTTGCATGATAACAAACGCCGCTCTTCTCTCTGAGCCGCGTGCAAGTCGTAGAAGTCATTATGATGCCACCGCTTTTTTTTCTTGAGCCGTCGTCCTAAGTTTTTAAGGCCGCCGCGCTTTTTCTGCACTATGCTTCTATGGACTACCACCATGCTTTATGAACTACCACACGACCTCGGATAGAGATATTTTATTTTCGACATAATTTTCAAGAGCCGTATGTTACGACGACGTTTATAAGACTTGGATTTTGGATTTTTCCTATTTTAATGTCAACTCTTTTAAATACAATGATATTGCATACACTTTGCATTTGAGAGGGGTGTTAAGGATATAGAGTTGTAGTAGGATATAGAGTTTGTATTCTATTCCATAAATGTCTTATCTCTATATGGTATATTTCTTTGTACTCTCCTTTATATATGGTCCTTTAGGTTTTATATCAATACACACAACATTCATAACAATAGCTATAGCGTCAACGGCTTTTAATTTCTTTTAGCAATCACTATTCATTAAATTAATAAGTCACATATAAAAACATAAATCACAATCTAAGAGAACAAGCACTGTACCTTTTAATCAGCCTATCAAAATCCATATAGGATGAACATATGATTTTTGTTTTTTATTTGTTGTATTCCTCGAAGGCTGATTGAAGTAGGAAGAGGAGGAGATTGAGATGATCTCAGCTTTGTTCAAGTGATTAAGTTCATAAGCCGTGTCAGGCATTTGTTTATTGGTCTCCTATTACTGCAACATGACCGTTTCTTGAAGCTATCAGTACCTAACTGTAGTGGTGCAAGTAGGGGGATTCTTTCGGACCTGCAAGTCTGATGTGAGCAACATTACAACATCTTAAAGAAGCAAAAATTCGTGCCAATGTCATAAGACTCATGGTCAGCATGACTGATCTTAGTTAGAATGGTCTCATGGTCAGCATGACTGATCTTCGTTAGAATTCTTCAAAGTCAAATTAAACACGACAGGCCCTCAGAAGCATATGAACACCGGACTTTGGGCTCATGACTTGACGATGAAAACAAGAAGGACTCTCCAAACAAAAGTACAAACGAAAATTGACAGACAAAGCCGAGAGTTCAGAGTACAAGCCACTTCGATCGGTAGATTAAGATATATACACATTGGTGATAGTCTAACAGCACTTGCTCTCGTAAATTGTTTGAGTAATTTTATCAAACAAGAAACACTGGCAGTTTTGTTGGGCAAAGCTGAAGGTTCTCCATATAGAATCAACCATTTTTACAGGATAAAATCCAATTTATTTGGTTACACAAAAGCAGAGATAAGTAGGTAACGTTAAGATCGGGCTCTACAAATTCTCGCGTACTGTCAAGATCTGGGCAGGTGACTGGATGAATTGACGTCGGTCAAAACTTCAGACTTCGAAGTATGGTCAACATTTGGAGCAAGCTGGTGCATGGTCTGAGTCTAGAAGATGCCAACCCTTGTGAAAAGGAACGATACTGTAGTACAGCATTTGAGATTTTATAATTCCTGGTAAACTAGTCTTCAAAACAAAAAAAAATTCCTGGTAAACTAAGTAGCAGACATCACATAAGTTCCACAAGAAAGAAGCCGAATTATCTATTGACTTCTTTTTCTTTTGAAAAAGAATCCTGAGTAAATAATAAATTACAAAAGTGGCTTCCAAGTGGCTTTGGTTTCTGACTTCCAGCTTCCAAAAGTTAGAAATCACTTGGAATACGTTGGCTTCTTATTTTCAGTTTTTTTTTCGTATTTTTGCTTTTGCTTTTTTCTTTTTACATTGTCCGTGAAAGTGGAGATATAACGATGTTTTTATTTTTATTTTTCTTTAATTATATGGTTTAGAAAAATTATTATAATGTAAACCGAAACTGCAGCCATAAGCTGGAGAAAGCGGCCTAGAGCTAGATGAATTGTAGGAGCTCGAGAACAGTTTACAAGAGAAACCCGACAGCTAGTGCAGTGGGCTGATTACGGACAAACTAGTAGACTTTCCTGTATATGAACTCGGTTAGGCGGGGTGCATGTGCTTGGTCCTTTTCAGTTGCAAGTTGACTTTGACTAAGCCCTACGAAGCTCTCTAAAGTGTAAGCATAATCACACACGTTCGCATAATAATTATAGATTTTTATAAGCACCTGGTTGGTATTAGTAGGTATTGTACGCTTGATTTTGTACTTTGAACGCAGGAATCTTACGAGAAGCATGCAAAGAGTAATACGACAAATCCTTTGGATTTCATTTAGAGTAAGGCCCCGATCAAAATGGAGTCAAAAATACTGTTTAGCGATTAAAACACTGTAGCAGCGATTAAAACACTGTAGTATTTTTGTCACGTAGTGAATTTTTTTTGTTTTTTTACGTTCCGTTTTTTTCTCATATTCCTTTGCATTGTCCGCACTAGACTAACGAGCCATTTTTATTTTTACATTTTTTAAAATTTAATTATGCCTAACATACAATTCAGCTACAGTGTTTTTTCAGCCAGCTACAGTGTTTTTTCAGCAAAAATCAAAAGCTATCGCTGTTCCGATCACCCCGTAAGTACTCCCTCTGCCTTATAATATAAATCTTTATTCTTAAAAAACATCATTCCATAATACAAATCCATTGTAGATATCAAAGATACAAATATTACAATATTTCTATTTTATACCCCTATTGTAATGCAGAAAAAAAATGAGTGAGTAATTGTAGTATACTATTTAATATGGGTATGCATGGTCTAATGGTACTAACTTTTTCTTAAATTTAATATCTCCTTGGTCCAATAATATCAATTTTTTCTTAAATTTAATATCTTGTTGATATGTGCTCATAATGAGATTTTAACTTATATTACAGAGAATGAAGGGTGTAGACATTTGCGTCGTGGGAAACCATCTTAATTAAGGCTCCATTGGGAGCGCCGAAAATTTCCCGGATTCTTGAGGACCCCAAACAGGCTACAGCAAGACTGCATTTAACTCCATATATTGGTACAATGTAACCAGACACTGCGGTTGAAACGTAGCTATATATGTCAAAAGAAACTTAATTAGGAAACGAACCCAGATGATGACATCCACCTGCTTGAATTCATGCATCTCCCATCCATGCGGTCGGCCCTTCGTGCTCACGAGAGATCGGCTCTATTTTTTTAGACTGCGATTAATGATATTTTAGTGTGATTGTGTTTTTTAAGATAATGATGAATAACAGAGATATTGATACGAACGTTGTATGTGCCGATATGCTTAGAAAGCTGCTTGGAGAAGTATCTCTCGCTTGTTTCGGTTTTTGAAGAAACTTTCTTCGAAAGCCAAACGTCTAAGTCAAAACCCAAAAAGTGTGGGCCGTCATCATATTTTATCAGCAACGTAATCAAGCTAAACTAATCAACGACGAAATTAATTATGATGGGAAAAAAGTGAACGTATGCATGTATGTATCATTTTCCATCAATATGGATCGATCCGACGCGTGCGAAGCCTTTCAAACACCGCACAGGCTCAAACAGCTAGCCGTCGCTTGATCAGACAATGGACGATCTGGATCACTAGCTACCGCGTACGGATCTTTTTGGAAGATTTTGAGGTCATTTTCCGATAGCCACTAAGGGCATGTACAACTCATAGACAACTACTGTTTTTATCATGCTAACACAGTAAAATCATCTGATGTGAACTGTAATTAAGGAAGAGAGAGACACAAGCCATCCTCTCGCGAAGAGACGGCCCGGGCTCGTGCTCCTAGGCGAAGAAACGGCGTTGCGAGTGTTGTATGAGCCGTCTTTTTTACAAGCTGTCTTTTTTGTTGTCTTTTTTTATGAGATTACAGACAACTAAATAGACAACCCATTGTATAAGCTGTCTTTTTTGTTGTCTATATGTGATATGCATGTATATACAGACAGTAGTTGTCTAAACTGTTGTACGTGCCCTAATTTGATTTAAACCTTTGGCTCCAATTCTTCTCCATGCATGCATGCGTCGTTGACTTTTACTAATTGAGGCCAGCTAGTGTGAATGCGTATTGTATTTATTATTATTTTTGCGACGGTGTATTAATTAATTTTATTATAGGACTGGAAATTGTTCTTGAACGGCTCGTGTGTCGTTGAGATCTTTCTTTGTCAAGGTGTGGAATTTTGGAGTGTTTGTTGATGGCAAGCTTTGCCGGACAAATCACTTTGTGATTGTAACACCCCAAATACGAGGATTGTGGAAAATGAATTGAGCAAGAGGTCTGAAAACTGAATTGAGCGAAAATTTGAATTTGAAATTCAAATTGAAAACCAGTATGCAAAATCAAATTAAACGAAACCAAAGGCAAAACAATGTTCAAATTCGTATCCAAAATCCTAAGCTAAGATTTTGGATTTGAATTCAAATTTAAATCTCAAAATGGAATTCAGAGCTAATCAAATCCCAAATCTTGCTAGGACCATCCTTCTTTCTCTTTTCCTCCTCTCTGCAGCGTGCCCCTACCCCTCCCTCTTGTATTCTCCCTCCTTTTCTTCCCTGCGTAGGGCGCGACCAAGCCATCGGTGTAATGCCTCGGTCCCTTTCTTGAGCCCAAAGTGCTACCACCTACTCTATGATACTATACAAGATTAAATAGTTCTTGTACGTAGAGTAACTGTGCTAGTCCCGCCCATACATGTCGTTTTCAACGATTACCTAAAAAAGGTTAACAAGGCAAGGGTGAGTCCGAAAACTCAGTAAGTACATAATAAAATAATGGTTACAACAAAAGCAATTAAATTATCTTTGTAAGTCACAATCCGTGTAACTATCAGTAAATCTCATCTTGCACAATTACCACAAAAACTCTACGTATGTCCCATCTTCACCAGTTTTCTTCCGTGCAATGCAATACCATGTCCACATGCAACCTCAACCTCATAACAGTAAAACTGAGTGTTCACCCGTCAATGACCCACTCGTGTCCCGCCCTCTTTCATGCAGGCCACAAACTCCACTTCCGTGGAGCGTTTATCAAAATAGGTCTTACTCATGAGCACTCCGGACTAGTCATGTATCTTTCTCATCGACCTCACCGGAATAGTTACATGACTTTATCTCCAGCTTAGTTCATACAACCCATGTCAGGTAAATGATGCAATAACCTTTCAGCTTTCACAATCAACTCTACGCAAACTCCACTCCCATGGAGTGCCTACCGAAGTAGGTCTTTATCCCACCACCGCGAGATGTCTACGCGAAGTAGATCTTAAGTACCAGTGTGTAGTACAACGCAACACTATTTCAACATGACAACCAACTATAAGCATCTCTTATCACAGTATAATCGACAGACAAAAAGAGATATCATTTTATAAAACGACATAAAGCATAGAATACCAAAGCAAATACCAGGTATTCACCATAATCCACTATTCTACCATGTAATTGCCTGTTAATCTGGCGAACGACGCGCGGATGACACCAAACTTGAACCGCCACCTAAACAAGCATTACCCATTTCAACCTTTTACTTTAGCAATTCACATAAGCGTGCAAACGGTATCAGCTCTACGCGTATCGACAACCGACACGTTTCTATGTGCAAACCCAATACCAACAATCCCTCTCACCAGACACCTTTCAGTTGCCCTGGTGCCCGAACGACCGTTTAAGGATCGTGCCATCTATATTTGTGAATAAATCTTACTCGTACGCTCTTAATATTTTCTCCTCTTTTCTTTTCTTTTTCCCCCTCCTTCCTTTCCTTTTCTTTCTTCTTCTTTTTTCCCCTTTTTTTCTTTCTCTTCTTTTCTTTCCTCTCTCTCCCTCCTTTCATTATTTTTCCTTTTTCCTTTTCCTTCCCTTATTTGATCGGCCGGCTTCCTCATTTCTTCCCTCCTCCTTCTCCCCTGGCTGCTCTCCTCCTCATGGTGATCTAGATCTATCCCTCGGTGCCGCGCCACCTCGGCCTTTCCTCGGCCTTAGCGCCTCCACTACCAATTTCGCTTTGCACCGCCATCGGCGCCTCCTTGCTCGGTTGCAGGCCGCCTTGCCTCCCCTCCAGTTCTCTCTCAGCGCCGCCGGCCCCATGTGCCACCGCATCAAGATGCCCTCTGGTCTCTACGCAGTCTTGGCTTTCCCATGTCCCCGCTCGGCTCCTCTCCTCCTATTTCCTCTCTATTACTACTCCCTTTGGTTCTTGATTTGATTTGAGTTACATCGTGATTTAAGTTACTTTTGGATTTGTGGATGCGAGGGTGGTGCTATTGCATCTTGCTACGACGGGGCTCGAGGTTATTCCATGCGCCGAGGGAGCATGGGATGGCTGTCGAGTGCGAGTGGCAGCCCGGCACCACTTCAACTTCACCCCTCGGTATCCCCTTCCTCTTTGTACCTCCTTACTACTTTGTGTGCATGCTTGTGGTTTGGGAAAGACAAGGGTGAGAATCCAGAAATGGGATGGGGCTACCTTGTTTGTCAACTGCTGGCTTGGTTCGGGGAGATCTAGAGTTGATCTTGGCGGTCACTCGCTGGGTCGATTGAGCTAATGGTTGGCTTGCGGTGGTGCCGTCGTTGCCTTCTCCCTGGTGCCAGCGGTTGAGCTTCTCCTCCCCCTTCCTCTTGATTGGCTTGGTGGCGATGGTTTTGGGGGTGGGAAGGAAACGGGATGGTGTTTGCTGTGGCTTACTTGGTCGTGTGGGTGACCAAGTTGGGCTTTTCTACTTTCTTGCTGGCTTCAGCCTTAACTCTTTTATGCCAACTATGCCTTCTGGTGTCTTCCCGTATGCCCTGTGGCATCACTGTGCTATAGGGGTGGATTGAAAAATCTTGACGGTTGGTTGATGATGGTGGTCAAATGGGACTTGCCTCCCTCCTGCTTGGTTGGCTGTACATTTCTCTGTGCTGGCTGTGCTTTCTCGAATAGTTTTGCTGGCTGTTGCCGTGGGGTGGCTTTAAGTTATTTGTGACAGCTGGGGGTTTACTACAGCGTTTTGAATATAAAACATGCTTGTTTAACACCAAATGATGAACCCTATGGTTCTGAGAGGTGCCAACTAGGTGTGTTCTAAGGGTCCCATCGGTGTGGAGTTTTCTTTCCGCTAGTGTTTTTAATGATTTTGGTCTAACCAGCCTATGTGTAAGTATATTACTATATTACTTATGCATCCACAAGATATGATTTTTGGTATACAGTAATATATTTATGAGCACTATCTACTGACCTAGGCAATAGTGCGGTGAAAATCATATATAATTCTGAATTGGCAAAATCCGGGCCCGACAAAACTGGTATCAGAGCATATTGACTATAGGTTATAATCTTAGATAGCATGGCCATTATTTTTGTAATGCCCTGAATGTTGTTACGACGTCCTTGGGAAGGTTTAGCGTAATCGTGGAGTTGCCAGGTTTTTGATAGATCACGGGAGGTAAAATAATTTTTTTCAGAATAGTCCAAAATAAAAAATCCGTTTTTGGGCTGCCTAGAGGGATGGGCTTGCCACTTGGGCCAACCATCCCAAGTGGTGGCCGCACCCCCCTTAACCCTAGCCCCCCATATTTAACCCCTTGGGCGCCTCCCCCTTCCCCCTTTTTCCCCTGGCCACCACCCCCCACCCCTCCTTGCGCCTCCATCTCTCCCCCAAGGTGCTGCCCTGTCCATTGGTGCAAAGGAGAAAGCAAGGAGAATGGAAAGAGAAGAGAAGGAAGAAAAGGAAGGGAGGAAGAGGAAAAGGAGAAGAGAAGAAGGGTGATCTCAAGGGATTGCCTAAGTAACTTTTATCCATCTAAAATCCTTCTATTTTTAGAGTAATTAGAGTTCTTGACACGAGATTAGAAGGGAATTACCTAATTGATTAACCAATTAATGTTTTTCTGTTGTCTGCTCGTAGACAGATTTTTGCAGCGCGGCTGTTTGCATAGATTAGGGCATCGAAACGATTTTTCCTGTAAGTCTGGCCAAAAGGAAAGTTGTAGAGGACGACGAGATCCATTTTCTGTAATGTTTCTAGAAATTTTAGCCGCGAGGTTTGGGAGCAGAAGAGTCGGGAACTTTGCTGTTTGACAGAGGTGTAGTTCGAGACAGATTGCTGTTCGGGTGTAGATTCAGAGTAGAAAATGAATTTTATGATTTTTCTCTCAATAACAAAAGTTATAGGAAATCTTGTAATATAGTTGCTATAAACTAATCATAAATTTTAGATCTTTGTACAGAAGGTGGTGTGCGTTAGAAAGTGATTGGCCAGATTGTCGAAACAGAGTATGTCCTTTGTTTTGCGCGTTAAATTACACCATGTTAGCAGCAAAATAAAATTTAGTAGTCTACTTGAAAATTGAAGATACTTCAGTGTAGTTTCTAGAAATATATCATTTGCTGTAAATGGCTTAATAGTTTTAAAGATACAAAAATATTAAAGAGTGCTGCTGAAGTGGGTTGGGTGAGAGATCGACGAGCAGAGAGATTATTGTCGGGTTTGGGGTTTAGCAGCGTCTTTATTTTCTTAAGTCGCAATTACCCTGCTGTAGTCATGTGTTGAGAGGTAATTTTTGACAGGTGGCTTCGCTTCTGACCGCGCGTGATCGCTTCACTTCAACGGTAGAGGCAAGTAAATATAGCGGATGTGCTACCGATTAACTCGTTAATCATACTATCTTCACGTTAAATATTTCTCTTAATCTGAGATGCTTGCCATTGCAACATGATTTCTTAATGTGATCTATGTGATAGCAATTTAAGAATTATTTGTTTATATCTTGATGTATTACTTGTGATTAGTGGTGGTGTTCTTGATGAAACATGTGTGGATGTTGAGGTAGAATACTTGATGAATATATTGTTGATCTTTGCGATTATATTATTGTGAAACATGTGAATTATAGCATTCATATCATGACATGTCATTCTACATTGTGGATGTCGCCGCACATCTCCACGACCGTACCGATACAGTATCATACATTGCTGTAGTACGATGCACACTCTTACCTTGTTGGGTAAGGGTGCAGTGGATCATATGCATGCACATGCATTTACTTGTGGATAGAATCACTGCATACATATATTATTTACTGAAATCTTTGAGGTTTGACTCATGGGAGTCATCGGTGGATTGATAATTGTGTTAGAGTATTTAGTTGTGGTCGTTGTGGAAATAAAATGTTGATGATTAAACATGTGTAGTTTAATTATCTTGTTAATTATTTGCTTGCTGAGATTTTTACCTCACCCTTGTTTTCCCCCTACAGGTGATTCTTGAACATGCATGGGAAGGGTAGAGCGGCACAACACAAATATACTTCATTCTATGATTCATGCTGTAATAAATTGAGAAGACTCTAGCTAAACATCTATCTACCTCGTTGATGGTTACTTCAAATTAATAATACTAGATTGTGAACTGTTTTTCCTTGGTTAAATTATTAATGGTTGTTCTTAATTAATCTTTACCTTTTGTTTTGTTATGCTTTCGCTTAGCTTACCATGTTTAAAATTTGTTGCCCGTTTATTTTATCTCGTAATTTGGCTAGATGTGGAGTGGTTTAGTGGCATCGCAGGGTAATGTGGGTCCTGGGGTGTTACAATTATTATGACTAAAACTATTTCTCCAATACTATTTCCAAACTATAAGTAATATTGCTTCTTCTCATCCCTCCTAAATAATCACCCCTTATCTACATCTTGCCCTGTGAAGGACCACGTGAGAAGGTCCCAAATAGTGTTGTGATGAACCATTACAACTGAGAAGGTCAAAAAATTGATTTGCTTGTATTTAGCAGTCCGTTTGGTCGAGTAGATGGGTGGCCGGTCAGACCAGCACTGATAGACCGATCTGATCAGATGGTGCCAACAGTCTGTTCGCTTGGCCTCAACGATCAAACCGGTCCATGTATCTGTGGTCAGACTACCTCGTGAGATCAGTTAGACCAGCTCATGTCAGCGGTCTGACTGGCTGGGTGCTGGCGGTCAGACCAACCTGATGTGGATTTTTGGCCAGATTTCGTATTTGTGGATTTTATGCTGCATGAGCTATGTTACAACTTACGTGGATCAAGTTGTGAAGAATTTATATCCAAAAATAATTTTTTTTGTCTTTGGATGTGCATGGTCGCTTGGAGTCAACTGTGGTCAACGACAAGGATTGATGCTATGCTCATGGAGGAGTTGAGGCCCAGAATGATCGAGGATGCTGACTGAGATGGTGAGATCAAGTATGGCATGAGAAAGGTGGAAAATATTGAAGCCAAGTTCGAATGGTGGGATTGCAATATGTGGCTTAGACGAGCCAAAGAAGCCATGGTTCGGTGGAAAAGGGTGGGAGAGACTTGACAATGTGTGGCAAGATAGTGGTGCACCTACACGTAGCAAGCATAGCGATCGCTTGCAATGAATGGTGTTGACCAGGTCAACAAAGGGTATTTTGTGAGTTTGGCAAAAATATCAAAAATTATCTTAGATCAAAACCGCGGCGCATGAGTGGCACTTGGAAGAGTGGTTTTGATCAAGGTAGAGCTAGTTTGATCAAGATGGATCAAGGCTAAGGATTTAACAGATTTGGATTTATACACTTTGAAAAGCGTGCATAAGTAAACATGTGTGAGTAAAACCTATGTGTGTGGGGGTTTACCGGGTTTTCCCATTATGCTAAGTGGATAGTATTTACTAAGAGGTGGATCTAGCTAGCTAGCCCATATATAAAAGTTGGTTGGGATAGAGATATGTGGTTAATCATTCAACCGACCTTTTTTGTGCTATCTTGTTTTTAGGGTTAGGATTTTGAGCGTTTTGTGTGCTCTCTATCCTCGAAGGTGGGGTGGCTATAAAACTTTTCTCTTCAAGCAGTAATAGAAACAATCTTTGATTTTCTTCATGGCCATATCTCTATCTGATTGATTTGCCCTTATTTTGGCTCATTTTTCCTCCCCCTTCACCCTTTCTTGATCTTGCTGTGCCAATGAAGTATAAGAAATGGATGACACTTTTGGAAATCATCATTCACCCATCTAGGCACTTTGGTAGCAAGTTCATCAAAAAAACTCGATTTTTGCATATTTTTTATCTTCCAAGTGATATATTAATCTAATGTTTTTTTGGGTGATTTCTTCGATGTTCTTACTTGTTGTGATATATGGAAACATATCCAAAGATATCTTGGGTATTCTCTATCCATGAGCAAATCTTCATCATCGATTTTGGTTTTAGAACATTCTTAGTGCGTCCTTGCTTAAATAATAAAAAGTTTGAACTTTGATGCGAGTTTTTGCGATCCATTGGTTCATATAAAGTTTTGTGACTTTTGGATCATCCAATCAAAAATTATGTGTATTTAAAATCCCGCAACTGTGCTGATTTTACTATTCATTTACCTAAAATCACTGTTTATAGCAGTTAGACCGCTAGAACAGAGGTCAAACTACCACAGAGAGGTCAGACTAACCCATGGTTGGCGGTCAGATCGCTAATGCGAGGTCAGACCATCCCCTGGTTAGCGGTCATACCTCTAGGGACTGAGTTCTTCAAGATTTTATGTTCATGAGTGTTTTGTTTTATGCTTTTGGCTTTGGATTTGATTCTCAGTAACTCTATAATTATTTTAGAGAAGAATCCAGAATATTTGGGGGAAAATTTTAATCGACACAACTCACCCCTCCTCTGTTGCCTTTCAAGTCCTACAAGTGGTATCAGAGGCCAGTTAGCTTTTCTCATAGATCTTAACCAGTCTTAAGAGCCATGGCAGTAGACAAATATTCCACCAAGCCTCCTATTTTCGATGTGATTTACTATCTCTTTTGGAAGAGTAGGATAGAATATTATATTCAGGCTCAAGACTATGCGATTTGAAAAAAGTTTAAGACCTGTTTTATTCTTCCTGCCAATGAGAACATCATGTTATGAATACATTAGATGTTGAGGCAAATGTTAAGGAAAGGAACTTCATCATTCAGGGTCTTAGCAGAAATAAGTTTGATCACATCTCACCTCTCGTCGGTATATGACATCTGGCTAACTCTCGATGTATACTATGAGGGCACCACCCAGATCAAGACTGTCTAATAGAACTAGTCCAAGAGGGAGTACAACAAATTCAATATGCTTGCTGGTGAATCCTTGGAAGAATATTTTGGCAGATTTCACAGGATGCTGAGTAACCTCCAAGCAAATGGTATCACATACCCAGACTCAGATAACGCTTGTCAAATGATTTCTGTCATAGATCTTAGAGTTTGAGAGATAAAAGTGACCACAATTAAGGACACGACTGATATATCGATCTTGAGTCTTAATGCATTGTACTCTCATCTCAAGACTCATGAGATCGATGTCGCCTCTCGCAAGATGAAGTCACAGTTGATATCCTTGGTCACTGATCCCACATTTGCTTCCGAACCATCTTCTGATGGTGTCTTTGATTTATCCTTGGATGCTTTGTGCAAAATGAGAGATAACCAGTTTGATCAGTTTCCAAAGAGTGACCTAGCCTTCTTAGCCAGAAAGTTCTCACATGCATACAAGAGAGTTAGAGAGAGAAAGAGAGAAAGTCTGATGATATGCTTCGAGTGTGGTGGTCCTAACCACATTCAAGTGAACTGCCCCAAGATGGAGAAGTGCAAGAATGACTACGACGTTGTGAATAAGAATGACTACATCAGCAAGAACCGCAATAAGAAGTCTCCTGCTCATGATCAAGGTAAGGAGAAGAAGTTCCACAATCTCAGCAAGGCAAAGAAGTTCTTCCACCGCGCCCTAACCGCCTTCGACAATTTCGACTTCAGCGACATAGAGGGCTAGAGCGATGATGCCGGTGAGGATGATCCATAGAAGAACACCAAGGACGATGATGACTTCACTAGGATGTGTTTAATGGCTGATGAGAATGGCATCAGTGATGATGATCTCTACAACAACTTTGATGAGGTAGACCCCTCCTACGACCATCTCAATGATGCATTTTTGGAGCTAGATAATTCTATGCTAGGTCTAGGACTAGGTGTGGTGAGTTAGAGAATGAGGTAGAGAGCTTGTTATAGGAGTTTGCTTCACTTAGATCTATTTTCTCCCATGATGATTGTGATGTTTGTTCTTCCTTACTTGGAGATATAAAGAAACTAAGAACCTCGCATGATAGTGTGATGTCTAAGCTTAACTTGCTTAAGGTAGAGAATATTAATATGTTAGCTGAATTAGAGATGGCTAGAGTTACTTCTATTTAGTCTGATTCTGTTAAGACTACAGTCTGCACCTCATGTGAGGATAAGGACAATGCTTTTAGAGATATCTATACATTTCTCCTTGGTCTGCCTAAAACTTATGATAGCTATGTTAATTTAAAGAATAATTTAAAGAAGGCAGATCATAAAATTACTAAAATACATGTTGCTTTGATTAAGCCTGTTGTTTTTTTGTGCCAATTGTCCTAAATTAACTGCTAAAGTTGTATCTATATCTAAGCAATTTCATGATATGTATGATCATAATAATAAAATGACTCAATATGCTTCTAAGGCTCCTGTTAGCTCACCATGTAATAGTTATGAAAAATTAAAATCTGAATTGATTGCCTTGAATAAAAAATGTGTGAAGCTAACTAAGGACCTACTGGAGAAGCATAATCTGCTTGCTTGTTCTGTGCTGAACTAGAGGAGAAAATGAGGGAAATGAAAGAGACCTTTACGAAGGGATTTGAGGCCCAGATGGCTAGGATTAGGACATCCCCGTGTGTGTCTTGGGAAGCCCTCAAGCTTGAGACAGTCGTGCATAGGGAGAGATATGCACGCGCTATTCGATCTTCTTCTTCTAGTTCTTCATCTTCATCTTTCCCAAGTTCTTCCTATGCTTTCCTTTTTCAAGAGTGTTAGTACCTTATGAATACTCTTAAAAAATTTGTCAAAGGCAGGAAAAAGCTCAATTTTATCCTGGACAAATTCAAGATTTGCAAGTTTAATCAAGGTACAGGATATGATTTTCTAGAGGATGTGAGGAAACATCCATCTGCAGTTGTTAAAGCTGTAGCAGGAGGTGTGATCGAGGTTATGGCTGAGTATAAGAAAATAGTGTTTAAATCTATGGGCATTGTCCAAGGGATTTCTAATAGTAAGGTTGTGCCTCTTACTAATTTGACCTCTTAGAAGGCCTATTACACCTTCTGTCAGAAGGAAGGATACTTAGTTGAATTCTGCTTTAGGCATGCCAAGGTCGCACATCATGATTGTGTTTGCGCTCTTAGGGTTATTCATGGTCTGTCCTAGACTCGAAGTGCTCCTAAGACTAACATGAGATCTAAAGTTGTGGTTACCTCTCATGACTCTCTGGGTTTTAGGCAGCATCAAGAACTTGGTTTTTAGTCTTCTTCTGGTTTTGGTCCATGAGTTGCTTCTGGTCATGGTTTCCACCGTCCTCAGGATAGACCTCCTTTTCTTCATTGAGATAACTATCTGTGGCATGATTCTGTGAGAGGTGAGTTGCACGGTGTCACTATGTGTCAGTCTTTTATTTCTTTGGCTGAATCTCCTGCTCATCGTATGACTCAGCACTGGGTTCCTAGATCTGCTCTTATTTTCCCTAGTACTAAGCCACTGATGTTTATTTCTCACTAATTTAGGTTCATTAGACTAGGAAGGAAGATGTTTGGCTAGTTGACTCCGATTGTTCTTGTGACATGATCAAAGATTCACATTGGTTCTCTTCCCTAGTCTAAGCTCCGGGTGATGAGATGATCACCTTTGAAGACGCTTTGTCAGGTCGAGTCATCGCTAAAGCTACTGTTAGACCAGGTGGCTAGGTCTACGCTATTTTAGATGATTATGCTATTATTTGTGGTGTGTTGCGCATGTACGGATTGACGTTGGTAATGTTCGGATGAACTTGTACCGAAAAATATTCTTTGGTCATTGCATGTGCAGGCTGAAGCATGGAGGCGATCGTGGTCAGTGACGAGAAGGATCGGGACTAGGATGGGGAGATTCGAGGTCAGGCGGAGTCACAAGATGGTCGAGCTCATGCTTGGGCACATGAAGATCAAATGTGGATGATACGTGGAGAAGATATAGGAGGTGCGGTCCTGGAGGCTTCGACATGTGGAAGACTAGAAAAATCGGAAGTGTAAAAAGAATTAAAAAACCTATGTTATGAAGGGTTTTGGGTCCCTTGAAAAGTAGCGGGCCAAAAAGCCTGGTGAGGCGAAAAGACTCAAGATGAGTTGTATTAAGGTTAATGACGTATTGGAGTAGGTTGATGATTTTTTAGAAGGGCTAACGGAGGCCGTAGGAGTATAAAAGAAAAAACACGTCGTTATGTACATGAGATGAAAAACGTGAGGCAACTAGAGAGATAGTATGGTGCTGGCGGCTCGTTCATAGTTGCGGCCGTGAGTTTTTGTTTTGCGTGAAAGAAAGGGAGTTGCGGCGAGTATTAAGGCGCCGTTGTGATTCTCTAGAAGATATAGAAAGTCAGTGCCGTGGCTTTGATCTGAAAAGAAAAGGGCGACGAGATAATATGCAAGCGGTGCAGCGAGCGTTTTAGCATTGAGAAAAAGAAAGCGAAGTGCTTCGTTGCGGGCGGCGCTTAGCAAAAACAAGGAGCATGCGGAGCGTACCGGGTAAAAAGATCAAGTCGCAGGCTTTTCTTTTTATGGGGACGTTGGTTTGTGAATTTCTTTTTCCATGATTATATCTCTGGCGACGTCTGGCCAAGCGATAGATTTTGTTTTGTCTGGTGAGTGCATGCATCAACTTTGCCTTTAATCTTGTGCCTACATACATATGAGACATGAGCATCCTTTTAATCTTGTGACTACATACATATGTGACGTGATTTCTTTTGAGAGAAGACAAAAAGGCAGCACTACATGCATTAGTGGTACGCAGCGCGCACAGGAGAAAAAAAATCAGCACACACAGGGAGGAAAAATCAGCCACGCTACCTTCTGTTTTGGTTCTATGTTTTGCTTTGGCTTTGAGCAAACTGCAGAAGACAAGACAATGCCTTGTTGGTGACGTGCTAGCTGTGCATTGTGTACTTGAGGAGAGAAGAAAATATAATTAGTGCAAGGTAATTAGGTAAGATTAATTAAGTCTTTTTAAGTCTCATACATGCGCAGTTTTTAATTTTGGATTAATTTCTTATTTGCGAGTTTAGGTTTGAATTAATCCATCTACTATAGCTAGGGCATCAAGTTTGTGATCTGAAAAGTTTGGTTGATTAATTCCTTATGGATTTTGCTTAATCGCATAATTAAGGTTTAGTCAATTCTCGTCACCATCTGTAGGTACTATATGCATTAATGATTCTTTCATTCTTATGGATTTTGCCTTAGTGGGTAAAATATGATATAATTTGCTATCTGCTTCCTAGCTTACCGATGATGATTTCGAGGTAAGTTTTAAGAAAAATACTTGCAAAATTCTTGATTCTTTGGGAAGTGTAGTTTGTGGGATTTATAGCTTTGGAAGAAACTTTCGTGCTGATTTTATCAAGTTTTCTAGTATTTCTCTCTAGTGCTTAGTTGCTTTTGAGTCATGTGATCTTTCCTTTTGGTATAGGAGACTTAGTCACATTGGCTTTAATCACTGGACCCGAGTTAGTGGTCACAACCTCATTCGTAGTCTACTTAAGCTCAAGATGGTCATGCTCCTTTCCGTCATGGTAAGATGGTTGCTGCTTCTTATCTTCTAATCACTGTGACTATGACCAACGCACCAGGGCAGCTTCTTTATATGGACACTGTTGGTCTAGCTAGATTCTTTCAGCTAGTGGGAAGTGGTAGGTTCTTGTTGTAGTTGATGACTTCTTGAGGTTCTCTTGAGTGTTTTCTTAGCCTAGAAGAAGAAGACTTTCAGTCATTTTTGAGGTCTGTTCAGTTGATTGTCTATTGAGCTCCTTGGTGCCTTACGAGCGATCTGTAGTGATAATGATAGGAGTTCAAGAACTCCTACTTTGAGAGGTTCTATCATGAGTCAGGTGTAGAGCATTAGTTCTCTTCTCCATGTCTCTCAGCAAAATGGTGTTGTGGAGAGGAAGAATTGTACCTTGATTGAGATGGCCAAAATCATGCTAGATGAGTATGGTACACCTAGAAAGTTATGGGTTGAGGCTATGGCTACCACTTGCCATGTTTCGAACAGAGTTTTTCTTAGAGTATACTTACATCGCACTTCTTATGAATTGAGATATAGGTGAAAGTCTATTGTCTCATATTTTTATGTTTTTAGTCATAAGTGTTTTATTTTGAAGTCTGAGAACTTAGATAATTTTGAGTCTTGCTCATTTGATGGTGTCGTTCTAGATTACTCAATTTCTTCGCGGGGTTATAGGGTCTAGATGGTACTAGGCCCAATATCTCAGGTCCAGTTATGCAGTTTGAGACCATCTTTGTAGATGATGAGGATGATGGAGATGAGAGTTCTTTACCTGATCTAGTCCCATTTACCATTGAGATGCTTGTTTCTACCATTACGCCTTAGGGAGATTAGTCCTTACCTTCTAGGTTTTCTAGAGCTTACGACTTTTCTTCTACCTCCACAACTCATGAGGTAAAGGCCACTTCTTCATCACATTCATGACCTCCCTGAAATATTCAGCATTCTCATCCTTCTAAGCACATCATAGGTGATCTTTTTGAGCATATCATGCGCTCAAAATCTGACTTATCTTATTTTTGTCTGCACTCTACCTTTGTCACCACATTTGAGCATAAAGATATTGGTCATGCTCTGTCCGATGAGTCTTAGATCAATGCCATGCATGAGTTAAAGAATTTTGAGAGGAACAAGGTCTAGTCGCTTGCTGAACCTCGTAGTGGTCATAATGTCATAGGGAACAAGTGAGTCTTTAAGAACAAGTAGAGTGAGGATGGGGTAGTCATTCAGAACAAAGCTAGATTGGTAGCTCAAGGTTTCTCCTAGGTTGAGCATTTAGATTTTGAGGAGACTTTCGCCCCTATAGTTAGGGTAGATGTCATTAGAATTTTGTTTGCATTCATAGCGTCTAAGGGCTTCAAGCTCTACTAGATGCATGTTAAAAGTGCCTTCAGCTTATGTTAGACAATCTCCAGGTTTTGAGAATCTCAAATATCCAAACAATATTTTCAAGCTTTTCAAAGCCTTGTATAGACTTAAACAAACCCCTAGAGCTTGATATGAGAGGTTTAAGTTCTATCTTTTGAGTCATAGATTTGAGATAGGTAAGGTATATAAGATCTTGTTCATTGGTAGACAAGACAATGACTTTCTGCTCGTCCAAATATATGTGAATGACATTATCTTGTTCATTGGTGGCTTCTCTAATATTCTTGTTTCCTAGTTTTCTGATATCATAAGCACAGAGTTTGAGATGAGCATGATGGGTGAATTAAGCTTCTTCCATAGCTTCTAGAATAAGCAGACTTGGGAAAGGATCTTCTTGCATCAAGGCAAATGCACTCGAGACCTTCTGAGACGCTTTGACATGAGTGATAGCAAACTGGTGTCGACTCCGAGGGCGACCTCGATCACACTTGATCCTGATAAGGATGACGAGCCGGTAGATTAGAAGGAGTATCGCAGCATGATTGGCTTCCTCCTGTAACTCACTGCTTTGAGGCTGGACATACACTTCGCCATGTGTCTATGCACTCGATTTTAGGCTTCTCCTCATGCCTCTTGCCATCAAGCGATGAAGCGCATTTGCAGGTACCTTTGAGCTAATCTAGACTATGGTATCTGGTACTGTCTACTTTCTGTCTTTCTCTTAGAGCCTACTCTAATACAGACTTTACTGGTTATAGGATAGATAGGAAGAGTACTTGCCAATTCATTGACACTTCTCTTGTGTTAGACCCAGATTTAACAATGCAGAATCCTCTGTGATTCTACCGTATTATTCCCTGAATTAGTAGATAGTACTCATAGATACATTGCTGTATCAAGTCACACATCGCATAAAATAGATCGAACTAAAATATTACATATTAGAGTTATAATACACCGTATCGGGCAACAATTTTACATAAGGGCCAATCTGGCCAAATTTTAACAATATAAAAGATAGCAGCGGAAAGCATAAATAAAAGTAGAACCACTAGCCACAGGCAAGCGACTAGGGGTAAATGGGTGCAACATATATTATCTAAAACTAGATAATAGATATGCATATATCTCCATCGAGTCCATTTGCCTAGGACCCGAACTTCGTAACGTCTTCTAATTCCCTTCTTCAGCTCTCCCTTCCGTGGTAGGTGCATCTTCATATGCATAGTGATCCGGATTTCCTAGCTTTTGGTAATGCAAGAGTGAGCACAAACCATTGTGCTCTATGAGCTAATACACATGATGCAATTAATTAACATGCGTGGCTCACCAAAGGTAGGCTATGGTTGTTTTATTTGCCATAAACTGCTTTTGAGAATAGGGTATATAGAAAACTTTCTGTGACCTAGCAGTTGACCTAAAACATGTTATTTGAACCAAAGAGTACAGTAATAGTATCTACAAGCTAACCTTTTAGCATTATACCGCCTACCTTACCACTGGGATGACACCCAGGACAACATCAAATCAGGGCTTCCTGTAGTCTGCCATTTTTCAGTGCCACCCTCAAAGTTTTTGAAATAGAACTATATTTGGTTAAGTTCCCATGTTTGCCTTTGACCGTGGGTACAGCTATTCGAATAATTTTTACTCTCCAGGGTTTGTACACCTTATCCACAAGAGACAATCAGTTTATTGCTCCGCATGATTCCTTAGTCATACAGTTGTGTAGACCATCACAATAACTTTTCAAAATACCTATCAAATTAAGCTAAAGAAAAGGTAATTAACCATTGTGCCTTAGCCATCCAAATCGATATACAAAGTTAAATTAGAAATCTTGATAAAAACACAACCTTGCTTAAATAGCAATCATCCTATTGATATCTCTGGATTTAAAAATCGCCAATGGGAATTAAAAATAATTAATATACCAACAATGCAAGGCTGTAACCCTCAAGTTATCTCACTCGACAAATAAGACACTATACCCTGGTGGACTCTCATATTTATCATAAGTCTTAACCCAACTCTTGGGATTTCTTTAATAAATTTCAAATAATAAAAGCAACTGTTAATTAAGATTGAGCCTTGGTTTCTTGCCATCGGTTGTTCTACCATCTTTGAACTCGAAGTGGAATATTCCTGTGAATGTTCCTTCGACATCAATCCTTCTCTTATTCTTCCTGGCAAAGCTTTTCCACCATTCCCTTCTTCCGCTCAAACTTTATTTAATGTTTTCCTGCATCCCGCAATTTGCTAAATCTTCTCTCATATCCTCAATCATTGCAAAACTTAAATAAGCTCAATAGAATTTATTTGGACTTTTGAAGTTCTTTGGATTTATTTGGTTTTTTGATCATTTATTGCATGATTAGAAGTCAGAGTCCCAAAGAAGCAACAATTCGAGTAGACCAAGATTTAAATAAAGATGAACCCCAAGAGTTCCAACATCATTGACTGAGAAGGATTTGATTAAGATCAAGACCACGGTAAATTGAGCAAGGCAAATCATTACTTTGATCTTATCGCACCTACATTGTGAATGCAAATTATTTTATTTGAAAATATCAAATTGCATACTTACTTTATTATGCAAATTATATTCACACTTGTTCATAGTTAAATTCCTATAGATAATTATTTAATTATACCCCACTCCTTGACTTTGCACATGAACCCTTCTCGCACTATAACTAATGGTAAATATATTAGTTATAAGATGTATCTAAGCACCATGCTTAGTCCTGCTTAGATACCTAGATGTATTAAATTGATTGTCATCGAATTTAAACATGAAACTTGATTTGGGTAGTTCCTGGAGGGAAGTGACTAATACATTGGTCTAAAAGTATTTTATGCTTATTAAAACCTTAAAGCTTGCTTTACCTATTTAGGCGGATGGTAAGAGGTGTTGATGTGGATGTAGCATGAGAATATTTGGTTTGTGGCAACACAGCCCAGATAATTCTAAGGACTAAATATTATGATGACTTCCCAATGTAAAACAGTGCAACCAAGAGTTTATAATAGGTATGACCTGGCCGACTAATTTGCATCAACCCAGTGGGGGTTACGCCATCCGATGACACATGATCAAGTGAGCGGGTGGAGGCCACTGACGTGAAGGTGCAAGAGGGGGCTTTTGGAGCTGGCGGATGTAGCTGCACAATAGTGAAAACCTTAGCGGGTGTGGCCTCACTGGGGAGATGTATTGTAAAGGGCTTGTGGTGATCTTATTGATTCGTATGTCTAAAAAATATGTGAAATATAATAAGTCGATTATCTCTTGTGGGTAAAGTGTACGACCTCTGTAGAGATAAACTATTTGAACAGCTGTGCCCATGGTCAAGGGCGGGCATGGGAAGTTACTTGAGTTAGTATCTATTTCTAAAAACTTTATGGGTGGAATAAAAACTCAGCGGGTGAATGTAGCCTTGAATTGATTTCCCATGAGTAGATGTAACCTAGTGAATATAATGAGCAGATGTAACCCATGGACATAACCCAGTGAATATAATGGGCAGTTGTAGCCCTAAATTAGCATATGATGGAGGAAATCATGCACTGTAATAGGTGGATATAACTTGCATTACTATTATTACTGCATTCTCTCGAACAACTTTACAAAATCTATTTTTAGTTCAAACCGCTAATTCTCATGGAATTTCCTATTTGTTGTAACTTTCAAAATAATGCCATTAGCAAATAAAGAACCTCAAGCCTCCATTTGACAGCCTTCCATTTATTAATACTACATTCTGTGTGGTGGCTTGCTGAGTATTTTTATACTCATTGATATTCAATTACTATTATTCAGTAAGTAACAAGGAGAAAGCCAAGTCATGCAGTCATCTAAAGGAGTCAACAAAGCTGGAAGGTGATGAGGCCAAGAACTAGATCGCACACCCCAGTTAGTTGCCTGTGGGCATGTCCTAAGGGTCATAGATGTAGAGTTCCATTTCCACTGCTTTTAATGATTTCGGCCTAACCAGCCCATGTGTAATTTTATTACTGTATTACCTACGCTTCCGCAAGATATGATTATGATATACAGTAATGTATCTGTAAGCACTATCTACTGATCTAAGAAATAGTGTAATGAAAATCACAAAGATTCTAGATTGGCAAAAATCTAGGTCTGACAATGATCGAGGATTGTAAAGAGTAACTAATAATTAATTAAGCAAAACATCATCATGCAATGCTCATTAGGCTTATGTCTTTATTAAGGATTAACTTAATTAAGCAGATATCTTTCCTCAAAAACAAACGAAGCAACTATCTTCCTCATTAACGGTGTCATAAGGATATTCATTTAGAAATGCCTTTAATGAATTGACATACTTTTTATTACACATCTTTGACATAAATCTTGGAATTGAATATGATCATCTAAGGGCAGTCCCAATAGCTAATATATCTATAGCTTGTATCTATACCCTTCACATAATTTAGATACAACACAAGAAACAACCTCTCCATTCATTTGTTCCCCTTCTAGTCTAGTCAGTGTGTAAAGCTACCCTGTTTGGTGCAAGGACTGTGCAAGGCTATCTCGTTTGGTCTTATCATTGCTCAAAGTTGCCCAGTCTCCCCCTCGCCTGCTCCCTCACCTTGACAAATGTCAGTCTGTCCATGGAGTCCCCCCCTTGCCCACTCTCTCATCTGCACATATGTCACTCTTACCATGCCGCCCCCCTCACCCGCTGTGCTGCGTGTCGACAACGAGTTCGTAATTTCTGGTGGCAATGCACCAGGTTCTCCTTTTGCTTAGCCTCAAATACGGAGCTCTCGCAGTCACTCATCGCTCATCTCAAATGCATCTCGACCGCGGTGAGGATCGTACCCTTGTACTTGCCACAGAGGAAGGTGTCATCCATCGTCAACACAGGATGGCAGTACTTGAATCCTTCGATGCTCTGGCGGAAGGCACAGAAGACTCTATCAGAACAAAGTAATTAGGCCCTTGGTAGGATGCGGCTGCTCCTACTTGTTAATATATGTGCCAGGATTCGATTCTGCAATTTGATGGAACATTCTTGACACTAGGTCGTAGGCCTCCTCGTATGTGCCGTACATTTGCTCTAGATCATTCCTTTTTGCTTGCCATGCCTTGTGGTAGCTGACTTGGAACCCGACCGTATTGGCAACATTTGCTAATAGAATCTTCGGTGAAATAGAAACATCTGCCATGATGAGGTGGCTTATCAGTCTTACAACATACAACGACGTCACATTACGATGCCTGTGAAGTGGCTCAATAAGTACACATGTGTGATCCATCATCACCATTATCTGGAAGTCTGTGGCCACGCCCCTCGATTGCTGCGCACAAACCTTGCTAGCGCAAGATTTGTCCATATACTTGACAATGTAGGTGTCCTGGTTCGACCTTCGTACCCAATACATCTAGCTGATGCTGATAACATATCTAACAATGACCTGCTAGGCAGCGCTCTTATTAGGGAAATGCTGCCCTAACAAAAGAGTGTCTTCATTGAACCTCCACTATGCTTCATCTGGCTGTGGCAGAACTAGAGATGCCTTTGCGATGTCGTTAAGTCTAGATGACACATAACCACTATCGATGGTGAGAACACCACCAACCACACCCCCTGTACCACCATCTCCATCTTCCTCGCCTTCGAAGCTATCCGTCTACACATCCTCCTCCTCCTCACTTTCCTCTTCTCCAACCTGGTGGACAATGTACTTATGGTAGTCAATAAGGGCTACCCACCATCTCCCCATGCCTTCGTTCGACTTGAAACCCACAGCACGCCTCCGCAGGTCTCCATCGCCAGCTTGCTTGTCAGCATCTGCTCCAACCCCAACATCTACATCAGCACCTAAGCCCAACCCAGGCAGTTCATCAATAGGAGCTCCACCAGAACTATCTGTATTGGATGATTCCATCCTCTCCACAAACTGAGCATACACCATCGGCCTGGTGTATATTGTAGCAGTTGATTTGCACACAACATCCATGTAATTGGCCCACGACGCATCACTTGTCACCTTCACAAGTTGCCAAAAGGTGGCCCCTGCAGCACCTAGCATCGAGGCATACACTGCCTCAATGCGTAGCTTCTTTCTTGCAACAGCGTGATCAAACGTGTAGCGCACGCATCTCCGTAGCTCCGACAGGCCCATGTCCTTTAGACCCAGCGCCCGGATCACGGTCCGGTCACAACCAGATAGGTGCGCCTCATATGATCCATCGCGTATGAGCCGATCTCTATAGAACACAAATAGATCTTGTGGTGTACCTAAAACCGGTGCGTACGAAACCCAATTAATACATGACATCCACGATCATACCATCAAAAACTTGTATCATGCGTCATATTGTGTGATTACAAATTATTCAAATAATTAATTTACTGAATTACTTTAGTTTACCGACTATTTAGTAATATGTCGTGACTAATATTTAATCCTACGATTCAACTGCTTTTTGGACATGATGCAACTTTTAGCTTGCTTTGCTTACACATGCACTAAGAATTAAATGCCGCACATACTTAATATTTTATGTACTCTCGCTTATTATGTTGCATATCTAATTTTAAATTAATTTTTTATATACAATTATATTACACTACTATTTTATGTACTTTCGCTTATTATATTGCATACCTTATTTTAAAAATTACCATTACTTACCCTAAGTAACCCTTGTTACTACTGACATTTACAAAAACTACATGTTGCAATCCTTTACAGCAAACATGTATTTCATATTAGATATAGCGACATATCGACGTTTACCTTATTCCTAACTCAAATGTTGTTTCTAAACGGTACCGCTTTGTCATGCTGCTACTACTCTACTCTTATTTTACTACTACTGTTCCACACTAACAATCTACCGCACAGCTAATTACATGCTAATTGCATTGCTACAACTGTACTGCAAGTGCAAGAAAATTACCTTCTTTTGATGATTGCAGGCTGATCTACAACTTTCGTAACTACACCACCTTCAAACTCTGAATGAACCAGTGCAACTCTCTCGGTTTACTGGAGTTTCTTTGGCTGGACCAACGAAATGCTTCACAATGGCAACGTGATGTGCGCAGCTGCCATTTTATTGCCCAATGAGTGCACTACATACACAAGGGGTAGGGACACGCAAAGAGGACGAGCTGACGTATGATGGCAAACACAGCATGCTGAGGGGGGGGGGGCAAAAACACGCAACACTACGAATAAACCATACGAATGCGGTAGGGAGGGCCGGGAATCTTCGGTGGCCCAAAAGTGCACAGCACTAGGAATAGGTCATTTAGCGAATACGGAAAGAACCGAGGGAGCATATCCGCACTTGGGCAGCGCGGGAAATGCCCAAGGAATTTCCTCGCTACCCGACCACGGAGTAGGGCAAATCCATGCCCGCCGACCGTAGCTTTTGGTGGGCCCATGCGCACGCACGAGCAAGTGAAATGCCGCGGTCGTTGGCCGCTTGTTCGCGTTCCCTGGCCACGGAATTGCTAGGCGTCACCAACCGGTGGTTTCATTGTCAAGAAGGGGGCCAAAAGTGCAAAACCACAACACTAGGAGTCATATTTATAAATAGAGTGCTACAGGGAGCCAGAAGTAAAAAAAAATCCTCTAAGCCTACCGTTTGTTACGGCTTTGGCTTTTTGCCAGACATGGCAAAAATCAAGGGGTGTTTAATTGGGCTTAATAAGCTATGGCTTATAGCTTATTTTTATTGTAACTGGCTTATTTTGTACTGTGACTGATGGTTGCTTATTTAGCTTAATTAAATTTAAAAAATAAAAAATAAATTAGCCTATCACGTATAATATAAATGAATAAAGAAAAAAAATTCGTAAAAAATTCAAAAAAAAAAACGAAAAAGACGTGTTTTGAAGGCTCCTGACAAATAGCGGCGCTCATGCGTCAACGGCTGTCTTCTTCTTCGCTTCTCTTCCTTTTTCCTTCCTCTCCCCCAACCTCTCCTCTCCCCTCTGAATTCCTCACTTCTTCTTGCGTATGCGTGTATTACACACGAACATACTTTAGAAACTGAAAGTCAGAGGAAAGGAGTCACCTTTGATTTCTTTCTAGGTTATTTGGGTCCTTTCTTGAGGGGATTTGAGCCAAAGGAGACGATTAGCAATTGTTTTCTTGGAGAAATACAAGTTCTTGGAATGGCCTTTTCTATGCGTTTTTCTTGAAAGATTTATGTGAAGGAATTCATCTTTGATGCACTTTGTTAAGGAGTTGGGGGCTTGGATTGGATTAACCTTTGACTGTTCCTTGGGTGGGATTTTCCTGCTTTCTTGAAGAAATTGAGTTGTTTCTTGGGAGAATTGGTGGTTGGATTCTTTGATTTTTGCTCAGTTCTTGTACTTGGAAGGGTGGCAGGGGCACCTTCTATGGGGAGAATTTTGGTGCTTTTCTGAAGAACCGGGGGTCAAATTAGCCACCTCTGCTTCTTGATTTTTTTTTGGGAGGATTCGATTTGCTGGTTTCCTTGTGGAGCTTTGGGGAGAGAGCTGCCTTCAATCCTTTTCTTCTATTTCTCCATTGTATAAAACCACCAGATTGGAGTTTGATTCTTTCATGGGAAGGTTTGGCGTGACAGGAGCCATCTTTTGGTCATAAAGGTGAACTTGATCTAGGTTTCTCTAGGTCTGGAGTGAAAGGGGCCATCTTTTGGTCTTCCTTTCTGGTGAATTTGATCTAGGTTTCTCTAGGTGGTTCGGATAAAGGAGAAGTGGGGCACTAGCTTAACTCTTTTTGAGGAACGAGTCCAGTATAGTGAGAAAAATTGGCACTTTTGTGCTTTCTTTTGGGAGGATTGTGGTCTGTTCCAAGAATTTGTGAGAAAGGAGGCAGTCTACCATTTTCTTTCTTCGGGATCTGCTCTTCTCAACCTTGCAGATTCAAAGAGGCTAATGGCAGTGAGTAATTCATTTCTGATTTCTTCATTCTCTCATACTTATTATGTTCCTAGAGCTGGAGAAATCTTGAGTTCTTGATGTCTTTGTCCAGAATAATATTTGTATTTGATGGAAGGTATTTGTATTTTTCCCCCCTCCCATGTTAGCTAATTAACTAGTTACAAACGAATTTTTTTCTTAGAAGACTACAGTTACAAAGGAACTAGTTTAGAAAGATACCTTTTTTTCACCTTGCCTTGTTCAGGTTGGAGTGATTTTAGACATTTCATGTTTAGGGCATGCTTTTGTAATAGTTTTGATTCGGAACATTTCTAACTGGAAGCCACGGGGAGGCATATAGAGACATACTGATGAATGAGCAATGTACTTTACTGGTAACCAGTAAACCTACCTTAGTCTGCTTTTTGTGGTAACTGTTTCTGCTACGTATGCTAGGCCTACTTTATGTTCTAGGTGATGTTTTTAAGATTGATGGATGCAAATGCTTTATCAAAGAGGATACTAATCCTTTTGAACTAGTGAACCACAAAAAACTAAAATTGACTATTTGGTCTTGATCCAGATTAATCACATGACCTATACCAATGTGAATCACTGAATCGCCATCTAGTTATACATTGCAAACTACTTTTTAAAGCAATTCCCCTTATCATGTAATAGTTAATTATTCTTCTTTTGTATGGGAATCTACCAATCAGCATTGTTGTTGAAATGTTCCAGAATTTACTATTTAGGTATTTCAGTTCTAGTTATTTTAGAAATAATAATCTCCTGACTATTAAGTATTATTAAGTCATCAGTGTAGTTTGGGATGTTCTGAAATCCTTTTTGTCTTCAGAAGTTTTTTTCTAAAAATGCTAAATCCTAATAACAGATCGATTCTTATTTGCATGTGAGTCATAATCATAGTCCTCCAGAAAGTGGTTAAGATTTACTAATTAATCTGGTTTAAACAGCAACCTGAAATTCCTGCATTTGGAGACTGGGAAAACACTGGCAACACCCCTTACACACAGAAGTTTGAGGATGCACGGAAGAACAAGAAAACAGGCATTCCTTCTGATCAAATTGATCCAAGACGTCACCCCGAACATCCTCGCAAGTCACCTTTGCATCCGTCGGCATATACACCTGATAATCGAGACCAAGGTCCAAGGAATCCACCACATGGAAGAAGACCTGAAACTGATCCCCATCACCGGGAGTCTGCACCACGAAGACATGCAAATCCTCAGCGGGAACAAGGGGGGAATGCTAGTGCACCGAGAAGCCCTTACAGGCCAGTTGCTGGGTCTGCTTCACCAAGCCAACCAAACAATCCATCAAAGCTGAAGCACAGGTCAGCTGGAATGCAGACTCCAGAAAGGAGGGCTTCGTTAGAGGGACATGGCCAGCATACTCCTGGAAGGAGCAGAATAAAGCAGAGTGGCCGAGGCTACGAAGTAGTACCTTCTAATCCCTGGTTTCTTATTGGTCCGGAAATATATGTGGGTTATAAGTATCTGTGGAGTAATGAATTGTTGCTTTTGCATTTCTGAATCCAGCCTGAAGAGGAAGTGGCTGTTCCACCATTTGGTGAGTGGGATGAGGCGAACGCAGCATCAGGCGAAAAGTATACTGGTATCTTCAACAGGGTGAGGGATAATAAGTTATCACCTAACTCTTCTACCAGGCAACCTTCATCTACTAAACGCACCCAGGAAAATAAGGTGCAACAGGTATGTAAAAACTGCTCCCAAGTAAAATGTTTTCAGGCTCTGCTAGCGTTGGTCTGCTTTTATCTTTGTTTGACTTCTGACTTCCCGCTGCATACCACTTAAGGAAATTGGAAATAGTACCTGTTTCCATAAGGGAATTGGTAGCTTTACTCATGTATTATATCCAATAGATCATGCATGATAAAACCAAATAGAAATATACAATTTGGTTATAGAGTTCTGTGGCCATCAGCAAATAATCCTTTTTGTGCTTGGGCTAATACTCTGGTTCTTAGACTGGTCATTGCAGTCATATCACATTTTCCCACAACACTTCTAATGGGACAAAAAGGACTTAGAAAATGTGCAAATGCAAATGACACAATTAATCAATCACTACAAATTGGGTAGTCTCAACCATCCAATTTGTCCAGCCATGGTGATGTGTAACCTTACTCTTGACTGTCTAAACAATGAGTACTTTTTTTATAGAGTTGGTTCTGGATTACCTTATCTTGAGTTGTATGATCTTAATATTATTAAAAAAATGCAATAGTACTTCATCACTGGTGACCTTCTCATTTACTGCACCCTAGCAGATGAATTGGTAACCTTTTTGTGAACAAGTTTTTTTGGCAAATAATAAATAGTGTGGTTGTCAACTTAAATGTGTAAGTTGTCCAAATTCTTAAATGATTAATCATAATCATATATGTTACATAAATAAAAAAAAATAAGATACACTCTGTGCAATTAGCTTCATCTTTGATTTATGGGTAGAGCTCATTACTTTGGAGTTTGGACTACTCTTCTTACTGATATGTCAGTGTCAATCACTACATTTTGCATAAAAGGTACATAATTTATGTCCATTTCTTTGAATTGAACATAGTACTATGATCTGAACTATCTCAGAATGTTAAATTGTGTTGCCTCTAATTCCTTCGGATGAGTGAATTAAGCTTTAATTTATCCAGAGAGATAAACATGAAAACCTGTAATATTGAGGTCTAGTCGCTTTAATGCTCGGCACAAGTAGCATAATCTGTTTCTGTTTCATACTCTACATGATATTTCTGAGTTATTTTATGCATTGACTGACCTTTCTCTCTTTCTCCAGACATGCCCTTGCTGTATACTTTGAGAAAATGGTTATATGATCACCGAGATTTCTGGAAAACTTCCTGGGCTACTTGTGGATCAAATTGTTGTTCTTGTGAAGAATTTGTCACTCAACTCTTTCTTCCTGTATTACTTTTCATGCTTATTACTGTTGGTGGAAGTATGTATCTGTACTTGAAATTTTCTATCATTTATGTTCTTCGCTTATCTGAATACATAGGACGCCATATAGAATGAACATATATAGTGTGGAGCCAGCAGTTTTCTTTCTGATAATTAAACATTTTTAGAATTGCGTATACAGTTTCCAGATTGATTATGGATATACTGTCAGCTAGGGTGTGCAAATATATGGATAGCTTGTCAGCTACACGGTGCTTCCTTGCTGTTGCATTAAAATCAAGTACATATTTTTAATAAGCTATGATTAGATCTCATATGCTCCTGGTCCCTCGTTAAATCGCTGCACACCACTGTATGAAAAACTCAAACCCAGTTTTGTTTGAAAGAGCATAGAAGCACATTTTTTTTCTGTTTGTCCTTTTGCCGTTGTTTCTAGGTAGCCTTGTTCTAAAGGATAATGAAATTATGAGATTTGTAAATATTAAATACTGTTTCAGTATAATTTGCATTTTGCTTGACTTAAAAAACTTAAATTGCCACAAACTAGCAAAGCAAACTAACAGCATTTGAAGTATCCTCAGAAAAAAAAGTATAATTAATCCAGATCAATATTAGGAACAGTTGTATAAAGTTCTATGCTTTTTTGCTTCACAGATAAGGTAATCTGGGAATATGTTGTGACAATAGGGGAAACATTAGAAAGATTCAAAATTTAGCTGCCTGTTCAACAATCTGTTACTGTAGGTATTGCCTCGGCAAATATAATCTACTTTGACCATTACTTGATGGCATACTGTTCTCCAAATCCTCCTTGCACGGGCTGGAGCGGCTGCTAGAGCTAGCGCTACCGTAGCTTCCTTATGGGCAGGGAACGACTGAAGACCTTCTCAACCTCAGTCGCTTCCATGTTCAGCTGATCCAGCAGCTCCATCTCCTCCTTGCTCAGCCCCTGCAGGAAGTTCCTCACGTCCTGTCTCACCTCCCTGAGGCCATCTTCCAACCCCTTAAACAATGCCGCCTCCTCCTCCTCCAGCTCCTTGACCTCTCCCTCGATCTCCCCCTCGATCTCCCCCACCTCCCTGACGATGGTCTTCTCCCCTTCCTCGACGGTCCTCTCGATTCTCTCCGCGAGAGGGGGCTCAGGACCACAGGCGTTGTCCGTCCTGATGAACGTGGAGAAGTCCCTTCCGATGCTTTTCGCCGCCCTTTCTAGCTCAGGTACTGCCGTTTCAGGTAAAACTTTGCTTCTTGTGTACAAAACGGCGCCACCGTATCCATCCCACGCGTCGTTTCTGCCGCGGTAGTATACAAATATATAGTCATCTTCCTTGTTCTCTACTTTGGATGAGATGATGTACCTACAGTTCAGTAATTCTTCAGTTCATAGATCTGAAGCGCGACAAAAACAATGGCAATTTTACTGGGGGAAAGAAGGGGGCATACCAGTCATCTTGATAGTGCAGGTACTCGTTGTCGTGGTTGTAGAGTATTGCGGGCTGCGAGGGGTCCTGCACGAACCGCTGTGTGGTCGACCTGGTGAAGAAGCCGGTGTCGGGCGTGCGAATTCTCCATGTCAAATTCGCGAGAAGCTTGTCTCCCTCGACGCGGAACTCGTGAAGCTGGCAATCGAATGTGTCGAAAGTGGGATTCAGGCCGCTCGAGATGTACCACTTGCCGTTGAAATCCGCCATGTCGAAGTCCATGACAAGGGCAGACGGATCGGGGACTGGGAACTCGCCGACGTCAGACTTCATCGGGACACATTTCTTGCGCGAAACGGCGCACTCGTTGAATTCGTCGACCACACCGTTCTCGAACAGATCCCCACATTTGATCTGTGTGATGGGAAAGCACAAGATTGATTACCTCTGTGAGAGATCGACCTGAACCAATGGTTTCTGAAAAAAATAGGGATTACCTGGCATTCGGTCTCGTCAGGTCGATTATTGCACGTATTTAAGCATGCTACGTTTGCCGCACAGGATGGGTTGGCTATGCATTTAGCCAGCTCTATTCTGAAAATCGATTCCATTTTTGTTTAGGTAAGAAACATGTGGATACAACAAATCTGCAGAACAAAAAAGTGCTAATTGTACTATGCATAGGCAGTTATTAATCGAACTTGCGGAGTGCTTTTTAGTTGGCTTAAACCGAATCGGCCATACTGTCAATGCTACAAGTCCTGGCAGTAGATGCAGACGTATTCAGACAATGGTAAGCTCGTTTTGTCGCTGGACTTCAGCTAAGCAAAGAAAGCACAACATCTGATGGAATGGAGCAAAGTTGTGGACTCCCATGCCGCAGATGCGTACTGTAAAGACTCACCTGCATTCCTTGAGAAGGCAGGTGCATGTCTTGAGAGCATCGGTGGCATCAGCAGAAGGGACTAGCAGAACCGCACACGCCACCAGCCCTGTCACAGTGACCAGCTGCGACTTGCTCCACTTCTTGATGCTACTGAAAACATCTGATACTTGCAGCACTGTGTGCACCTTAATCTGTCGAAGAAAGGGCAAAATCCTGCTGTTCTTAGCAGTAGTATAACAAGAGGTGAATCGGACATTCGCACCTGGTACCAACAGATGAGCAGTATCGGTGATCACCTCGGAACGAGTGATCTTGACGTGGAGGTGATCGTTCCTCCGCGGATTTGCTCTCACGCGGCAGCACGGGTGGAACCTGACACCACTGTGGCTCCTGCCGGCTGTCCCCCTAGATTTGGGACCGTGGAGAACGCTGCTGGAGCCTTCGGTTAGGAAGACGCGATTCGCGCACTGCCGCGACATCATGTCCCGTAATCTGCATTCCGAGAGGAAAATTTCTGTGTGTCAAAAACCACAAGAATCCGAATCAGAGTGGAACAGAACAGCCAATGGAACAGGGCGAAGGCATCTTCCTGCACAACCAGTTGGTCACACATGCATCTCTCAGTGGTTTTGCATAGGTCTTATTTATATTTGCTTTTAAAAACTATTTTTCTATAGTAAATAGCTTTTCTACTATACTTAATTTTTAAATAAGATATCTTTTTAAAATGAAATCTGCTAATCAACTATAGCATACACTACAGTAATTTCATTTATATTGATCAAAATTGCATGTGAGTTTCTCTCTCTGTACAGTTATTTGTAAGCTATTACTATTTATAAGCTAAATCTAAAATACATGAGCAAAAGCTAATGAACGGGCTAAGATTGGTACTACCGCCTCAGCCAAGAACTGCACTACTGATGCACAAATTAAACGAGATCAATCGTATCGAGGAGGCGTGCGAACAAGACAAGATCAAACGAGAAGCGGCGAGAGGAGACGAGGTTCTGCGCAGGATCAAGAACTGATCGAGAACCGAACCTGAGCTGAGTTGCAGTGGCGCCCCCAGTGGAGCGAGGGAGGGGAGAGCTAGCCAGCACTGGAGGCGCGGCCTCTCCTCTGGGTGGAGATGGAGATAGGAGGAGAGATGGATAGCTCGCTTGACGCTTGGGTTAGAGAGAGGGGGGCCTTCGCCGACGTGTGGCGTGGAGCACCAGTACGTGGTGGTGGTGGTGCGCGCGCTTATCGGCGCGGCCGCGCGGGCTAGCCGGAGCTCCGATAGCCCCAAACGGGTCGACGAGTCGCAAGGGCGGGATTCGAAAACTGGCCAGCAGGCCGTTTCACATTCGGCCCTCTTCTTGGCTGGCTTTTGGCTAGCGCAAGCCTTTTTGTCCGAACAAACCAAAATTAATAAATCATAATCTAAAAGACTGATTTGATAAACTATTTTAAAATAATAATAGAGAAACCATTTCATTTTGATAAAAGCTATAGAACATAAGTTATAAATTATATAGTGGATTCTTTTAGACTACAGCTTATAGATTTTGGTTTATAACTTTTAAATTATGGCTATTCATAAAAAAAAATATAAAAAGACATTAATATTTAATTTTAATTAATATAGATAAATTTAATATAATATCTACTATAATAATTTATGTATATATATATTATATTAAAAAATACACTATTTAATAATCAGCTACTGTAGCATAGCATAGACCAAAATTACAAGCATAGAAGAACCCACGCTACATTGGGCCTTGGTTCTCCTCTCCCCCATTTCGAACCAAGTTTCGAGGCGGGAGAGCGCGACAGGGAGGAGAGGAAGGGGGCTACGGCCATGGCGGAAACCCTAGCCCTAGCCCCGCCGCAGGACCCCGAGGCTCTCCTCGACGCGGCCGCCGTACGAAGTTGCCCTCCCGCCGTCCCCTTTTGAGGGGATTTCCGGTGTCGTGTTTTTAGGTGGCTTTGCAGTGGATGCGTGGGACTCGAGCGCTGCTGCGCTGGGGAGTGACGGTTTCGGTAAGTTTGCCGGTTCTTGGTTGTTACTCTCTGATTCCATTTGATTACCGTGGTTGGTTATCTCTTTTTTTTTTTAAATTGTCCGTGGTTGCCTGGTTGGTTATCTGTGGCACATCATACCAGCTTCAGCTCAAAGTCTATAGCTTGTAAAATTTTTGCTCTTATGTTTAGATTTTTATGTCTAGATTTTTCTTTACCATGGTTTGGTACTATTCGGTAGTATTGCTCGGTAGAAGTTACTAGTTCTTGTGAAGGTTTGCTTTTCTTGACTCCTTGCTTATATGGCATTGCGGATTGCGATTGTTCCCTCTAGATGCATATATGGAATGGTTGAAAAAGGAGGTAAGCTTGGCAGAGGAGGAGAACCAGAAGTTATCTGCTGAGATTGGTGTCATTGGAGAGACATCATCGATAAGTTATTTCTCTCAAGTTTATCTTGTTTAAGCTTCTGCTAGTTGGTGCTGATTATCTAAGCTAGTAATAAACGCTATGTCGTAATTAACACTATGTTATTTAGATACGATTCAGCTGGATGCTGATATTGAAGCATTTGAGTCTTCATTGAAGAAAATTGATTCAGAGGTTGTTCTTGAATTCTTGACCCTTTATTCAACTTTACTTCCTTCCTAGATCACTATTTGATAACTTGCTAAACTATTGTTTTGGAGAAAGATGTTGCTGCACTCAAATGGAAGGAAAAGTAAGGTTTAATCCCAAAATTTTCGCAATAGATGAATATAGACCTGAACTGATTTTAATCCCACAATTGTAAAATTGTGTTGATTTTCGTCTCTGGTCATCTTGTCAGATTTAATCTCATGTATGGCTGTTTGAGCTGTACAGTTTTAATCTCAAGTAGTACATGGCTTCAATTTTCATTCTATTGTTGGTGTTTGCATGTCACGTCGGATAGATCGATCTGTTTTTATATGAAACTAGCAGATGTTGTCACCAAAATCGCTGCAGTATAGCTACCCTATTTGCCACACAAACCTGAATGACGGTGCAGAGAAATGTCAGCAGTATCCATCTAATCAAGATTATACTGCTACCCATTAGGTTCTGTGGCTTCTGTCTGATAAATTATTGGTAGGAAGAACAATTGACAGAAAGAGAGCTAACATACCAATTACCAAAGTACTGACTACTGACATTAAGTCAAAGGATGAAAGTAAAAAAATAGCACATTTCAACTTTTTATGAAACTAAGTTCAAAGAAGTTCTTTAAGCTTCCTACTTCAAATTACAAGCTTGGATTTTTTGTTTGTAAGGATCTTAAATGCCGGCTATCGTGCTTATGTAATGATTTCACATGTTATCTACATTAACTAACTTTGAAATTGCCATTACATTACTTTTTTCACAAAATATTTACAATATTGCGTCCTCCTTGATGTAGGGTTTGAAACATTTGGAAGCAAATCCCATCGTTGGGTTATCAGTCTCAAATGATTCATGCAGAATCCAGACTAATGTTGACAAGGACTACAAGTATGAGGTGTGGTTATATGTTTTATTGATTGAAATGTTCCAGACATTGTGCTGTCTAAGTTAAATTGCCAAATGAAAGACAAATCAATGGAAGTTTTGCATAATACAATTTCGTGAAGGTAGCTTATGTAGTATTTCTCGAAGATATTTCATGCAAACTGTAGAAGCAATGTACTGTGTGTTGGTGGTGTCCTAAACACTTACCAATATAGGGTCTGTTCTTTTTGGCTGCGGCTTATGACTTTTGACTGAAATTTTTGAATTTTAACTATTTGCGACAGAGATTACAGAGAGAAAGATACTCGTTTGCGATTTTGGATGGTACAGATGTTAGGCTTTTAACGTGTACTATAATTAACTTGTAAATTTCATCTTAAAAAAAATACTCCATTTGAAAGTTAGGTAATGTAGCAAAAGCCAAAAGCCGTTTTGAGAAGCTAAAAAGAACAGGTCTATAGTCAACCTTTGCCACCTATTTATATTATGAAATATCTTCCTCAAACAAAAACACATGCAGTCATTCACACGCTCTCACACAGAAAGTAGTAACAATGATAATCACAACTGCATATGGAACATGGGTGTTCGTATTGGTTTCTACTGATGGTTTTTAACTGCGGCTGATGGCTTTTGGCTAAAAATAAATAGTAGCAGTTGAAAGAAGTGGTTTTTAGGAGGGAATGAGTGGTGCAAAAAGTGAGAGAGAGACGTGCGTGAGACGGGAGCGAGGGGAATGGGGTACGTGATGCACCTGTGACCCCCTGACTTATCCTCAGAGCGAGACAGGAGCAAGAGGAGTGAAGAAGCCACTTTGAGAAGTTAGGTATTCATATTAACTTATGGCTTCTCCAAGCAAAAGCCAGAAACAGAAGCCAATACGGACAGGGCCTAATACATATGCAGTAACAATTTTTTTATTGAGTTCTTTGTCTTTTTTTGGTTAGCTTGCATTGCTCTTTGTTGTTGAATATACCCCTTCAATAATTTCCTAGGCGTTGGAACTCGATCATCAAATAGAAAAAAGTAAGATAAACCTGAAGCTGTTAGAGAACCAAAATAGTTCGATGCAAAGGTATATTTTCATCATCCTCGGTTTCAGCATCCGAAATATTTTGCAAAACCTTCTCATTCCAACACTATGCTTAATTGCTTATCTTTGATTAAGTCATACATTTTATTTAGCTATGCATTCCTGAGTCTGGTTGTGAGCTCTTGGTTATGCTGCTATACACATCTTCATCTTTTCTGCCATGAACTCTTGATCAGTCTCCGGCTTGTTGCGCTCATGTTAAATGTGCATTTCTTGAAATTATTTTTGCATGCTCAGTCGGTTATCAGTTGATGACTGCTTTGCTGCTTGCTTGCTTTGCTGCATGCTCAGTCAGTCATCAGTTGAGATTATAAAGACAAGCATGATACAGTTGTTGGCCTCAATCATCATTCCCAGCTCGTTAAAATTTATTGTTGTGAAACTGCAGCTGTCCTATATTATGTTTTACGTTTTCTCTGCTTTGAAGACATGAATTTCTTTCTGACATCTCTACCCCTCTATACCCAGGGCTGAAGCAATGTGGCAACTTGAATCTATGTTATCAGAAGCAAATGTCTTAGACTTTAAAGACAATTGTCTCAGGGTGTTCCTGAAGGCACCTGTACTGACCTCTGAATGTGTAATTTATGGACAATTATTGGATTGTGCTGTTGATTCTTTTGTTTCAGACCATGAGTTGCTGATAGAAGTTTATGAAGGAACCACGGAACTGAAGAAAGTGCAGGTAATCTTATAATTAAATTTGTTTTGTCATTTTCTAGAAGAATTTCATCTCTGATGAGCTAACCATTTATAATTTTGCATCTGCCATAGATTTCCATTGTAATGCCTTCCTATGCATTGCCTGGAGATATTGCTGCATCTCACCATTTAAAATTTCCAAGAAAAAAGTGAATAATGACATGACACCATGACATAGGAGATAAGGAGATAATGACAAAAGTTTTCATTCTCGTGTAACTGAGGACCAGAAAAAGAGTATAGCCAATCCCAAGCAACTTGTGATCTGCTAGTTTGGGGCTGCAGCAACTTGTGCGATGTGAACTGTTGTTACAACCTATTTTTCTCACAGACAATGATCCACCCTGGTTGACACTCAAAACTTCATACTAAGTAATCAGTTGAATGCGAATATGCAATGGTACATAAAGTCTAGGGCAAGCTGAAACACTTTCTAGGCACCAAGTTTTTCTACCAGAGTTATGGTTCTTGATAACAACTTGACATGTTTTTACCTTTCAAAATCCACTTTTAAAGAACTGTGTCAACTATATATTGTCTGAGTTTATGTTGTTTTTTTTTCAGATCTTTCCTGATGATGTTTGTGTAGATGCATTGATTGAGAAGCTCAAGTCCTCCAGGTATGGTAGACTTTTACCTTCTCTCTTACTAAGCCTATGTTGTCACGGCGACAAGGCGAGGCGAGGCGCTCCGGAGGTGCCAGAATGCCTAGGCGCCTAGGCGGGCGTGATACGGGGTCGCCCGATCTTCTCGACGTAGGATTAGATACTCACGTGTAGCCTCTCGAATCGTAGCGATCCTCCGTTGCCAGTGCAAGAACGAACGCTCTTTAATTCGCAAGAACACACGCGCCGGACTCCACGACCACCAAGCGAAGCCCTATCGCGTTCCTAATTCCCAGCGGAAAGGTTGAACGATCTCGAATTGCAAGAACTTGCAAATCTTTCTATTGTGCTTTGATTGGCTATCAAAATCAAGATGCATGCACAAGTTTGCAACTTCCGTCACGTAGTGTGTTCACAAATCCAAAATTCATGCATGCCTTTTTCCGTCCAGGCATGCTCGTATAAATACGGCGGCGGCAAGACCCTCCCGCACACACGCGCATACATGGGCCTAAGGCCATCACGAGATGGGCTCACCAAGACAAACCGAAACAACGCTTTTGTAACAAAGAAGCTTAATGTTTGGCTAAGACTAAACTTAGTACACGCAGGGACTTTTCCTCTCCAACTTGGACCACATGCTCTTTAATCAATTTGCTCTTCATGACTTGGGTTCAACACATCTTCCCTTGATTCAAACCTAAGAGCAATTAACATACTAGATTTAGGTAGTATAAAACTCTCATTAATAGAAGGATTTATTTTAAGAAACAAATTCACCTGTTTATTTAAAAACTTGGCTCTCGCTCTAGTTATTGGACCTTTTGGTGCTTCATTAATATTTGGAGAAGATGACGACATGGTAGTATTAGGAATGTTCTCATCATCCTCCCTCTCTTGAGAAGGAGTCGTCCTCGACTCTGCATCGTCTTGTCCAAAGAATGGCGATAAATCAGCAACATTAAAAGTAGTACTTACCCCATAATCGTCTCCTGGAAGTTCAATCTTGTAGGCATTATCATTGATCTTGGCAAGTACTTTAAAAGGACCATCACCACGGGGCATCAACTTTGATTTACGCTTCTCCGGAAAACGTTCTTTGCGAAGATGTACCCACACTAAGTCACCTGGTTCAAACAACAATTTCTTTCTAGACTTGTTAGCTTTAGAAGCATAAGCACGTACCTTTTGTTCAATTACCTCTTTAGTCTTTTCATGGAGCTTTTTGACAAAATCAGCACGCTTTGAAGCCTCCATATTAGTACGTTCTTGTAATGGAAGTGGCATTAAATCAAGTGGCGTGATTGGTTTGAAACCATACACCACCTCAAATGGACACAGTTGAGTTGTAGAATGCACCGCCCTATTATATGCAAATTCGACATGCGGTAGACAATCTTCCCACTCCTTTAAGTTCTTTTTAATCATTGTCCGCAGCAGCATTGAGAGTGTACGGTTCACCACCTCTGTTTGTCCATCGGTTTGTGGGTGACAAGTTGTTGAAAAGAGCAGCTTCGTACCAAGCTTAGCCCACAAGGTCTTCCAAAAGTAGCTCATAAACTTGACGTCACGATCTGACACAATTGTTCTTGGCATTCCATGTAATCTCACAATCTCCTTGAAAAACAAATCAGCTACATGCGACGCATCGTCGCTCTTATGACAGGGAATAAAGTGTGCCATCTTAGAAAATCTATCCACAATAACAAAAACAGAGTCCCTCCCCCTCTTAGTCCTAGGCAATCCTAACACAAAATTCATTCTAATATCTTCCCAAGGTGCACTAAGAACTGGAAGTGGAGTATACAAACCATGTGGATTGAGTTTTGACTTCGCTTTATGGCATGTGATGCATCTTTGAACAAACCGCTCGACGTCTCGCCTCATCCTAGGCCAATAGAAGTGATCAGCCAACATCATGTACGTCTTCTCTCTTCCAAAATGTCCCATCAGTCCTCCTGCATGAGATTCCTGCAATAGTAGCAAACGCACGGAAGATTCTGGAACGCATAGCTTGTTCATGCGAAAAAGAAAGCCATCATGAATATGAAACTTATCCCACCCTTTCCCATCTGTGCAATTAGAATATGGTGTGGAAAAGTCATGATCGGAAGCATATAATTCTTTTAAACTTTCTAATCCAGGCACCTTTACTTCCAACTGAGTTAAAAGCACATTCTTTCTAGACAATGCATCAGCTACCACATTCTCTTTGCCTTTCTTGTATTTAATAATGTATGGAAAAGTTTCAATGAATTCAACCCACTTAGCATGTCTACGATTAAGATTAGCTTGGCCTTTCAAATATTTCAAAGCTTCATGATCAGAATGAATAACAAATTCTTTAGGCCAAAGATAATGTTGCCAAGTCTCTAAAACACGCACAAGAGCATATAATTCTTTATCATAAACAGGATAATTCAATTGTGCACCATGAAGTTTTTCACTAAAATATGCAACAGGTTTTCTTTCTTGCATCAAAACACCACCGATACCTATTCCACTAGCATCACATTCAATCTCAAAAGTTTTAGTAAAATCAGGTAAAACAAGCAATGGTGCTTCAGTCAAACATTTCTTCAATTCAGCAAAAGCCTTTTCTTGTGATTCTCCCCATTCAAAAGCAACACCCTTTTTAGTTAATTCATTTAATGGGGCAGCAATAGTGCTAAAATCTTTCACAAATCGTCGATAAAAACTAGCAAGCCCATGGAAGCTACGAATTTGACTAACATTCACAGGAGTAGGCCAATTTCGAATAGCTTCAATTTTAGATTCATCCACTTCAATGCCATGAGCTGAAACAACATAGCCTAAGAACACCACTTTGTTTGTGCAAAAAGTACACTTCTCAATATTAGCATACAATTGTTCAGTTCTTAGCACTTCTAGCACTTGTCTAATGTGTTCAACATGTCCTTCCAATGAGCGACTATATATCAAAATGTCATCAAAATACACTACCACAAATTTTCCAATGAAGAGTCTCAAAACATGGTTCATTAAGCGCGTGAATGTACTAGGAGCATTAGATAAACCAAAAGGCATCACTAACTCTTCATACAATCAAAATTTTATTTTAAATGTTGTTTTCCATTTATCACCATGTTCATTCTAATTTAATGATAACCACTATGCATATCAATCTTAGAAAAGATAATAGAGCCACTCAATTCATCAAATATATCATGTAACCTAGGAATAGGATAATGATATCTAACAGTAATATTGTTGATAGCTTTATAATTTATACACATTCTCCATATACAATCTTTTTTAGAAACAAGAATGACAGAACGGCACAAGGACTAAGACTTTCGCGACGTACCCTTTTTCCATGAGTGCTTTCACCGTTGCTGAATTTCCTTTGTCTCTTCCGGATTGGTGCGATGCGCGGCGGTTGGGAAGTGGAGCTCCGTACCAAGTCAATCGATGTTCGATTCCTCGTATGGGTGGTAGACCACGGTACCTCCTCCGAAAGACGTCTTCATAAGCCCTGTAATACTTGAGAAACCACACTAGGAAGAGAGGTTAAGTCATTAGTAGAAAGCAAAACATCTTTATAGAGTAACACCAAATGTTCCACTGTAGGCTCATCTCTCATCTCTTTCAAATCGATTTAGTGGCTATCATGACTAATTTTGTCTCTCCTCATCCTTTCTTTGTCCGCTCAATTTTAACTTGCGCTCTCATTCACCTTTGTGGAATCACACTCTTTTCTTTCTTCCTCTCTCATTCTCCACTTTCACTTCAACCTTGGGCATGTTATCACATATAATTTGAGAAGGAGTTAATGGTCGTAGCACTATTTCTTTATTATTCCACATGAATTTGTATTGATTAGTTCTTCCATCATGAATTACAGAACGATCATATTGCCATGGTCTACCTAATAACAAATGACATACTTCCATAGACACAACATCACATTCTATAGTATCGCGATAAGAACCAATCAAAGCTAACATCAATCAGATACCCAACATTCATTGAACCATTATTGTTTAACCATTGAATTTGATATGGATGTGGGTGTTTCTTATATTTCAAACCAAGTTTAGAACAAAGCTCTTTGCTAGCTAAATTGTGGCAACTCCCACCATCAATAATAACTTTGCAACACTTACCATCCTTACTCACCTGACCCGTGTTTGGAAAAGATTGCAGCGTTGTTCATGATTTGATTTTGCTTGCACACTCAACACCGCTTGTACACACAAGTATAGGACCAGCCTCGGGTCACAAACACCATCTCCATTCACCTCCTCTCCTTGTCTTTCCTCATATGTGTCACCAAATCTTCCACAATCAGCAAGGGCATCACCTTCCTCCTCGCTAGTAGAGTCATATTCACCATTTTCCAATAGCAACATAACCTTGTTATTTGGACAATCCTTTTGCATATGACCTCGTCCAAGACATTTAAAGCATTGGATGCCACTACTCCTTCCTGTAGAACCCATCAAGATGAAGGCGAAGGTGCTGAACTCTTCTTAGCAGTTGGTGTTGTAGCATTCTTCCCGCTTGGTGCAACACGTGTACTAGGAGCAAAACTTCCACTAGATTGATTAGCTTTAAAAGAATTGAAATGGGATGTGGGTTTACCTCCTGTAGGTGCTGAACGGGGTATGTAGGATGATGTTCTTGTTGCTCTCATATCAAGTTGCACTTGTCTCTCAGCTTTGGTCGCTTGATGCACTAATTCCACCATGTTGTTGTAAGGCTGAAATTCAGTTATGCGCTTGATGGAAGGGTGCAAACCAGCAAGGAATCGCGCCATTGTTTGCTCTTCTTGCTCATATACATTAGCTCTAATCATAGCCATTTCCATCTCTTTATAGTACTCCTCCACCGTGAGAGTTCCTTGCTTCATTTGCTGCAATTTATCAAATAAATCACGTTTATAATGTTTGGGAACAAACCTTGCTCTCATGTGGTACTTCATCTCTTCCCATGTAGTGATGGGAGGCTCGTCGTACTCTCTCCTTTGATTTTGAACTTGTTCCCACCATATGAGTGCATAATCAGTGAATTCAAGTCCCGCCATATGGATTTTCTTCTCTTCGGAGTAATTGTGTAGGCGAAACACTTTATCCACCTTGAGCTCCCAAGTGAGGTAATCTTCAGGATCATGTGTACCTGAAAATGTTGGCATAGTAAATTTGAGCTTACCAAACTTCTCCTCGTGTGGTCGACCATCGCCGTAGTGGTTACGGCGGCGGTAACCATCGTCGTGGTGAAGAAAGTCGTCGTCGTCGTGAGGTACTCCTCCACGGCCTCCATGTCCATGGCCCCTCCCCGAACCATGGAAACCGCCCCCTTCACCTCTCCTAGGTGGGGGTGGACGAACGGCATTGGCCACCACGCGATCTCGCCTTTGTTGATCTTCTTGACCACCTCGGGCAGCGGCCACTCCCTCACCACGTGGAGGAAGGGCAGCCCCAAGATGAGCATTTTCTTCTTCGGGTTGTGCCCGAATTGCTCGCATAACGTCGTTCACAATGTTCCCACGCAACACATTCATCTGTTGATTGATCTCAATGCGAAGATCCTGTATATCTGCTTTAAGTTCAGTCCGAAGACCCTGCATATCTGTCTTGAATTGTTCTCCCATTGCAGTAGTGCCAGCTACAAATTCTTGTTGCAATGTACTTCTCATTGCCTGATGTTGAAAGCGAGTCACCGGGGCATTAAGATCAACTTCATGCTCCTCACCATAGTTGTCTTCTCCACCTGACATGGTTAGATTGTGCAAAGAAAACACGAAGCAATAACAAAATATATGGGGGATTAGTGTAAATCACTCAATCTCACTCTCTTTCTTGCAAAAAGTAAAGTTCTCACCTTTCCGAAGTGAATTAAGGCCAATAAGAACTTACACTTGGTAGAAGCTTCAATGGCAACGTGATGATCAAGCGAATATAAGAGTGTTCACAATTGCACAACAACGGTTATTTAGTAGAGCTTGGTATGGAAGTGTATATCCTAGCAATCTGAAATTCTTGATGTTGTAAAGTTAAGTAATAATCCAAGCTAGAATACTTTGCCTAAGTGCTGATCCAAAGGTTTAAGTGAAGTGTATGAACGCACACGCAAAGATCAATGTGACTTAATGCAAACAAAGGAATGAGCTAAATAGAGGCGATCTGAAATTGAGGATTAAATAGCTCGTTTTGCACCAAGTACTAGGAGAGATGCTAGCCAATTGCAATAATATGAATATAAGGGCACAAGATTGCTCGAGAAAATAAATTACACAATCTGAATTTATAGACTAAGAACTCACCCAAATTCGGCCAATGTTTTTTTTTTGCTTTGCTTTTCTTTTCTCTTTCTTTCTTTTCTTTTTTTTTGCTCAAGAAGTAGCTTCCTTTTTTTTTAATCAACTCTTTTTTTTTTCAAAGGCCGAACCAGGTTTAATTGTTCTTTTGATTTTGCACAGGTCACAGATATTCAGAAAGGTGTAAAATACTCAAAAGCAGCCCTTAATGCAATATTCAACAGCTAGTCTCAATTGATGAAAAAAAAATATCAACCAGATTTTTTTTGACGCACTATAGCTCGACGCGAACGGTATGAAATCCTGAAATTACTGTAGCAGACCGTGCAATGTAGCAATCCTGAAATTACTGTAGCAGATCGCGCACTGTAGCAGCCGCGTGTTGCACTGTAGCAATCGCGTTTACTGTAGCTGCGCGCGGTACTGTAGCTTCGCGGAACACTGTAGCAACCGAGACTCTATAGCAATACGGCGATAAGAATTCAATTTGGCCAAACGCGATTGCAAACGACGGATTTCCAGCCGGCAAGTTTTGATTTTTTTTGACTTTATGTGGATACAACGAAAAAGCGACGCAAAGGAACACGATGATCAGCACCTAAACAAATTTCTAATGGATTAAAACCTAACAAAACTCACAAAAACAACAGATGCAAAAACTAGGGTTTGGATTTTTTTTTTTTTTTTGGTTGATGGACTATGGAAAAAATAAATCAATCTAAAACAAGGGTAAGAATCCTACCGAGGAAACCACGCTCTGATACCAAGATGATACGGGGTCGCCCGATCTTCTCGACGTAGGATTAGATACTCACGTGTAGCCTCTCGAATCGTAGCGATCCTCCGTTGCCAGTGCAAGAACGAACGCTCTTTAATTCGCAAGAACACACGCGCCGGACTCCACGACCACCAAGCGAAGCCCTATCGCGTTCCTAATTCCCAGCGGAAAGGTTGAACGATCTCGAATTGCAAGAACTTGCAAATCTTTCTATTGTGCTTTGATTGGCTATCAAAATCAAGATGCATGCACAAGTTTGCAACTTCCGTCACGTAGTGTGTTCACAAATCCAAAATTCATGCATGCCTTTTTCCGTCCAGGCATGCTCGTATAAATACGGCGGCGGCAAGACCCTCCCGCACACACGCGCATACATGGGCCTAAGGCCATCACGAGATGGGCTCAGCCCAGTACAAACCGAAACAACGTTTTTGTAACAGCAAGCTTAATGTTTGGCTAAGACTAAACTTAGTACACGCAGGGACTTTTCCTCTCCAACTTGGACCACATGCTCTTTAATCAATTTGCTCTTCATGACTTGGGTTCAACACATCTTCCCTTGATTCAAACCTAAGAGCAATTAACATACTAGATTTAGGTAGTATAAAACTCTCATTAATAGAAGGATTTATTTTAAGAAACAAATTCACCTGTTTATTTAAAAACTTGGCTCTCGCTCTAGTTATTGGACCTTTTGGTGCTTCATTAATATTTGGAGAAGATGACGACATGGTAGTATTAGGAATGTCCTCATCAGGGCGTCTAGGCGATGATTAGACGATGGTAGAGAAAATAAGAAAATAGGATAGTTTATACTTTATAGTTAACAGTTTGACACATGTGTTACTGATACCTCACAAATATATAATTTTTAAAGGAGTTGTGCAGACTTTGTTGTATTTGCTAGAGGGCGAAATGGGAATTTCCCATTTGATAAGAGAGAGACAGGGTGGGGCCCACCTGTCGGTGGGCCGACCGTGAGACAAAAGGAGGAGCCCTGCTCTGACTCGAGCCGAGCAGGCGGAGAGGGCGCCCGAGTGGGCGATGGCGCAGGCGCTCCAGGCGGCGGCGCGGCTGGCATTTGGCAGGCCCGGGTCTCCCATGCGGCCGTTCTCCCCTTCGGCCCATTCTCCCGTGCGACGTGGTCTCCCTTCCCCAAGCGACCTGCTCTCGATCCGTCTTGTGCGGGCGTGGGTTAGCTCGTCAGAGGCGGAGGCACGGAGTCGGGGCGGAGGGACAAGGTGGAGGCTGCGGGGAGCCGGGGATGAGCGAAGACGCCGGATCCAGAGGCGGGGACGAGTGAAGATGCTGGATCCGGAGGCGGCGGTGCGGAGTCGGGTAGGAGGATCGGAGGCGGAGGCGCGGCCGCGGAGTCGGGGCGGAGGGGGCGGGGAGCCGGGGACGAGCGATTCTCCTCTAGGCAAGCGGTTCTTTCTCACTCCCTTCCATATCTCACCCCTTTTAACAGCTTCTACTCTTGGCGGGCGCCGCATCTCCACGCCTGGAAGCTCTAGTCGACCGCCTAACTTCGAAAAACTAGACGCCAATCCCTAGCGTCCACCTTGAACACCTAGGCGTCGCCTAGGCGACGCCTTAATAACATAGTACTAAGCTTGCTTGCTACTCTTCCTTAAAAAAGGTTTGCTTGTTATTGAAACAATGTATAACCTATGTTATCACTGAGAGGTAGATTCGATGTTGGTTTCCATTCTCTTGTGCTGTTTGCAGATACAATCCACAAATCACAATAATGTGAATTGTACTGTATTATTTACTTTCAGTTTTCCTTCTTTATCTGTTCTTAAACAAACATGTTAACTGCTTTTGTAGAGAGATCGTTTCTGCTCCATCCTTTGGATGGCTCATTCGGCAATTTCAACACCACATCATAATCAACACTCTTAAGACGATCTTTGGTGAATGATGCTAATAACTCCAGGTGAGATAATTCTTCATCTGCTAGCATTGTTCTAATAATTTGTTAGGAGTTTGTAAATATCTAACTGTTGTTGAAACCAGTAGATGCAAGGAACCTGTGCTCTTCAATCTTGTTCCTTGTAACTGTGCAATAGAGACATAGTACTCCTTGTGTTTTGTTATTGTGTGTGTTCTGTCATTAATATTGGAGATATTTACTTGGCACTGTTTTCACCAATAGATTTTTTTAGCAGACAAATAGATTTATTAGGAATAGATACTACAATTTAATCATTATTTTACTGACTATTCTGGATGTGATAATTACTAGTGTCCTTAAGCGAGAAATTATATACATTGATCTAGACAATCATTGAAGCCAGACTCATGTGGTCCTTACAAACTGAGGCAAAGAACTAATTTTAGGTAGTCAGCATGGATAATATACGCGCGCACAATTTTGTTTCTTTGTTCAACTTTTAAAATATTGGGCCAACCGCATTCTGTTTTCTTGCAGGCATTCTTTTGAGTACTTTGACAAAGATGAGACAATTGTAGCTCATTTGGTTGGTGGGATTGATGCCTTCATCAAGATATCTGCAGATTGGCCACTGTCGTCCTATGGTCTGAAGTTAATCTCAATCTGCAATTCCGAGACTCAACCAGCAAATATAAGTTTAAATTTACTTTGCAAGACCAAGGTAAAAATGGTTACCTCACTTGGTTTAAAACCAATGCTAGTATTCAGTATCTATATTGCCGTAATATACATGAATAATGCAACCCTTGGGTAAAACCCTCTGAACTGCTAGAAATTCTCTATAGAATATCATTTCTTTCCACATGATGCATAGTGGAATTAATTTAGCAAGTTTTAGAATAATTCTGCTAAAAATGTCTGATTCAGAAGTCTCCAAACATAATTAGTTTTCAAAATCTGGGCCTGGCCTGGAGGCAAGTCAATAATAGTTATCATCGCAAAAAAAGGAAAATGTATGGAACTAGGAATACTGTTGTACACAAACTTTTAATCTTTATAACAAATGGGGAACCTTGTACTTTTTTGCGATTGTACAGGCAATAGGGCAGATCTAGCTTCTAGTGGTGTGAAACCACTAAAATTCTACTAAAACTAATTTTGGCCTTTTGGGTCACCGGACTATGAGGAAGCTTAAATCTGAAGCTAAGGTGGTTTGTTTGGGTAGCTGTGTCCTTAGTCTGGAAGCTGAAGTCTGGACCTCAATCAACTAACCCTTCTGACCTCAATCAAACAACCCTTCTGGAATCAGCGGGTAGACCAACATGGCGTAACCTATAATTACAAGTATGTGGCATGATTTAGTTAGGTGCGTCGTCCCATCCTCTAATGGCATGGGTGCACCTGTTGAGGGTCTGTCTATCATTCGACGCATGCATGATGGATCGTCTGCTGCACACTCACATTTGTTTGTCATCGAAACTAGCGAGGTAACCAGTGTTCTTGGTATTTTGGGTGTTAGGAACTGGCCAACGGGTTGAAGCTTCAGACTCGTCGATATCTTGTAAGATTTGTGGATGCTGTTGAAGAGATCCTGGTTCGAGAGATGCAGTCAGGTATCCATTTCTGGTTAGGATCATGCCTCCCATCGCCTTGATGGCAGGACACGTTTTAGAGTATCCAGCTTTGAGTATCGGGTGACCTTGCTGTAACTTGCGCTAAGTGCAGACCTCGTGTCGTTCGGTAATGTGTGCGCACGAGGCATTAGAAGCATGAGAAACATAATATGATTTAGGCCTTGTTGGCAAATTAGTACATGGCTGCGTGCAAGTCTGAATCATTGAAGAGTCGGACCATTGATTGTGTAAAATGCATGGATCGGCCTGTGTATCTTCTGATTCTTTCCACCAAACTTTGGAACGGTATTCTCCGAAAAGGCTGTTCTTTCGAGTGACACTGAAATACCACGCGAGCTGTTGTGCATGCGATAGTTCCTGCATCGAGTAAATTGACTAAGCTCGCTAAATGCCGTTATCTGTTACTTGCAAATCTTGCCAATGATTGCCAGACCATAGTAAACTGCCTCCATGGACTAACGACTATCAACAGCTGCATCCAGAATGTCACGAAAAACTTTTAATGGTGCAAAGCAGACGATCTGTAGCATCTACATTTGCTTTAGTTGAAAGGCAGTTCAGACATCAACGGAGATGAACACAGTGAACTGAACAGAACAAAAATTTCAAGATCAAAGCTACAGGAATATGTTATACAATCAGAACACGAACGGTAACTTAGATTACTGTTATACAATCTCCATTATTACTTTGAAACTTATACAAGTCCTGTAAACCTCGAAGTTCACATAAATCCCATCATATATTCGATACAACAAAAGTTCACTCAGCTGCAACGTAGCCCGTCATGGCTACGGCCAGCGTCTCACGGAAGTTCCTCACCAGACAAACATTGTCATCCAACTTACGAGACAACAGATATCTTACTTTGACAAGAGGGATGGATAGGTAAATGCATTTTATCCTGCTAGATAACCTAGATTGTTTTCTTATAAAGAACCCCGCAAGTGGAACCGATATAGGATGTGACCTTGTTGCTTCGCGTTCTTCGTTAAAGCTGCACTTTGCGATCATAAACCCAACTGAAAGAAATAACAGGCGCCTGCTTTGCCCTTGCTTGCGCTCTTTCGTCCAGCCGCCTGATTCTTGGTGCCAAGGTGCAGACAAAATCTTGCGCCCGTCTCCCTTCAGCAGATAGCCCAGTGAGACTTGAAACTTTCCACCTCTGGACCAAGAACTCAAGGATGTCAGCGTAGTCTTTCGCAGTGTAGACGCCCAGCCTCTGCGCTACTGAACTGAAGTGTTCGAACAGGTTGTCATCCTTGCCATCATACATGAGATGAGCAGGCATTGAGATCTTCTTCCTCATCATGTCAGCAAATGCAAGCACGGTGTAGTCAGGATCAATCTCAAAGAGCTTCTCAACTATCTTGGTGTAAGCTGTCTCATGGCGCTTCTCATCAGCTGCTATTGTACCACATATCTGAGCCAGTTTAAGGTCCCCGTACACCTTGGCATGCCTTGCGGTATTGCCATGAGATATGAATGTTGCTCTCTCTTGAAATGATGTGTAAAGAAAACCCAAGTAGGGATTATTCTCAGTTCCTGGATCCTGAAGAAGGTAGAAATAAGAGTAGAAATTACGTTCATAACAATGTTCATTCAAGTATCCAAAAGCAATAGCACATTAGAATTTATGAATAACCACATCATAGTTTTTTCAAAAGGAGATCAGTCAGCTAACTGTCTTCAAAAGCAAAAAAAAAAAAAGATTCTCTACATGCACAACAGAACTGTTTGAAATGGATACAACATAATATGGCGCATATATGCTGATCCATAAGTTTATTGGCTTGTTACAATAATGGCACTATCTACAACCACAACAAGGTAAACAGTGGTTTGTTAATTGAATAGCACTCATTTGTTACATGCAAGTGTTGTTTTTGAGAAGATTGGTGACTTAACGATTAATTGAAAGTTAGAAATCAAAACTCTCCAGCAGCAATAAGATTATTCACGTTAGCAACATAATGATTCATTGAAAGGAAAAAGGGATGCCATTGCCCTTAAAAGATAGATGGTAGTTCTTACCATTCCAGAACCAATCAGGTATTGTATAGTCTTCTCAATTTGTCTCATGTCAACACGTCCTGTAAGGTACATATACTTGTTAAGAAGATCACCGTGCCTGTTCTCTTCAGCGGTCCATGCTCTTGTCCAAACAGCCCAGGTGGTTGGACTTGCACCAGTTTCATCTCGGACGCCATCAAGGGTGTTAAGCATTGTTTGATAGGTAGGAAGGGCTTCCTCAGTAACCATGTCACCAACTAGGCAAACAAAGTAGTCATCAGGGATTTCCTTTGCCCGCTCCCTCAGTTCTTTTACTTCATCATAAAACCCTTCAGAAGAAGGGTCCGGTAGGAAGTCCTGTGGCTGCCATGACTTCTCAACTGGCTTCAGGAGGTTCAAGAGGTTGTCCTTGGCCCAAGGTTGAAGTGAATCGAAAATCTCCCACTTTTGGGGTGGCAGTGAATGCTTGACTTGGAGATGCACCTCACGTGGAGGAGTATAGGGCTTTTTGGCAGTTTTGACCCTAGGAAAAGCAACACAAGTAATTAAAAAAAGGGAAAAGGTGCATAGTGTAATAGATATGGAAGTAGTTGGCAAGGAAATAAATTCAATAAAGCATTACAGCTCGAACAAAACAATTCTATGCAGGTCACAAGAAATTATCTGCTACCAAATCTCTAGAATGGGAATTTCCACACATTTCTTGCAGCAAATTTACAGTATCCAAGAAAATACAACAAAACATTTTTTTACACTACGGTGAGGAAATGCTTCTGATGTTTCACAGATATTTTAGCTCAAAACAGTGTTTATCAAAATTTCTAGATTTACCATTTAGTCCAAAACAGGTCAGCTTCCGATGAAGCAATCGTTAGTGACAAGAATTTTAAGACGGATACATAAAAGGGTTTAGAGATTTGAGTGTCTTGAACTGCTGTGGTCACAATTGCAACATAGGTAGTTAGATACATTAACAGGGTCGAATCTACCATTTTTCCAAGATTCTACAAGATATTACCCAGAGTAACTTGATGGGTAATTTGGCTAAGCAGAGTAACTTGATGGGTAACTAAGCGAAACACAATCAATGCAAAATCCACTAACATCACTGGATAACAAACAAGACCTGTTTCAAATTTTTATTTATTTCATAATCACAGACTTTCTCGGTTCCCAAGTGCTAACTAGTGTTGCTGTATTTTTACTGGCTTGTTGTCTCCACTCTCCAGTGCACAATTTTGGCCATTCATATTTTCAATGTATTATTGATGACAGCTATACTAATGATAATTTCATGCGTCAATTATAAATACTTCTATATATATGGAATCAAAGTTGGAAAATATTGCTTCACCCCAACAAAACAACATAACTATTATTTACGAATGCAGAGAGTAAAATTTTAGTTGTTAGACTAAGATTTCACATTAAAAAAGACCACATGAACATAAGAGTAGTGCTTCTCTGGTCTCCCGAAAACTAAATTCAACAAATTCTAGAGCAGTATCGTTAGTACTGTAGTAGTGGGTGGTTACAAATCAGGCCATTAATGTTCACTATCAGTCTATCACCATCAACGGATTTGAACAAGTTCAGATCTCAACAGCTTACTAGTTTCTGGCTTTCTGCACCCCCTGAAAAGCACTGGGGAGACAATTCTGGACTTACAACCTGCTTAAATTGATCATGCTGCCTATGTCTATTGGTTACTTAAGAAGCATTGTCTTCAATTCAATAATATAGGGATTTTGGTTACGTCCAGTAAACTTTCATTCACCATCACTCAGGGCATCTCTATTGGTTTATATGCATTTAAACACTGTGGACAGACAACAGGCAGGCCAGTTTACGAGTTCAACATCACACACAACCAGCACCATGCAAGACTACGGCAGATGGCAAAATTTTTAGTACAATCATCAAACACAATCAATTTTAGATAAGCCAATAGATATACTATCATTAAAAAAAACCTTCAAATATACACATAAAACAAAAGGAAAAACAAGATTTTGGTGGCCCAGATCACCAAATCAGGGGTGGATCACAAACTACCCATCCAGATCACATGCAGGAACGAACCATCCGTTGGATCAGCGAAAGAATCTAAAGAGAATCACCGCAGACAACCCAAGAACAAATGTTTCCAACCTAAAACCCTGGATCTCGACAAGGAAACGGGGGAGAACATAGAAATCAAACGTGAAAGACGCGTTTTTATTCCATGATTTGATTCGATCCATCAGACTAAGGCCGCGTCTTTTTCCAAGGACCCAAATTCCAGATCACGAATCCCACCAACCAAAGATCACACGACCGGAGAATCAACCCATCTCCAAGAACCCCGGTGCCCAAGACACCCCACCCCACACACCAACCCAGATCGCACAGTACGCCCTACAATTCCCACCCAAAGGAAAGCAAGAACACGAATCCAGTCAAGGAGCAAGATTTGCACGCGCGAGCGGAGGATCTGCTCACCTGTTGATGGTGGAGGCCATGGCCACCACCGGCGACACCCCATTGGCCCTCCTCCGCGTGTAGCAGGAGGGGGACGGCGACGGCGAGGCCATGTGGGACGCCATGATCGCTCGCCTCACCACCACCTTCCGCCTGGTTCTTGCGAGGCTCCCGCGAGATCTCGATGCGGATGGATGGATTCTTTGCTGCGGAGCCCGGGATTCCTCCTCCCCACGCTCCTTGGGCGCTCCTGATTGTCTCCACTTGCTGGGGTTAGGCGAGGGGTTTGTGAATTCTGAGAGAGGTCGGCTATTAATAAAGAGGTAGGAGAGAGAGAGAGAGAGAGAGAGAGAGAGCATGGTGCGTTTCATAGTTTATGTCATTTAATTAGTTCATTGGTTAATTAAGTATTAATATTTTTCCGACTTTTTTATGCGCAGCTTCAGGGTTTTCCAACCTCTTTTGTTGGCTTGCATTGAAACTTCTGAGCTTGCTGGTCCCTTGGCAAAAAAAAACAGCGTGTTCTCAGCGATTTGGGATAGAAAAAGGAGAGGGAATTGCAGCTGCTTGGTAGCGTTAGGCCAGACAAATATCTTGGTCTTTACTCCGTGGCCACCGAAATCTGGTTTATTTCATTCTTTTAAGCACGTATGTTTGGATGATTGCACGTTGGCGTGAGCTTCTAATAAGACAATGTCCTCTGTTTATGAAGTCATAGAACGGTTGTTTTCATTGCTAGGTCCTGTTCTTTTGGCTGCTACTAATAATTTTTTTCTATAATTGATAGTTTTTATCTAAAAAACGACAGTAGACAACAGAAATATTGATCCGAATGGTATATATGGTTTTGAGTTCAGAAAACCGTTTAAAGAATTCGCTTCAAGAAACCATTCTATTTATTTTAACTTTCAGAGAAGTTAAAAAGAAAAAAATAGAGCCACTGTGTTTGGTTAGTAACTTTGAAGTAGGGGTGGAAATTTGGCTTGAGGCTTACAAGCCGGCTCGGCTCGTAACGAGCTCGAGCCGGCTTGGCTCGGGCTCGTAATAATTCAAGTCAAGCTGAGCCCAGTCTCCAGCTTGTGAGAAAAACGAGCCAAACACGAGCCGGCTCGCGAGCCGCTCGTTGGCTCGTGCGAGCTCGTTTCGATCGGCACTCGTACTTAACTGCTCGCTCGCACCCACCCGCTCGCACGCACGCACCCCTCCGCTCGCTCTCTCTCCAACCCCGCCCGGTGCCGCCGCCTCTCCCCCTCTCCCCCGTTGCCGATCCCCCTCTCCCCCGCTCGCCTCCCGCCGTCGATCCCCCTCTCCCCGCCCACCCCCGCCGCCGATCCACCACCCCCCGGTGTCGTCGCCTCTCCCCCTCTCCCCCGCCTGCCCCCGCCGCCGATCAACTACCCCCTGGTGTCGTCGCCTCTCCCCCGCCCGCCCGCCGCGATCCACCACCCCGGTGCGCCACCTCTCCCGTCGCCTCTCCTCTCCCCGCCCGCCCGCCGCGATCCCCTCTCCCCGCCGCCCCGCCGCGATCCACCACCCCGGTGCCGTCGCCTCTCCCGCCCGCTTGCCGATCCACCACTCTCTGAACTGAACTACTCGCTCTCTCACGCTTGTCATCTAATATTATAACTCCGCGTGAAATGTTTCTTGGAAATGCTATAATGTTGATGTTCAATGTGTTCAATGTTGGTGAAATCTCCTGCTTAAATCTGCTGCTTGCTGATAATGTTATAATATTATAACATTATAGCAGTGAGTGAAATGCTTGCTTAACTCTATGTGAAATAATTGCTGCTTAACTCAATGTGTTCAATGCTTCTGCTGCTTGCTTCTTGGAAATGTGTTCAATGTCTAATATTATAACATTGTGATAATGTTGCTCTCTGCTGAAATCTCCTATAGCAGTGAGTGATTTAATATATGCATGTTGGTGTCTGCTGCTGCTGTTGCTGGCTGCTTGCTCTCTGCTGATAATGTTGGTGTCCTATTATAACATTCTGATAATGTGTCTAATATATCCTATAACATTATAACATTCTGCTGCTGCTTGCTCTCTGTGTTCAATATATGCATGCATGTTGGTGTGCAATATATGTATCTTGGAAATGTTGTTGGAAATGATGTGTAATATATGCATGCATGTTGGTGTTTGATCTTCTTGGAACTGAAATGAAAGCTAATGGCCTAATGCTGTTGGGCGTTGGCTTCTGCTAAATCTAGACTTGGCTCACGAGCCGGCTCGAGCCAAATTTCGAGCCGAGTAGAGCCGCCTTTCTAACTCGTTTCAGAAACGAGCCAAGCCGCACTCCACAACGAGCTCGGTTGAGCCTGGCTCGAGCTGGCTCGGCTCGGCTCGTTTCCAGCCCTACTTTGAAGCCATCATGGAAATATAGTGCAACAATCATCAGGCGTGCCACTGTCTTGTGGACATGAATTTATCCAACCAAATTGGATTTGTGAAGCGTACAACACATCAGTTTAGTCTATAAGTACTACCCCTTCTGCACCGTATTTTCCTACACCACAACTACAACACTACATCGTCAGTATAGAGAAGCAATAAGAGGAGATCACCCAATTCGCAAGGGTTGCTGCAGCCCGAGAGGAACAAGTGGGGCGTGCTAGGAGACTACCTCCCCAAAGCGAAGCCCCCCCTACCTTCAACCCTAACACATACCTCAACGTTCCTCCCGAGCATTCGCTGCAACATCTGCCCGTGGAGTAACCACCTAGTAGCCATCTTAGCTTATGCCCCATGTCACGTAAAATCTTAAGGGGGCGTTCGTTTTAGCGATGGCTTCGACTTTTATTGAAATTTCATCAGAATGACTTTTTTTATCAGAATCGATTTAGCTTTTTAGGCATAATTAAATTTTAAAAAAATGTAAAAATATGTTAGCCCATCACGGACAATGCAAAGAAACACGGGAAAAAAGGAAAAATATAAAAAAGCCCAAAAAATCTAAAAAAATTCAGAAAAAGACGAATTACTAAATAGTGAAAAAAAGCTGAAACTAGAAGCAGAAGCTGAAAAAAAACTGAAACGAGCGGAGATGACATGAGGAGAGAGAATACAAGAGATAAGGGTGGTACTTGAGTTAGGTTATGCTTTTGGCTTTTGATACTATTTGGTAGTGTTTGAGGTTTTTTTATTGTAGCTATTATATGATTTGATTTTATATAATTAAATTAAAAAATTAGAAAAAATAGGTTCTCTCATTATAGACAATGCAAAAGAATATAAGAAAAAAATAAAAAACAAAAAAACCTAAAAAAAGTCAAAAAACAAGAAAATGATAAAATTAAGAAACTAGAAGCTAAAAAGCTAAAACCGAATCGAGCAGGGCCAAAATGAAGAGAGAGAATGCACTATAATCTTATACAAGAAATAACTGAATTACGCAAATAATATGAGAGTACGAGGAAAAGTTACGATAAAAGTAATAGAAAAAATTAAAAGCGTGACTTAGTCTCCACAAACAACTCTTTTGAGCTGGATTCTTGTGTATACCCTAAGCACGTGAAGACCGTGGCGACTGGAGCCATGAGGCCTCCGACCTCGCCGAGGCTGTTTGCATCGACTCGAGATGATGTTAACGCCCATGGGCCATGACATCTTAAACACGGAATTTGGAGGCAAGGATACAACCGCTATGTATTAAAGGGCCGCAAGTCTTAGGTCGATTGGCCACAGGACTGGGTGGATGGGCCCCACAACAGTTGGTTTGGATAACCTCAAAACAGTTTCAGTTTCGAGGTTATTTAATTTTTAATTTATTTAAGATAAAAATTACTTGAAATATATTAACTTTTAATTTTAATTTATTTTAGTTTTTCATCTTTTACTTTTTATTCTTTTATATTATCCGTGATAATATAACGATTTTTATTCTTTTTATTTTACTTTTTCTACATCTTTTATTTTTTATCTTTTTTCTTAGAAAAATTAACATCCGCTACGATATAATCTTAACTAAAAACCAAAAAACATATCATAAACCTAAGTCATTTGGGTCTGTTTTTTCGGCTTGGTTTTTGGTTTTTACCATAGTATTTAACTTTTAAATGGAGTATTTTTTTAAGACGAGGTCTATAAGTTAATTGTAATACACGTTAAAAGTCTAATATATGTACTAACTAAAATCATAAATAAGTATCTCTTTGTAATCTCTGTTGTAAATAACTAAATTTTAAAAATTTTAATTAAAAATTAAAAATTATAGTCATATCAAATAGGTCTACAGCAGTTGAAGGAGCACCTATACTGCACCTACTTCTCTGCCGGAAATGGGTGGCACTCGTTTCGTAGCTTTGGTCCGTGCAGTTCATCGATAGGCGCCCGGCCACTCGGCCAGATCGAAGCTTCGAGACTCAAGGATGGCAAGTACCCATTCAAGGGCCGACCGAACCGGATTACTCGACACGTCCTGAGCATACGCGAGCTGATCCTGTGCAGCTGTCTGCTTACTAGCGTTCTCTGTCCATATGATTACTTATCTTTACTACTATAAAAGAAGGAGTTGGTGGTTGATGAGTCCTCTTCTATGTCTCTTCTTAACCATTTGATCTGAACAATAAAATCTTGATCGTAAACCCCTCCAATCCTAAAACCCGTGCTGCCCTCCCTAACCGAACCCGTCTGCACACCCGTCGTTCCCCCATCCCCTCGCTCCCACCCCCCGATCCGCCTCCCTCTCCCACCCCCCCCCCCCCCATCCTTTGCTTGAGTATTATGAGATATAAGTGATCAAAATGCACTCTGAAATTTGTTGTGTTTTGTAGTCCTTCATATACTAATTAACTCAATTCTATTCAACCTTTGAAGCAGAACATCGATATTTATTGTTTAGCTTGAGGATAAAAGATCTTTTTGGTATGTGTATGAAGAATTAGCTCACACTTAACTCCTTTTGAGTCATGTGTATGAAGAATTGGCCTGAAGAGAGTAGCATATCGAAGAACCAGTCAAATCAGTAATAAATCTTTTTGGTTGCTATGAAAAGTTCTTCAGTCACTTAAGTTACAAACAAGCTGGAATAACGCTCAATCTTGCAAGGCAAGGACACTCAGACTATCATTAGAGCTTTACAGTGGCATTTTCCGATTTGCGCCTCCTTTGGAATGCTTTTAGGCCCAGAAGTCCCAATAGAAATGCAGTGTTTTCTCTAAAGAGGAGATCAAAGGTACACCAACCAGCAATGCCATCTCATTTTGGTTTGTAATTTGATTATGTTTTTATGCTCCTGCTTTCGATAAACAGCTTCTCCTGTCTATAGGAAGGGTGTGATATTATATGCCATGCCTTTCTTGAGTTCGGTTTTATAGCTTCTTTGCCGGATGTCTAATTGTCCTTCACAGGTTTAGTGATGTAGATGAAAATAATTATTGTAGCTTATATCTTCTCTCTAGGATTTGGTCCAATATTTAGGACTTCTTGTACCACCTTCATCAGTGGTAAATGTGGCCAATGTTGCAGCTTCAAAAGTGGCAATGTTTAAGGCCAATTGTATGGCTGGGGTTGGCAACCCAGCTTGATTGGCCAAAGTGACTCTCCAACAAAAGCTGGTACACTACCTTTTCATATTCTACTTGGTGGTTGTTACAATTCAAAAGATTTCTCGATATTATTACTTAGCGAGGAACTTCGCATAGCGATTAGTCTTGTCAATAATACATGCATGGTTACTCGGCACTTTGAGTTTTGACAAAAAAGTTTTATTTATAAATACTTATAATTATCCTGTTAAGCATATATTTGTTCTCTGATAACCTTATTAACTATTTAATCTACTTAATTTTACTGTCTCATTATTTGTTTTGTGATAGTTATTAGAAGGTACTTTTGTTATACTACATCTAAAACATTGTTACATTGGTTTGTTTAATTTTGATGTTAATTGATTGAGAATATACACTAGATGTTTCGTAGCAACATACGGGCATTTCTTCCTCAAGGTGCTTTCTTCCCTTTCTTCTCGGGGAGGGAGGGGAGGGGGAGGGAGAGGAGGTGGCGGCGCGGGTGGGAGGGTGGGTGGGGAGGGCGCGGGTGGGAGGGTTGTAGGGTTGGCCGGGTGGCGGGAGGGGAGGGAAGATCCGACGGTCCAGATTGGATGGAGGCTTCGGCAACCACCAACTCCTTCTTTTATAGTAGTAAAGATAAAGATTTGCGTCTTGATGATTGCCTTCTGGATTTACTAATGAAAGATCACTCGCCGTATTGCTTATACATGAAAAGTCAACTTTATTTTTACTCTATTTACACTTTACAATTAGCCAACTATAAGTACTCAAGATTTTATGGTTTTAGCTAATTTTTTCAGAACTTATCACAATGGTAGAAGTTTGTGCGAGTAGGACATGCCACTTCTCCTAATAAGCCCATCTATCTTTTGGGAAATTCTTTTAGAGGATGCTTGTCACTTGCAGCAGCTACTTGTAATCCTTGCAATGTAACTGCTTGTAATCTACTTTAGGATTTCGTAGCAACGCACGGGCATTTGACTAGTACTTGCATAAGGGAGTGTTCTGAATAATATTAATTTATAATTTTTTATTATATCTAATTTATTTTTTATTATAGTTAAGTTAATTTATTTAGCATAATTATATTTTAAAAGAAAAAAGAAAAATAAAAAATATATTTATCATCACAGATAATACAAAGAAATAAAAAAAGTAAAAAATCCAAAATATCAAAAGACCAAAAAATTAATAAATAGTAAAAAAAGTAAAAACTAGAAATTAAAAGCTAAATTAAGTGGTGTTGTTAGTGTTACTGACAGGAAAATAGTAGTGCTGCTAGTAGCTGCAGTACTGCCTAGCTAGTGACGTAGTGACCAGTTTTCTTTCTGAATTTTGGTAGCCTAATTGAAGGGTGGCAGATCTATGTACCGTAGAGGTGGACCACGGGGCGTTACAATTAGCTTTGTCCGATGATTTTTAGTTAAAAATAAATATAAGATATTATTTTAAGTTATAATTTATGATTTATAATTATAATTTATTAATTTAATAAATAATAATTATTAAAAGAAATTAAAATCAAAAGTTGGTTGAAAAGACAAAAGAAAGGAGACATAGGGTCTGTTCTTTCCGGCTGCGGCTGATGGTTTTTTGGCTGTTTGCGACAGAGATTGCGGAAAGAGAGATACTCGCTTGCGATTTTTGATGATACAGATATTAGTTTTTTTAATGTGTGCTACAATTAACTTGTAAACCTCATCTTAAAAAAATACTCCATTTAAAAGTTAGTTACTGTAGCAAAAATCAAAAGCGGCTTTTAGAAGCCGTAAAGAACAGACCCATAGTGACAACAGAAAGGAGACATAGTAATGGCTGAAAAAATTAGCGTTTAGAAAGAGAGCGTAAGTAGTGAAAAAAGTGATAGAGAGATGTATGTGCAAGATAGTTGCAAGAGAAGTAGAGTGTGTAATACTCGTATGGCCCTACCTTATCTCTGGAGCGAGACGAAAATGAAAGGAGTAAAGAAATCGCTTTAAAAAGTCAAGTGTTTATATTAGCTTTTGATTTTTTTAAATAGAAGACAGAAGTAAAACCAAATACAAACAGATATCATTGGGTAAATCCTTGCAAAAATTTATATAATACAATAATGTGGTCAAATTAAACTCTGAAATTTAGGCCCGTTAGAATATATGAATTTTGTAGGGATTGTACAGTTCAATTTCTGTAAAAATAAGAAAAAAATTCCTCGTTTTCTGAATAAGGCTTTAATGGATTTTGGAATGGACACCACGTGGCAGTAGTATGGTTTTAGTCTTTTAGAAACCAAAATCGGTCACAAAATTGGAGGGTGGCAGTTATAGATTTTTGGCGAAACTTAACCCGAACACATATCCTTTTCCCTTTTATATTTTTAAAATTTCAAATCCTGTTTTTTAATTTTTAAAATTTCAAATCCTAGTAGCTGATAGAAACTAGGATGTTTATATTGACTTAGGTCTTTTAACTTTTCGTTGAATGCATTATATAAGAAAGAGAGTAAATGATGGTGCAACGTAAGGTACTATAATATTCAGACCACTATATGATTTACGGAATTATAACGTAATAAAATGTATGGTACGTTATAATATACGAAAGCACAAAGTGATTGATGGCAGTGATCGATGGATGAATAGTAGTAGTTAACAGAAGTAGTTTATAGAAATTAGGATGTTTATATACAAGTATTTTATAGAAATTAGGATATTTATAGTGACTTTCTTCTGCTAGGAACGGGCTCTATGCGCGCAACTGAACAATACAGTGTGCGAATCTGGAATTTCCGTACGGCTTATGCGTGTACATACTGTAATCACTAATCTGGCCGTGCGTGTGCCGTCCATGCTCGTGTCGGCGTCCGAAATACACTAGCGAGCATGTGCCGTCCATGCTCGTGCGTGTGCCGTCCATGCTCGTGCCGTCATGCCGCCCATGCTAACACTAGCGAGCGGCTGGCTAGGTGCGGTGCAAGGAATTAAGCAGCGATTCAAGGCGTTATATATTCCCCATGGCCTCTCGCTGTCGAGAGAGCGATTATTTGACTGAAAATTAATGGGAAGAGCACATCAAGAGAGCGTTTATTTGACTGAAAATTAATAATTTATAGTTGAATTTATATTATAGTTAATCTATTTTGTATTATAATTGATGATAGCTTATTTAGTATAATTGAATTTAAAAAATTTAAAAATAGAAAAAATATATTATCTTATCACGTATAATGCAAACGAGCACAAAAAAAAGAACCGATAAAATCTTTACTATTATAAAAGAAACAATTGGTGGTTGGTCCGTCGTCACTCATCTCTTCTCAGCCATTCGATCTGATTACGAGATTAAATCCGAACCGTCTCTCCTCACCTCCCTCCCTATTCCTGCACGCCGCCTCTCCCCACCCCATGCGCCGCCTTCTCCCTCCCCTCCCCTCCGTGCTGCGTGCCTCACCACTCCTCCCCTCTCTCCCACCCCGCGCGCCGTCGCCTCCAGCCTTCCCTCCCACCCGCGCACCGCCTCCTCCCCCCCCCTCCTCCGCCGCGCCTCCTCCCCCCCCGCGTCGCCGCCTGCCTCCATCTCCCACCCCGCGCCGCCTCCTCCCCTCCCTCCCACCCCGACGCGGCCTCCTCCCCTCCATCCCACCCGCGCGCGTCGCCTCCAGCCTTCCCTCCCACCCGCGCGCGCCGCCTCCTCCCCCCCCCTCCGCTCCGCCGCCACCTCCTCCCCCCTCCCTCCACTCCGCCGCCTCCTCCCCCCCCCGCGTCGCCGCCGCTGCCTCCATCTCCCACCTGCGCGCCGCCTCCTCCCCTCCCTCCCACCCGCGCGCGCCTCCTCCTCCATCCCATCCCGCCGCGCCGTCGCCTCGGCCTTCCCTCCCACCCCGCACGCCGCCTCCTCCCCCCCTCTGCTCCGCCGCCACCTCCTCCCCCCGTGTGTGTCGCCGCGCCTCCATCTCCCTACCCCGCGCGCCGCCTCCTCCTCCTCCCACCCCGCGCCCTCCTCCCCACCCCTCGCTCCGCCGCCCCCGACCCCGCGCCGCCACCGCCTCCTCCTCCCCTCCCCACCCCGCGTTGCCGCCGCCTCCTCCCCCACCCCTCCGCTCCGATATGGAGAAGAGAAGGAGAGGAGCGTAGGTTTCGTTCGTTGCTCATCTTTGCTTGCGGCGCCGCCGAGCACTCGGCGCCGCGACGAGGAGACCGGGATGGAGATCACGCGATCTGCCGCTGCCGCGGGCTGCTCCAAGGAGCACCAGAAGATCTATGCCGACTGGTTCTCCCTCGCCGACCCAAGTAGGTCGTCTCACTCTTGCTCCCGCATTCGCCTCAAAACCCCAAGCCCTGATGCTTACTTGCTTCTCCGGTGGCCTCTCTGCAGATGGGGACGGCCGCATCATGGGCCCCGACGCCACCAAGTTCTTCGCCATGTCCGGCCTCTCCGCGCAGACCTCAGCGGTGAGGCAGCCACCCCTGCCACTACCCGAGTCCTTGGGTCCCTCGCCGCACCGCCGCCTCCTCCCCACCCCGCGCCTCCTCCTCCCCAGTCCGCCAGCAAGGAGAGCCACTCCGCCGACGCTGCCCTCCTCGAGGAGCGTGCACGGATGCCCATAGCGGTGGCCGAGCTCAGCGTCGCCTCCCCCGCCTCCTCCCTCCAAGCACCTCTCCAAACCCGAACATCTCCTTATGCATAGATTAGTGTTCTCCGCCTTTTGTCGCCGCTGGGAGCTCTCCTTCCAGCCACGGCGTACTCATCATCTCCGTTCTTCTCTGAAGATCCACGCCTCTCTGAGGTTAGCACAAAAAAGCACGGCTTTGATTTCTTTTGATAATGCAAAATGGTAGCACCAGATGATTTCGTTCCCATGCTTTAATGAGGAGTAAGGTTGGATTTTGATAATCAATTTTTTGCCCAAGTATTTATGTCCATCGGAAGGTTGTGAATTGTAATCAATCTTTCATTTATAAATTATACTGATCTACTATATGTGTGAATTGCCGAGTCCTTGCAACACGGTGTACATGTATTCCGCTAGATGAAAAATCAGGAGAATTACTGTGCTCGTAATGACATTTATGGCATGATGATACGATTACATGCCGGACATAACCAGTTGATCAAGCACGTGGCTTTGTCTTTGAGATGCAAGAATGGCGGTATGAATGTTATTAACTTATCATGACATAAAATTTCATTTAACTATCTTTTTTTACCAAGAAGTCACAATAGTCCTCAAACTATTTATGTCTATCAATCTATGTACAGATCATCCAACATATATATTCTTGACTGCCTCATTGGCTGCTTTTCTAAATTATGAATAACTTGTTTTTGTCGTATGAGTTGTATGAGTTTTATTTGTTGACTTTAAAATTTGTAAAATTTTCCTATTCTTCTGGAACAAAAAGCATAATTAATGTTGTTATAATTTCACCTTTCTTACTGTACATTGTTAATATCTTTATTGGAGATTGCCAACTGGCATCTTGAGCAGTTATCTTGTTATCATAATACACAAGCAGATATCTCTACTAAAATGTAGTTTCTGGTAGCTACCATTTCTATATTGGTTTGTTTTCACAAATTAGATAAAAGAGGAGGCCTTTTCTACATTATATGTTCATTCTCTGATTTATTTTGACATAAACGATATTTATAGGTGCAAGCCTGATGTTGATACATACAACTCTCTGATCCATGCTCATGCTCGAACTGGTTAATGGAGTTGGGCCATCAACATTATGGAAGATATGCTTCGTGCTGCTGTCAGTATTGTTCTCTGAACCATAGATGTAATAATAATTGTGTTTGAAATGCTTTGTTTTCTTGAATATGATTGAGTAGATGTGCTTTATGTGTTTAAGTTGTACTCTCCAAACTATGGTATTTAGTGTTATTCTCCTTATGATAAGTGGTAGAGGCTTTATATTTGGCTGGTGACCTTTTTTTAGCTACAGAGCAGCAGAAAAAGTTGATATTTATTTTTCAGTTAGAGACCATATTTGATAGTATGTATCACTTTTATTTGGTTTTCCGTTACAACGCACGGGCACCTTACTAGTAGCTTCAAAAAGCTAAAAAGCTATAAAAAGAAGAAATTTAAATATAGTGAAAATAAATTTAAAAATTAAAAGTTCAAACCGAAATAAACGGTACCAGATCAAATCAATTGGCACCGTCTTAGATTGGACCGTCGCGATCGATCGGGTCGGCCTTGCTTGTGTCTCGTGTTGATTTACTCCCTCCGGTTCATAAATACCGTATCAAATTAATTGGCTCTGTCGTAGATTGGACCGTCGCGATCGTCCCCCCGATGAGTATTGCCTGCGTCTCTGTTGATTTACTCACTCCGGTCCATAGATAGTCTATTGTTTTAGGTAACGTGTTTTCAAATATAATAAATTTTGGCTATCAATATTTTTAAAAATATTTATATTAGATATATTAAAAGTATATGTGCAGATTTATCTTAAAAAATATTTTAGCGGTGAAAGTTGCATTTTGAAGATCGTACCAATGTCCAAAACAACTTATTTTTTGAACCAGATGAAGTAGTTTCCAATCCATTTCCAACCCACCCCCATGTGGGAAGTTGGAGTTAACTGCCGGTCCAATGGGAATATGGGAGACAGACCTAATGCATACAAAGTGTAACGACTCACGACTGTCTAAACAAACAAAAAAATCTAGGAAGCGACTAGCGCTTGGATGTCCAATCTGAGCGTTAGCCCCATATGTTATTCCTGTCATTGACCTTTACGGCAAGTGCAACAGTCATCGTTTGATCTCCTTCTCACGATGCACTGACAATGTGGATGCGCAACGAAATAATAGCTCTACACAATGAACCCATCTCATAGGCGTCCTATTGTCGCCTATTCCTAGATCCATTTTTTTTTTCACAAATCCAATGAAGTGGATCATCTGATTTGAAATTTTGAGTATCTAACACCAACCCATCACATTGCAATGATCTTGGCCTCCAGTTGTTTGATCAAATTCCTCTAATTGAGGGTCATGTAAGCATCTATGCCCAATTTTGCAAAGGTTTAGGGTTTTGGAGATTAATGATATTATTGTTTCAAGACTAACTTGGTTTTAAGTTCATTTGTGCTAAGCTGAGTCTTGATCAAGAGAAAGGGATAATTTTGGTTTTCAAGGATCACCTATGGTGCTTTATGGATAGCAAAGCCTATTTGCATGAAGATTAAGGAACTTGTGCTTATTTGCCTTGGTTGTACTATTAAAAGGGTTCAAGACTAGTAGTTTGAGCTTAGATAGGATAGATAGCTAGGTATGATGCACACTAGGTCCTATTCCTCATACTCTAGCCAGAGAGTGCCAAGAATCAAGTTTTATTTAGAGAAATCTCAAAGTTTGCATCAAATTTGAGCTAAATCTTAAAATTCAACAAAGGCTTTCCATAAAAAAAATCAACAGAGGCAGGTTATCCAGGTTAGGTGAAGCATAGCGGTAGATCATTGATCCAGAGAGGGTTTTCATTGTGCTCTTCAAATTTTCAAGGGCCGGATAATTCGGGTCCACTTGAAGCATTGAGGCAGATCATCGGTCTAGAGAGTTCTTGGACTGCTCATCTGAGATTGTCATGGTGGTAGACAATCTGGGTCAGTACGGATCATTGACCTAGATCATTGGTCTAGAGAAGTTCCAGGTATTGCTAAGTGCTAGGCAGATGATCTGGGTCAGGCCGGACCATCAAGGCAGATCATTGGAACATAAAGGTTTCTAGTGGATTTCAGTACAAGGCAGATGTTCCAAGTAAGGCTAGATTATTGAGGCAGATCATTAGTTATATAGATTCAAAGTGCAACATTTGTGCTACGTGGATCATATGGGCCAAGTGGATGATCCGAGTGACCTAGATAATCCGGGTTTAGCCGGATGATCCGAGTATGTGCAACGTTCAAAAAAATAACCGTTGGAACTCTATGAAAATAAACTAAGGCAGACTATCTTGGTCTGCTATAGCTTTTCAAAAAAATTACCAAACAACAAGTTTGCTATAGCTTTTCAAAAAAATTACCAAACAACAAGTTTTTTAATGAGTCAATGTAATAAGGTTTCAGATATTCATTCTAGTACTCTTATGACTCCATAGCTACAACAAATACTTAGAGAAGTTCAAGGGTCATTGATGAGTTTTGATTAAAGATTTGAAAGATTGAGAGAGAGTAGATATGCCTAGTTTGAGCATCACTCTTAGTTATTTGTCCTAGCTAGGCTGAAGAGACCGTCTTATACTTATTACTCTTGGAAATCAACGTCTCCTAGACGATTTGGAGGCATTGGCCGTTGGCTTGGTGACCTTTCTTGGAGGAGTTTGTGGATGGTATTAGGAGCGTGTGGCGCGGTATCGAGTCAGAGCGATACGCTTACAAGAGTTCTCTAACGAGGAGCAAGGGAGATCACTGAATTTCCAAGATATCGGTAAAAAATTGGTTTGTGTTCCTTGTCTCTTTTACGTTTTTCACATTTACTTTGTTGTATTTTATTTCCTAGCTCACTAGAATTATGTGGGGTTAGAACTAGGCTGCTAAACTTCACTAAAAACCTTAACACTTGGGTTGGACTAGAAAAAATTAGGTTTTTTAATTTAATCTTTGAGAAAAAGAATCTCAGTCCGCCTCCAATCCACTCCAATAACCCTCACAAATTCTATTGCAAAAAAGTGTCATGAAGTTCAACAACAATTTATAAGCTTGCAACAAAACATCCATTGGTTTGCAAGAAAAGAACATAACGTGATGCACAAAATCAACAACTCCACTGAAACAAAACAATGCGTTGGATTAATTTCGACGGCAGACAGCCTTGGTAAGTCACGGCATGACGTTCCTTCTGTGAGAGCAGCCGGTTGCCACACACTACAGTACCCCAATTGCTCTGGTAGCTAGGTGCAAGCAAGCAGGGGTTCCATGCACTTCAGACATCGAACGAATGGATGCAGAGAGAGAGAGAGGATGAGACGGACTCAAAGATAATGCTTGCCAAGTACTCCCCGGTCACCAAAACATGTTAACGGGTGGATTTTTTTTGCTGTGTTGTATAGTTTTTGGTTTAAAATTTTAAATTCTAACTATTTGTAAGAGAGAGTTACTTGAATATAATTTTAATCGATATAGATGAAGTTGAAACAGTGTCTACTACAGTTAATTTAAGCTATCTATAGTGTAAAATAAAATCGGTGTTGAAAGATGAGAGAGAGTAGATAGCACCGATACCAACCATTAGTGAGACCGGAGCTGCCAAAAAAATTCCTAGAACCATTCATCCACTTTCACTGGTGCTCCACAATAAAAAAAGATTTTCCCCAACTGCCGTTGCCAGATGGAGGTTGCTGCACCATGGATCGAGGGAGAAAGTGTAGGAAGAGAGAAAAAGAAGTTATATTTTATTTAGTTGTGGATCCGTTTCAAAGAGAGAAGGATGTGCTAAACACTATGAAAAAAATAAATCTAGCACTAGTGTGATGTGGTAATGAGATGGTAAATCTGGCATCACCTATATTATAGATGGACTTATAGACTCTATCTTAAAAAGACACTCCGTGTGAAAGCTATTTACTGTAGAAAGTTAAATCATAAGTCCAAAAGAACATACTTGTTATCTTAGACAGTTGTTAAAACACAACTTTGAATATTGATTTCTATTATCATATATTTATTAAACACAATAAAATTATAATATTATAGAAGTAATTTTGAGGAAAATTTACGCATATAATTTTTATATATCCAATTTATATATTTAAAATAGTATAGATAACTAAAGTTCCAAAAGTTGAAGTGTATGTATCCCAAAATAACATGGTTTTATGGCTTGAGGGAGTAATCGGCGCCATTATGGATTGGACCGTGGCCATCCCCGAAAATGAATAATGGGAACCGCTGGTTCAATCGAAAAATCTAATAATCTATAGTGCAAATAGAGATTGCTTGAATTTTTGAGGCGATTAACTAATTGAAACTCCTCTTTTTAGGGAACATTAATTAACTTAGCGTTTTAATTACACCAGCCTCCCTGTTTTCCTTTCTTTCTCTTCTAGAGAGAAGGTACATAACCTTGGCCCCTCTACTTTCATGAATGTTTCTCTGTTGCACTGATAAGTAAAGGAGCCAAAGATGCACTTCACTCTTTGTTTTCTTAATTACTTCAACCTTTGCACTGGCAAAAGAATGAGTAGTTAAAACCGATTGCATTTTGTTATGCAAGATTGAAACTTCTTTCTTTTACCAAAAGTTGAGCACAAGCCAAATCTTACATATTGCGCCACGCCATCAAATCAAAGAAAAGTTAACTGTCCAACAGTTAAAGTAATGCTACTTCTTGAGCATTTCCCGAGCTCGCAAAGCTCACGCAAGGTTGGGTTTGAGTTGAGCTACAATGTTCGGGAAATATAAGAGCTTGTTAAGAATTCACATATGTAGCCTTGTGGTTTCGGTTGAGTTGGCCCATTAGCAAGCCATTCTTCTCCTTAATATGGGCTTTTAGTTGGACATGCCCAGGGCAGCTGGTTTTGGGCACCTTCTGGGTTAGGGCTAGGTTGAATTTATTTTGTTTGAATATGGCGTTTAGGCGATCCATTGTTTAATACTAGCAGCATAAGCGCGGCGCCACGCCGTGCTAGCTACATGTGGATAGAAATAAAAGAAACAAAAATTTGTAAGAGGGGATTCTCAAAAAAAAGCGAGGACCTGTACGTATTTCCGGAAAAGTGAAGTGTTTTTTCGTATAAAACCAAAGACCTGTGCGTAATTTTGGAAAAATTGTGGGGTGCTATCCAGCAAAAGGAGGACCTTCATGAAAGTGCAGAGGACCTGTACGCAATTTTAGAGAAGTGGAGGGGGTCTTTTGGGGAAAAATAACATGGCAGGGGCTTTTCTGTAAGAACCGAGGACCCATACGCAATTTTGTAAGATCCAAAGGGATTTTTTTGCAAAGATGCTGACATGGCATTGCTCCCCAGGGCAAATCCCCCGGGGTGTAATATAGGTAATATTAAGGAATGATGCCTATGTTCTTGTTTCGTATTCTCTCTCCCTCTAAAGAAAGTTCTATGGGTATGTTTTTTTGTTTCGGTTTATGATTTTTGGCTATTCGCAAAAGAGAATACAAAGAGAAAGAGACTCGCGTGCGATTTTAGTCGATATAAATGAAGTTACTGTAGTGTCTACTATAATTAATTTGTGGACCACACCTTAAAAATATACTCTTTTTGAAAATTAGTTACTATAGAAAAGTGGCCTTTAGAAGTTGAAAACAAGAGGCCCCTTGATTTGTTATAAAATTTGTGGCACACTCTAATAGCAACGGATTTTAGCCATGTTTCAAGTTTGAGGATCCTGGCCTAAAGGCATAAGCTAATAAAAAAAAAGGGAGATTTGATGATTTACCTTATCTTTCATTGCTACTTGATAAAATGCCCTGTGAGGCATCACTGATTGAGGTCAGGACCCACATATCAGTGAGACATTACTTGCCATTTCAATGAAAAATGGGACAAATAATCAATTCTTCCAGTTAACCCTTCACTATGTTTCAAAGATCTTAAACTTCACACGATCTTAGATCGAGGTTTAATTTAACCCTTCCCTGGCATAATCATACTCCTTAATCAATCTCAATCAATTTGCGAGGGAGAAATCATTTGATGCTTCCATCGACAATCCAATATAAGCTGTCATGTGGTGGTAATGCCTTAAAATTCTCGTCCTAATTAATTTGTAGTCTCTTCAAATAGTGCAATAGGTACTCTTTCTAATTACAAGGTAGACATACGCCTTAGCGCACACATACAATACAAAGGCTAAGGATAAATCTACAACTCTACAAAATTTCTACTAAAAATCCCTCGCTTATACGGAAAGATGAGCACAAGAAATTGAACCAAGAGGCAACTCCCTTGTGTAATACATACTTAACTATATTGGGGAAGTATCCGGTGCATCATCTCCAAAAAACCATTTAAATGGTAGCGAAAAGTTCTAATTTTTTCATGATTCATGATCAATATCTCATGGTCTATATACCTAATTTTTCTTTAGAATTTTTCATGACAATTTGAGTGGTTTTTAGAGATGGATGCGCCAGAGCATTTAAAGGGTAGGATGAACTGGACATCCCTTTGAGTATATTTACACTCCCTCCGATTGCAAATATGACTCATCTGCCCATCAAATTATAAGTTTGACCATCAATTTATGAAAAAAAATATAAATTGACCACTTGGAATTAATACATCCAGATTTGTTATGAAATATATTTAGAAGGTGCTTCTATACTTTTCTCAATAATGATTTGCATAATTTTTAAAACACGATGAATGGTGGATAAATGTTACTTATCTCTTCATATACTTTGAGATTAGTCTTACTCTTGTTAGAGAGGAAAGTATAGAAGCACTTCTCAATATACTTTGATATTATACATTTCTTATAATTTGTGTCAATAAATTATGATAGAAATCAAATAAGTTGAATTGTAAGCTAGGGGCTTTTTCCTATGATAGTGATCATGGGCCGGGGATAACTGCTTTTGAGAAGATACTTAACAAACTGACAAAGAGACTAGATTGCTAGAAAAATCAGCACATTTCTTCTAGGGGCAGACTGACCTTGACAAGCTCATGCCTGAGCAATCAACCTATTTACACTATGAGCTTTTATAACATGTCTGAAGGGGTGCATCATAGAATGGACACTATCAGATCCAAATTCTTCTGGAGAGGGGTGAGTGACAAATTCAAGTATAACATGGTAAAATGGGATGCAATGTGTAGGCCCAAGGACTATGGGGGTCTAGGGGTGCTCAATACTAGATTAACGAACAATTGTCTTTGGAGCAAATCAGACGTAGCAAAACAGGCCGCTCGACACAGTACGGCCTGGATAGAGCACGGCCCGATTAGGCCCAGCATGGGTGGCTTGAATAAGTTGTCGTACCATGTCATGTTAGCTCATGTGTCTACCCTCTGACCCAGGTATGGCACAAAGAGGAGTCAGGTCATGCTAGGCCGGCCCAAGCATGCTTAGCCAAACAAGCTACCGATGGCCAGCTGGTTTTACTGCCAGTTACAAGTAATTTTACTACCAGTCGCTAAAGCACAAGTATTTTTACTACTAGTCACACGCAATTTTACAACCAAGTCACCCATTCGTGCTTAGAAGAGTGCAGTAACCCTAACATAAGTGATTTTACTATCAATTACAAGTAATTTTATTGCACTACTACAGGAGAGTTTCTGTGCATGCCATATCGGGTCGACCTACGATGCCGAGGTACCAGCCCAAGCACGACATGCTCGGTCTGGCCGAGTCGATATGGCCCGTTTACTGTTCATGCCATGCCTAGGTTGGGTCAATAGTACTGTACCTCGGGCTGGCTTGTTTGGCTAGGTCTACAACAAATGGATATGGAGGATACTTGTCGAGACCTGAATATGTAAATTCGGACTCTCTGTGTATACCGCACTAGTCCAGATTCATGTTAGTGTACATAGTTTAAATATAGATGAAATATCGACCATATGCATGATTATTAAAGAAAAAGACTAAAAAATTATTAATTATCAGAGTACGATATTATAGCCAACCTTACAACTTAATAGCCTGAATGACTTAAGAAACTAGCAACGAAAAATAAAATTAAGTATAGTAATCATTTGACATACCCACAGGCAAACGACTGGGAAGTGAAGTTCTAATTCATAAAGTCGTCGAAGTATCCTCTTTTTGTACCTCCTGCTGATCTGGTTCTTTTTCTTCAATTGAGCAACAGTGGGCATAAAGTTATGAGTATATTGGTACTCAGCAAGCTCTTTGTAACAAAGATGCAACATAATATGCAATGCTTACCAATGGATGACTGAAAGGTTATTTTACAGAAAGCAATATTTAAAGTAAATGCAATAAATATACTGAAGTGATCTCTAAAGAAAATAATAATAAATAATTATCCAAAGGAATTAAATGAACTACAAGTGAACTAACTGTCCACCCAATAAACTACTTGTGAACTAACCATTCACGAATTAAACCATCAATAAACTAACCATTCACTTTTCAAAGTTATTCCAACAAAATTTTTAATAAAAACTATACTCTTCGTGTGAAATCACCAATCATTATTTATAACCGGGGACACAACTATTTGAATAGTTTATACTCTGTAGATGTTGCATAACTGTACCTATATGATGTGATCATCCTCACGTTAAACAAAATCACAACAACACTTTTACAATAGTCAACTCAACTTCCAAGAAAATTTCTGACTTACGTCACTGACAACGGTGACTTTCAATCTAGCTAGGAATAGCTAGGGATGTTATATTTGGGGGTCGTTATGTTCTGCTAAGGACTGCAACTGACTTATGAACTAGAAAGGAGTTTTCGGCCTATGGTCAAATATACATGAATTTACAAGATCACACACTTAATAGGTTGGAACGATAAGGGTTCAGATAATAGTTTTCAAGTAGGATTTTATCTCTACTCATATTAGGTAAGATCCGATTAAAGGCTATATAAGGAGAGGTGCGGGGGCTGAGAGAGGTATCGCGAAACACAGCTATCAAAACCCTAGCTGCCACCTCTCATAACCCCTACCGTGCGCGCTGGTGCTAGCACACCAACACATGGTGTTTTCTCTCTGAACGTATGGACCTCGATAAAGACATTGCTATAACTGTGGCGCTGATCGAAACGATCGTGAGGAGGAGACGGTTGGCCGGAGGACGATTGACTGCTTGCATTATACCGACACGCTTTTTATTGAATCGGCTGCTTCAACTCTATCTCCGTTGTACTACACATCTAGTGGTAACGATCTATGATCTTTTACTCGTATGATTTCTTATTTTACACGGTAGAAAATTTTAATTTGCACTAGTGTAGCTTATCCGTATCCCAATACTATGGAATGTCGGGAATAAGATGGTCATAGAGAAGATCTTTACTAAACAACCATGTGAAATGATGCACAACCCAAGATTGATATGGTGATCGTGCAAGGAAGCCAATGGATGCGTGAATTCAGGAATGGAAATGCTAGTTGAATGGAATCTGCTCTGTTAGAAATAAGCTCTATCTTTATTTTGTGTTTATGGCTTTTCTTTTGGTTTGAACCTGATTGGTGACCAGTGTGGCGGTCGTTGGGCTTGTTTCAAATTCCTATTAGCTTTCAATATAACCTCTGTTCGAAAGTGTTATGACGTTTAATTGAAATGATATTGTAACGACTATTAGTTTTTTTAAGATATTCGATTAAACAAAAATAAATAAAAATAGAAAAAACACCATTATTTTTTTATGGATAATGTAAAAGAAAAAAGAAGAAAAACCACATCAAGAATTCAAGCGTTTCAAATGGTTTTTAGCTTCTAAAAACATAATTCAAAAGCTAAAAACTGTTTGGAACGGATCACAAACTGGAGTACTCTGTTTTTTTTTAAATGTCAAAGTGAACATTGTATACTATGTCAGCTTATGAGGCCGTTCGGTTGGGCTGAAATTTGGTAGTTTATGGCTGAAATTATATTGTAGCTATGGGGTAATTAATTTTAAAATCTAAAAATAGAAAAATTATGTTAGCCTATCACTTAGAATACAAATGAATACGGGAAAAAAGAATCAGTAAAAAAGCTCAAAAAATACCAAAAAATAAAAAAGACAAAAATTATGAATAGTAAAAAATAAATCAGGAATTAAAAACCTAAATCTAAATAAGTGGGGTTTATACCTGCAATTTGAGGTACTTTTTTTCTTAGGTGTAGGGACAGTTACGTGCTTTGGGCGTATCCGAGGCTCCACTAACAAACATGCGTGATGAATTATTGTATATCCAGCATTGCATAACGAGGATTGGGATGGATCATGCACGCATGGGAGAAAAATCAAAGCATCGCGTATGTACGATCGAAGTGTGTGTGTGGGGGAGCGCTGCCTAACGCGCAAACAAAGGTTTGGGATGGACGGGCATGCAATTAAGCAGCTGCCTCGAGTCCCGCGAAATGACTGTAACACAAGCTGTCCAGATGTACCAGGGCTTTATAGTCATACGTGTAACAATTGAGGTCAAATAAAAGACGAAGATGGAAAGATAATGGGTCGGTTTTTTTTTGCTGGTGGTTAAAATCTTTAGGCTTAAAATTTTAAATTGTGATTGTTTGTAAGAGAGGATATAGAGAGAAATATTTGTGTGTGATTTTAGCCGATATAAATAAATTCGATATAATATCTATTACAATTAACTTGTAGACTTTATCTTAGAAAAATATACCGTTTAAAAACTAGTTACTGCAACGTAAGTTAAAAATCATAGGACTAAAACCAAAAACCCAGCCATAGTTGTAGATAGACCTGTTCAAATCCTAGACCGGGCCAGGCTTTGACTAGACCTAGAGAAACCTGACCCCGTATAGATAGATCCAAGCCGACCCAACATAGGCCAGGCCCGAAGTCAAAAACCTGAATTTCCTTTTTCATAATAAGTATTATTATTTAATTCTTTTCTGTTTGAATAAAGTACATTTATTTAATTCATTTTTATATAAAATTAATATTATAATTTAATTGCTGCCATCGGGCATTTTAGGCTTCGGTCTAGGCCTACGGGCCAAAATCTATGCTCGAGCCCATAAAATTGGAGCGGACCTGGGCCACTCTATCGGGCTGGGCTGCCCATGACAGGTCTAGTTTTAGGTATGGAAATGTGGTACTTCTAGCTTTAAAAACGTCCTTGATGCCTTGTTGGATCTCATGCTGCATCAACGGTCCTCATATAGTTGTCATTTTTTTGTCATGTTTTAGTAATTAGTATCGCTACTGGAAGATTTTAGTCCTATTCGACTCGGATTTGGGTGCATTTCTTTTTCATATTTGAAAAAAAATCCAAATATTCTGTTTTTCAATTGGAAAAAAAAGTGTTGTAAGATATCAGCACAGAGGTAGGGCATAGAATAAAATCCTAGTGTAAAACAATTTAGTGTAGCGATTTGGATGTACATTTATTCATGTTACATTCAATTAATATTTTTTAAATTATTTATCTATTTTTAATAAACTAATCATTTAAAAGTCCAATAATTAATGATAATACTTTTTTTTACCTTATAACAACACGTAAACAACAAAAATAAAGCAAATTAAACTATTGCAACTTATATTAGCTAAAGCTAATATTAAATTTTATATATTGATATAGTTTGTTGTTCGGACCATTATCCTACCTGATTTTATGTGATAACAACCTTGCATAGACAGATCAAGCTTTGTTGAAAAGGTTGTGGGGTTGTGGCTCTGCCGCTGCCTAAGCATAAGTTATAGCTTTAGCGGCGTTAAGAAAACACTATCCGGAACGCTAATCAAACGAGAAAGAACAATGTTTCGTGCGGAATGAGCATATGTAAATGTTGATTTCAAAGGTAACACGGGCAAGGTGTTTGGCTTGAACCCGCCTAGTACCAAATGGTGTTGCAAGTAGCATAGAGCTAGAAGAATTGGCAAGCACTTTGTTTGTTACAAAAATTCCAGCAAGAACCTCCTGGTCAGCATTACCGCTCCAGCTCATTATGCAGGCAATCCCTGTTCAAATCCAGAATGGCCAGTTCCATACCAAAATAGACCAGCGACTATGGAATTATGGAGGAAGAGGAAGCAATGATACCATGTAGGAGGGCATTGTGACCGCGAGAGTTTGATCTGATCTGGTTTTGTTGCGTGCGTTTGCGAACTTTGTTGTTGCCCCCTTTCATCAATTATTGCAAGGAGTGTGTAATTTTATTGTAGCGTGTAATCTCATTAAGTTTATTTTGTTGCAGTCGAGGTTTTGATTTGTTGCAATAGTTTTGTTGTTTTCTTACCGCCTTTTTGTCACCATGGGCTATTGCAAATTGATTTTTTTGTTGCAAGCTTTAGTAATCATTGTTCAACCGGATGTGCTTTTGTTGCAAGCTTTATTAATCCTGGTTGTAACTTGATTTTTAGGGATCTTACGACATTGGTTTGTTGCATAGAGATATTATTTCGATGCGCATCTCTCATGGAAAAACTTATAGCCAAAATTTCACCAAAAATCGCTGGTTATCGGTGTTATTGGTGGGGTCCAATAAAAAATTCAAACTAGGCAATTTTTGAATTTATCTTATTTTCATCAAATATAAAGGAAATTTGTAATTTTTAACCTATTCCTTTTACATCCAAAAAATTCAAATTTTAATTCAAATTTTTTGTCCAAAACAATCCGGTAACTACTAGTTACCGATTCTATCGCTACCCTATGATAAAATTTGCAAAATGATAGCGTTTTCTCTGGTATCTCTCTTTATATCTCTCATGGAAGCAGCAAGCTTCAATGAGCCATCTCCACTATCGGCGAACTCCAATTTTTGCTACCTCTTTTAGTTTTGTTGCAAACATATTTTTGATTTGTTGCATCTAAAATTTTAAGATGTTGTGTTGGTTGTTTTGGTTGTCGGTGATATTTTAGTTAGCTTACCGATTAGATTCAGAGTGAATCTTGGAGCAAGAGAGGAGAATGCTTTGCCAAAAGGAACGCACATAGGAAGGCGATTAAGGGAGAGGAAGAGAGGTGTGTGGCTGTGGGAAAGGGATCTAGGGAGAGGAAGAGAAGAGGATGGTGGTGGTAGTGCACCCCATGGTTGGTTGCAAATCGAACAGTGAAAGGAAGCGTATGATGTGAGCGTCTAGATTGGATGTCTGGGTGCTAGTCGCTCCCTTGTTTCTTTACTTGTACAGCTATGCACTTCTCCTTCCTCGGTTTCACTTTCCTTCATTCATTCCTTCCTTCGACAGCTGTTTACTGGCTTACACATGGACAACAACACACAACAACAATCTCACACGATCGTGACCCCTCTTCCCTTCCTCTTCCTCCTTCCTACAACTGTTCGGCCTATTGATGATGCACCACAGAGGCGGTGCCTGTTCGATCAGTGGTGATGGCGCACCAGCACATACGCGGAGGTGTATGGTCAGACGACTGGGGGGATGGTGTGGCGACGCGAACACGCAGGTGTTCACCTGTCATCCGAGAAGGGAAGAGAGAGGGAACAATGTCGACGATACAGTAGGATGAGAAACAATATGAAAACAAAACCACCGCAAAAAGTTGAATTGGCGAGTTAGATCAAAGGTAATATATGCGGTAGCCTTAGTGAGAGTGCCATTGTGCTGATAATGTGTTGTATGTTTGTAGTCATGTTACCACAATCAAACACTCAATTCACAAGAATATAAAAGTAGAATAAGAGACATGAGATGTAGTCTCAAACTTTTCTCTCAAATTTATTGATAGATGGATGTGTGTATAATATGCAACTCCTATGCCCATTATACACTATGAGGTGAGGAGACATGACAATAGAATAAGGAATATGAAGACTAAACTATGATAATAGGCCTTGTGGGCCTACTGCTCTTTATGGATCTAGTTTAGGTAAAGCATCCATATTGTCGGATCCTTTGATGGACCCATATACAACCAACATAATGTTTTTGTGAAGAATATTTGCATACACTTGCATATCTTTGAAGAATATTTGCATACCTGCTAAAGCTAGCTCTCTCGACAAGCTTGGAACTGATAAAATGACTTGGGCCAGATCAAAATTGTCTGGCGCCTCCGCTACTGCGCTAATGCACCACCACGCCATCCATGATCCCCTCTCCTCTCATCGGTTTCTTTCTTGGCTATATTCTTTTAGGCAATGACTGATAGTTTTTATCTGTATTTTTTGAGACAATGATAAATAGCGGAGATGTCGAAACGGATGACACATATGGTTTTAAATTTGAAGAGCCGTTGAGATAAACAAGTTGTGTCTGTTTATTTTAAGAGTAGTGCTTCCATGCTTTTCTTTTCAACAAGAGTTGCACTAATCTCAAAGCAAACGAAGAGGTAAGTTGTATCTATCTATCATTCATCGTGCTTTAAAAAGTGTGCAAATCACTGTTGAGAAAAACATTGAAGCACCTCTCTTTAATTTTCGGAGAAACCGGAGCAAAAGAAAAAAAAGAGCCAGAGAGAACGTGAGCTTTCCCTTCCATTCACGACTGTTCGCTCGCTCCCACGCGGACAGCAACGCTTCCGGCAATCTCACACGATTGTAACCGCCCTGCCCTTCCCCTCCCCTCCTCTCCTCTTCATCCTTCGTCCCTGCCCCTCTTCGTCTCTCTCTCTCTCTCTCTCGTATCTGCCTGCCAATGCCCGCTTTGGAAGAATCTTCTTGCTTCAGTTCGGTCTGTCCTAAAGCTGTCGCCCTGCCTTGCGTGTGTGCGTGCTAAAAGCGTGAAAGGAGAGGAGAGGAGAGCCGAGAGGAGGGGTGCTGTGGTGGCTCGCTCTCTCAAGAGGTTGCGGCGACATGAGGTTCAGGATCGGGAGGAAAGCCGCCTCCTCCAACAAGAAGGCGGCGGCGGCGGCCGACGGCAACCGGCCCCCCTCTTCGGTCGCCGCGGCGGCGGATGCCAAGAACGTGGACGGTGGCGGGGCGCCGATCGTCGCGAGCCCAGATCACAATGGTGCGTACGTACGTATCTGTTGTAAAATCCTTGCTTAATCTGTTATGCTCTGATATCATCTTTCTTGACGTGAGAGAGACTAATGGATTAGTTGGGTTTGCGGAATAATCATAACCGCCATTGATTTCGTTTGGTACGATTAGCTAGGAACAGTGCAACCTCGTTTGATGCAGCCTTTGTCGTGGGCATCGCGTGGCACTGTTCGTATGGCCATCGGCAGGATGATCATGGTACCTGCCTCACCTTGGTTGATCTGGAAATCGCAACCACCATGTGGTAGGCAGCTTACCTCTGAATACGATGAGCCAGGGCTCAGACAATCAAAACTAATTGCGCTGTACGAATTTGCGACCTTAATTACGTGGTTTTTATTTTCTTGCTTTTTTTGCGATGAGGTGCCTTTTTAATTTTGTTTCAGGCCAGAGAATCAACGTGTCTTATGATGGAAGAGGATGTAAAGCTGACGTCCTGAGTTTTAGGACATAAAAACAAGGCTAACATATACTAGTACTATCTGCAGGCATAACAAAGTCAATGTTCAAAGAAAGTTTCTGCTGAAAGTCAAATAACAACTTCACAATCACGGATTTTTTTCTATAGATATTGGAAAGTAGTTTATGCGTACATTAGTTTTTTTTTTCAGATTAAAAGAACCCATGGCTTTCACTTTTCCTGATCAAGCAGACGCCGGACACAACATAGAATACGACTAGGCCTCTGCCTTCTCAAATTTGATAGTCAGTGTAGCTTAGTGTTAATACCTACGGCTATTGCAACAGTTTCTTGTACTTTTATTTTGCGTTTCTTGTTCTTTCATGCTTCGCAATTAATTGAAGTTACAGTTGAAGCGATCTCTCAAGCAAACAAGACAATACTATGTTTCATTTTTAGTTTCGATGTTTCTTTGCTTTAATAAATGCATTCATGACATACAAACATGTATCAAATAAATTCCAGAGGTAGTTTTGTAATATCAAACATTGATTGATTGTGCCAGGAAGCAAAGATGAGTCATTCTTCGAGACAAGACCGTGGTTGGATTCCGACAGTGAAGATGATTTCCACAGCGTGAGAGGAGGTAAAAATTGAGAAGAATACATGCAACATACCATTGGAGTTAATTCTTGCATTTTAACATCTTTGTTTATCTGAATTATGAAGAATTCACTCCTTCAAGAGGTAGTACCCCAGATCACCAGAGACAAACATCATTCATGGTGCGAATATCCGTGGACAGATCGAAGCCTTCTCTGATAGAAAAGAAGCAGAGACTCCTTGAGCTTCTCCAGGAGAAGCAGCAGTACGATGACGAGCATGACAGCGTCACTGATGTCGGTAGCGAGATGGAGAATAGCATTGTTCACGCTGAAGAACACCTGAAGTCTTCTGGGCAAGGCCAGAAAGCGAAAAAGTCATCCAAGGCAGGCTGCTTCCCTAGCTCTGTTTGGAAGCTTAGCTTCAAGAGCAGCAAGAAGAAGAGAAAAGAGCAGAAGGATAAGTGAATTAGCTTCCTGATGTCGAATTTTGATTTCTTGAAAAATGTTATTGCAAGCGAGCAGGCACATATATATATTTAGAGCAGTATTTCTATACTTTTCTCTCTAGCAAGAGTAGCACTAATCTCAAAACAAATAAAGAGGTAAGTAACATCTACCCACCATTCATTATACTATAAAAATTGAGCAAATCGCTATTAAGAAAAATATAGAAACACCTCCTATATACTTATTTACCATGAAATACTGAAATGCTGCAGCTGGAAACAAAAGGGGGATCTGATACGGGGTCGTCTGATCTTCTCGATGTAGGATGGATACTCACATGAGTCTTGATGAATCGTAATGATCCTTTAATACCAGTGTAAGGGACGAATACTCTTTAATCCGCCAAAACACGCTCGCGTTGATTTCGCCGAAGCTGAACGATCTTGATTGAGGAACACACCTAATTCTCCTTGGAATTTTAGCAATCACAAAGAACTCGAACAAGAACTTTTCGTAGATTAATTTTTTTTAAAGGTGGTCTGCTCAACAATAAAAAATTACAAGGGTTTTAATAGTATCTTCCCTAACACACATAAGGAAATTCTTGACCGAACTAATCTCTTATTCGATCAAGGTTTCCTAATCCAACTCATCAAATTTAGCTATTCGGTCTCCTTTAATTTTGGGCTAAGCCCCTATCTAATTACAAGACTGAAACTTTAGATTGATTCGGTCACATTTTAGTACGCAGGCCGCATCTTTCTCATGCCATAAAATTTGTAATCACGTGGCTACTTAGTTTTGAACTCCCCTAGCCGTATGGCATCTGATGAATTTCTTCCTCTAGGTTTCTTCTCAAGTCTTCACATAAATCATATATAAAAATACATAAAATACTAGCATGAGGTAGTATCCTAAGCTCATTATCAACTAAAGAAAACTTCTTAAGAAACAAAGCACATGTTTGTTTAAAAACTTGGCTTTTGCCCTTGTCATTGGGCTTTCAGATTCTTAGACATTCACATGCATGTTTGGAGTGGAAGATTATATGTAATGGGAATGTTCTCATTAGGATCTGGAGTGTCCTCCTATTGTGCTGTAAAAACAGGTAAAACAAAAAGATAATGTAGGGTATAATGTACATGATTACTTTGTGTTTTGTCATCAATGATTTTGTCAAGAGTTGATCTGATTATGTTTGCTGGACCATCGACATACAAAACTGTTGCCATGTCCAATTGATTCTTTTTGTAGAAGCAAGGTACCTTTTCTGGGTCCCTCTTCCTCCCTGATTTCGCAAACCAAGTCATCAAAGGTCCCTCTTGTTTTAACTTTTGAAAGAAGTTGCATTCAAGGTCCCCAATTTACTATTAGTTGCTAATTTGGGTGGCACAATGTTAAAATAAATTGCAGACTGCAGTCAAGCCCCTTTTATGAGTTTGAAGTGTACTTTCTTACTTTTTAACAATGACAATTTGTTATTTTACATAGTCTTAACCCCTAAATATAGCACAAAACTAAGATAATAATAACTTGCAATACGACCCGAACTTCAGCAGGATAATCTCAAAATCATTGAGATTCGATGTATATCTGAGTATGAATATTCTCCATTTGATCAAACCATAATTTTATAGAAATTTCACAGGAAGCAGTTCAATTTATGAGGGGGGTCTGGAAAAATTTTGGCATTCCAAATCGTGCCTAAAGATTTTATGCAGGTGCATAATTTTTTAATCAGAAAACAGAATAATAGGTCAACATTGAGAGTGGGACTACAGGGCTCAATTGATTGTGCATTTGTTTATTTCATCATAACATTTCAGTAGAGAGAATAGAATAGCACTCCAGTAAGGCAGTTGATTGTGCTCAATTAATTAAATCATCCTCACAAGTCATGCATCAGGATCAAGTGCAAAATGGCATTTGTGGGGATCCACCAACTTGGCAAACCACTCAATATGCTACAAACAAATAATACTGATATCTCGTGAGTCATGAAGCATCGGTTAGTAATAATTGGGACCCTCCTGCTTATGGAAAGACCATGCTAAACAGAGGAGTATATGGGCCTGTTTGAAGCCGCTTTTAGAAGCTGTTTTTAACTTTTACTACAGTACTTAACTTTTAAACGAAGTATTTTCTCAAAACGCGGTCTACAAGTTAATTATAGTACATATTAAAAGTCCGATATCTATACCATCTATAATCACAAGCGAGTATCTCTCTTTCCGTAAGCTCGCAAACAGCTAACATTCAAAAATTTCAACCAAAAGTTATAAACCGCAGCAAAAAAGAATCGCTCTACTGTTTTTTCCGTGCAATAGTTTTACTGTTCTGACAGACCAAAGCGATGTAGTAAAAGGGAGTAGTCAAAACTGCTCCACAATAAAGCCCGGTTTGGAACGTATGAATTTCATGAGAAACAGCAGGATTCGGGAAAAATTCACGCTTTCCAAACTGGGCCTAAAAGTTATTGCACTTTCAGTCGATCTTACAAGTTCATTTGATCATTGGTCATCTTCTCGTTTTATTACTTTTCAGCTGCTGACTCACTGCTGCTGAACCCGTTACCTGTCCAGTGGGACTTCTGCTCTATCCTTCTGATCGTAGGTCAGTTGCAGCGGGTTGTTGCAAATAAGATCCTCAATTTTTTCCAATTTCTATGAGAGCATGAGCGCCCGAACGCCCTGCTTTGTCTGCCATCACTTGCCAGTGTACGTGCTGTGGTGCAGGCATTGCACATTGGACAGCAAATGGAATCCCGTAGCAGCACAGGCAAGTGTTCTGGTCCATGGAAATTGATATCACACACCTCTAGCTCAGCTCAAAGCCAAGTGTTGCGCATTTAAGAGAGTTCACCAACAGTAATTCATATAAATACATTAACAAGTAATTTTGACATTATTCAGGAGCTGAAATATCTGCAACATAGACACTGTTTCATCCAAAAGCACAAGTGGACGAAAGTTTCAGATGAGCAGATAGCCAATAGAAAACCTTGATACAAGCTAAACCTCGCCGCACCATCAGGCTTCAATGGTTACACTGCACAAGCATAACCCTGACGGCTTGAGCTTCGAGGTGCGCCATTCAGAACCCATCAGGGCAGTTGGATCGTACATCAGTGTCTGATATCCGGGTTCTTTTTCCTGCGAGAACAGCAGCAGCTTCTGATTGAGCACACCGAGGCAAAACCGAGTGCTTGAACTACCAGTAAGTGGCACCGAGATCTTCTGCCAAGAGTTGTCTGAAGGGTTGAATATTGCGAGTGAACGCTGGTCCTTCCACTCGATGCAGAACAGCCTTTGGTCAAGAACCGCATGAGAGGTGACCATCACGCAGCCCTTCTTGATCTCGTCCCAAGCATGGCGATCAGGATCGTACACGTCAACGAAACGGGAATTGCCAATTGTGAAGCTCGAACGGCCACCCATGATGTACAGCTTGCTGTCGAACCCGCAGGCGAAGCAGCCCCACCTTGGCCTGCGGAGGCTTTCGATCAATGTCCATTTGTTTTGTTGTGGATCATACACTTCAACACTGGACAAACTATCACCATCGGTACCAAACCCACCGGCAACGTATATGACACCATTGACCTCTGCGCAGGCAAAGTCGCAACGAGCAACGTTCATCTTGGCAAGTGCACCCCACCTAGAAAATTTGATCAGGATGACTTTGTTTCATACTTCAAATACTGAAGGTAAATGTGCTGATCTATATTTCTTATTTAGAGAACTCACCACATCAACAGATTAATAGTACGAGCATTTGATTTCTTCAGAATTACTAATCAGGTACTTGATCAACAAGAGAATAATACTATCCTCTGAAGTAAGAAAAGAGCATCTATTTTGTTTATGAAGATAAAAAATATACCTGTTCAGACGAGCATCATACTGGTAAACCTCATCAGAAACACATTGCGTCCCATGGTCAGCAGCATAGCCAGCCATGACAAACAGCTTTCCATCAAGAACTACCACACCAAACCCCGCTTTGGTCGGTCCAGGCATAGGAGGAAGTATCCTATTCTTTTGCTCCAGGCTCCCCAATACCTCCCAATGGGATCCCTTTCCTGCTGCTTCACCGGTCAGGACATAAATCCACTCTTCAAACTTCCCGACCTCCTTTCTAACAGCAGTGAACTCCTTGCTCCCAACAAATGACATCCACCTCTTGGACACTGCACCCATGACAGGGAAGTAGCTCCGAGGGACAAGGGTGAGGCATATCTTCGCCAGATCATCTGGCAAACCAGGTATCAATGCACAGTACAAATTACTTTCCACTTGGGTCACCAACCCTGGGGAAAGTTTTGGCCTAGTTGGAAACTTGAGCTGCATTGTAGCACGGAAGCACGTCTGTGGTTGAGCAAATGGTTCTCTTGCTCCAGCAAGTGCAAGCATTCTGAAATGCGGCTGCAAGCACCTTTTAAGTTTTAACGCTTGCTCCCCTCATTCGCGTGAAGAAGTTAAATTGACTTTCGTGTTTGTTGCTCTAGCTTATTTGCTATGTATGGTGGTGCTCGAAACAGAATGATTCATGATACCCATCACCAATGGGAACCGTAAGAGACATGGGTTTGAATGATGCTGAAATGAGGTTCTTCAACTTAGATTTCTCTGTCTTCGTTATCTTAGCTGTATCAAATGCCATGAGATAGTGAAAGGCCTTGGAATGGTTTCTCCTGGTAGAATAGGCAGCCTTGGTCTTTTTATGGATAAAGTAGGAACAGCTCCCTCCCTTACACGTTGCCTCAATATCTACAAAAAATATCATCACATTAATGTTAGATAGACAAGTAATACAGTTTTAATTGCCAAGCACAATTAGATTATCGATATACCAATGGCCATATGAATTTGATGACCATTAGCCACCACCGGTTTCCATTTCCACCACGCCTAAATACATACAATAGAATGAAAGAGTTCCAAGAGTACAAATTAACTCATGCCCAATCATTGGATGAATCAACATATGACCGTGATACATCGGTGGTAGCCAGCTAAAAAAAAGGACACAATTCAGTGTCCTTCCCGCATGGTCAGAAGTTGGCAGCGAAAATGAGTCTCCACCATTCAACACAAGAAGCAATGTGCTTGATTCGATTAGAAATGATAATTGAAAAGTTCACATCTTTGGGAGTTTTCCCCTTTAACTTTAGGCCAGGAGTGCAAACAATGCCATAGCCTCCCCATTTAAGAAACACAATCACCAAATCCAAATCAGTGTTCAACAATTAGTCATCCAGTCGGCCGGTGGTGCTCAACTAGAGCCACCGACTCGACTAGTTGAGCAAGTCGAGTGACTTGATGTCGACTGGTCGACTTGGATCGACTAGTCATCGACTTGGAGAGATAAGTTGGGCGACTTGTGGGCAAGTGCGGGAGAGGGCGCGTGACTAGGCGTGTGATTTGGGGTGGCCTAGCGTCATGTTAAAAACTGAAGAGGATAAAGGGCCTTGGCATCCAAACCCTAGCAACTAGCAAGCTACCACCACTAGTTCTTGCCTCCGCACTGTTGGTTCCCTCTCTTCTGACCGTCTCACAACACCGGTCGCCTTCGCCCCTGGCTCAAGTCGCCGTTGGCAAGCATCGTCTTGGCCTCCAGATTTGTCCCTTTCCTTCATCCCTTTCCCCCCAGACCCTTTTTCTCCTGAGCTCCCTTCTCTCTGCTTTGCTGCCCTGTTTTGCTGAATGCTGATCTGCTCTACTTTGCTCTAATGCTTTCAACCTCTCATAGATCTAATAGTAGTAGCTGCGGCTAGCAAGTAGTAATGTACTAAATACTAATGTAGTACTACTAGACTAGTAGCAGCAGCAAGTACTAGTAGTAGTATAGTAGCAGCAAGTAGTAGAGCAGCGTATCAGATGTGGTGGTAACAGATGTGTTCTATTGCAGTAGAAGATGAGGTAACATGCTCTAAATTAAAATTTATTCAGGTCTTGTTTATTTCATGCTCTGTTTAATTTGCTATCATCCAAGGGTGGTTTGCTAGCAAGTCGACAAGCAGTCAACGACAAGTCAATTGACTAGTTGGCAAGTCGGTCCCTTAGCAACTCGACTCGACTTACCGACTTAATAACCTTGATCTAGATACTGACTCTTTTTTAAAACTGTAGATGGTTGGATCATCTGCTGAGCCATGAACGAGGGTGAGTTTGTGCACATCCTCCGCAAACTCATGCAGTACCTAAGGTATCGCCAACAGCCCATTTTCCAAGGTCAGAAGATACAGAAAATGGATCGTGAGTCCTGGTCAATGCAGGTGTTCCTCTACACAAGGGATGGAGAATTCAACTCCCACACCTTCAAAATAGAGCACCCCAGGACCCAATACTCAGATGCCATCCAAGACGTACCACATCTAGCAGCAACTCGCTTGTGTGAGATGCACAAGTCCCTCCTGCTGAGATCACCGTTTTGCTTCTACCCTTCTTTCTGGGAGGGAGAAGGTTACCCAGAGATCTTTGACCTCAGGGAGGACAACCCGAGACTGACACACTAGGTCCAGCTCACCAGGGCCATGGCAAACACTTTCGTCAGTGCCTTGAAGGAGATCGACCAGCTCCGTATGCTCCTCACCTCCAGTTACCACCACTATGACACCCTTCGAGGTCAGCTCATTAGGTGTGGACGGCCCTATCGATTGTGGTGCAGGAAAGGACCACATCTGTCTCCGAGCTTGAGCGTGTTAGAGCAACAGTTGCCACATGCACCTTAGTTCTCTGGAACCTGCGATCATCCCTACCATCCCTACACCCGCCATCGTCCCCAGCAACCCAACGCCGACATGACCTTTGGGGTCACGCCTGAGGATCACAGCGTGCAAGAGCATGCGACAACCCAGTCCGCCACCCATCATTGACCTCAACATTGGAGGCACCAACAGGGGACACCGCAGCCACTCCAGTTCTCGCTCCAACACTCGCTCACCCAGCTTCAGCCGTAGCTACTCCCGTTCCTGCTCCTTGAGGGACTACACCAACTCCGATAGCTAGCACTCTATGGAGTAGTCAGGATTAGTTCAGGTTAGCTAGTAGTGCTTGCTAGGGCAATCTTTTGAGTTGCAAGCACTTTTCCTAGTTCTCCTTTTGTGCCCAGTCCAGTAGACATTGTGGTCTGCACCTTAGTGTCATGGCTTAGCATGGCCCATGTGCTATGTACTAGTAGTCGTGTAACACTTAGCCCCTTATTATTAATGATTGCAACCGTCCTAGGCGTTGTATTGAATTTTTATCGCCCCTTTTACTTGGATAGTTCTTTTGTTATGCTCTAGGGCTGGTGAACCCTCATACTTATCCTTTAATCTCTAACCCAGGTTATCCTCTCAGATGGCCCCCAAAAGAGCCACCGCTCAAGGGCGTGGAATCACTACCCGCCGAGTTGCAGGTGCTGCAGGCCGAGGAAGAGGCCGTGGCCATGGACAGAATCTGCCTCCCCCACCGCCAATTCCATCGACCATGGCTCAAGTCATAGCCCAACAGACACAAATTCACCAAAGCAATCTCGCCAGTTAGCAGGCAGGAGCGGCAAGCCATAACTCAAAGCTTGCCGACTTTCTACGCACCCGCCCCTTAACCTTCTCAACTGCCAACAAGCCCTTGGAAGCAGAAGATTGGCTCCGTGATACCGAAAAGAAGCTCTGCCTCACCCGCTGTGCGGAGGAGGATACGATGGACTTGCCACCCATCAACTGAAAGGAACTACTACTGTATGGTGGGAAAACTACTTAGCAGCCCAAGGAGGAGAAAGCCCAGTGGCGGAGGAGTCTGAGGAAGAAGAAGCACCAGAGGCTGAAGGGCAGCAGGCGCAAGTAGAAGGGCAAGGAGGACAACAAGAGCAACAATAACAACAACAACAACAACAAGAAGAGGAAACAACCAGCCCAGCCGGTCAAGCAATTCTTTGGACTGAGTTCAAACCAGCCTTTAGGACAAACTTTGTTCTAGCAGGAATTACGCATATGAAAAAAAATGAATTCAGGGCCCTCAAACAAGGGAATATGTCAGTCAATGACTATTTCACCAAATTCAACCAGCTGGTTCGCTGTGCTCTAGGAGACGTAGTGGATAAGGAGGAAAAGATAGATGCTTCCTGGAAGGTTTGCATGAAGAATTGAGAATTCAGCTAATCATCCAGGATTTTCCAAGCTTCCACCACCTAGTTAACAAGGCTCTCATTCTGAAGAATGAGAGAAGGGCTATAGAGGCCAACCACAAACGCAAACTGGCTGTACAGAGGCCGCAAGGAAGCTTCGCTCTGAGGTCAGTATTCTATGAAAACCCTTCCTTCTGTCAGGTGACAGTCGCACCACCTAAGGCTCCAGCTCCAACACCCCATCCGAATTGTCGCATCATCCACACCCCTCGCCCCGTAGGCCAACCCACAAAAACTAACCCAGCGGCCCACCTTAATTGCTACAGTTGTGGAGAGAAGGGGCACTCCGCTAATCGCTGCCTGAATCGCCAGGTGACGCCTGTGAAATTCGACCTGGGAGCTACACTGGTGCGTGGCTAGACCTCAACGCCCAACAAGGGGTATCGGACGCCCCAGGCACCAATAGCAACCACAACGCTAAATCATGTGAACCATGTCACGGCGAAAGAAGCTCAGAATGCCACCAGAGTTTTGTTGGGTACATGTTACTGCTGTTATGATCATTCTACAAGTAATTGCACCGAGCACATAGCTTACTGCTCTATATTTGAAATGATATCACATGGAAATGGACTAGTTTTCAAATTATACGACAAATAGATAAACTTTGCCTATGTATCTACAACCACAAATGACAATGAAATTCAAATTGCGGAGTTGAAACTTGAAAGTGATGGTCTTGATATGAAGCTGTTTAGGACAACAAGCTAAAGAATTTATCATGTATTTGACGTATATTAGACAACCAAAGTGCAGTTGTTAGTATATACACAAAACTGCAGCGAGAATATGTGGATTCACAGAAGCAATTCAAGTAAGCCTTTTGGTCACAGTGAACGATCTATAAAAGAAAACATCAAGAACTACTACTACAGTCCTAGTTTATGATAACCTTCAAACTATAACAGAACAATTGTTTTCAGAATAGCCAATAACATGTTTACCACAGTTTGCTTTCCCTTCCTAAAAGCTATGTAACCTTGGCTTTCAATAAAAGCTGGGCTGTGCCTTGGTTCTATGTATATAAAAAAAATCAGAAACATGGCCAACTAATTAAGTTATCAAACTATTTTTTAACTAATCCATCATGTCCTGCAGCTCATAGATGGTAGAAACCAACTAAAATTCCCAACTTCACCTTCTTTGCAAAGAGAGAGAGAGGCTGCCCCGCCTGCAAGTCAGGCATATGAAACTAGAACGAGGAAATAAATGGAGGGAATTAGCACAAGTCTAAGAATCCTCCAAAATGTGAACTGCTACTCTGGATAAGGAAAAAACAGATTGGGGGCATGGCCATCTATTCCGCATCAAACAATGCTGAAAGAAGCGACCGCAGAGAAACTCGCAGCAAGAAGCCTGAAATGCTTCTGTTTACCCCCGAAAAGATTCGATATTTCCCACGGAAACAGCAGGCACACGGCCTCAAATCCTCATCGAACCGTCAATTCCACCCCAAATTAAACCCAAAAATTACCCACGAACAAGGCAGGGTACGTACATCCATCACAAAAGAATTACCTGCAATAGGAAACTCTGCCTTGGGGTTCCAAGTTTTTTTTTTTTTTTGAGACCTTGGGGCTCCAAGCTTTGGATGCTGGAAGCCAGGAACAATGGCGGAATTCTTTGAGGGAAGAAACGGGCGGACGAGGGGAGGAAGACGAAGTGGTGTGGTGGCCTCGTGCCTCCTTATATACAACCAATTCGCTGTAAATATTGCAATAAAATTTTTCCTTGCCTCGTCCCCTCTCCTAAATTAGTGGAACTGCTAGGATCGGAGCTTTGCTTGGTCCAGATTCAGTTTCAGACTTTCAGTTCAGCTCTAGTATGGCCAAGTGAATACTCCCTTTTTTTCATTTTAAACCAGCGAATATTCTAGCTTGACCTGTTCTGTTTTTAACCTTTGTATCGGTCTGAACTTCTTCTTTGCTTTTTGAAATTTCATAGAAACACCGTAGGAGTTTTATTGAAGTTTCGTAGGAATTTGAAGGCTCAAAAAATTTCATATGAATTCTAACGAAAATATTCCTTGTTCTACGACATCTTAGGAAATCCCCACCTTTCAAACGGAGCCCTATTAGCACGAATACGCAAGAAAATAGAAAAAAAAAGCTCTTGAAAAATGCAAACTCTTGATACTTCCAATATAAGTGCAAGCAAAGCATGTCGATATATTCTTGGAAGAAAACCCTACATAATACGAAAAGCCAAAAATGCATAAGTCAACTTCTTTTGCTGATATTATCATCGATGAGGAGATGTTTATCTAAACCTTCCGGGAAGTGAAAAGGAGATACGTACAAAGTCAAACATTTGCTGATCAGCATGATATGTGCACTGTTATTTTCAGAGATGGCCAGCTGGTCAAAGCTCCATAGGGTGATTGCCACGGCATAGCATTATATTATCTGAATGGAAGAGTACAGTAGTTTATAGTTTTTGAATTTTAACTATTTGTGAGAAATAGTACGTAGAGGAAAATAGTCGTATACGATATTTACTGGTACAGCTGAATTCGGTATAATATCTACTATAATCTTTTTATAGACCATATATTAAAAAACGCACAGTTTAAAAGTTAGTTACTAGAGTAATCTAAATTAAAGTATAAGTGAAAAAGAATCCAGTCATAGCAATTCAATGGTTGCATGCAAAATTGCAAATGAATGGGGTTTAGTGTTGACTTAATGCCTTTCTAAGTATAAATAGAAAAGAACCAGCCATGGCAATTCAATGGTTGCACGCAAAATTGCAAATGAATGGGGTTTAGTGTTGACTTAATTCCTTTCCAGTAAATAATTTGCCAAATAGTAATTCCTTTCCAGTAAATAATTTGCCAAATAGTACTATGAGTGCCAAATTTTCTCTTGACATAGAGATTAATGACATCATTGAAAATAACTGATTCATAATTATTATCTCATTGTACAATATTTAATATATACATATAGAAAATACAAGTAAAATTATATATTTATTAGAGGTATGGAGAAAACAACACACTTATTTCGTATTGAAATATAAAATATACTTCATATTTATGGATAAAAATATTTAAAAAATATGTCATATACCTTTTTGAGGGGGGTAACCACCGACAAACTTTTTATCCGTTTGGGCGGTGGCTAGATGCTAGCGACGTGGTGTAACGTGCTTAGCACCAGGGTTAAGCCTAGAGTCAAATCACGTGCCTATGAATAGCTTAGTTTCTCTTAAGTAAAAGCCAGCGATGGGCTTCTGCCGTTGAGCGGTTTTTTAATTTTTTTTATTTTGTGTTTTATTTTTTTATACTTCTTTGTATTATCTGTTTTTTTTGTATTTCTTTGTATTATCTGTGATGAGTTACTATGTTTTTTTATTTTTTATTTTTTAAAATTTAATTATATCAAATAAGATAACTCAGTTACAGTAAAAAATCAATCAGATACAGTAAAAAAGCTATAGACCATCGTTATTCCGAACGCTATCTTAATTTTATGAACAATTAGTTTATACCACTGAAATTTCACGGCTTTAACCATATACCAATGAATTCACCCAATTCACATTTAATACCACCGAAATTTCGCTCCGTTTGTGTTTATAACACTCCGTCCATCCCCGTTAGCACCAATGCCCTTTTTCTTTCTTACCCAGAATCAATATGTGGTTTTCCGAAAATACCCCTAGCTCATGTGATAGAGGGAGAAATGGAGGAAGAAATAGAGGAAGTCATGGCGGCGCTCCATCTGGTCGAGCTCACCGGCGGTGAGGGAGGCACGACAGAGCTCGGGCGAATAGGAAAATGGAACTGGGAGACCATAAGGATTCGAATAGTGGTAATCATGACGTGGGAGGACCATTGCAACTGTCGGCGGTGAGAAAGGCGACGGCGGAGGTGTTGCAGCGGCTGATTCGAATAGGAAAGGAGACCATGACCATCATCGGGGCACAGGGACAGCGAAGGCAGAGACAAATGAGACAAATAAGCGTTTCAGTAGCCACCATCAGGGTTAAATATTTCGGACGAATTTGAATGAAATTTCAGAAATTTTGTTCATTTCATTACCCAGCGAAAGGGAAATCATTCGGTCAAATTTTGGCTGAATTTGTCTTCGTTCAAATTTTGTCCAAATTTGATTAAATTTTATCAAAAATTCAAATGAAGTTCAAAACTTTTGTCCGAAATTACGAACGAATTCCAAAATTTTGCTCAATTCGGTTGTTTCGCTGGGCGGCGAGTTTTTTTACATCCCAAAGATTTTTCCCTGGCCACCATGATTTCTGGATGCCACATTGCAACCACATCTGCCTTGTGAAGTTGCACTCTTTAATTAAACAGAACTTAAGAGGCCATTCTGGTCTTCTCCTAGGGACAGTGATTGATAATTGCTTGTGTCTTCCGCCTGATAATTGGTTTTGACAGTTTGGAGGATGGAATTTAAATGGTACTTCCTCTGATTCCAAATGTAAGTCGCTTGGGATATTAACACGGTCCCTAAGATGACACCTTTACCAGCAATTTGATAAAATATGTTAGTTCAAATAAAATAATTATATACTATGAAAGTATATTTCATGATGAGTCTAGTGATATCAATTTCACATTGTCAATCTTGATAATTTTTTATATATTGATTGTCAAACTAAAAAACGTTTGATCGGCACAAGAGATTAAAGCGACTTACGTTTAGAATAGAAAGAAGTATTTAAGTTAAGGGTGAAAATTAGACCTGTAAAGAGTTCAGGACAAAAACTGAACTATTCCAGTTTCCTTTGTGGTAACAGCAAAAAAAAAAAAAAGATTCAGTTTTAGAAATGGTCGGCTAGTCAAAGCTCTACATAATTGCCACGGTATAACAGTACAATCTGAATGGAAGACTACAGTGGTACGCAGTACAGTATTTGAATAAGCTGGCGGTGGCGGAGGTGCTCCAACTGCTTGAGCTTTTAGTTTATAACTAAAATTATATTATAATTGTTATTAATTTTTTGAAAAAAATACAAAAAAACTGTTATATTATTACAGACTAGTCATGTGCCCGTGCGTTGCAACGGAAAAACTTTAGCAGTTAGATCGCGAGAGAGAGAGAGAGGGAGAGAGAGAGGGGGGGAGAGGAAAGGGGCGGTTAAGATTTTATTGTTCAGATCAAATGGCTGAGAAGAGATATGGAAGAGGACTCATCAACCACCAACTCCTTCTTTTAAAGTAGTAAAGATAAAGATAATACAAAGAAATAAAGAGAAAAAAACCAAAAATAAATTAAAATTAAAAGTTAGCGTGTTTTAAATAATTTTTGATGTAAATAAATTAAAAGCCAAAATAAACAGCGGACCTCGGGCAGCTCTACTCGATTTCAGCATAACTGATTTGTCACTTGCAATCGTCAAGCAGAACTTACTCCTAAGAACACGGACTGGTCAATTGCTCGCCCTTTCACCTCAGAATCGTCTGACTTTTGGGAGTTTTTGGATAACTCTGGTTAATAGTCTTGCTTATCCAGAAGGAGGGATACATGAACACGAACGTAGCAGACGCCACTGGAATCACTTCATCACTTGTGACTGGATTTAATGTTCCATTAAAAAAGCTGGTTAGGGTCCAAAGCAAAATTACCCAAAATTTTGGAGGCTTGTTGTTTTTGTGTTCTGACTACATAAGCTGGTTAAGGTCCTATGTTTACCTAAAAACTACTCTAAAATAGCTTCACTTATTTTCTTTCTTTTCTAGTTTTGACTAGCTACAAGTGTTGTGTGTGAGTTTTTTTTTTTTTTTTGGGGGGGGGGGGGCACTGGAGGACAAAATTAAGGCATGTCTGAAAGTGAAATGAGATGCTTGGTATGCATACACCCAATACAAAATCACAAAATCAAACCGTGCGTGCGTGCATGCATAAACCTCTGCCATGACCTGAGGATAAGATGTCCACAGCTACTCGAGTGGAAAGTAACAGCATGGAAACGAGAGATGCTCCTGTAGACAGAAGCTAGCCACTGTGGAAGTGTAGATAAGTTTCAGAGATCACGAAAACGACTTGTCCCTGCTCTGAATGACTTCTAGAAAAGATGCCTCCATCTCCATGGGGCCATGCATACAATTCTCGGGGGAGATGTTGATACATCAAAACCAGTAGCCATTTGCTCTGCTGGATTGCTGGACCCGTGCCATGCCTGCGTCTTCGTAAACGTTTCTTTTCCTCAGTATAAACTATGTTAGGAATAATCTCATTTTGGTTATGGAAGAGAAGAAAACATAACTTATAAGTGTGAGGGAGCCCCCACTTATTGGACTAGTCTTTTGGGGGGAGAAGGCACAATACTACTTATAAGGTTGTTACTCCGTCTCCGTGAACTTAGTTGTGTTAAGCCCATTTGGACATATGGCCCGGGGAGTAAACCCAGTTCCAACATTTGGTATCAGAGTCTAGGCGTCTAACATCTCTTTTGCAGATGTGTCCAGCCAATGTGTGAGGGGGAGATTGTTAGGAATAATCTCACATTGGTTGTGGGAGAGGAGAAAGCACAACTTATAAGTATGAGGGAGGCCCCACCTATTGGACTAGTCTTTTGGAGGGAGAAGACACAATACTACTTATAAGGTTGTTGCTCCGTCTCCGTAGACTTAGTTATGTTAAACTCATTTGGACCTGTGGCCCGAGGAGTAAACCCGGTTCCAACAAACTAGACACATGGGCTTGGCTTGCTCTGTCATGTACAACCACGCATCTCATTTGTCTGTATAAGATCCCTACTCACAAGAGGAATTACAAAAAAAATCCCCATGTATTTGTGCACTAGTTGGACAGAATCTCGTGTATTTACAGAAAACCGTAGGCAATGCCCCTACTGTATATGCTGCTGCTGATGCTGCTGACAACAACAATAGAGAGAGGTGTTTACAAGAATAAAGAGGGATGTAATTTAGGAACCCACTGGCACGCGAGCCCCATTTCGGTTAAAATTCCTTTTAAAACCTAGTCTAAAGACCTGGGCCACTGAAATGTGGGCCATATAGTATTTGGACCCCACATGTCAGTCTCTGGGCCTTTTTCGGTTAAGAAATTAATTCCTGTAAATTAATTAAACCATGGGACCTACTTGTCATTCTCTATGAATTTCTAAATAAAAGTAATTTTTGGGATCTCTCTCCTCTGGTTATTTTTGGGATTTTTCTAAAAATAGATTTTGAAGAGCTCGTTTTATCTCATCTTAACTTCAAATTTAGCAAAACTTGTTTCTAAAATTAAGATCTATCTGTTGGTTTTAGTTTTGTTTAGTTTGAAGTTAATTTGGTATTTATTTGTTCTCTTTGCCTGTTGTTTGCTTTTTCGGCACGTTCGTCTGAGTAGAGATCGAAGACGCGATTGAGCCGTAGGTCGAAGCTACGTAAGAACAACCAGCTTGTGATCTAGATGAGTCAATATTTTGATCATTTTAAACCTATATTTTATGTGCTTTATGTTTGTTTAAATTGACGAAATTGCATGCTTTATTTTATGTACAAAGTATGTTACTCTTAAGGTAGTTACACACTCGCTTGTTGATCTAGTATTATAATCATGCCACTCTTGATACTTGAAATCCAGGAATCTTGTCACCTTAGATAATAATGTTAAATTCTACTGGCTATAAGTCATACTTAAAATGTCATGCTAGTCTTGCTTAAATTGAGGCCTCTAGTTTGCTCTAATCATATTAATCTTTAAACATGAAAACTTGTTTTAGGAAAGTCACAGGATGTAAGTGACTAATAATTTATGATAACTTAATTATGTTTCTCAAAACTCTAAAAACTTGCTATACCTGTCTGGGCGGATGGTAAAAGTGGTTAGTGCCGATGTCACACAAGAAATTGTGGTTTGTTGCATAAACCACCTAAATAAATTAAGAATTTAATCCTATGATGACCTCCTCATGTAAAACAATACAACCACAAGTCTGCAAAATACAACTGGGCCAAGCAGGGTTACTAGACCTTAGAGTCATTTCATTGGTGGGGAATGGAGTGTGCATGTGCGGATCAAGGTTCGGCATGAATGAGACACTATTTAGGGTGTTGTGTACCTGTTTTACTAGCGTTGTTGAACACTATAGTCTAGCTGTGCTAGATGTTAGGGTATGACTTCCCGTACAACTTATGAAGACCCACCTCGAGTGGGACAAACTTCATATGGGTGAAATGGCAATGGAGCGAGGTAACTACGAAAAGTTGTGTTGATCACTCGATCTACATGATTAAGGAATTATGTAGGGCTATTGGGTCGATTGTCTCTTATGGATAAAGATGTATACTCTGTAGAGTATAAATTATTCGAACAGCCGTATCCACGGTCAAAGGCGGGCATGAGAATTTTTCGAGTTAGTTAAATTTCAAAACTTTTGTGGGTAGGATACAAACCTGTCGGAGGAAAGTACCCCAACTTTGGCTTTTTCTGGAGAGAAGTACTCTAGCGTGGTTAATAAGTTGGATGTGACCTAATGATCAAAATCTAGCATAGGTAGATAGAACCATGTAACAAGTGGATATCACCTACACCACAATAAATATTGCACAATTCTAATCTTTTTAATAAAGTGTGATTTACTAAAATGCTAGATCTTAGGAAATTTGAATTATGATAATTGCAAATATCGCTTTGAGCAAATAAAAGAAACCAAGCCACCCATATTAAGTCTTGCATCTATAATTACACGCATTCTGTGTGTTGGGTTGCAGAGTACTGTTGTGTGTGCTTACCCTCGTTCTTAATCCCCCCTTTAGAATCCGTGAACCAAAACCATTGTGTCTACTATGAGGATCAAGGAGAGGAAGGAGGTGAAGACAATGGAGATTAGATTAGGCCGAGTAGCCTAATATTTCCTTATAGCCTAGGCAACCAAGCTGACAATTTGGGTGGTTCCAATATTGGCCAAGTTCCTGGTTAATATCGGTCGCACCTAAGTCACTCTGTCGCTTGCCTGTGGAGAGACATGCCTCCTCTTTTTTGCTTCCGCTATCTTTTTCTCATTTATGTAATGAACTCATTTGGCCTGACCTTTTGTAAACCTATCCCGAGATAGATCGTTTGAACTCTGATATATTGTAATATTAATGATTGGTATGGTCTATATCGTGTATGAAATGATTCGGTATTGTACCTGTGAGCACTATCTACTGATTCAGGGAATAGTACGGTGGATTCACAGAGGATTATGGATTTGCTAAATTCAGATTTGACAACTTTTCACTTAACCCTATATATTTGTCCCAAAATATTCCACTTATCCCGTATTTGCAAAGAAGATATCTCAAAACATATGTGAACGAGGGATGCCGCATAAGACAGGTGGATCTCACATGTCGGTCTTATCTTTGATGCTAAGGTGTCATTTTTGTAAACAATTATGGTTGAGTGAAAACATTTTCATACAAATATCAAGGATTCAATGCTACTTTTACAAATTTACATGTTTTTTTGGCAATTGGTGCTTAGATACCTAGGATCAGGGGCGTAGCCAGCGGGGGGTGTAGTGAGGCTTGAGCCTCACCTCCTCCGCTGGCAATCAACATGTAAAGCAGAAGCAATTTTGTATATTTACTTGTTATTCTCACATTACTTGCTACTTGCCATTTTACTTGAACAAAACAAAGCAATAAGCAAATCAAATCAAAATCCTTTTGCCATTGGTAATAACCAACAGCCCACTTTTAGTAATGCTTGCCATTTTGCTTGCTGCTTGTTTACTTCTTGCCTTTCTCTCCGCTCTAAGTGTTTTTGTTGCTCGAGAGAAAAAGTTACTGTTGCTTTCCATGGCACGATTCCTTCCTAGTTTGCCAAAACTAAATCAAAATCATGATAAACTTGTTCCAAAAACGGTGCTGCCTAGCCATATTAATAGGCATCACCCACAAAAACAGCACCACGACACATTGTCTCATTTATCTTATTTTATGTTGTCTCCTCCGGCAAACCTTCCAATGACCCATTCTCTGCCATCCATACTCCGAATCAAGTGATTCAAAATTTTAAATTCATCTAAATTCATAATTTACTTCCGAGTGCCTATTTTATACTTTTTTATTTTATTTTTATTTGATTTTATTTTATTTATGCCGCTTTTCATGTGTAGACCACGATATTTCCAAGTATGATTTTACTAATATTTATCACTATCAGTATACTTTGAGTCTACCCTCTATTTTTTTCTAACCTCGCTACTGTCTAGGATTGTTGCAATTTGCCCTTAAGATATATCATGCCTTCATTGCATTTGCAGCACCCAGGGTCATGTACTTAAGTGTCATAATTAAACATCTAATCTTATATGCAAGATGTGTATTCAATAGTTCTACCCTGTAACGTGTGGAGAACCTTCGTATGGAATTAATGCTGCCACCAACCTCCTCCTACGTGTCGGTGTATATATTGAGCGTCGAGGGATAGGCTTCACCGACACATGTTTGAGTCTTTGTTGTCACCTCCATCTCTACTGTAGACATCTTTATAAGTAGACAGTAGTTGGAAAAAATGGGGCAGAAACAGGCGAGGAGGTGTGAAAAAAAAACAGGAATAGGAGGAATCGAGAAAGAAATAATTGGACCTGGCGACGTGCCAACCTTGAGTGCATACGTGTGTGTCTGAACGACTGGAATACAAGGGTTCAAAATTTCAGCTGAAATTAGCTGAAACTGGGTCCTATCACCGGTAAAATTTCGTAGCGGCAAAAAAAAAAACGGTTTTAAATTATTTTTGTTAAATATAAAAGAAATTCGTAACCATAACTAAACAATGTGTCCCCGTGGTAACGCTCCTGGGCATGGAGGAGGCTGTTCTTGGGGATTTGAAACCCCCAGGACGGCATTTTTTTAGCTTTTTTGTTTTAACCTCAAAAATTTAAATTTTGATTTGAAAATTTCAGCCAAATTCACTCGAAATTTTCCGGTTCTATCGGTGACCCTCGGCGAAAAAATTAAACTGATTTTCTCAACCCTGAACTCGTTCCATGGCCGCACACACACGCTGTTACGTGACAAGCAGCACGGTCATGTAGGCGACCTCCAGTAGCGTGAGCTACCGAGCCATACGCCACCTGGCGTGTGGTTATCCCTTATCAAACTATAACAGGGCATAATTTATACAGGTCTTGACTTTACAAATAAAATTTGATTTTAGTGGACAAACTTGTAATTTTCCTCCAAGTGCTGCCGAAGACTTGCTAGGAAACTTCTCAGCCTGAAAAGGTGTTTAGTACAAAAACTCGTACGGGTGCAAAGACCTAGCCAACTCCAGTATACATAGGGTTTATTCTTTTTAGCTACGATTTATAGTTTTTGATTAAAATTTTTTAATTTTAGCTATTTATGATAAAGATTATGAAAAAAGATACTCGCTTACGATTTTGAATGATATAGATGTTAGACTTTTAATATGTACTATAATTAACTTGTAGATTCTATCTTAAAAAAATACTCTATTTAAAAATTAGGTACTATAATAAAAATTAAAAATCATTTTGACATGCTACACTTTAGTTTGCTTGTTGTATGATCAATATCAATCCAGACAACACGTTACCGGGTAATTAGAACTTAGGTAGCAGCGACTACGATAATGAATTGAAAAAAGGTGCTCTCGTACAATTTTCAGAGGATATGTCAATAAATTAAGACCACGAGTAGTCTTACTACTCGCAAACTATGCCTACGTTTCTGTAAACAAGCTGAGTAGAAACATGTCTACCGGCTTGTTTGATACGATTTTTAAAAGTGATTTTTAACTTTTACTATAATATCTAACTTTTAAATAAAATATTTTTTAAATATGAGATCTATAAATTAATTATAATACACGTTAAAATTTTAATATCTGTATCAGCTAAAATCGCAAGCGAGATCTCTCTCCGTAATCTCAATCGCTAATAGCTAAAATTAAAAAATTTTAATCAAAATTTGTAAACTGCAGCCATAAAAAATAGACCCTACGTTCCTGTAAACATGATTCTCTCTATGATTCTAAGTGGTCCAGCAAGCCATGTGATTGGCTCCATGATGAAGCTGAGGATAACTTTGCTCTGCCTTCTTGATTTCTTCGATCATGTCATGGATGGAGAGGCTCAGGTTCCAGTGGATGTTGAGGAAGCGCCAGCTCCATGCACCGAAGAGTATTCTGTCGGAGTGTTAGATGTTGCCTTGTTGTAATAATATATGGTCATGTTTTTTTTTCAGTTTTTCAATGATTTTTAGTTTTTATCTTCTTTTAACAATCACTATTTATTATATTAATAAATTATAATCAAAAGGCGTAGTCCAAAAAGAACATGACCAGCTTTTGTATATTGTATCTCTACAATACTTGTATTTACCAATGGTTACTCTGTTCTGGAACTAATGTTTCGAAAAGCACGTTACCTGCAACAACAAAGTAGTTGACTCTTCTTTTGAGCAGTAGCTTTGGATTTTGGTTTATGATTTTTAAATTATACCTATTCACGAGAGATGATATGTAGAGAAAAATAGTCGCATACGATTTTAATCAGTATAACTGAATTAGGTACAATGTCTGCTATAATATTTCTATAGACCCCATCTTAAAAAAAGGGCAAAACCTAATTACTGTAGCAACCCAAGTCAAAACCTAAACATGAATGGATTCGAACCCACTCTAGGGTGGATTCTTTTGGGTTAGGGCTTATGGTTTATAACTGTAGTTTTTGAATTCTTACCTGTTCGTGAGAGACAGTATACAGAGAAAAATAGTTGCATACGGATTTGGCATGTACAGCTGAACTTGGTACGATTTGTACTATAATTTACCTGTAAACCGTACCTTAAAAATACACTATTTAACAATGAATTAATGTATAAATAGAAACCAAAGTCTAAGCCTAAGCATAAATCCGAAAGATCAAAGCCTAGATCTTAGTTAGGGCCGCATGACCAAGCCCCCTTCACACCACAAGACTACGCTGCCTCGCTGGACGTCATGCCCCTAATTCTACCACTCCACGCCGCCGTTGTTGTTCCGCATCTCCGCTCTGCCACCCGCCACTCACTAATCGGGTTTGGTCCATACCTCATATATATACAAATAGTCAAGTTCCATCTAAACATTGCCAATTTGGCATATATATCATAAAACAAAAGCCTGCATTAGGCGTATTTTAAGATTCTAGCACATAAATCAAGAACGAGCCAATGAACACGCAAACTAGACACAAATCACACCAAGACTTCTACTAAATGCAAGCCACATCTGCTCGGATGCTTCCCTAGTCGTTGCCATGGCCTGCATCGGTGCGCCCTACGATGAACCGGCCGCCTGCCTTGCCTTATTGGCTGCCGATTAGCTACCGCACTACCTGCGCCTGATGCCACTCGCCGCCTTTAGAGTCCACCACGAGAGAGCAAACCTAGTGAATGGTGTATGGAGTGTGAGTCTATTGTTGTGTGGGCTGGGCCAGTTAGCCTCCTTAGTTGGTAGCAGCCCAAGAAGTGAGCCACTCACTAGGCCCAACGCAACCGACGCCCAACTTCCTCCTCCTCGACACATAGGTGAAAACGGATCAGATAGTGTTCAAACTATATTCATATTTGTAAGCGAATACAAATATGAATATGAATATTCTAAAATACTAATAGAATATTATAACAAATATGAATTAGAATCGAATATCTACTTAATTCGGTCGGATTCGAATATCCTTGTAATTTATATAGTATGAAGACATTATTGATATTTTATTCTTGTACAATCACACTTAATCATTCTAATTCATTTATGTTACCTAAAGAAACATGAGTTCACAATCAATTAAAAAAGCTTGTCCAACTAATTAGTCCTATTGTAATAAAAAACATGCATATTGCTTCATTAAATACATATACGGATAGTCTGGATAAAATAATATTTCGGATGGTAAAAGTCCATACCATATTGGCATTCATATTTTTTATGCGAATTCAAACACGAATATGAATAGAATAGAAATTGTAAATCGAATGAAAAAATCTATACTATATTCACATTCTATCGAATACGGTAATCAAATAATACGAATAATTTGTATCCACTTTTCAACCCTACATGCAATTCAAACAACAGAGCTCCAGATATCCTGTGGTAGGTCATGGCGCGATTACTCAACAAGAAAAAAAGAGATAATGCTTCACTTTTCATGTGGTTTTTGTGTATTAATATTATACTCATCTCTCTAACGTCACTACCAATTATAGAAATTTGACAACAAAAATGGTACTATTTTCATACCAAAACTGTCTCGCTAAAAGGTGGGTTTTTTCTGAGCTTATGATTTATTGCTTAAATATTTAAATTTTGGCTATTCCCGAGAGATAGTACGCACAGAAACATAGTTGCATACGATTTTGGCCGGTACAACTAAACTTAATGCACTTTTTACTACAATCTTTCTGTTGACTCCGTCTAAAAAGTGCACTGTTTAAAAGCTAGTTACTGTAGTTCGTCAAGCATAAGTTGGCTAAAAGTGAAAAGGATCTAGCCAAAATCTCACCTATTTTAGATTGGAGGTGGTACTAAGAGCTAAAACTCTTCAGCCTAAATAGCTTGAAATTATTTTAACGCATTCGGTGACTTCCTACTAAGATGGTCAAAATAGAAGAAGAAAAAGGTCCTTTTTTTTCTAATGGTTCATGCATCTGTTTTGTTATCCAGCAATTGGTGGGTACATAGCCCCTTTTTTCAGTTGTACTCGACCAAACGATGCTGTCGTTCGTGCATATGTTCTCAGTCTAGTTAATTGGATGTAACATGTAAAGAAACTTATACTTTATCCTTTCGTTCTATAAAACCTATTTGTTTTGCAAATTATAAGACATGATGTACATTTAGGATCCGGTTATATTGGTTTTTTTTAATGATTTTTAGTTTTAACTTATAAATAATAACAACTTTTAATTATTCACGAAAGAGAGTAGAGAAAGATAGAGACTCACATGTAATTTTAAATGATATAAATAAAGTCGCTACAGTGTCTACTACAATCGATCAGTAGATTCTATCTTGAAAAAACAATTTATTAGAAAGTTAGGCACGGTAGAAAATCTATTTACTTTTAGATGCCAAAATGAATGGGCTATTAGTGTTAGCCTCTCTCTTTAGCCCTTATTTATTGCATTATCTCTCTCACAAGCATTTGGCCCCGCTCACTTTGGAGATTAAAACACTGTTCAGCGATCGGAACACTGTAGCAGCGATCGGAACACTGTACCATTTTTGTCACGTAGTGAAATTTTTTTTGTTTTTTGGTTTTTTTGTGTTCCGTTTTTTTCTCATATTCCTTTGCATTGTCCGCACTAGACTAGCGAGCCGTTTTTATTTTTATATTTTTTAAAATTTAATTATGCCTAACATGCCACTCAGCTACAGTGTTTTTTCAGCAAAAACCAAAAATCATCGCTATTCCGATCACCCCTTTGTGCATGACAACATACACCAACCTTGGCAATAGCCGTCGAGCACCCAACTCATCGTCATGCCCATATGTATCGCCAAACTTCCTGTTCAAACATCAATAGTAGGCCATTAGCAACACGCGAAAATGGAGGACGACGTCGATCGAGAGAACCAAAAAGAGTTTGAAGATGGGGAATTGGAGGCATCGGAAAAGAAATGATTAGGAAATATTGGACGACTAGCTTGCTTCCTGTTCCTATGAGCTCACTGAATGACCGATTAGGGCGAAGCGCACGAGGGACGCGCATGAGCAGTTGAGCACGGACATGTTTTGACCGGCTGTATGCGCTCTATGCCTGCCAATCGCCACGGAAGCATAGCGTCAAAGCACTCCTCCAATTGGACTGCAGAGATCAGAGGACTTTCTATGAAATTCTGATAGTTTTCGTCACCCATGCCAAATCAAAGTCATCTACAAAATACTGTAAAAAAACAAGCGTGGTACCATTAAATAAAATTATTCTAGGATCGTAATAATAACAGAGAAGGTGAATAGTGCCTCACAAATTTTCCACAAATATTCTCAAATCTTCGCTTCACTAGCTACTAGAATCAAAGTTAAAATGGTATGTAAGTTTTCGGACTATGTTGGGAATTACCCCCTTTGCTCTTGGTATACCATATTACCATGTTAGAAATAAGGCACAAGGGAACTTGATGGTTAACCTTTTCTTTCAGTAGGATGTCAGGCCTTGATCAGTAGGATGTCAGAGCATCATCCTCCAAATTAACATGCATGCCAGCTCATAATTTGATGTGACATGCTAGTGATTGATCCCTCAAGAGAGCGTATTTTAGATCTTGGGTTATGCTGAAATCTGCAAGTAGTGTGCTATAGTAACAGTAGTATTGCATTTGCATGGTAAGAGGCAGGAAAGAAAATGCAATGCCCACAAATAAGAGAAATCATCAACAAATGGAGTGTAATGTTCATGGGCTTCTTTATGGAGTAGTTCTGCCGGCCCTGAAATAAACAAGTGTGATGGTGATTTGACTGAATCCAGAGGGGAATGTTAGGGTGATATAAATAATCTGTTTTAACAGAAATCTGGTGTGCCTACTGCCGAGTGTGCTTTAAAAAATACTGTATGTAACTTATAAGCTCCATGAACTTGGTTTGATATTATTATTGATTTTACAATACATGATCACCATATGGTTTTTCAGATTGATTTCCACAGTGTTCTTTCCAGACAATACTTATGGTTGAATAGATTTACAGCACACGTTTGGTAATTAAATGCATCAGCATAGAATTTAGTTCCATTTGTGTTTTTGGCTTTTCGCAGATTAAATTGCTTGAACTGTGAAGCATAACAACATAAGATAGCAGCACTATGTTGCAAACTAGTTGGTATTTCGCCGATTAAACATCAGGCTCCTTATCTTCTTGTCTAGTAAAATTGTTTCCAAAGCCAAGCTATGTAGGAGATTTTAGTCCACAATTGTTCTGGTTGTGTGGTTTGTATTCATAATGTACCTTTTTATGTTTATCTTAATACAAGTTTGCTGCTTGCAGCTATGCTATTGCATCCCGAAAGTCCTACAGCCATATTCTCCAGTTAACTGCCTGTTTAGATGGCTTCAACTTCTGGGCCAGTCCATTCTACTACTGGGCATATTTCATCGGTGCAAACAGTTCATGGGTTGTGATACCAACACTCATCGCCATAAGGAGCTGGAAGAAGATCTGCGCAGCATTTCAAGGAGAAATGGTGAAGACTTAATAAGGCCCCCCATAGGCACGCTTTGATTGGAACCAAGGCACTCTGTACTCGACACCGAAATTCTCGTGTTCTTATTGAAAATCTGCTTGTACCCGCTGCACAAACAACGTTGTCTCAAACAAACTATGTAATGCTGGGAAAAATGATCTTGTTTCCGCGTCGAACAGGGTTGCTGGTTATTCCCTTAACAAAAGTATTGCCGCCATGAAAAGCCTTGCATGTTTTGTACAGTATCATCTCAGATTTCACCTCTGCATTTTACTCAAGAACCTTTTGTCTTTCAGCGAACAGAAGTGTGAAGACTATTCTAGTGGAGTAACCTGTGAAGCTTAGCTATGCCTTGATGATTTTGTATGGTTCCACAGTACACATACAGATGGAGGGTTACCATGGATGCTGCAGTAGCTCCTTGATCTCTGCATCTGCATGCCGCTAGCGTCTGGTGGAGTGGCCGTGCACCCATGGCAGGACAATGGGAGCTACCCTGCGAGGAGAAGAGGAGGACGTACGTCACGTACCTACATAGGTAAACCCGACGCCGTAAAATGCAAGGAAGGTAATGCTTTCGTATTGCTTTGCATATATAGGGTTTTGTTTGCACATATAAATAGGTTTGCACATATAAATAGGACCAAATTTGCAGCATGGAATGAATTTATTCTACTAAGGGGGTGATCGGAATAGCGATGGCTTTTGGCTTTTGCTGAAAAAACACTGTAGCTGGCTGAAAAAACACAGTAACTGAGTTGACTTATTAGGCATAATTAAATCTAAAAAAATGTAAAAATAAAAGAGGCACACTAATCTAGAGCGGACGATATTAAGGAATACGAGAAAAAAAAAAATAAAACACAAAAATACTAAAAAATGCAAAAAAATTTTGGACAAAATTGCTACAGTACCATCCCTCATTGCTACAGTGAATTGGACGTCCAACGCTGGGAAAAAAGCCAGATTGATCGCTGCCTAAAATTTCCATAGCATTTGTGTGGCCTCTTCAATTCATATTTCCAGAAGGCAACTTACACATTCCAAAACAATGTCGGGTATTGATAAACATCACCCGGATGTTTTCTTTCAAACTATCATATAGATTTATGACCATTAGATTAAAAATCAAACGACTGTGGATCCCCCAAATCCCCCTTCCAAAAAAGGGCTATTGAATCTCTAATTCAACAGCCATAAATTTAGATGATTGTTTAGAAGAAACATCTAGGTGATGTATATACACACCTAACAATATTTAAATCCTATGGAAAGGCTTACTACATCTTAACATCAATTCCAGCCAGATAGAGCACAATGTAGCAAGCAAACCCACTAAAATTGCATACGGATTTCCAAGTTTCCAACCAGAACCACTCACATGAGGGTGTTAAGTGATTTTGTACCTTGATTTGGATGGAAGAGGTGTCCTTCTGGATGTTGCCGTCGTCGACCTTGGCCTCCGACGCAGCCACCGCAGAGGCGCCGGCCTCCGACTCCGGCACCTTTGCCTTCACCAGCGAAGCAAACACCATCGAGTTGCCAACCAAAAGAATGGAGCTAGGGTTCAAAACAGAAACAAGATGAATTTTTTTTAACACGATTTAGTTATCAGGGGAGAATAAAGATAGGTCAGGGCAACAAAAATCAGGTTAGTGCCTTGAACCCTAGCTAAGGACTATGACCTAAATCCTTAGAGATGTGGCAACCATCAGAAAGATGAATAGGAGGAAGCCGGGAGGAGGAAGATGGGAGCAAGAGGATGAATTAAGCTAGCTAGGAAAATCTACACGCCGGTGTTCTCTTGTGCGTGCAAGAGGAGGAAGATGGGAATAAATGTGTGAACTGTAGCTGGATTTGGAGAGTTTTGTCTTGTGCTGATTTTTTTACTACAGTGGGTCCCACTAGTACCATTTCATGGACCCGTGAAAACTTCTGGAGAGCTCACCAAAATTTTTGCGTCGCCCATCAAACCAGCATCCCAAGCAGTAGACTAGCCTAGAATTTTTTTTACAAACAGCTATACCGCTTACAATTCAATCCATAATTTCAAACAGTGTCTACTACAATTTACTTGTAGACCCCACTTTGAAAAAACACTCTATTTGAAAGCTAACTACTGCAGAAAAGCCAAAAGATATTACTAGTAGAACTGCATGCGTGGAAGATCTAGCCAGCTTAATGTGCATTGATTCAGGGGTAGATGCACGTTGAAGGGTGGGGGCACAGGCTCTCACACTGATTTTAATTTTTATTGCTTAGAATCTAAATTTATATAGTGTATGCTTTTACATGTTAAAAATTAGTGTCACTATATGCCAAGAACTACATCTATCTAAAAAACTTAAATACATTGACAAACAGGAAGAGAAAAAACATGTTGACATGCATGAAGCATAAGACCTTGCTTTATTTTTGTTAATCCACCGCTGCATTGATTTATTCATGAACACACTGGTAACCATGCGTCTCATACAGGTAATGATCCGGCGATATTTGAATCATGCATTGCTACAAGGTCGAGGCCTTATTGTTGCACTAAACAAACATACTAGCAGTATTCATGGATCACCTACGCAGAGGCGGTTACACTCGCATCTTGTTCACTTGTCTCGGTACGACTACTTCTGTCGTTAGCAGCTGGTGGGCAGAACTCAATCCGGTAGTTGGTCCCGGCGGGGCAGGTGAAGGTGCTCGTCTGGTCGTCCTTGGCGTAGCTGTACGCGTCGGGGCACTTCTCCTTGAAGAACTACGAGTAGTCCGTCGATGGGCAGTTTTGCTCGTACTGCCCCCTGCAGTAGTACGTGTCACAGCCGAACTTGCTGCACGCGCTGGCGTAGCTTCCGGGCACCTTCAGCTTTGGGAGGCACTGTGCTGTGATGTCCACAGTGCAGCTCGGCCCGCGGCCCTTGGTGCACCCGGCGCCGCCGTTGGTCGGCTACATGCTCACCGGCACGTTGAACCCATCGACGAGGGACAGATCGAAGAAGTCGGCACTGCCGCCCTGGCGGCCAAGGGTGTACTCGGCCAGTGTGGTGGGTGGCTGGCCGGAGATGGAGCAAGCGAGCGCGCCGCCGTAATCGCCTGTGATGCAGCGCCCGAGGCCGCTGCTATCGAAGGTGCAGCCCATGCGCAGCCAGATCCTGGCGGCCGGGGTGCCGGCTGTTAGAGTTAATCTTGTTTTAGTAAGATTAGAGAGTTTGTTTAGTATTTACAAAGTATATATATAAGAGTAGAGAGAATAAGAATTCAAGTGGGATTATGAGTCAGAATCCAAGTATGATTTATGAGTCCGAGTGTTAGGCTTGAAATTAGCTTATATAAAGCACAATAGTCATGTAATTGAGACAAGCGAAAACGAGAGGAGAGGAAGAGAAATAAGAAGAATAGAGAGAGCGGTTGCTGCTCCAAAAAAGTATATCAATGTGTGCAAGAGTTTAGCAAGAAAGAATTCCAACATTTGGTATCAGAGCATGTTGATTTTAGTGATGCTTAAAGAATATGGGCGAGAAGGCAAAGGCACAGGGTGGGCTAATCTCCCTCCAGTACCCTCTCCTGACGACCGACAATTACCTAGTGTGGGCAATGAAGATGAAGGCGAACATGCGCGCCCAGGGAGTCTGGAGTGCAGTTGATCCGAAGGGGAATGACAAGGAGCTGGAAGATAAGGTGGATCAGGCGGCTTTAGCTATCATCTACCAAGCAGTGCTAGACTCGAAGATGCTTCAGCTCGTCGGGAAGGAGACGACACGAGAGGCATATGAGATGCTTCAGAAGATGCATGAGGGAGTTGATCGCGTGAAGGAGGTGCGGCTCTAGAACTTACAGAGCGAGTTCGAGAATCTCCAGATGGGAGAGACCCAGTCGGTGAACGAGTCACTGGTAAGTTGACTTCACTATACAATTAGATGGTTTCTCTTGGTGATAAGATGGAGGAATCGGTGGCAGTGAAGAAGTACCTGCGCGTGCTATTAGAAAAGTATGTGCCTGTCGTCAGCACACTCATGTACTCCCCTGACTTAGAGAAAAAGAAGATTGAGGAGATCGCCGGCTCTCTCATGGCGCACGAGGAGTTACTGAAGGGGTTTCAATCTCGTATTGAACAGAGGTTTCAGTCTGACAATCAGCAGGTGTTGCTAATAAAGGGAGATACAATGATCAGTGGCTCATCAAGCAGTCGCGGTTGATGGCACGGGCGAGGTGGCCAGAGTGGTCGAGGCGGCAGAGATGGTCATGGAGATAATGCCTGGTAAGACGATGGTGACAGATCTTGTGATAAGTCACATATCAAGTGCTTTGAATGTGGAGAATACGGGCACTACGTGTCACGGCACAAAAAGTGTTTCAACTGCAACGAGTATGGGTATTATGCTTCGTATTGCCAAAGCAAAAAGAAGTACGGGGAGGCAAACCTCATCCAAGACGGAGTAGTAGATGACGAACCAGTACTACTCCTCTCGTCATATGTTGAAAAGGCACCGGTCATAGTGATGCTAAACGAGAAGAACGTAGTTCCAAAACTACGCACGAAGGAAGGCAATCATGATCACTCAGATCAGTGGTATTTGGATAATGGAGCAAGCAATCACATAACGGGAGATCGCTCCATATTCTATGAGCTCGATGAAAAGGTTTAGGGTAAGGTCAATTTTGGTGATGGCTCCATGGTAGAAATAAGAAGCAAAGGGACGATGATGCTGCAATGCAAGAACGGAGAAAAGAAGTTGACAGGAATTTACTATATACCAATTCTGTGCAACAACATACTTAGTCTCGGATAGATGACAGAAAAAATGTGCAGAGTAGTGCTGCAGGATGAGTTCTTGCGTGTCTATACCAAAAACAATGATCTGTTGATGAAGGTGAAAAGATCTCTAAACCAGTTGTATAAAATTTCTTTGAAGACTTGTAAGCAGGTTTGTCAAAAGAGCGGCTTGGAAGAGTCAGGAGATGACAGGATCCGAGGGCGAGACTCGTTGAGCGTAGCGGGGGGCAGCCAAACAGGGCATGCAAAAGGTCAAGATGGCGAGACCCAAGTACAGCACGTGCACGCTCAGGGGGTGCGCATGGAGAGTGGCTCGGGCGCATAAGGTGACAACCCTAGGGCTAGAGCAGTTGCGTGCGAAATTGAAGGAGGTGTGCATACAGCTGCGGACGGTGAACTTCGTGCGGGCAGTAGGCTCTTAGGAGGAAAAAGTGCACAAGTTCCAAGAGGAAGATTTGGAGTACAAGTTGGTGCAATTTTTTGTGGTTTTGCAGATGAAACACTATCAGCGTTGGAGACAGGATGCATGAGCACGGGAATGAGAGGCGGTGTAGCCTCAGCTACGATATGCATGAAAAGCGGACGGATTTGGTCCAAGAGAGAGAAGCAGGAGGCACTGGTAATGGCGAAGCCAAGGTGGCTGTGGGAGCAGGTGCTCTAGCCCAGGCAGGCGTGCAAGGAACAATGGACTTAGTTCAAGTGCGGGAGCAAGAGAGAAGATTGGCTTGATCAAAACAGAGAAACAAGATTAAGGGGGTGGTTGTTAGAGTTAATCTTGTTTTAGTAGGCTTGGAGAGTTTGTTTAGTATTTACAAAGTATACGTATAAGAGTAGAGAGAATAAGAATCCAAGTAGGATTATGAGTCAGAATCCAAGTAGGATTATGAGTCCGAGTGCTAGGCTTGAAATTAGCCTATATATGCCAGGCTTGAAATTAGCCTATATAAAGCACAATAGTCATGTAATTGAGACAAGCAAAAATGAGAGGAGAGGAAGAGAAATAAGAAGAATAGAGAGAGCGGTTGGTGCTCCGGAAAAGTATATCAATGTGTGCAAGAGTTTAGCGAGAAAGAATTCCAACATCGGCGGCCACGTTGAAGACCCAGGACTGGCCCGGGTCAAGCCGCGTGCCACTACCCGGGAGGGCGCCCGACCACACCGTGTAGGAGCACCGATTGACGACGGTGATGGTGGCCGCGACGGTGATGGCGAGGAGGAGCAAGATGGATCCAGAAGAGGTGGCCATTGTATATTCTTGCACTCAACTCTATAGTTAGTACTACTGTGATCTGCAGCGAGGAACCGAAGGAATTTATAGAAGCATGCAGAGCTGGGTTGGTAGCCAAGAGATGCCATTTATAGAAGCATGTGTTGTTGCCTCCTCACTTGTTACAGAAGCACGGTGTATTCGAATACCATTTAATTTCACTATGCAGAGTTGCTCAGTTTTACCCACAAGTTTTCTCAATTTCCAATGTCATGCAATATACAAACTCGAGTAGCATAGCTTGCCTTGTAGATCGACGACTTTGACAATCTTGTAGATTTCGGAAGCTTGATCATGGCCTTGGACGGTTGCCTCGGAGTTCTCGGAAACTAATGCAAAAACACATGAATAACATTAATCCATGCTTGCATCTAATTGAGCTAGGAGAAAATAAATTAAATGATCTATGAAAAAGCAATAAATGCAATTACATATTCAAATGGGCTAGGTTGGAATTTTTGGGAGTGGAATTTGGGAAATCGGACATCAGAAATGGACTTAGGGCGTCGAAACGAGTCAAACAGGGGTATTCTTGTAATTTTCTGAGCTGGAAAAGATTTTGCCACCATTTGCTACAGTAACAGGCCGGCCCAACTCAACGCATGCACGGGGGCGCTTTCAAATCGGCCGTTGGACCGTCGGGCGTGTCCCACGCTCGTGCGAGCGCTCGGCCGAAACGGCCTGGGAATGTTATACTCGCGCCCGGTGGCCGTTGGATGGCGCGCGGAGGGTCGGGATGTGACCATGTCACCTCAGGGAATCGTCTTTCTCCTCCAGCCAAATCGCAGTGGCGGGAAATATAGTGCTGAGCTAACCGCGGCGATCCGGCCCCTGCAAAGGTTCTCACGGCTAAGAGGGTGCACTGGAGGGTTCTTGGGGGTGTAGGGGTTCCATTTTTGAGCTCGGGTCGGTGAGAGCACAAGCGGTGGTGGCCGGCGGCGAGAGAGAAGGCGGTGGTTGCTCTGGTAGTTAGCGGCTACTCGGGAAATGCTCACGTTCGATTGGGCTCGGTTTGACCAAAAGTGGAGGATGGGTTTCAAATGGAAGGTGTGGGTTTAGCTCGAGGGAGGCTCGGCTGAGCTGTCCACGGAGAGGGGGTGGCGAGCGGGGAGGGCTCACGGTGCGGGGCCGACAGGGAAATTCTACTGCAAAATTGACTTCGGCTTTGAGTTTGCGGTGCTACAGTGGTGCTCTGGCCGAGTTCAATTGAAGTTTAATTGATTGGAGAGGGAGATTGGTTTGGAGGCTCACCGGGACCGGGGAGAGCAGCGGCGGAGCTGGAGAGGGAGAGAACTCAATCAAACGGGTCTAGGAGTAGTGTGGGAGTGAGGCGAGTCTCTCAGCGACGGCAATCAGATTATAAATCCCGGGGAAGGCAGTTGCGGCAGTGAAGCAGAGCGGGAGTCGTTGGCGCGTGGAGGGAGAGGATGGGGGAGCTTCGCCAAGGGGGGAGGAATAGCAGGTGAGTTTGTGTACTCCTCCTGCACCGCTCTGGGCGAAGTGACAGCTCGGGTACGACGAGCGCACACGCGGACGGTGAGGTGAGCTCGGGCGCACGGCAGGGCGCCGCTCCGTCGATTCTGGCGTGAAGGGCGAGGAGGGAGTAGCTATGTGGTTGAGGAGAAGGCACTAGAGTGTGGGGCCAATGGCAGAAGGAACCTGCTCGGGGTGGGAACGCCTGAGGAGGGGTGGCACCGCAAATCGGGGCGAGCGAGCGAGGACACGTGCGAGCGAGCGAGTGCGAGCGATCGTGCCAGCGCAGGGAGAGGGGAGGGGAGAGGCACGAATCTCAAAGAAGATCAATGGCTGAGGATTGGCTGGAGAGTTCAAACAAAGATTCAATGAAATTCAAAAAGATTTTGAAATTTTTGGGGTGTTTCACGCATCATTTTCTGCAGACGATGGCAAAGTTCTTTTTGACTTATATTTTATAGTTTTTTAAACAAATAAATAAGCAAGATAATTTATTCATCGTTATTTTAAAGCAACATATCTAGACATTCATTTTGAAACGGTTTATCAGTTTATCAGTATTCGGTTCATTCAGACAAACACTTGTGCTAAGGTAAAAAACCATAATTCACATCTATAAACTATAAGACACAATTTATAGACACAGTCGAAAAGAACCCATCTAAGGTGTACAAGTGCTAGCCAGTATGTTTCCACTACCATGCTTATATATACTAGCAAAATACCCGTAGGTTGCAGCAGATCTCGAATAAATGATACCACGAATTCAAAACTCAAAATAAAATAATTCTGAGTTTCCTTGAATGCATGATTTAAAAAGCATGCCAAAGTATATGCATGTGTAATCCATTCGTCATTTCAGTTATAGTAAAGCTTGGTGTTGCAATCAAGTCTACAAATATATGGAACCGGATGTTACAAATTAGCAGACTAAGGGTCTGTTCTTTTTGGCTGCGGCTGATGACTTTTTGGCTGTTTGCAACAGAGATTGCGAAAAGAGAGATACTCGCTTGCAATTTTTGATGATACAGATATTAGTTTTTTAACGTATACTACAATTAACTTGTAGACCACATCTTAAAAAAAATACTCCGTTTAAAAGTTAGTTACTGTAGCAAAAGTCAAAAGCGGCTTTTAGAAGCCGCAAAGAACAGGCCCTAAGAATTAATTGAAAGGATTTCATCTCAAAAGAGGTGTTGTGAGAATTAGAAACTTTCCCACTAATTTTTGTATTGTGAGAATTAGAAACTTTCCCACTAAATTTTCTCAAAAGAAGTATTCCACATATATGCACGTTCAGATTGAAATCTTTGCAAGCTACCTACACGTGTCAAGCTAAACAGGCGCAGTTTACACGATGAAGCTATACAGGCGCAGTTTACACGATGATCCCGTTGACTATAAGTGGTATTCCCACGTATATATAGATGTTCATCACTATTCTATCGATGAAATATGCCTCGAGATTAATTGATGCAAACTTTCAAAATTGAAGCAAACATCACATATCTTTTAATAAATTTGCTGTCTTGGCACAAATCTTCAAGCACTTTGGATGAATAAGACAGCGCATGGACATCCATATATAAATATAAGGAGTTGCATTTCCCCACTTCCCTAAAGAAATAAAATTCTACAGGACCTGACCTTAATTTGTTATTTTTATGTAAGATAAGTCATGCATGCGTTTCCATTCCAAATGGCCCTTCGTTTGGAATGATCCGACGATCACCACGTACGCCCTTATTGCAGCAAGTACAGACTTATTTATGTAGTAAAGCAAAGGTGTATAGCTAACTAGCTAGCACTGATCCGATGATCTATGGGCAGAGCACGATCTGGTAGTTTGTCCCGGCGGGGCAGGTGAAGGTGCTCGTCTGGTCGTCCTTGGTGTAGCTGTACGCGTCGGGGCACTTCTCCTTGAAGAACCATGAGTAGTTCGTCGGCGGGCAATTTTGCTCGTACTGCCTCCTACAGCAGTACGTGTCGCCGCCGAACTTGCTGCACGCGCTGGCGCAGCCTTTGGGCACCTTTAGCTCTGGGAGGCACTCCTTCGTGATGTCCACGGCGCAGCTCGGCCCGCGGCCCTTGCTGCACCCGGCGCCGCCGTTGGTCGGCTGCATGCTCATCGGCACGTTGAACCCGTCGATGACGGAGAGGTCCAATTAGTCCTGTTCCCTCCCTGTGCCAATTGTGTACTCGGCGATCGTCGTGGGCTGCTGCCCGGAGACGGTGTAGGCCGAAGACGCCGCCGCATGCGCCGTGATGCGCGCCGCGCGCGCTGCCGCCGAGGTGCAGCCGTGCGTGGCGAGCCGAGCTCGGCGCTCGAGTGCCGGCGGGCACGTTGATGTCCCAGGACTTGCCCGGCCAGACCGTGTACTAGCACCGGTTGACGACGGTGATAGTGGCCGCGTCGGTGACGGCGACGGCGAGGAGCATGGCGAGGAGGCGTAGGGCACGGGAGGACGTTGCCACAGATGCCATGGTTGTTGCTGTGGTTCTCGATCGATTCGTGATGGTAGTCGAATGCATGCACAGCGATACAGAATGGAGAGGTGGATACTAGCTAGCTTGGAGTTTGCAGGTATTTATAGCAGACTGCCGGCCCGGGTATGCTAGTAAGGTAGTTTAAGTTGCGTGTACAAGCTATATACTAGGTTAATTCTATTGAGAAACCCTCGCTGGCGACCAGTCTGAGCGATTCCTCTGCTTAGAATAAGAACGAATCAATCACAGAATCACAGAAGAATAGATTGAACACACAGAGAGAGATAGAGAGAACTCCTGTTCTTTCTTTATTGCTTCAATTCAATGGGTACAAAATCAGCCATATGACTCTCTATTTATAGGAGAAGGTAAGGTGCCCACTACGAATAAGGACTCATTTAAACGGAGAGGATCCGTTTAAACGGGAATCCTTAACCCTGGTTTCCTAATACTCCCCCTTGAGCACTCATCCAACATACTCATGCCTCATTAAAACTCCATAAAAACTCAGTGGGAAAAATTTAGAGAAAGAGAATATGATGCATGTTATGCTGCGATGCATGAATTGCCTCATTAAAAACCTTGACCGAGAAACTTCAGGAAAACTCGTCAAGGGAAAAAGAGTACAATTCACCTAACTTCATTCAGTCTTCAGGACTTTTATTCTTTGGGTACTTGATCTTCAGGATCAAGATTCACTAACGGGCTTGAGAGAATTCTCCCCCTGAATTCTGCACTTCTCTAAGTCTCATCATACCGATCCCTCGTACGCACCTTTCAAAGTTAGATGCGGGGAGGGACTTTGTGAATAAATCTGCTAGATTTTCACAAGACTTAGTATGTAGTACTTTAATCTCGTCCATCTTTTGCAATTCATGAGTATAGAAGAACTTGAGGTTGATATGCTTTGTGAGATGACTCTTCACATAGCCCGTTTGTACTTGTGCAACGCAAGCGGCATTATCTTCATAGATAATTGTGGGGGTTTGTACACTGTTCATCCCACATGACTGCTGGATGTGGTGAACCATTCGGCGTAGCCAAGCACATTCACGTGCGGTTTCATACAGCGCTATTATTTCTGAGTGGTTCGTCGAGGTAGCTACAAGGCTTTGCTTCGACGATTTTCAGGAAATTGCAATTCCACCACACAAGAATACATAGCTTGTTTGTGACTTTGCGGTATATGGGTCAGACAGGTACCCAGCATCTGCATAGCCAATCCAGTTCAAATCTTGATTCTTTCTGTAAAACAATCCAAGGTCCTTACTTCCTTGGAGATATCGAAAGATATCCTTTATGCCTTGCCAATGCCTTTTGGTGGGCTCTGCACTATACCTTGCTAACAGGTTCACGGCAAACGCAATATCCGACCTAGTGCAGTTTGCTAAGTATACGAGTTCTCCAACTGCACTCAAGTATGGGAATTCCGGTCTTAGGACTTCCTCCCCCTCTTCTCTAGGTCGGAAAGGATCTTTTTCTTGCTGTAAAGATCTCCTGATCATCGGTACTTTTGATGGTAATCCTTTCTCAAAGCCGAATCTTTCTAGCACCTTCTAGGTGTATGTCGACTGATGTACCAAGACTCCTTCAGGGACATACTCAAGCTGCAGGCTTAAGCAGAACTTGATCTTGCTCAAATCTTCCGTTGTCCCGATGATTATACACTGAGATTATACCGAATCCATTCTGGGATCGCCGTATAAATACACAAGGACAGTCTTCATTGTTTGTGTAGCCTTTCTTGCAGAAAAAGTCGATTAAGCGATTATACCACATTCTGTCAGATTGCTTCAGTCCATACAGGGACTTTCTAAGCTTCACACTGTACAGATTTCTATTTGCTCTGTCTTGGTTCGGGAGAGGAATTCCTTTAGGGACTTTCATATAAATCTCCGAATCCAAGTTACCATAAAGGTATGCAGTCACAACATGCATCAATTTCATTTCTAAATTCAAGTTCACTGCCATTGAGATCAAGTATCTAAAGGTAATTCCACTCATGACCGGGGAGTAGGTTTCTTCATAATCAACTCCAGGACCTTGAGCGAAACCTTGTGCTACCAGTCTTGCTTTGTATCTCACCACTTCGTTTCTTTCATTTCTCTTTCGAACAAATACCCACTTGTGCCCTACAGGGTGCACAAGGGGAGGTGTGCGGCATATGGGCCCAAACACATCTCTTTTGTTCAGAGATAGCAATTCAGTTGCTATTGCCTTCTTCCAATCTTCCCAATCTGATCTTTTCTTACATTCAGTGAGCGATGCAGGCTCAGGATCAAGATCAATGATTGTGGCAATTTTATTTGCGAAGTAGATATCAACACTGGCTATTATCCTGTTCAGGGACTCTCCCGTGTGCACATAATTTATAGCTATTTCTTCATGAGTTACTTCTTCTGGAGCTTCATCTTGCGCAACGCTTTTTTCAATTGCGGTGGCAAGTACCTTTAGTTTTTCGGCTCCGATATGTGCGCACACATTCATGTCGATGGGGATATTTAGACTTAGTATGTCCTTTTCAACAGGTGTCATACTTATGCTAGGTCTCAACTGGGGGACTTCAGTGATCGGCTATGATAAGTCATTCTTATCCTTTTTCGCTAGGCGTCACCGGTTACTTTGGATTCGAGGAGCCGGAGTTCTCGTCCTTTTATTCTGAGGCCTCTAGACGGGATTAGGGATATCTTCAATTTTCTTTGGTATTTCAACCCTCTCCGGTGCATTGCGTGCAGGCACATGCGACTTAGTCACGCTCTTCAAATCACTAAAGTGATCGGACAGTTGGTTTGCTAATGATTGCAAATCGATGATCTTCTGGACCTCTTTTTCAGTTTCACTAGTGCGCGGGTAATGTGCGGGAATTCCCGTGGTTTTCTACGTAATTTTCTGACATTTTTCATCAATGGGTTGATTTCCTCCCCCTAATGTTGGGAAATTATCCTCATAAAAAATGCAATCAGCGAAGCGGGCGGTATGCAAATCTCCCGACATAGGTTCCAAATACCTGATTATGGATGCAGTCTCATAACCAACATATATCACAGTCTTACGGAGAGGGCCCATTGCAGTTCGCTGCAGAGGGGGTATAGGTACATAAACCTTGCATCCAAACCACCTGAGGTGAGAAATTTTCGGTGGTGACCCTTGCGCTAGTTGCATAGGTGAATGGATGTTGTAGGCCGAAGGTCTAAAGTTGATGAGATTCGCTGCATGTAGGACTGCGTGTCCCCAACATGTAGCTGGCAAATTACAATTCTGCAAAAGGGGTCGGGCAATAAATTTAATTCGCTTGATTAAAGCCTCTGCCAAACCATTCTGGGTGTGGACATGCAGTACCGAATGCTCAACTGCAATCCCCATCGCCATGCAATAATCATCAAATGCATTTGAAGTTAATTCTCCGGCATTGTCCATTCTAATGAACTTGATGCGATGATCAGCGAACACATTTCTGGTGCGAATGATCTGTGAGATTAATTTGGCGAAAGCATGGTTTCTTGTGGATAATAAACCTACATATGACCACTTTGAGGAAGCATCAATGAGCACCATGAAATACCTAAATGGCCCTGAGATGGGCTGAATAGGACCGCAAATGTCTTCCTGGATGCGTTCCAGGAATGTAGGGACTTCATCCTTCACTTTCAAAGTGGAGGGTCTAATAATTAATAACCGGTGGCACATGCAGGGCACACAAAATCTTCGTGATTCAGGAAATTCTTCACATTAATATTATGCCTGTGAGAATTATTAATTATATTTCTCATTATCCTAAGACCTGGGTGGCCTAATCTGTCATGCCAGAGACAGAATAGTTCAGAGCTTCTAAATACTGTCTTCAGAACAGTGTACGCTGCAGGCACCTTAATGTTGGTATAATATAGCCCAGTTTCTAGTGCAGGAAGTTTTTCTAATATCCTTTTGCCATTCTATTCGCGCTTCGTGATGAGTAGGTATTCCTTACCGTACACTTCTTCAGTCTTAACGTGGAAACCATTCGCGTAAATATCTTTAAAACTTAGGAGAGTTCTAGTCGATTCTGGGTACAATAATGCGTCTTCAATGACCAAAGTTGTGCCCATGAGAAGTATAATTGTGGCTCTTCCAGAACCAATTATACATGCATCGCTTCCGGCGATTGTCGTAAGGCTGTCAGTGTTCTTACGAGTCGACTAAAAATACTTAGTCTTTCTTAAGATGGTATTCGTGGTACCACTGTCGGTAAGGCGTACTTCCTCCATAGAGCGCCACACGTGCTCTAATATAAGATATTTTATTAATATATATTAGAATACATACAGCACACAAGTAAAATACACAAATATCAGAACATATCATGCCATTGTAAACTGAATAAATGAATGAATTATTCCAAAATCATCCAACCATCACGAGAAAATAAAATTAAAGTACCATCCATGCAAGTTCTAACTTGTCCATTTAATGCAAAGTAAATGACAATTAACGTCTCATGCATTCTGTGCATCAGATGGAATCAACTAGAAAGTCATTGACTTCTTCGGTTATCTTTTCACGAGTGATGTTCTCTTCAAGAGAAATCATGGAGGTGGCTGCCTCTAGGACGTAAGGGGTGCTGCTGCCGGGATGGACTCATCCTCCATCATTTCAGGCAGCTGCTCAATACGCTCCCCCTCAACTACTGCAAAGTGAGCTTCAGGCTGCCTTTTACCATTATTCTTTTGGTCTTAGTGGGCATCAATGATATGTTACGGTGCTTTACAGATCCGCGACCAATGCACCCACTTGCCACACTTGTAGCAACTTTGGTTCTGCTGACAATAGGTTTTACCACTCTCCTTAGTTTTTTTGTTACTTGGAGCATCTGACTTGCTTTTCTGGGCAACGGCCTTACCCTTCTTCCCCTTTCTTTTCATCAAGGGCTTTCGCACCTTGCAACTCCCAGCGTTGGCCTCGCGGCCAGCGGAGCTCCCTAGTGGCTGAATGACGTAATTCTTGTGGAGAAGTTCGTCCTGAGCCTCCGCAACCTGCATCATATCAATCAATTCGGCGTACTCCTTGTAGCCGTCTTGACGATAGTTGTGTGCAGATTGTACAGCGTTGGGGTGAAAAGTAGACAGGGACTTCTCAATCTTCTACTCATCTGTGATCTGTTTGTCACAGAGTTGAAGATTAGTACAAATCCTGTGCAAGACAGAATTGTACTCCCCGACCATCTTGTAATCGGCAAACCTCAGTCCGATCCACCCCTGCTCTGCCTGAGGAAGAATGGTGTACTTTAGCCTCTCAAATCGCTTTTTGAATGTGGTCCAGAGTGCTAGCGCGCTCTTTTCCGTCATATACTCATTCTTGAGAGTAATGCAGAGATGGTGCTTGAGAAAATAAAGTGCCTGATCATTTTCCTCAGGTGTGGGTTTGGCGTCATGCCGTCCGCCAATCCCGATAGCCGCGCGGAGCTTCCTGGCTCCAAGTACTATCTCGAGATCAGATACCCACGTTAGATAGTTCTTACCATGCTGGACAAGCACCTCGAACTCCCGGTTCGTGATGCCAGTTATCTACATGTGTATGAATGGAACAAATAAGTTTACTGCAGGTAAACTTGCATAGAAAAATTTACTGCGGGTAAATAAATGGTACAATAGGTTCTCATAATGTTTCATAAATTTCTATGCATTTTCCATAATTTACTGCTAATTTTCAGTGATTAAAAGCAATTTAAAAAATTACAATTAATCAAAATAGTAAATAAATACAAAAAATACACAAAACAATAATGGTATAAATAAACAAGCTTCAAATGCTGAAAATAATGCAAAATTCGGGTTCTCGAGGCCCTTTTATGCTAGAATACAAATTTTCAGAAAATTCTACATTTTCTGTGGGTCTATACGCAAAATTTTCAATTCAGAGAAAATATGCGTAAATTTCTTATTTTTCAAAGGGGTTTTCTGCAAAAATCCCTCTTTCGGCCGCCCCCTGTCTTTTTTTGGAATTTTCAGCCGGCCCATTTGGGCCCATTTCGCCCAAGCAAAAGGGGCAGGGGTAGGGTTTCCCTACCCCTGTTCACACTGAGGCGGCGGCCAGCGCGGGGCCAGGTGGCGCGGCGGCGGGCTGGCTCGAGGAGGCATGCGCGCAGCGCAGCGCGCGGCGCGCTGCTGGAGCAACCGGCGGCGCGCCGCAGTGTCGGCGCTGGCAGGGCAGCGCAGCAGCGCAGCAGCGAGCAGCGCACGCGCGGCGGCGCGCGCGGCGTGCGAGGCGCGTAGCGCGCGGGCGGGCGGCGCGTGCGCCCGGCCAGGAGGCACTTTTCGGCAAGCAGCGACGACGCCCGAGGCCGATGTAGCGGCGGAGCGCGCCGCTGCAGTGGGGAGCGGCGACGATGCGGTGGCACCTAGCGGGCGGCGACAGTGGGCGGAGGGGCCGAGGCTTCAGCGAAGCGGCGGTGGCGCGCGCTGAGGCGTGGGCGGCCCCGCCGTCGGGCGCGGGAAGCGCTGCGAGCGGCGGCGCTAAGGTTAGCGAGCAGCTGCGTCGGGGAGCATGCGCCAAAGCCGACGACGGCGCCATGCGGGAGCCGAGGCCGGCGAGGCGCGCGCCGCCGCCGGCGCGGGCGTGGCGACGGCGGCGGCGCCTCGTGCGGGAGGCGGCGGTCGGTCGGCGGCTTCGGTATATGCGCACGTGAGGCTAGGGCCAACCAAACAGAAAAGGTGATGCAAAATTTCTTCTAATCTACAGAATAACTTTGATGTATGTGATCTACCGATCGAAGATTTCGCCGGCGACTTCAAGTCTGCTTACGGTAGATCAATCTACAGTGCAATCAACATCCACCCTTGCAAGCAATTTACCGATCGACATTGTGCCGGCGACTTCAGGTCTGCTCGCGGTAAATTAGGGTGAATTTGCACCGTAGATATTCAATCTAGAACGCAAAAGAAATTGCAGATTCAAAGCGAACTAGAAAACCAATCTATTAAGTGCTTCGATGATTACCTTCGTTCACCGGAGCGTAGTCGTATTGATAACGTGTTGAGAAACCCTCGCTGGTGACCAGTCCGAGCGATTCCTCTGCTTAGAACAAGAACAAACCAATCACAGAATCACAGAAGAATAGATTGAACACACAGAGAAAGATAGAGAGAACTCCTGATCTTTGTTTATTGCTTCAATTCAATGGGTACAAAATCAGCCATATGGCTCTCTATTTATAGGGGGAGGTGAGGTGTCCACTACGGATAAGGACTCGTTTAAAAGGAGGGGATCTGTTTAAACGGGAATCCTTACCCCTGGTTTCCTAATAAATTCCAAACATTTTTCACGGTCGTGTTTGGCATGCCATACACATACGTGCCACCTCATGCATGCATGCACCAGTACAAGGCGCCATGCGATATTGCCGGATAGTGAACGGATACTTCTTCTCAAGTATATTACTACTAGATACGTAGTTTATATGGGTGGATATATTTAATTTGGACCTCATGAGCGTTGGATGATCTAGCTTCAACTTTATTTAGCTTACACAGGCATGCATGTTTGTGAGCTAATCAGAAGAATATCACTGAAATAACTAGTGTTTTATTTTTGGAGTATGTCTAGCTAGGCTCATTAGCTAAAGAAGTTAAAACATTCAGGAGTCAGGCCCCATGTTTTGTTGAGACATGGAAAGAAACCGAGTACCCAACTTTGGTGATCTCATCTACTCGATCATACAAAGTAGTCGTATCGCCACTTCTGCAAAATACAAGAAATCATATGTGTAGGATCGTCAATGACAATCAGAGAGGGTGAATGATTACAGCACTTAGCTGAAGCTTTTTTTTCGCACCCCTGCTATTTCCTGCTTGTCCCACCTACCAATAACAGCTAGAAAAAGAAAACAACCAAAAATAATAAAAGAAAAATATATTACCCTTGCAATGCTTGCTGCCTTCTTTTGTTATGCTCTGTCTAACCGAAAACCCTCCAACTCCTAGCGTAGCTTGTGGTCGCATGGATGCGGCGCTAGTACTGCTTGCCTTTTGTTGCTGCCGCTTGACTATCATCGTAGATCACCACATGATGACCAGGCAAAAGAGCACGGGACAAATCCATGCATGTAAGTCAAAATCAAAATCAAACGAATCATGCATGCAAGCAGGAGCACAACCAAAGTCAAGCACTGACGCAATGTCGCGTCGCCATGCATGGAAAGAAAGAAAAAACAAACGGGGCGCTCGTTTTAGCGATGGCTTTTGGCTAAAAGTTCACTGTAGCTGACTTTTTTTTTACCGTAGCTGATTTGACTTTTTGGACATAATTAATTTTAAAAAAATGTAAAAATAGAAAAAACATGTTAACCCATTAGGGGCAATACAAAGGGACACGAGAAAAAAAGAAAATACAAAAAATCTAAAATATCTAAAAAAATTCAGAAAAAGATGAAATACTGAATAGTGAAAAAAAAAGTAGAAACCGAAAAAAACCGAAGCCGAAAAAAAACCGAAACGAGCGAGGCCTAAAGCCTCGGCACAAGCACAAACCAAAAGCCACTACTAATCACCTCTCACCAAATCACATGCACACATTTGTTTTAATCTCAAAAGCCATGGCCAGGAATAGCCATGCATGCAAGCAAGCGAGTACTTTCCTATTCTAGCTCAAAAGCAAGAGAGAGAAATTTGTTGAGAAACCCTCGCTGGCGACCAGTCCGAGCGATTCCTCTGCTTAGAACAAGAACGAATCAATCATAGAAGACAGAATAATGGATTGAACACACAGAGAGAGGTAGAGAGAACTCCTGGTCTTTCTTTATTGCTTCAATTCATTGAGGTACAAAATCAGCCATATGGCTCTCTATTTATAGGGGGTGGTGAGGTGCCCACTACGGATAAAGACTCGTTTAAACAGAGAGGATTCGTTTAAACGGAAATCCTTATCCTGGTTTCCTAATACTCCCCTTTGGGCACTTATCTGTCATACTCATGCTTCATTAAAACTACATAAAAACTCAGTGAAAAAAATTTAGAGAAAGAGTACATGATGCATGTTATGCTGCGACACACGAATTGCCTCATTAAAAACCTTGGTCGAGAAATTTCAGGAAAACTCGTCAAGGGAAAAAAGAGTACAATTCACCCAACTTCATTCAGTCTTCAGGACTTTTATTTTTTGGGTACTTGATCTTCAGGATCAAGATTCACTAACGGGCTTGAGAGAATTCTCCCCGAATTACGCACTTCTAAGTCTCATCATACCAATCCCTCGCACGCACCTTTCAAAGCTAGATGCGGGGAGGGACTTTGTGAATAAATCTGCTAGATTTTCACAAGACTTAGTATGCAGTACTTTAATCTCATCCAACTTTTGCAATTCATAAGCATAGAAGAACTTAGGGTTGATATGCTTTGTGAGATGACTCTTCACATAGCCCGTTTGTACTTGTGCAACGCAAGCGGCATTATCTTCATAGATAATTGTGGGGGTCTGCACAATGTTCATACCACATGACTGCTGGATGTGGTGAACCATTCGGCTTAACCAAGCGCATTCACGTGCGGCTTCATACAACGCTATTATTTCTGAGTGGTTCGTCGAGGTAGCTACAAGGCTTTGCTTAGACGATATTCAGAAAATTACAGTTCCACCACACAGGAATACATAGCCTGTTTGTGACTTTGTGGTATGTGGGTCAGACAGGTACCCGGCATCTGCATAGCCAATTAAGTTCAGATCTTGATTATTTCTGTAGAACAATCCAAGGTCCTCGCTTTCTTGGAGGTATCGGAAGATGTCCTTTATGCCCTGTCAATGCCTTTTGGTGGGCTCTGCACTGTACCTTGCCAACAGGTCACGGCAAATGCAATGTCCGGTCTAGTACAGTTGGCTAAGTATATGAGTGCTCCAACTGCACTCAAGTATGGGAATTCCAGTCCCAGATCTTCCTCCCCCTCTTCCCTAGGTCGGAAAGGTTCTTTTTCTTGCTGTAAAGATCTCCCGATCATCGGTACTTTTGATGGGAATGCTTTCTCAAAGCCAAACCTTTCTATCACCTTCTGGGTGTAGGTCGACTGGTGTAACAAGACTCCGTCAGGGACATGCTCAAGCTGCAGGCTTAGGCAAAACTTTGTCTTGCCCAAAATTTTTATTTCAAACTTTGACCCCAAGTAGGAGCTTGTTTCTTTTATATCTTCCACTGTACCGATGATATTCAGATCATCTACATACACTGAGATAATATAGAATCCATTCTGGGATCGTCGTATAAATACACAAGGACAGTATTCATTGTTCGTGTAACCTTTCTTGCAGAGAAAGTCGCTTAAGCGATTATATCACATTCTGCCAGATTGCTTCAGTCCATACAGTGACATTCTAAGCTTCACACTGTACAGATTTCTATTTGCTCTGTCTTGGTTCGGGAGAGGAATTCCTTCAGGGACTTTCATATAAATCTCCGAATCCAAGTTACCATAATGGTATGCAGTCACAACATCCATCAGTCAGCGAAGCGGGCAGTATGCAAATCTCCCGACATGGGTTCTAAATACCTGATTATGGATGCAGTCACACAACCAACGTATATCCCAGTCTTACGGAGAGGGCCCATTTCAGTTCGCTGCAGAGGTGGTATAGGTACATAAACCTTGCATCCAAACCTCCTGAGATGAGAAATTTTCGGTGGTGACCCTTGCGCTAGGTTCATAGGTGAATGGATGTTGTAGGCCAAAGGTGTAAAGTTGATGAGATTCGCTGCATGTAGGACTGCGTGTCCCCAACATATAGCTGGCAAATTACAATTTTGCAAAAGGGGTCGGGCAATAAATTTAATTCTCTTGATTAAAACCTCTGCCAAACCATTCTAGGTATGGACATGCGGTACTGAGTGCTCAACTGCAATCCCCATCGCCATGCAATAATCATCGAATGCCTTTGAAATAAATTCTTCGGCAATGTCCATTCTGATGGACTTGATGCGATGATAAGGGAACACATTTCTGATACGAATGATCTGCAAGATCAATTTGACGAAAGCTTAGTTTCATGTGGATAACAAACCCACATATGTCCACTTCGAGGAAGCATCAATAAACACCATGACATACCTGAATGGCCCTGAGATAGACTGAATAGGACCTCAAATGTCTCCCTGGATGCGTCTAGGAATGCAGGGGCTTCATCTTTCACTTTCAGAGTGGAGGGTCTAGTAACTAATTTCCCGGTGGCACATGCAGAGCACACAAAATCTTCAGTATTCGGGAAATTCTTCACATTAATATTATGCCCGTGAGAATTGTTAACTATATTTCTCATCATCCTAAGACTTGGGTGGCCTAATCTGTCATGCCAGAGACAGAATAGTTCAGAGCTTCCAAATACTGTCTTCAGGACAGTGTACGCTGCAGGCGTTTTAATGTTGGTATAATATAGACACACGTGTTCTAATATAAGGTATTTTATTAATATGTAATATGTATTAGAATACATACAGTACATAAATAAAACACACAAATATTAGAACATATCATGCCATTATAAACTGAATAAATGAATGAATTATTCTAAAATCATCCAATCATCATGAGAAAACAAAACTAAAGTACCATCTATGCAAGTGCTAACTTGTCCATTGAACACAAACGAAATAACAATTAACGTCTAATGCATTCTGTGCATTAGACGGAGTCAGCTAGAAAATTATCGACTTCTTCGGCTATCTTTTCAGGAGTGACCTTCTTTTCGAGAGAAATCATGGCGGTGGCTGCCTCTAGGTCGTAAGGGGGTGCTGCTGCCGGAATGGACTCAACCTCCATCAAGTCAGGCAGCTGCTCAAGATGCTCCCCTCAACCTCTGCAAAGTGAGCTTCAGGCTGCTCTTTGCCATATTTCTTTTGTGCTTGGTGGTCATCAATGATATTCTACGGTGTTTTACAGATCCGCGACCAATGTCCCCACTTGCCACACTTGTAGCAGCCCTGGTTCTACTGACCATAGATTTTGCCACTCTCCTTAGCCTTTTTGTTACTTAGATCATCTGACTTGCCTTTCTGGGCAACGGCCTTACCCTTCTTTCCCCTTCTTTTCATCAAGGGCTTTCACACCTTGTAGCTTCCAGCGTTGGCTTCACGGCTAGCGGAGCTGCCTGGTGGCTGAGTGACGTAATTCTTAGGGAGAAATTCGTCCTGAGACTCCGCAACCTGCATCATATCAATCAATTCGGCGTACTCCTTGTAGCCGTCTTGACGATAGTTGCGGGCGGATTGTACAGCATTGGGGTGAAAGGTGGACATGGTCTTCTCAATCTTCTGCTCATCTGCGATCTGCTTGCCACAGAGTTGAAGATTGGTACAAATTCTGTGCAAGGCAGAATTGTACTCCCCGACCATCTTAAAATCGGCAAACCTCAGTTCGATCCACTCCTGCTCTGCCTGATGAAGAATGGTGTACTTTAGCCTCTCAAACCGCTTCTTGAGTGCGGTCCAAAGTGCTAACGCGTTTTTCTCCACCATATACTCATTTTTGAGAGTAATGCAGAGATGGTGCCTGAGAAAATGAAAGTCCTGATCATTCTCCTCAGGTGTGGGTTTGGCGTCATGTCGTCCGCCAATCCCGATAACCGCACGGAGCTTCTTGGCTCCAAGTATTATCTCAACATCGGATGCCCATGTCAGATAGTTCTTGCCATGCTAGGCAAGCTCCTCGAACTCCCGGTTCGTGATGCTAGTCATTTATATGTGTATGAATGTAACAAACAAGTTTACTGCAGGTAAACTTGTATGGAATAATTTACTACGGGTAAATAAATGGTACAATAGGTTCTCATAATGTTTCATAATTCTTTATGCATTTTTCATAATTTTACAGCTAATTTCAATGATTAAAAGCAATTTAAATAATTACAATTAATCAAAACAGTAAATAAATACAGAAAATGTATAAAACAATAATGGCATAAATAAATAAGCTTCAAATGCTGAAAATAATGCAAAATTCGGATTTTCGAGGCCCTTTTATGCTAGAAAATAAATTTTCAGCAAATTCTGCAATTTTCGGAGGGCTATACGCAAATTTTCAGTTCAGAGAAAATTCACGCAATTTTCTGATTTACCGAGGGGTTTCCTACAAAGTTCTGGACCTGCTCGTAAATCTGAGGACCTGTCAGTAATTTTCAGAATTACCGAGACCCTTGTGCAAAATTTTAGGACTCAAATGCAAAATATGGGCTTTTTGGCAATTTCCATGACTTCAGGGACCTTTTGCAATTTTGCCGCCCCTCTAGCCGGGCTTTCTTTCCCTCGGCCCACCTCTTCTCAGCCCAAGCGCTCGGATCAAAGGGGGCAGGGGTAGGGTTTCCCCTACCCCTGTTCATACGGGTGGCGGCGGCGTCGCCGATTCGAAACCGAGCGGCGGTTGAAGGCCGGGCGGATCAGCGGCGCGGGGCGGCGCGGGGCTCGAGTGACTCGGTGGCTGCAGGCCGGGCAAGGTAGAGACGCGAGCGGGGCGAGGCCGGTGCGGCATGGGCGGCCGGAGCTGGGGCGCATACGGGCACAAGGCGGCGCGGCGACTCGCCGTGCGAGGCGAACGGCTGGCGGTGCGGAAGATGCGACATGCAGGGCGTGGTGGGGAGGCCGAGGTGGCACCGTGCGGGGCACGTGCGTCGGGCCGACGGCGGTGCCATACGGGGCACGCGATGGAGGGGCTAAGGTGTCATCGGCGTCGCGTGCATGTGGGCACGGTGGAGGAGTCGAGACGCTTGCGTCGACGGCGCGCGCAGCGCAAGCGAGGAGCCGAGGCGCCGATGGCGATCGCATGCGAGCACGGGAGAAGCCGGGCGTCGGCGGTGGTGCACCGTGCGTGGCACGTGCGCAGAGGCCGGCGACGGCACGTCGTGCGGGGCGCGTGGGCGGGCTTCGGGCCGACGGCGGTGGCGCCGTGGGGCGGAGTGGCACGTCGTGCGGGGCGCGTGCGGCCGGGGCTGATGCGACAATGACGACAACGACGGTCCGTGCGGGGGCCGGCTGCTGGTGCACATGCGGATGCGACGGCGACCGAGTGGTGCCTCATGCCGGGCGACAGCGCGCATACAGGCGCGGTGGCCATGCAGGGCCACCCTTGTGAATCTTTTCTTGTGCAATTTTCAAACAGAAAAGATGTATAAAATTTTCGTTTCTAATTTACGATGCAATCAACATCTACCCTGTTTCGCAATCTACCGATCGACGTTGTGCCGGCGACTTCAGGTCTGCTCGCGGTAGATTAGGGGGGATTTGCACCGTAGAAAACCAATCTAGAACGCGAAGAAAATGCAAATTCAAAGCGATCTAGAAAACCAATCTATTAAGTGATTTGATGATTACCTTCGTCACGGAGCGATTCGTGCGATAACGTGTTGAGAAACCTCACGCGACCATCCGAGCGATTCCTCTGCTTAGAACAAGAACGAATCAATTATAGAAGACAGAATAATGGATTGAACACACAGAGAGAGATAGAGAGAACTCCTGGTCTTTCTTTATTGCTTTAATTCATTGGGGTACAAAATCAGCCATATGGCTCTCTATTTATAGGGGGGTGGTGAGGTGCCCACTACGGATAAGAACTCGTTTAAATGAAGAGGATCCGCTTAAATGGGAATCCTTATCCTGGTTTCTTAATAAAATTAAGCTCCAAAACATGCAGTCACGAGAACCATCGAGAAACCATGAAAAGCACTCAGGAAAACCATACAATGCATGCTGTCCCAACCATCCAAAAGCTACCCAAATTTTCTATTCAACAATCCAATTCCATCACAGGTCACGGCAGAGCTCCATTACCTCTCGCATGTCGACGCACTATTTTTTTTTTCAGACGACTTCTCTATTTCATTGGCTAACAACGCACTCGCTAACCACGCCGCCGCTTTTTTTTGTCTCCAAAAATCACAGCCTCCAAGCCTGCAGCCACCACCTCTATTTATAACACAAGTCTCTAATCAAAATCCTAATACAACTTATCTAACTGAGCCTTTTTACCTCAACTAGACTTTTGGCCCACTACATTTTAAGAGGCCCGAAACACTTCCAAAACACGGGTTTTTCACTTCTCTCACATGTCGTAGCCTACGGACTGCACCACCGTAGCTCTAACACACATCGACCATCTTTGATCTCCACGTGCCCCAACTCGAGCACGATTGTCTTCTCCAGCATTCTTGACCCTCTGGACCATGACTTCGTACCAAACCATCTCCCGGTCCTCACCGTAGACCACGATCGTCTCTGAGTTATCCTGTACATGTAAAGACCAAATCAACATTTTTCTCGGCACAAGTTTTTCCTAACTTGACCGACATTAGTACACGCAGCACCGCACATCTCAAATAACATCGATAAACAAAGTTGTCAATTATTTGTCACTATAAAAATACTAGATCTAGCCACATGGTCTAACAATAAGAACAATGAAATTGAGAACGTCCAATTCCTCTTTAGATTGCAACTATGTGTTAATCCCTAAAAGGAATAAACGTATAACTCTTTCTAAATAATAGATTGATTTGTGGTGGTCTAAGCGGCCGAAGTTCATGCACACAGAAATACAGAGAGATCTTAAGGTCTACTCGACTAAGGCAGTGATCGTTTTGGTTTTTAAAAGCTTTAGTTTCTAGCTTTGGGAGTGATGGGTCCAGTCACATATAACCTATATGGGTTCGGACTCAGACTCAAACACAAACCGACCAAGATGGATCGGTCACAAGTAGCACAGAGGCCACATCATTCCTCGCGTGGAAGAAGGAAAGAGCCACGTTGGTTTTCTTGATATCCTCACAAAAACTGGTGGTTATTGAGAGATAAGAAAAACCTGTGAAACCATGTGAAGTCATATGTATAAGCCATATGCTGCTGACAACCTGCTTTGTACTACAGCTATTGTCGAGAGTGGAGTCTTCGACAGATATCTTCTTGGTTGTAATATATGTTAACCATGTGAAGTCCGCAACTTTGTGGGAAAGGCATCTATGAAATCATACGTATATCAAAGTCGGGAGTTCATGCCTCGGTGTATCCATTGTCGGCTCCTCTAAAAATCTTTAAGTTTTTGTAATTACATATAGACTCTCGGTTTTTACGAAAAAGTTCTTGCGCTTTGTGAAAAGTCCATCCACTCTCCTTTTATCGCATAACATCCTACGGTTTTCATAATTACGTACATACCCTTGGTTATTTCAAAAAGACCCTCGGTTTTTTACGAAAAACCCCTCCGCTCCTCTTTTACTGGATAACGCCCCGTGGTTTCTTCGAAATTACACGCGGGTCCTTGATTTTTTCGGAGAGACCCCTGGCACGTCATTTCTATACGAATTTTCGTCTCTTTTATTTCGGTCCACATGGTAGCGAATTTTCGCTTCTTTTACTTCGGTCCACATGGTAGTTGACGCGGCGTGGCGTTGCGCCTATGAGGCTAGTATCCTAAGGACAAGAAGCCAGACATCAGAGTCATTCAAGGCCCCTGATGAAAGTGACCTTGGGTAGAAGATGTGGACACAGGGGGTGATCGGAACAGCGATGGCTTTTGGTTTTTGCTGAAAAAACACTGTAGCTAGCTGAAAAAACATTGTAGCTGAGTTGGTTTATTGGGTATAATTAAATGTAAAAAAATCTTTAAAAAAACGATGTGAGGAATCGTGGATAGTTGATGTGATGTAGACGATGTCGCTAGCTGAACACTCGTGCCCATGCACGAACCCTCAACTCTTCGGAATACGCCCAAAACACACCGGATAGTTGTCGTCGCGCGACCACAAGCGACGAATGCCAAGTCCCCAATTCCCAACGGAACGACGGCTTGACCTTGAGTTGCAGAACGAACAATGGATCGCCTAATTCTCTCTCAAAGTCCTCGCATGAACTCTAGTGTTGAAAGAACAAGCAATAGCTATGTTTCAATCTGATGCATAAAACTTGGTCCCCCTCTAAGGGTGCCAATACAGGGCTTATATAGCCTCTTGGGACGTGCATAGAGTCCCCCAAACCTACTACAACTCAACCCTATATGGTTTTAGATACGAACTCTTAAAAAAGGAAACTAGATTTTACAACCGTCATATTGTTTCGGTCATAACTTTTGATCCGTGTCGAATTTGATGCTGGGGCCGGATCCATTGCGTAGCCCTTGAAAATATCTTTCCAACAAGTCCAAGAACGCCTGAATTGGACTCCGTTTGTGAAAGTTATGACCTTTTTAGTAACTGCCTGTCAGGCTGTCCGAACCGAATCCGAATTGAATTCTGAGTTGAATCCGAGTTTGAATCCAATTGACCTTGTGGGAGGCACGAATTGGGCTTGAATTCCTGGGCTTTTCTCTTCTTGCTTGACCCATGTGAGCTTCTCCTCCCACCCTTTGGCTCCGGCCTCATTCTCCACCCTCGCGGTTCCAAATGCTTCACAATGTTCAAACCTGAGAATGCACAAAACACTTGCATGAGGTAGTACCCAATTCTCATCAATAATAATAGAGTCATTAAGAAGCAAAAGCACCTGTTGATTTAGAAGTTTAGCTCGCTCTAGTCAATGGACCAACATGTACTTCTGCACTTGTATTACTTGTAGCTTCACTTATGGTGTCCATCTCAAGAAGTGCATGACCACCAATAGGAGGAGATGTATAAGTGTTAGGATGCCCTCATCATCCTCCCCTCTTGAAAAGGCGTCGTCCTCGGCTGGATCGTCACCACCAAAGAAAGGTGACAAATCAGCGACATTGAACGTAGAGCTCACGCCATAGTCATCGCCGGAAGCTCTATCTTGTAGGCATTGTCATTGATTTTCGCAAGTACCTTGAAAGGCCCATCACCACGCGGTAGTAACTTAGACTTGCGACGGTCCGGAAAACGATCCTTACGGTAATGTACCCAAACCAAATCACCGGTTGAAAACCATCCGCCTTCTTTTCTTGTTCGCCTTATCGGCATAATACTTGACCTTGCGCTCTATCACTTCTTTTGTCTTGAGATGCAACTTCTTCACATATTCACCGCTTGGACGCCCCATATGAGTATGTTGTTGATAGGAAGTGGCAACAAATCAAGCGGTGTAAAGGGCTTGAAACCATAAACTACCTCAAATGGACACATCTGCGTAGTGGAATGCACGCCCGATTATAAGCGAATTCCACGTGCGGCAAACAATCCTCCCACTCGCGCGATTCTTCTTGATCATGGTCCGAGTAGCATCGAAAGTGTGCGGTTCACCACCTCTGCTTGACCATCGGTTTGGGGATGACAAGTTGTACCAATAACAACTTCGTCCCCGCTTACCCCAAAGTGTCTTCCGTATAGCTCATGAACTTCACGCCGCGATCCGATACAATAGTACGCGGCACGCCATGTAGCCTCACAATCTCCCAAAAACAAGTCGCAAATATGCGACGCATTGTCGCTCTTGTGGCACGGAATAAAGTGTGCCATCTTCAAAAACGATCCACAACGACAAAAACAGAATCGCGTCCCTCTTAGTTCTAGGCAGTCCTAAAACAAAATCCATACTAATATCCTCCCATGGGGCATTGGGAACAGGTAAAGGGGTATACAAACCGTGTGGATGCATCGTCGATTTTGCTTTGTGGCAAGTAATGCATCGTTGCACATACCTCTCCACATCTCGCCTCATCTTAGGCCAATAAAAGTGATCGCCAAAGATAGACAACGCCTTCTCACGGCCAAAATGTCCCATCAATCCACCCGCATGTGATTCCCGCAATAATAGCAAACGCACGGAGGATTCTCGAACACATAATTTGTTAGTGCGAAACAAAACCCATCATGGATGTGAAATTTATCCCAGCCTTTTCCTCTTTGCAATGTGCATAAGGGATGAAAAGTCATGGTCATAAGCATATGACTCACGCAAACTCGCTAAACCAGGACGTGCACTCCTAAGTGAGTTAAAAGCACACTTTTCCTAGAAAGAGCATCGGCTACCACATTTTCCTTTCCTTCTTATATTTCACAATGTAAGGAAACGACTCAATGAATTCACCCATTTGGCATGTCTACGGTTCAGGTTTGCTTGGCCTTTTAAATACTTCAAAGCCTCGTGATCCGAATGAATAATAAACTCTTTAGGCCATAAATAGTGTTGCCAAGTTTCTAACGTGCGCACTAACGCATAAAGCTCTTTGTCATAAACCGGATAATTCAATTGAGCACCATTCAGTTTCTCACTAAAATAAGCGATCGGTCTACCCTCTTGCATTAAAACACCACCAATACCCAATCCACTAGCATCACACTCAATTTCAAAATTTTTAGTGAAATCAGTAAAACAAGCAACGGTGCTTCACAAAGCGCCTCTTAAGTTCGAAAAAGCATTTTCTTGCGCTACCCCACACAAATTCAACACCCTTTTTAGTAAGTTCATTCAAAGGGGCAGCGATGGTGCTAAAATCCTTCACGAAACGCCGATAAAAACCAAAGAAGACCATGAAAACTCCTAATTTGATCGACGCTCATAGGAGTAGGCCAATTTTTAATAGCTTCAATTTTAGACTCATCTACTTCAACTCCCCGTGCGAAACAACATAGCCCAAAAAGATGACACGATCTTTGCAAAAGTACACTTCTCTAAGTTACCAAATAACTTATTCTCACGCAAACTTGTAGAACTTGTCTAAGATGGTCTATGTGTTCAGATTCAGCATGTCAGAAATCGAATATCATCAAAATACACAACCACAAATTTACCAATGAAATGCCTTAAAACATGATTCATTAAGCGCATGAATGTACTAGGTGCATTAGTTAAACCAAAAGGCATGACTAACCACTCATACAACCCAAATTTTGTTTTAAAGGCTGTTTTCCACTCATCCCCTTCATGCATTCTCGATTTGATGGTAACCATCTGCGCAAATCTATCTTAGAGAAAATAACAGCACCACTCAATTCGCCTAGCATATCATCTAAGCGAGGTATAGGATGACGATATCGAATTGTGATATTATTAATCGCCGACAATCTACGCACATACGCCATGAACCATCTTTCTTAGGAACTAAAATAACAGAACAGCACAAGGGCTTAAGCTTTCGCATACATACCCTTTGGAGAGAAGCTCTTGTACTTGTTTCTGAATTTCCTTTGTTTCTGGATTGGTGCGGTACGGTGGTTGGTTTGGCAATGACGCCCCGAATCAAGTCGATCTTATGTTCTATTCCCGAAGTGGTGGGAGCCCCGCCGTACTTCTTCCGAAAGACGCCACCAAATCTCAGAAATGAAACAACACCACTAGGAAGAGAAGTTAAGTCATTAGTCGAAAGTAATGCATCTTTGTACAAGAGCACAACGTGCACCAAATTAGATCCGCGCAGAAATCCTCATCTCGATTTGGTGGCTAACATCACTAAATTCTTTGCTCCTCTTGTTTCTTGTTACCACTCGGATGGTTCTCTCGCGCTTGTGCACTCTCAACATGCATCTCAATTTTCGCATGGAGGAATTGACAATGCATTGCGGTGTAAGCGGCTTCAAGATGATATCCATATTGTTCCATCGAAATGTGTAGCGATTTGTACGCCCATCATGAAGAGCGGAACGGTCATATTGCCATGGCCGTCCCAAGAGCAAGTGACACACCGTCATAGACACAACATCGCAGTCCATAGTATCGGTGTACTTCCCAATAGCAAATGTCACACGCACCATATAGTTCACCTTCACTTCCTCCTTGTCGCTCAGCCATTGCACATGATAAGGACGCGGATGTGGCAAATACTTCAAACCCAACTTGTGACACATATCCTTGCTAGCCAGATTATGACAACTGCCGCCATCAATGATCACTTTGCATACCTTCCCCGTATCATATGGTATCAGATTCTAGGTTTACTCGGTGAGAACTTCTTTACCCGTAGATAGATTCGTTTTTCTGTCCTATCTTCCATTAAACCGAAATTACAATACCAAAACCGTAGTTTCATCTGTTTAGTTCTTGTGCGTTTTGTTAAGTTTTCGTCCATTAGAGTTTTGTTTTCGTGCTGATCCGTGTGTTTCCTTCGCGTAGAGTGGTCCCGATCTTCTCAGTGAGGAATCGTGGATAGTTGATGTGATGTAGACGATGTCGCTAGCTGAACACTCGTGCCCATGCACGAACCTCAACTCTTCGAATACGCCCAAAACACACCGGATAGTTGTCGTCGCGCGACCACAAGCGACGAATGCCAAGTCCCCAATTCCCAACGGAACGACGGCTTGACCTTGAGTTGCAGAACGAACAATGGATCGCCTAATTCTCTCTCAAAGTCCTCGTATGAACTCTAGTGTTGAAAGAACAAGCAATAGCTATGTTTCAATCTGATGCATAAAACTTGGTCCCCCTCTAAGGGTGCCAATACAGGGCTTATATAGCCTCTTGGGACGTGCATAGAGTCCCCCAAACCTACTACAACTCAACCCTATATGGTTTTAGATACGAACTCTTAAAAAAGGAAACTAGATTTTACAGCCGTCATATTTTTTCGGTCATAACTTTTGATCCGTGTCGAATTTGATGCTGGGGCTGGATCCATTGCGTAGCCCTTGAAAATATCTTTCCAACAAGTCCAAGAACGCCTGAATTGGACTCCGTTTGTGAAAGTTATGACCTTTTTAGTAACTGCCTGTCAGGCTGTCCGAACCGAATCCGAATTGAATTCTGAGTTGAATCCGAGTTTGAATCCAATTGACCTTGTGGGAGGCACGAATTGGGCTTGAATTCCTGGGCTTTTCTCTTCTTGCTTGACCCATGTGAGCTTCTCCTCCCACCCTTTGGCTCCGCCTCATTCTCCACCCTCGCGTTCCAAATGCTTCACAATGTTCAAACTCGAGAATGCACAAAACACTTGCATGAGGTAGTACCCAATTCTCATCAATAATAATAGAGTCATTAAGAAGCAAAAGCACTGTTGATTTAGAAGTTTAGCTCGCTCTAGTCAATGGACCAACATGTACTTCTGCACTTGTATTACTTGTAGCTTCACTTATGGTGTCCATCTCGGTAAGTGCATGACCACCAATAGGAGGAGATGTATAAGTGTTAGGGATGCCTCATCATCCTCCCCTCTTGAAAAGGCGTCGTCCTCGACGCTGGATCGTCACCACCAAAGAAAGGTGACAAATCAGCGACATTGAACGTGAGAGCTCACGCCATAGTCATCGCCGGAAGCTCTATCTTGTAGGCATTGTCATTGATTTTCGCAAGTACCTTGAAAGGCCCATCACCACGCGGTAGTAACTTAGACTTGCGACGATGCGGAAAACGATCCTTACGGTAATGTACCCAAACCAAATCACCGGTTGAAAAACCATCCGCCTTCTTTTCTTGTTCGCTTTATCAAGCATAATACTTGACCTTGCGCTCTATCACTTCTTTTGTCTTGAGATGCAACTTCTTCACATATTCAGCTCGCTTGGGCGCCCCATATGAGTATGTTGTTGATCGAAGTGGCAACAAATCAAGCGGTGTAAAGGGCTTGAAACCATAAACTACCTCAAATGGACACATCTGCGTAGTGGAATGCACGGCCCGATTATAAGCGAATTCCACGTGCGGCAAACAATCCTCCCACTCGCGCAGATTCTTCTTGATCATGGTCCGGAGTAGCATCGAAAGTGTGCGGTTCACCACCTCTGTTTGACCATCGCTTTGGGGATGACAAGTTGTACTGAATAACAACTTCGTCCCCAGTTTACCCCAAAGTGTCTTCCAGAAGTAGCTCATGAACTTCACGTCGCGATCTGATACAATAGTACGCGGCACGCCATGTAGCCTCACAATCTCCCTGAAAAACAAGTCAGCAATATGCGACGCATTGTCGCTCTTGTGGCACGGAATAAAGTGTGCCATCTTCGAAAAACGATCCACAACGACAAAAACAGAATCGCGTCCCCTCTTAGTTCTAGGCAGTCCTAAAACAAAATCCATACTAATATCCTCCCATGGGGCATTGGGAACAGGTAAAGGGGTATACAAACCGTGTGGATGCATCGTCGATTTTGCTTTGTGGCAAGTAATGCATCGTTGCACATACCTCTCCACATCTCGCCTCATCTTAGGCCAATAAAAGTGATCGCTCAGCATAGACAACGTCTTCTCACGGCCAAAATGTCCCATCAATCCACCGCATGTGATTCCGCAATAATAGCAAACGCACGGAGGATTCTGGAACACATAATTTGTTAGTGCGAAACAAAACCCATCATGGATGTGAAATTTATCCCAGCCTTTTCCTCTTTGCAATGTGCATAAGGGACGGAAAAGTCATGGTCATAAGCATATAACTCACGCAAACTCGCTAAACCAGGGACGTGCACTCCTAAGTGAGTTAAAAGCACACTTTTCCTAGAAAGAGCATCAGCTACCACATTTTCCTTTCCCTTCTTATATTTCACAATGTAAGGAAACGACTCAATGAATTCGACCCATTTGGCATGTCTACGGTTCAGGTTTGCTTGGCCTTTTAAATACTTCAAAGCCTCGTGATCCGAATGAATAATAAACTCTTTAGGCCATAAATAGTGTTGCCAAGTTTCTAACGTGCGCACTAACGCATAAAGCTCTTTGTCATAAACCGGATAATTCAATTGAGCACCATTCAGTTTCTCACTAAAATAAGCGACCGGTCTACCCTCTTGCATTAAAACACCACCAATACCCAATCCACTAGCATCACACTCAATTTCAAAATTTTTAGTGAAATCAGTAAAACAAGCAACGGTGCTTCAGTCAAGCGTCTCTTAAGTTCAGAAAAAGCATTTTCTTGCGCTACCCCCACACAAATTCAACACCCTTTTAGTAAGTTCATTCAAAGGGCAGCGATGGTGCTAAAATCCTTCACGAAACGCCGATAAAAACCAAAGAAGACCATGAAAACTCCTAATTTGACCGACGCTCATAGGAGTAGGCCAATTTTTAATAGCTTCAATTTTAGACTCATCTACTTCAACTCCTCGTGCGTAAACAACATAGCCCAAAAAGATGACACGATCTTTGCAAAAAGTACACTTCTCTAAGTTACCAAATAACTTATTCTCACGCAAAACTTGTAGAACTTGTCTAAGATGGTCTATGTGTTCAGATTTAGTGCGACTGTAAATCAGAATATCATCAAAATACACAACCACAAATTTACCAATGAAATGCCTTAAAACATGATTCATTAAGCGCATGAATGTACTAGGTGCATTAGTTAAACCAAAAGGCATGACTAACCACTCATACAACCCAAATTTTGTTTTAAAGGCTGTTTTCCACTCATCCCCTTCATGCATTCTGATTTGATGGTAACCACTGCGCAAATCTATCTTAGAGAAAATAACAGCACCACTCAATTCGTCTAGCATATCATCTAAGCGAGGTATAGGATGACGATATCGAATTGTGATATTATTAATCGCTCGACAATCTACGTACATACGCCATGAACCATCTTTCTTAGGAACTAAAATAACAGGAACAGCACAAGGGCTTAAGCTTTCGCGTACATACCCTTTGGAGAGAAGCTCTAGTACTTGTTTCTGAATTTCCTTTGTTTCTGGGATTGGTGCGATGCGGTGGTCGGTTTGGCGGCGACGCTCACGGAATCAAGTCGATCTTATGTTCTATTCCCGAAGTGGTGGGAGCCTGTTTGTACTTCTTCCGGAAAGACGTCCACCAAATCTCAGAAAGCGAAACAACACCACTAGGAAGAGAAGTTAAGTCATTAGTCGAAAGTAATGCATCTTTGTACAGTAGCACAACGTGCACCAAATTAGGATCCGCGCAGAAATCCCTCATCTCTGATTTGGTGGCTAACATCACTAAATTCTTTGCTCCCTCTTGTTTCTTGTTACCACTCAGATGGTTCTCTCGCGCTTGTGCACTCTCAACATGCATCTCAATTTTCGGCATGGAGGAATTGACAACTGCTATGGTGTAAGCGGCTTCAAGATGATATCCATATTGTTCCATCGAAATGTGTAGCGATTTGTACGCCCATCATGAAGAGCGGAACGGTCATATTGCCATGGCCGTCCCAAGAGCAAGTGACACACCGTCATAGACACAACATCGCAGTCCACAGTATCGGTGTACTTCCCAATAGCAAATGTCACACGCACCATATAGTTCACCTTCACTTCCTCCTTGTCGCTCAGCCATTGCACATGATAAGGACGCGGATGTGGCAAATACTTCAAACCCAACTTGTGACACATATCCTTGCTAGCCAGATTATGACAACTGCCGCCATCAATGATCACTTTGCATACCTTCCCCGTATCATATGGTATCAGATTCTAGGTTTACTCGGTGAGAACTTCTTTACCCGTAGTTAGATTCGTTTTTCTGTCCTATCTTCCATTAAACCGAAAATTACAATACCAAAAACCGTAGTTTCATCTGTTTAGTTCTTGTGCGTTTTGTTAAGTTTTCGTCCATTAGAGTTTTGTTTTCGTGCTGATCCGTGTGTTTCCTTCGCGTAGAGTGGTCCCGATCTTCTCAGTGAGGAATTGTGGATAGTTGATGTGATGTAGATGATGTCGCTAGCTGAACACTCGTGCCCATGCACGAACCCTCAACTCTTCGGAATACGCCCAAAACACACCGGATAGTTGTCGTCGCGCGACCACAAGCGACGAATGCCAAGTCCCCAATTCCCAACGGAACGACGGCTTGACCTTGAGTTGCAGAACGAACAATGGATCGCCTAATTCTCTCTCAAAGTCCTCGCATGAACTCTAGTGTTGAAAGAACAAGCAATAGCTATGTTTCAATCTGATGCATAAAACTTGGTCCCCCTCTAAGGGTGCCAATACAGGGCTTATATAGCCTCTTGGGACGTGCATAGAGTCCCCCAAACCTACTACAACTCAACCCTATATGGTTTTAGATACGAACTCTTAAAAAAGGAAACTAGATTTTACAGCCGTCATATTGTTTCGGTCATAACTTTTGATCCGTGTCGAATTTGATGCTGGGGCCGGATCCATTGCGTAGCCCTTGAAAATCTCTTTCCAACAAGTCCAAGAACGCCTGAATTGGACTCCGTTTGTGAAAGTTATGACCTTTTTAGTAACTGTCTGTCAGGCTGTCCGAACCGAATCCGAATTGAATTCTGAGTTGAATCCGAGTTTGAATCCAATTGACCTTGTGGGAGGCACAATTGGGCTTGAATTCCTGGGCTTTTCTCTTCTTGCTTGACCCATGTGAGCTTCTCCTCCCACCCTTTGGCTCCGGCCTCATTCTCCACCCTCGCGGTTCCAAATGCTTCACAATGTTCAAACACGAGAATGCACAAAACACTTGCATGAGGTAGTACCCAATTCTCATCAATAATAATAGAGTCATTAAGAAGCAAAAGCACTGTTGATTTAGAAGTTTAGCTCGCTCTAGTCAATGGACCAACATGTACTTCTGCACTTGTATTACTTGTAGCTTCACTTATGGTGTCCATCTCGGTAAGTGCATGACCACCAATAGGAGGAGATGTATAAGTGTTAGGGATGCCCTCATCATCCTCCCCTCTTGAAAAGGCGTCGTCCTCGATCTTTGGATCGTCACCACCAAAGAAAGGTGACAAATCAGCGACATTGAGCGTAGAGCTCACGCCATAGTCATCGCCGGAAGCTCTATCTTGTAGGCATTGTCATTGATTTTCGCAAGTACCTTGAAAGGCCCATCACCACGCGGTAGTAACTTAGACTTGCGACGGTGCGGAAAACGATCCTTACGGTAATGTACCCAAACCAAATCACCCGGTTGAAAAACCATCCGCCTTCTTTTCTTGTTCGCCTTATCGATAATACTTGACCTTGCGCTCTATCACTTCTTTTGTCTTGAGATGCAACTTCTTCACATATTCAGCTCGCTTGGGCGCCCATATGAGTATGTTGTTGGTCGGAAGTGGCAACAAATCAAGCGGTGTAAAGGGCTTGAAACCATAAACTACCTCAAATGGACACATCTGCGTAGTGGAATGCGGCCCGATTATAAGCGAATTCCACGTGTGGCAAACAATCCTCCCACTCGCGCGATTCTTCTTGATCATGGTCGGAGTAGCATCGAAAGTGTGCGGTTCACCACCTCTGTTTGACCATCGGTTTGGAGATGACAAGTTGTACTTGAATAACAACCGTCCCGCCATTACCCAAAGTGTCTTCCGTAGTAGCTCATGAACTTCACGTCGCGATCGATACAATAGTACGCGGCACGCCATGTAGCCTCACAATCTCCCTGAAAAACAAGTCGACAATATGCGGCGCATTGTCGCTCTTGTGGCACGGAATAAAGTGTGCCATCTTGAAAAACGATCCACAACGACAAAAACAGAATCGCGTCCCTCTAGTTCTAGGCGGTCCTAAAACAAAATCCATACTAATATCCTCCCATGGGGCATTGGGAACAGGTAAAGGGGTATACAAACCGTGTGGATGCATCGTCGATTTTGCTTTGTGGCAAGTAATGCATCGTTGCACATACCTCTCCACATCTCGCCTCATCTTAGGCCAATAAAAGTGATCGCTCAGCATAGACAACGTCTTCTCACGGCCAAAATGTCCCATCAATCCACCTGCATGTGATTCTGCAATAATAGCAAACGCACGGAGGATTCTGGAACACATAATTTGTTAGTGCGAAACAAAAACCCATCATGGATGTGAAATTTATCCCAGCCTTTTCCCTCTTTGCAATGTGCATAAGGGACAGAAAAGTCATGGTCATAAGCATATAACTCACGCAAACTCGCTAAACCAGGGACGTGCACTCCTAAGTGAGTTAAAAGCACACTTTTCCTAGAAAGAGCATCAGCTACCACATTTTCCTTTCCCTTCTTATATTTCACAATGTAAGGAAACAACTCAATGAATTCGACCCATTTGGCATGTCTACGGTTCAGGTTTGCTTGGCCTTTTAAATACTTCAAAGCCTCGTGATCCGAATGAATAATAAACTCTTTAGGCCATAAATAGTGTTGCCAAGTTTCTAACGTGCGCACTAACGCATAAAGCTCTTTGTCATAAACCGGATAATTCAATTGAGCACCATTCAGTTTCTCACTAAAATAAGCGACCGGTCTACCCTCTTGCATTAAAACACCACCAATACCCAATCCACTAGCATCACACTCAATTTCAAAATTTTTAGTGAAATCAGGTAAAACAAGCAACGGTGCTTGATCAAGCGTCTCTTAAGTTCGAAAAAAGCATTTTCTTGCGCTACCCCACACAAATTCAACACCCTTTTAGTAAGTTCATTCAAAGGGGCAGCGATGGTGCTAAAATCCTTCACGAAACGCCGATAAAAACCAGCAAGACCATGAAAACTCCTAATTTGGTAGCGTTCATAGGAGTAGGCCAATTTTTAATAGCTTCAATTTTAGACTCATCTACTTCAACTCCTGTGCGAAACAACATAGCCCAAAAGATGACACGATCTTTGCAAAAGTACACTTCTCTAAGTTACCAAATAACTTATTCTCACGCAAAACTTGTAGAACTTGTCTAAGATGGTCTATGTGTTCAGATTCGGTCATGTCAGTAAATCGAATATCATCAAAATACACAACCACAAATTTACCAATGAAATGCCTTAAAACATGATTCATTAAGCGCATGAATGTACTAGGTGCATTAGTTAAACCAAAAGGCATGACTAACCACTCGTACAACCCAAATTTTGTTTTAAAGGCTGTTTTCCACTCATCCCCTTCATGCATTCTGATTTGATGGTAACCCATGCGCAAATCTATCTTAGAGAAAATAACAGCACCACTCAATTCGTCTAGCATATCATCTAAGCGAGGTATAGGATGACGATATCGAATTGTGATATTATTAATCGCTCGACAATCTACGCACATACGCCATGAACCATCTTTCTTAGGAACTAAAATAACAGGAACAGCACAAGGGCTTAAGCTTTCGCGTACATACCCTTTGGAGAGAAGCTCTTGTACTTGTTTCTGAATTTCCTTTGTTTCCTCGGGATTGGTGCGGTACGGTGGTCGGTTTGGCAGCGACGCTCCTGGAATCAAGTCGATCTTATGTTCTATTCCCGAAGTGGTGGGAGCCTCGCTGGTACTTCTTCCGAAAGACGTCCACCAAATCTGTAAAACGAAACAACACCACTAGGAAGAGAAGTTAAGTCATTAGTCGAAAGTAATGCATCTTTGTACAATGCACAACGTGCACCAAATTAGATCCGCGCAGAAATCCTCATCTCGATTTGGTGGCTAACATCACTAAATTCTTTGCTCCTCTTGTTTCTTGTTACCACTCGGATGGTTCTCTCGCGCTTGTGCACTCTCAACATGCATCTCAATTTTCGGCATGGAGGAATTGACAATCTGCTTGCGGTGTAAGCGGCTTCAAGATGATATCCATATTGTTCCATCGAAATGTGTAGCGATTTGTACGCCCATCATGAAGAGCGGAACGGTCATATTGCCATGGCCGTCCCAAGAGCAAGTGACACACCGTCATAGACACAACATCGCATCCACGATGTCGGTGTACTTCCCAATAGCAAATGTCACACGCACCATATAGTTCACCTTCACTTCCTCCTTGTCGCTCGGCCATTGCACATGATAAGGACGCGGATGTGGCAAATACTTCAAACCCAACTTGTGACACATATCCTTGCTAGCCGATTATGACAATCGCCGCCATCAATGATCACTTTGCATACCTTACCCATATCAAGCTTGGCCCAAGTCTGAAACAAATTGCACCGTTCGAGTGATGGTGATGGCATGACACTAAGCACCTTGGGCGTGCAAACAATGGAGTCTTGCTCGGTGGTAGGAACTCGGATCACACTCACATTGTTCTATATCATCGGTGTGCAAGACGCGCTGTGCATCGGGCGACTCATCATCACTAGTCAAACATAACCACCATCCTCTGTGACAAGCATAGTTCGACATTTGGGCGATCCCTCGAAAATGGCCAACGCCCTTGCACTTGTGGCAAATAATGTCACGTGAGCGTCTGTCGACCCCATAGACGAGGTCACACTAGCGCGGCGCCATAGGTCGACGCACCGTGATGGTGTACTCTCCGACTTCTTACTTGCGGGCTCGCGCATTGCGAATTGCTTGCGGCGAAGTGCTCTTGTTTGGTTGGTCGTTGTTATATGTTTGTCCCGATCGGTGATTTAACGTGGCCGGCAATAACCGGCGTCTTCAATCACTTGTCGCTCGGCCGGCGTGCTTGGTGCAGCAACTCAATCATATCATTATATGGATGGTGATTGACAATGTGCTTGACAAAGATGATTCATGCCGCTAGAAATCTTGCCATGGTCTGCATTCTTCATTCTCGCGAACATCCGCATGTATCATGATAGTCTCCATTTCCTTATGATATTCATCAATTGATTTCATACCTTGTCGCAGCCCTGTCAACTTCTCAAAGAGTGAGCGCTTGTAGTGGCGCGGTACAAAGCGTGCCCGCAAATGTCGCTTCATTTGCTCCCAGTGTTATAATTGGCAACTCATGGCGCTCCATGCGCTACGGATGAACTGCTCCCACCAATGTGTGGCGTAATCATCCAAGCCATTGGATGCAAGCAACGACTTTTTCTCATTGGAGTAGTTGTTCATCCAAACAACTTATCAACTTTCAGCTCCCAAGTGAGGTATTGTTCCACATCCGTACCACCTGAAAATATAGGAAGAGTAAATTTGGGCTTAGCAACAAGATCCTCGGCGTCATCGTGGCGAGTACGCTGCACGTTGTTGCGGTGATGGCGACGTCGTTCATCGTAGTCGTCGATGGGAAAATCATCATTCCAGCGCTCGTCCGCATCGGCACAAGGCACACCTCCGCCGTGGGCACCACGTGGTATAACTCCACCACGACCGCCATTGCCTCGGGCGGCCCACGTGCTTGAGGGCGTCTGCGCGCGCCATCACGATGTGTGGCGGTGCGCCATCGCGACGCGCTGGTGTTGGCGTCGCTCCTCATCCGCACGAATAGCACGTTCCTCCTCGGTCTCATTGTGCAAAATGGTCGAGGACCGTGCACACTTGTGGCATCGTGGTGCATCCCCACGATTGTGGTGTGTGAACATGGCACGCAGCTCGAAAAGTTATTGTTAATGCTCGCACGCAATTGTGTGACTTCCTCTCCAAGGGTGTTCACCCGATCAACTTCCCAAGCTCATCGCGCACGCCATTGTCACCATCATGAAGTTGTTTTTGGAGCATCTTGCGCAACCGAGTGTACTCGATCCATGTAACCGGGCGTCCGATTAGGTGGATCCTCCTCGTGACGACATAGAAACAACTCACAACCAAGAAACGTAGTTATATCCGGTTAGTAAAACAAAAGCTCTCTCTATGTCTACAACTAATCATCACGAAAACAAGGCAAGCTTACTGTTCCAAAGTGAATCAAGGACAGCGAATCGACACTGTGATAGCGAACGACCTCAACCCGGTAATGTATGAGCGTAACCAAGAGCAAGGGAGTACACAAACAGTGTAGGTGGAGCTTGGACAGGTATGTGGAGAACCTATGCAATCTGATATTCAAGGTATTGTAAAGCTAAGTAATGATCCAAGCTAGAGTATTTGCCTATGTGCTGATCCAATTGGTTAAAGAGAAGTGTATGAGCACACGCAACGATAAATGGGACTTAATGCAAACAAAGGAACTGAGCTAGAAAGAGGCAATCTGAAATTGAGATGAATAAATAGCTCGTTTTGCACTAAGTACAAGGAGAGACGCTAGCCAATTGCAATAGTTATGAATGTAAGGGCACAAGATTGCTCTATGAGAATAAGTACACAAGCTGAAAATATGAACTAGGGTTTTTTTCTGAGTTTTGGCCAACACTTTCTAGTTTCACTGTTTCTTGATCAAATCGCAGAAACTTTCAAGCTTTCTTCTTTTCTTTTCTTTTCTTTTTTTAACTTACTCCTTTTTTTGGCCAAACTCATCGTTTTCTTCCCTTTGCACAAATTCAAGAATTCAGCAAGTGTAAATAATACTCAAGAACAGCCCTAATAGCAATATCAAAAGCTAGTCTCAATTGATGAAAAGATATAAGTGAAGCTCAATCAGTAGCAATTCTTTCTTTTAGGTCGACTAGGGTTTGGCACAAGTAGTGATTTTTTTTCTTTGAAGCCAAAACGCAGCAAACTTTCGGTTTTGAAGGAAGTGAATACTATCTCAAACTCTCCCCCAAAGAGAATTTGGATGGATCTCTTGAGAGCAATGTGGACAGCAAGGAATTTAGGATTCAAAAGTAAATGCAATTTACTCTTTTTTTGTTGCTAATTGAGGAATTCAATCAACAATTTTGTAGGGTTTATCTGGACACAAAGATCAAGCTACGCGAAGGAAACACACGGATCAGCACGAAAACAAAACTCTAATGGACGAAAACTTAACAAAACGCACAAGAACTAAACAGATGAAACTACGGTTTTTGGTATTGTAATTTTCGGTTTAATGGAAGATAGGACAGAAAAACGAATCTAATTACGGGTAAAGAAGTTCTCACCGAGTAAACCTAGAATCTGATACCATATGATACGGGGAGTGGTCCCGATCTTCTCAGTGAGGAATCGTGGATAGTTGATGTGATGTAGACGATGTCGCTAGCTGAACACTCGTGCCCATGCACGAACCCTCAACTCTTCGGAATACGCCCAAAACACACCGGATAGTTGTCGTCGCGCGACCACAAGCGACGAATGCCAAGTCCCCAATTCCCAACGGAACGACGGCTTGACCTTGAGTTGCAGAACGAACAATGGATCGCCTAATTCTCTCTCAAAGTCCTCGCATGAACTCTAGTGTTGAAAGAACAAGCAATAGCTATGTTTCAATCTGATGCATAAAACTTGGTCCCCCTCTAAGGGTGCCAATACAGGGCTTATATAGCCTCTTGGGACGTGCATAGAGTCCCCCAAACCTACTACAACTCAACCCTATATGGTTTTAGATACGAACTCTTAAAAAAGGAAACTAGATTTTACAGTCGTCATATTGTTTCGGTCATAACTTTTGATCCGTGTCGAATTTGATGCTGGGGCCAGATCCATTGCGTAGCCCTTGAAAATATCTTTCCAACAAGTCCAAGAACGCCTGAATTGGACTCCGTTTGTGAAAGTTATGACCTTTTTAGTAACTGCCTGTCAGGCTGTCCGAACCGAATCCGAATTGAATTCTGAGTTGAATCCGAGTTTGAATCCAATTGACCTTGTGGGAGGCACGAATTGGGCTTGAATTCCTGGGCTTTTCTCTTCTTGCTTGACCCATGTGAGCTTCTCCTCCCACCCTTTGGCTCCGGCCTCATTCTCCACCCTCGCGGTTCCAAATGCTTCACAATGTTCAAACCTGAGAATGCACAAAACACTTGCATGAGGTAGTACCCAATTCTCATCAATAATAATAGAGTCATTAAGAAGCAAAAGCACCTGTTGATTTAGAAGTTTAGCTCTGGCTCTAGTCAATGGACCAACATGTACTTCTGCACTTGTATTACTTGTAGCTTCACTTCTGCACTTGCATTTACTTTTGAATCCTAAATTCCTTGCTGTCCACATTGCTCTCGAGAGATCCATCCAAATTCTCTTTGGGGGAGAGTTTGAGATAGTATTCACTTCCTTCAAAACCGAAAGTTTGCTGCGGTTTGGCTTGAAAGAAACAAATCACTACTTGTGCCAAACCCTAGCTGACCGAAAAGAAAGAATTGCTACAGTTGAGCTTCACTTATATCTTTTCATCAATTGAGACTAGCTTTTGATATTGCTGTTAAGGCTGTTCTTGAGTATTATTTACACTTGCTGAATTATTGAATTTGTGCAAAGGGAAGAAAACAGTAGTTTGGCCAAAAAAAAAGAGAAAAGAAAACAAAAGAAGAAAGCCTAAAAGTTTCCTGCGATTTGATCAAGAAACAGTGAAAATAGAAAGTGTTGGCCAAAACTCCGTGAAAAAAACACTAGTTCATATTTTCAGCTTGTGCACTTATATTCTCATAGAGCAATCTTGTGCCCTTACATTCATAACTATTGCAATTGGCTAGCGTCTCTCCTTGTACTTAGTGCAAAACGAGCTAGTTATTCATCTCAATTTCAGATTGCCTCTTTCTAGCTCATTTCCTTTGTTTGCATTAAGTCCCATTTATCGTTGCGTGTGCGTTCATACACTTCTCTTTAACCAATTGGATCAGCACATAGGCAAATACTCTAGCTTGGATCATTACTTAGCTTTACAATACCTTGAATATCAGATTGCATAGGTTATCCACATACCTGTCCAAGCTCCACCTACACTGTTTGTGTACTCCTTGCTCTTGGTTACGCTCATACATTACCGGTTGAGGTCGTTCGCTATCACAGTATCGATTCGCTGTCCTTGATTCACTTTGGAACAGTAAGCTTGCCTTGTTTTCGTGATGCTTAGTTGTAGACATAGAGAGAGCTTTTGTTTTTACTAACCCAGATATAACTACGTTTCTTGGTTGTGAGTTGTTTCCATGTCAGGTCACGAGGAGGATCCACCTAATCCGGACGCCCCGGTTACTTGGATCGAGTACACTCGGTTGCGCGAGATGCCCCAAAAACAACTTCATGATGGTGACAATGGCGTGCGCGATGAGCTTGGGGAAGTTCAGACTGGACTGAACAACCTTGGAGAGGAGGTCACACAATTGCGTGCGAGCATCAACAATAACTTTCTGGAGCTGCGTGCCATGTTCACACACCACAATCTACGTGGGGATGCACCCGCTGATGCCACAAGTGTGCACGGTCCTCCGGCCGTTTTGCACAATGAGACCGAGGAGGAACGTGCTATTCGTCTGGATGAGGAGCGACGTCAACACCAGGCGCGTCGCATGGCAGTACCGCCACACATCGGGATGGCGGCCGCAGCACGCCCTCAAGCACATGGGCCGGCCCGAGGCAATGGCGGTCAGGGTGGAGTTATACCACAGGGTGCCCACGGCGGAGGTGTGCCTCGTGCTGATGCGGACGAGCGCTGGAATGACGATTTTCCCATCGACGACTACGATGAACGACGACGCCATCACCGCAACAACATGCAGCGTCCTCGCCACGATGACGCCGAGGATCTTGTTGCTAAGCCCAAATTTACTCTTCCTATATTTTCAGGTGATACGATGTGGAACAATACCTCACTTGGGAGCTGAAAGTTGATAAGTTGTTTGGATGAACAACTACTCCAATGAGAAGAAGTTGTTGCTTGCATCTAATGGCTTGGATGATTACGCCACACATTGGTGGGAGCAGTTCATCCGTAGCGCATGGAGCGCCATGAGTTGCCAATTATAACACAGGGAGCAAATGAAGCGACATTTGCGGGCACGCTTTATACCGCGCCACTACAAGCGCTCACTCTTTGAGAAGTTGACAGGGCTGCGACAAGGTATGAAATCAATTGATGAATATCATAAGGAAATGGAGACTATCATGATACATGCAGATGTTCGCGAGAATGAAGAACAGACCATGGCAAGATTTCTAGCCGGCATGAATCATGCTGTCAAGCGCATTGTCAATCACCATCCATATAATGATATGATTGAGTTGCTGCACCAAGCACGTGAAGCCGAGCGACAAGTGATTGAAGACGCCCGGTTCGCTGCCCGGTCACGTTCGTCAGCCAGTCCGGGACAAACATATAACAACAGCCAACCAAACAAGAGCACTTCGGCTGCAAGCAATTCGGCAATGCGCAGTTCCGCAAGTAAGAAGCTGGAGAGTACACCATCACCGGTGCGTCGACCTATGGCGCCCGCGGCTAGTGTGACCTCGTCTATGGGGTCGACAGGACGTTCACGTGACATTATTTGCCACAAGTGCAAGGGCGTTGGCCATTTTCAGAGGGACTGCCCAAATGTCAGAACTATGCTTGTCACAGAGGATGGCGGTTATGTTTCACTAGTGATGATGAGTCGCCCGATGCACAGCGATCTTGCACACCGATGACATAGAACAATGTGAGTGTGATCTGAGTTCCCTACCACCGAGCGAGACTCCATTGTTTGCACGCCCAAGGTGCTTAGTGTCATGCCATCACCATCACTCGAACAATGGTGCAATTTGTTTCGCACTTGGGCCAAGCTTGATATGGGTAAGGTATGCAAAGTGATCATTGATGGCGGCGATTGTCACAATCCGCTAGCAAGGATATGTGTCACAAGTTGGGTTTGAAGTATTTGCCACATCCGCGTCCTTATCATGTGCAATGGCCGAGCGACAAGGAGGAAGTGAAGGTGAACTATATGGTGCGTGTGACATTTGCTATTGGGAAGTACACCGACATCGTGGATCTGCGATGTTGTGCCTATGACGGTGTGTCGCTTGCTCTTGGGGCGGCCATGGCAATATGACCGTTCCGCTCTTCATGATGGGCGTACAAATCGCTACACATTTCGATGGAACAATATGGATATCATCTTGAAGCCGCTTACACCGCAATGATTGTCAATTCCTCCATGCGAAAATTGAGATGCATGTTGAGAGTGCACAAGCGAGAGAACCATCAGTGGTAACAAGAAACAAGAGGGAGCAAAGAATTTAGTGATGTTAGCCACCAAATCGTAGATGAGGATTTCTGCGCGATCTAATTTGGTGCACGTTGTCTTTGCTATACAAAGATGCATTGCTTTCGACTAATGACTTAACTTCTCTTCCTAGTGGTGTTGTTTCGTTTCTGATTTCATGACATCTTTCGGAAGAAGTACCAAAGGGCTCCCACCACTTCGGGGATAGAACATAAGATCGACTTGATTCGGGCGTCGCCGCCAAACCGACCACCGTGCCGCACCAATCCCGAGGAAACAAAGGAAATTCAAAACAAGTACAAGAGCTTCTCTCCAAAGGGTATGTACGCGAAAGCTTAAGCCCTTGTGCTGTTCTGTTATTTTAGTTCCTAAGAAAGATGGTTCATGGCGTATATCGTAGATTGTCGGCGATTAATAATATCACAATTCGATATCGTCATCCTATACCTCGCTTAGATGATATGCTAGACGAATTGAGTGGTGCTGTTATTTTCTCTAAGATAGATTTGCGCAGTGGTTACCATCAAATCAGAATGCATGAAGGGGATGAGTGGAAAACAGCCTTTAAAACGAAATTTGGGTTATACGAGTGGTTAGTCATGCCTTTTGGTTTAACTAATGCACCTAGTACATTCATGCGCTTAATGAATCATGTTTTAAGGCATTTCATTGGTAAATTTGTGGTTGTGTATTTTGATGATATTCGATTTACTGATCATGCTGAATCTGAACACATAGACCATCTTAGACAAGTTCTACAAGTTTTGCGTGAGAATAAGTTATTTGGTAACTTAGAGAAGTGTACTTTTGCAAAGATCGTGTCATCTTTTTGGGCTATGTTGTTTCGCACAGGAGTTGAAGTAGATGAGTCTAAAATTGAAGCTATTAAAACTTGGCCTACTCCTATGAGCGTCACCAAATTAGGAGTTTTCATGGTCTTGCTGGTTTTTATCGGCGTTTAGTGAAGGATTTTAGCACCATCGCTGCCCCTTTGAATGAACTTACTAAAAGGGTGTTGAATTTGTGTGGGGGTAGCGCAAGAAAATGCTTTTTCGAACTTAAGAGACGCTTGATGAAGCACCGTTGCTTGTTTTACCCGATTTCACTAAAAATTTTGAAATTGAGTGTGATGCTAGTGGATTGGGTATTGGTGGTGTTTTAATGCAAGAGGGTAGACCGTCGCTTATTTTAGTGAGAAACCGAATGGTGCTCAATTGAATTATCCGGTCTATGACAAAGAGCTTTATGCGTTAGTGCGCACGTTAGAAACTTGGCAACACTATTTATGGCCTAAAGAGTTTATTATTCATTCGGATCACGAGGCTTTGAAGTATTTAAAAGGCCAAGCAAACCTGAACCGTAGACATGCCAAATGGGTCGAATTCATTGAGTCGTTTCCTTACATTGTGAAATATAAGAAGGGAAAGGAAAATGTGGTAGCTGATGCTCTTTCTAGAAAAAGTGTGCTTTTAACTCACTTAGGAGTGCACGTCCCTGGTTTAGCGAGTTTGCGTGAGTTATATGCTTATGACCATGAATTTTCTGTCCCTTATGCACATTGCAAAGAGGAAAAGGCTGGGATAAATTTCACATCCATGATGGGTTTTGTTTCGCACTAACAAATTATGTGTTCCGAATCCTCGTGCGTTTGCTATTATTGCGAGAATCACATGCGGTGGATTGATGGGACATTTTGGCCGTGAGAAGACGTTGTCTATGCTGAGCGATCACTTTTATTGGCCTAAGATGAGGCGAGATGTGGAGAGGTATGTGCAACGATGCATTACTTGCCACAAAGCAAAATCGACGATGCATCCACACGGTTTGTATACCCCTTTACTGCTCCCAATGCCCCATGGGAGGATATTAGTATGGATTTTGTTTTAGGACCGCCTAGAACTAAGAGGGGACGCGATTCTGCTTTTTGTCGTTGTGGATCGTTTTTCGAAGATGGCACACTTTATTCCGTGCCACAAGAGCGACAATGCGTCGCATATTGCTGACTTGTTTTTCAGGGAGATTGTGAGGCTACATGGCGTGCCGCGTACTATTGTATCAGATCGCGACGTGAAGTTCATGAGCTACTACGGAAGACACTTTGGGAGTAAACCGGGACGGTTGTTATTCAAGACAACTTGTCATCCCCAAACCGATGGTCAAATAGAGGTGGTGAACCGCACACTTTCGATGCTACTCGGACCATGATCAAGAAGAATCGCGCGAGTGGGAGGATTGTTTGCCGCGCGTGGAATTCGCTTATAATCGGGCGTGCATTCCACTCACGCAGATGTGTCCATTTGAGGTAGTTTATGGTTTCAAGCCCTTTACACCGCTTGATTTGTTGCCACTTCCACCAACAACATACTCATATGGAGCGTCCAAGCGAGCTGAATATGTGAAGAAGTTGCATCTCAAGACAAAAGAAGTGATAGAGCGCAAGGTCAAGTATTATCTTGACAAGGCGAACAAGAAAAGGAAGCAGATGGTTTTTCAACCAGGTGATTTGGTTTGGGTACATTACCGTAAGGATCGTTTTCCAGACCGTCGCAAGTCTAAGTTACTACCGCGTGGTGATGGGCCTTTCAAGGTACTTGCGAAAATCAATGACAATGCCTACAAGATAGAGCTTCCCGGCGATGACTATGGCGTGAGCTCTACGTTCAATGTCGCTGATTTATCACCTTTCTTTGGTGGTGACGATCCAGCGTCGAGGACGACGCCTTTTCAAGAGGGGGAGGATGATGAGGGCATCCCAAACACTTATACATCTCCTCCTATTGGTGGTCATGCACTTACTGAGATGGACACCATAAGTGAAGCTACAAGTAATACAAGTGCAGAAGTACATGTTGGTCCATTGACTAGAGCCAGAGCTAAACTTCTAAATCAACAGGTGCTTTTGTTTCTTAATGACTCTATTATTATTGATAAGAATTGGGTACTACCTCATGCAAGTGTTTTGTGCATTCTCAGGTTTGAACATTGTGAAGCATTTGGAACCGCGAGGGTGGAGAATGAGGCCGGAGCCAAAAGGTGGGAGGAGAAGCTCACATGGGTCAAGCAAGAAGAGAAAAGCCCAGGAATTCAAGCCCAATTCGTGCCTCCCACAAGGTCAATTGGATTCAAACTCGGATTCAACTCAGAATTCAATTCGGATTCGGTTCGGACAGCCTGACAGGCAGTTACTAAAAAGGTCATAACTTTCACAAACGGAGTCCAATTCAGGCGTTCTTGGACTTGTTGGAAAGATATTTTCAAGGGCTACGCAATGGATCTGGCCCCAGCATCAAATTCGACACGGATCAAAAGTTATGACCGAAACAATATGACGGCTGTAAAATCTAGTTTCCTTTTTTAAGAGTTCGTATCTAAAACCATATAGGGTTGAGTTGTAGTAGGTTTGGAGGACTCTATGCACGTCCCAAGAGGCTATATAAGCCCTGTATTGGCACCCTTAGAGGGGACCAAGTTTTATGCATCAGATTGAAACATAGCTATTGCTTGTTCTTTCAACACCAGAGTTCATGCGAGGACTTTGAGAGAGAATTAGGCGATCCATTGTTCGTTCTGCAACTCAAGGTCAAGCCGTCGTTCCGTTGGGAATTGGGGACTTGGCGTTCGTCGCTTGTGGTCGCGCGACGACAACTATCCGGTGTGTTTTGGGCGTATTCCGAAGAGTTGAGGGTTCGTGCATGGGCACGAGTGTTCAGCTAGCGACATCGTCTACTTCACATCAACTATCCACGGTTCCTCACTGAGAAGATCGGGACCCATCCCCGTATCATTTTGCAATTTTGCCGCCCCTCTAGCCGGGCTTTCTTTCCCTCGGCCCACCTCTTCTCAGCCCAAGCGCTCGGATCAAAGGGGGCAGGGGTAGGGTTTCCCCTACCCCTGTTCATACGGGTGGCGGCGGCGTCGCCGATTCGAAACCGAGCGGCGGTTGCAGGCCGGGCGGATCAGCGGCGCGGGGCGGCGCGGGGCTCGAGTGACTCGGTGGCTGCAGGCCGGGCAAGGTAGAGACGCGAGCGGGGCGAGGCCGGTGCGGCATGGGCGGCCGGAGCTGGGGCGCATACGGGCACAAGGCGGCGCGGCGACTCGCCGTGCGAGGCGAACGGCTGGCGGTGCGGAAGATGCGACATGCAGGGCGCGGTGGGGAGGCCGAGGTGGCACCGTGCGGGGCACGTGCGTCGGGCCGACGGCGGTGCCATACGGGGCACGCGATAGAGGGGCTAAGGTGTCATCGGCGTCGCGTGCATGTGGGCACGGGTGGAGGGAGTCGAGACGTCGGCGTCGACGGCCGCGCGTGCAGGCGCAAGTGGAGGAGCCGAGGCGCCGATGGCAGTGCGCATGCGGGCACAGGCGGAGAAGCTGGGGCGTCGGCGGTGGTGCACCGTGCGTGGCACGTGCGCAGAGGCCGGCGACGGCACGTCGTGCGGGGCGCGTGGGCGGGCTTCGGGCCGACGGCGGTGGCGCCGTGGGGCGGAGTGGCACGTCGTGCGGGGCGCGTGCGGCCGGGGCCGATGCGACAATGACGACAACGACGGTCCGTGCGGGGGCCGGCTGCTGGTGCACATGCGGATGCGACGGCGACCGAGTGGTGCCTCATGCCGGGCGACAGCGCGCATACAGGCGCGGTGGCCATGCAGGGCCACCCTTGTGAATCTTTTCTTGTGCAATTTTCAAACAGAAAAGATGTATAAAATTTTCGTTTCTAATTTACGATGCAATCAACATCTACCCTGTTTCGCAATCTACCGATCGACGTTGTGCCGGCGACTTCAGGTCTGCTCGCGGTAGATTAGGGGGGATTTGCACCGTAGAAAACCAATCTAGAACGCGAAGAAAAATGCAAATTCAAAGCGATCTAGAAAACCAATCTATTAAGTGATTTGATGATTACCTTCGTTCGCCGGAGCGATTCGTGCTGATAACGTGTTGAGAAACCCTCGCTGGCGACCAGTCCGAGCGATTCCTCTGCTTAGAACAAGAACGAATCAATTATAGAAGACAGAATAATGGATTGAACACACAGAGAGAGATAGAGAGAACTCCTGGTCTTTCTTTATTGCTTTAATTCATTGGGGTACAAAATCAGCCATATGGCTCTCTATTTATAGGGGGGTGGTGAGGTGCCCACTACGGATAAGAACTCGTTTAAATGAAGAGGATCCGTTTAAATGGGAATCCTTATCCTGGTTTCTTAATAAAATTAAGCTCCAAAACATGCAGTCACGAGAACCATCGAGAAACCATGAAAAGCACTCAGGAAAACCATACAATGCATGCTGTCCCAACCATCCAAAAGCTACCCAAATTTTCTATTCAACAATCCAATTCCATCACAGGTCACGGCAGAGCTCCATTACCTCTGCATGTCGACGTGCACTATTTTTTTTCAGGACGACTTCTCTATTTCATTGGCTAACAACGCACTCGCTAACCACGCCGCCGCTTTTTTTTGTCTCCAAAAATCACAGCCTCCAAGCCTGCAGCCACCACCTCTATTTATAACACAAGTCTCTAATCAAAATCCTAATACAACTTATCTAACTGAGCCTTTTTACCTCAACTAGACTTTTGGCCCACTACATTTTAAGAGGCCCGAAACACTTCCAAAACACGGGTTTTTCACTTCTCTCACATGTCGTAGCCTACGGACTGCACCACCGTAGCTCTAACACACATCGACCATCTTTGATCTCCACGTGCCCCAACTCGAGCACGATTGTCTTCTCCAGCATTCTTGACCCTCTGGACCATGACTTCGTACCAAACCATCTCCCGGTCCTCACCGTAGACCACGATCGTCTCTGAGTTATCCTGTACATGTAAAGACCAAATCAACATTTTTCTCGGCACAAGTTTTTCCTAACTTGACCGACATTAGTACACGCAGCACCGCACATCTCAAATAACATCGATAAACAAAGTTGTCAATTATTTGTCACTATAAAAATACTAGATCTAGCCACATGGTCTAACAATAAGAACAATGAAATTGAGAACGTCCAATTCCTCTTTAGATTGCAACTATGTGTTAATCCCTAAAAGGAATAAACGTATAACTCTTTCTAAATAATAGATTGATTTGTGGTGGTCTAAGCGGCCGAAGTTCATGCACACAGAAATACAGAGAGATCTTAAGGTCTACTCGACTAAGGCAGTGATCGTTTTGGTTTTTAAAAGCTTTAGTTTCTAGCTTTGGGAGTGATGGGTCCAGGTCACATATAACCTATATGGGTTCAGACTCGTACTCAAACACAAACCGACCAAGATGGATCGGTCACAAGTAGCACAGAGGCCACATCATTCCTCGCGTGGAAGAAGGAAAGAGCCACGTTGGTTTTCTTGATATCCTCACAAAAACTGGTGGTTATTGAGAGATAAGAAAAACCTGTGAAACCATGTGAAGTCATATGTATAAGCCATATGCTGCTGACAACCTGCTTTGTACTACAGCTATTGTCGAGAGTGGAGTCTTCGACAGATATCTTCTTGGTTGTAATATATGTTAACCATGTGAAGTCTGCAACCTGTGGGAAAGGCATCTATGAAATCATACGTATATCAAAGCTGGGGAGTTCATGCCCTCAGTGTATCCATTGTCGGCTCCTCTAAAAAATCTTTAAGTTTTTGTAATTACATATAGACTCTCGGTTTTTACGAAAAAGTTCTTGCGTTTTGTGAAAAAGTCCATCCACTCTCCTTTTACTGCATAACATCCTACGGTTTTTCATAATTACGTACATACCCTTGGTTATTTCAAAAAGACCCTCGGTTTTTTACGAAAAACCCCTCCGCTCCTCTTTTACTGGATAACGCCCCGTGGTTTCTTCGAAATTACACGCGGGTCCTTGATTTTTTCGGAGAGACCCCTGGCACGTCATTTCTATACGAATTTTCGTCTCTTTTATTTCGGTCCACATGGTAGCGAATTTTCGCTTCTTTTACTTCGGTCCACACGGTAGTTGACGCGGCGTGGCGTTGCGCCTATGAGGCTAGTATCCTAAGGACAAGAAGCCAGACATCAGAGTCATTCAAGGCCCCTGATGAAAGTGACCTTGGGTAGAAGATGTGGACACAGGGGGTGATCGGAACAGCGATGGCTTTTGGTTTTTGCTGAAAAAACACTGTAGCTAGCTGAAAAAACATTGTAGCTGAGTTGGTTTATTGGGTATAATTAAATGTAAAAAAATCTTTAAAAAAACGAAAAAAAGTATAAGTAAATTTTAAAAAAACGGAAAAAAACAAAAAAAAAATTTCACTGTAGCGCGCATAGTGCGCGCTACAGTGAAAAAATCGCTCACCGCCGAACGCCACGACAGTCGAAGCCGTTCTGAGCGGGGCGACAGTCGCCGTCGAAATCTGCTCCAAGTGGGCCACAGATGAGCGGGTACCGTTGAGCTTCATGATGCGGTCGTTGTGGACATGGACATACAAGGCTTGGACATACAGCCAATTCTTGAGACCTTGATCTCTAGTATCATACCTAGGAGTTTCCTCAGAAAGTTTGTTAACGTTTCCTAAATCAGGAGGGGAAATCATGAGTGATGATTATTTTTTGTAATCAAAGGGCTCTCAAATCATGAATAATTATTCATCCAAAAGGGTGAAAAGATGGAACTTCTGATGCAATCAGGAAGTACTTTATCGCGAGGTACTTACAGAAGAGCACATGAATGCACCGTCTACCAGTAGTGATTGATTCGTGTGTTCCCAATATCCTAGGCTTTGTCTATCAGTACTGATGGAAGCGTCGCCTTGCATACTCCTTGTACTCAAAGTCGATGTTTTTGTTCACATGCTCCTGGAGACACAGGGGAGAAGAAAAAAAAAGGCATCAGCATTGTTCAGTGAGGTCACTAAACAGATAAAATGTGCATTGTGACCGTAGCTGCCTCGCTTATTTCAGTTTTTTTTTAGCTTCAGCTTCTAGTTTCAGTTTTTTTTACTATTCAGTAATTCGTCTTTTTCTAAAAAAATTTTAGATTTTTTAGGATTTTTTGCGTTTTTCTTTTTTTCCCTGTGTTCCTTTGCATTGTCCGTGATGGGTTAACATATTTTTTTTCTATTTTTATATTTTTTTTAAATTTAATTATGCCTAAAAAGCCAAATCAGGTACAGTAAAAAAAGCTAGTTACAGTAAAATTTCAGTTAAAAGTTAGAAATCAACACTAAAACAAACGCTCCAATGAGTATTCCCTAAAGACCCCAAAAGAGATGGCTTGCAAGAGTGTACTTTGCAATCAAGCCAAGTAGTATTTCAACTTCCACATCTGACGGTTTTGCACCTGGTGACAGGTAAAACATTTAAGAATAGCAAACTCTTGTCAGTGTGCATTCTAAAATCCTATTACAGTTTTCAATTTTTCATAGTGCAGCATGAGTGTGCCATCCCCAAATTGCTTTCAGTTACCTGAAGAACTAAGGTACGTCTGAACAAATCTGCGCTGTTCATCAATCTCTGAAATTATGCACAGGAATCAAACAAGTAGCAAACATAATTAAAAAAAACTCACAAGAAACATGGAGGTTGATATAATCTGAAAAATTGCTTACCAGTAAAACTAACCAGGGTTTTTTTTTTTTGAAGTCCAACACATGCGTTGTATCCATATGATAATCAGCAGCCATCTCACAGAAGTGATAAGCAATGTCAAATGCAACTGGGTTGAAAGTTGAAGAAATTTTTTTGCTTTTTAGCTCAAAATTTAAAAAATTTTTACAAATAGACTCCTGAGAAAAAGATTTTCAAAAATGGACCCCCGACATGGTGCCAAAACACATGACGCCGTAGGTACATAGCACGGCGTCAAAGCACATGACGCCAAGATACATGTTTTAAATATAGTCACACCGTGGCTCCTACGTGCCATGAGCTTTGGTGCCGTGCTATGTACCCACGGCGCCATATGTTTTGGCGCCGTGTTGGGGGTCCATTTTTAGAAATCTTTTTCTCAGAGATCTATTTATAAAAAATTTTCAAATTCTAAGTTAAAAAACAAAAATTGTACAAAGTTGAAACTGGCATACTCATAGTCCTGTACGATAAAAGAGAACAAGAGAGCACTCAGGTACGGAAAAATGGTCTACCACATTGTCCCCATTCCTATGGATATCTCCGGGTCGTGCAGATACGCCGTCGAGAGCGTCTGAGCAAAAGAAGAACGGGAGTGACACAACAAAATTAGCAACTCAAAAGGAGAAATGGCAGCATCATCAGCACTACCACACGCGCGATGGTGACGCCTACGTACCCTCGTGTTGATGAACTCCTCGACGCGGCCTCTGGGGAAGCGGCCGAGGAGGCGTGGCCCCTGGCCGTGGCGGGACATGCACTCGAAGGTGCGGACCTCGTCGGCACGGTCGAAGAAGGCCTCGATGTTAGAAATAGGCATACAGAGTGAGGCTTATTTTTTTAATTTTAAAATATATAAAATTTATTACTATATTGCTAAGATAAGATAGAGAAGACTAATTTATAATGTGGAGTACGTCTATAACACTTCTTGAATTATGAATGGAGATGGTATAAGAAATGCTTTAGTTAATCACATACGCGCATGTATTCGTGTATTTTCGAGCGACTTGTGACTTTCGACCGTACCGTGACGTGGCTTGCCACTTAGTACACCAAGTTCATCTTTATTTTTCCTAAATCGTGCATCACTTTTTCTCTGTTTGAATGAGATTCAAACATTTAAATTTGGGGTTTTATTAGATTTGATGACAAACAGTTAACACTAGGTTAATGGCTGATTAGATATGTCAATTATCAGTGGGTAAATGGCTATTTTAATCATATCAGTTATCAGTCTATCTATATATATGCCTGGAGACGTCCAGAGTATATAGCCAAGAATTTCAATGCCTCTATTATCTTCCTCCTGCGAACTTGTGCTGTTGTACTGCGTCGTCTGAGCCTCGTCGACTCTTCTTCCCGATGTGCACCGTGAAGAAGGGGAGTGGTATCTCTGAGCCATTGTTGCTGTGAAGATATGCACGGGGCGACAATAAGGTTTTTGGTAAGAGCACATATGCGTGATCGCTTATTGCACTACGTTATCTACGTTTTGCACTGCATCAAGCCTGCGCTCTTCCTATTCTTCATTAAGCCAAACAGTAAGTCGTTCGCTCGTTCGATCAACTTGTTTAAATTTTGTTTCTATATATATTTTTGAAGTACAACGATTTGCTTGTTGTTAGCATTGTTTTATGTATCATTAGTTATTTATGATATTTGTCTCCTAGTAAAATTTGAAATTAAAAAATTACCTACATTTTCAACACTCGACGCCCTGGCCGTAGATGCACATGAGCACCTTGCGTTGGTCGCCCTCGCCACCGCTGTTGGGCCAGGTGATCTGGAATACCTCGTTGGTCATGGCGCCCTTGAGTTGGGACACGGCATCGCTGTCGCTCTTGCACAGCTTGGGGCTTAGCTGGGTGCAGGCATGGGTGGAGGTGTGGAGCCATGGAGGAGAGGGCGAGGGAGGAGGGTCGAGATGGGATCTAGTTTGATTGGGAGGAAGTTAATAGAATTGGGGAGAGGAAGGATTCTTGGATTTGGAAGGCGAAGGCGAGGAGAGGGGATTAGTTGGGGAGGAAGAGTAAGAGGACACCGCAGTTGCAGATGGGAGGAGGTAGCAGTGGTGCGGGATGGGGTGGGAAGGAGGAGGCGTGCAGGGTGGGGAGGAGGTGGAGGAGGTGAGAGGTGGGGAGGGGAGAAGGAGGAGCCAGAGTGCGAGATGTAATCTAATTTAACAAACGGGAGAGATGACCTCAAACCCAAATTTACCACACCGCATAGGCCTCAGCTCTCCCACCTAGTCAGTCACTTGTCATTGAATGTTAACGTTCTCCAAGCTATCTACACATCCAAAAACCAAACGACCATATTAAGCGTAAGTTCTATGCATTTAACTCATGTTAATCAAAATAATGAATTATACAACACAATACAACCAACCAATGGCTCCTATGCTATGCACATACTCAAACCACTCAAGAACATCTCTCATTGTTCTCTGGTCGTAGCAACCGGTTTGACTTCTCTTCCTATGATAGCCAAACCGCCAACTATTGATTGATCTGAACGGCCTAAACCGACTCAAAACGTTCCCCTGGTAACAGGACACCAGTGCGACCGCATCTTCAATGCCGGTCACACCACCCAACTCAAGTCTTGTCCCACCACCAACCAATGACCAATCTAACCTCTATCGATCGGTGAGACTACGACTCCCAATTCAGTCTGACCGCCACCTTCCAAAGTGCACCAAAAGGACCAAACTCAAAATTATAGTGGTTGAAATGCATAAGCCCATTGGTTTGACTGGTCCCATATACCTATTAGACCGGTTACACTAATAGCAAAAGTGAATTTTGCTAACTTTTGCAAATTCAAAAACCAACTTCACAAATATGCCAATTGTTCATCACTAATTTATCCATACATCTTCTCATATGATCCTTCAATAACATCTTCTCATATTAACATCCATATTTTTCCTCATTCAAATAGGTGAGAAACTATTAATATCATCGATAGATTTAAACTATACCCGTGTCTATTGAATATGGTAGCAAATAATACATTCCTATCCAAAATTTGACACAGTTTAAGACATGTGTGAAAGTAATTAATCATCGACACTATAAAGCGGTTTTAAATAAACCTATTTTTACAAAGTACTTTACACGTCCATGATGTTGGTGCCCACTCATGGGGCGCGGACCACCTTGATAGTTTATATTAATAACTTAATAAATAAGTATATAACTATTCAACTTTTACATTGAAGATCGTAGACAAACAACATGTCTCTATCAAGACTTCTTTATCTTTCTCACTATCGAGTCCGCATCTTGCAACATGTATCTTGATTGTTGACAAATATAGCAATAGAAAGTAGATTGTCAATGATCACCATTGATGTGTAGGACCAACGTCTCAGTAGCAATGTGTTCGTCGAAAGGAAATCATAGGTAATTTATTTGCACCTATCTCAACCCGGTGGCGATTTCCGGAGTAGACTTAGCTATTGTCATCCACATGAGTCGGTGTGACAAAACCCATTGTGGGTAAATAAATCAGGCTAAGAAATCATCGGAAGACCATCGTGGGCAAATTCCTAATCCCTGTGCTTGATGGTCATGTGTGATGGACCGACAGGGCCCAATTTAGCCCATGGAGCCCATGGTAAGTTTGTAAGTCCTGGAAGGAACTCCGACTTTATACATTCAAGAACTAGGCTCTTGGGCCTGTTGTGCTCCCACGGAGAACCTCTAGTTATCACCGAGTCACAAGCAAGGTTAATAATTTCGGTTGGAAATTTTTTTGGAGAGTAGCGAAATCACCAATTTTTGGTTATTTTAGTTTAGATTTTTTCAAATTTTCAATAATTTGATTTTGAATTTTGATGAAACTTTAGAATTTTGAGAAAAAGGTTATCAAAGATGGTAGAGATGAACTAAATATTGGATATAGATGAAATAGAGATGAAAATATAGATGAAACTTGCTCTAATATTTAAATTTTATCTCAAGATTAGAATTTGAACGTAAATTTCAGTCTTACAAAATAATTTTGGAGACGACCGTAATTACTGAAATTGTTAACATGGTCACAAGTATCATGCAGTTGCAGAAAATGTCCATGGATGAATGGAGATACTGACCTTACTACCATATTGACCCACGATACTCTTAAAAAAAAACAATCAAGGCCCATCCTGAGTCTACGGTCTAGAGGTGTACTCTCTATAGATTCTGAAGAGTGAAAAACGGACCAGATTCACTTGTATTTTAGCTGTAATTAAACCGGTTGATTACTGAACCAATTCAAATTCTGAAATCAAAAGAAGTAAGAGGAAGATCGACTCATTAGGTAAACGCGTGTTCTTGTCCTTCATGCGTCTCTCCCTCCGCTTCACACGGTAGCGCTCCGCGGTCGCCGCCTTGTGGTCTTCCGGCGCGACGCTCCAGTAGCCGTCGACCAGCCAGAGCTTGACCTTCTTCCCGGCCTCCTCGCCGTACTGCGGCCACTTGTTCATCCCGAGCTTCCTTGCTAGGGCATTGTAGACCCCACGAGCGGCCGGACTTTGTCGCTGAGCACGCAGAAGCGGTGGTAGCGCGCGCGTCTTCCTTATTTATCCAAATTAATTAATTTTTTGAGTTGGGTTGCTAATTTTAAAAATTCAAACTTAATTTCTGCAATTAAATCGATTAGAAAACCAATTTAAAAACTGTTTCCGCTAGCAGGCCAAATCGGTTACTGTTGGCTCAACTCCCAGCCCACACACCATCCTCAGCCTGTGATACGTGGCCCAGTTAGGTTAAATAGTTAGATTTATAATCAAACCGATTTTAGCTATGTGCCACCGACAGTTGGACCTCATCCGTCGGTCTTTTACAAAATAGTAAAATCTTGATCAGTGGGCCTCACCTATCAACCGTTCGGTTAATAACTAATTTTTTTTCAGTAGAGAGAGAAAAATATAAATTAAAATAGAAAAGACGTCTTCAATTTTAAGAAAACGCGCTTTCTCTAGAAGGTTGCGTATTCGGCAAATTTCTTCTACGTAACCCTCTCGGTATAGTAACTTTCTTCTTTTTCTAGGATTTTCTCTCGCGGCAAAATTTCGAAAATCCATAACTTTTGCAGCCAAACTCCAAATTAAGTGAAAGTTGTTTCTAATTTTTTTTTAAAATCATGCTCTTTCATAATCGACAAAAATAATTGAGTTTTGCCATGTTTAGATTTATTTGGTATTTATTTGCATTAATTGATTTTATGTCATAGATTTCGATGTATCGAAAATAGTTAAAGGTTGATCCAGAGCAAGAGATAAGTATTCAACAGCAAGGCAAGCATATATTTGATCATGTTGATCTCATAATTCAATATTATGTATTTTATTTGCTCAAACTATTATGTATGTATGTATTTTTAGTAAAACCGTTACGTTGGTAAGGTTGATAGTTATTAGGATTTGTTGCATTGATTCTAGTTTAAAAAGTTGCTACACTTACCGTTAAGAAAATTCGGTGGGTACAGGAGTAACAGGACAGAAACACATCTGTGCGTTTAGGGAGGGAGAAACGTGATGGATAATATTGGGTGTTTTTTTACCTTTAACCCCTCATCTTTCCTTACGGATCCACGTCAGGTATACATGTTGGGACATTTATTTCTGAACCGTAAGGAAACGGCGACTGCTCGCCCCAGGATTTCTTTAATTCCGTCTGGATCTCTTAATTTTTCCTGAAAATAGGTAGCACGAGACATGGTAGAACAGAGAAATTATTAATCATGTGATGAGCAGAGCAACGATTTTTTTTGCCTTTTCCACAGATTTGGTCATTTTCTCCTGGCCCGCGAGCCACATTTTTCCACAGATTTTAGAATTAAGATGCACAAGACTACAAGAGTGGCCGTGAGGAAATTGAAGGCTATTTTGTCAATTAATGTAGAACATAGCACAATATACAACCAGAACCAGCTGTGCACACGTACGTACGCGGTTACTTAGAAGTTTCTGAGAGAAAAAAAAAACCATCTCATTCATATAGGGCCTGTTTGTTTCCTGTAGATTCTGAGAAACAGCTAGTGAGTATCTAGCTAGTCAGAATCTGGAGAAACTGGATAACCCCAGCTTCTAGCTACTAGTTCATTTTCTGGATTCTGTAGCTTCTGGCTACTTAGAATCTAGATAAAAATCTGGACTATTTAGGGGAGCTGCAGATTCTAAAAGTAGTTGCAACTGCTAAAAGCTAAAACAAACAGACCCATACTATATGGTTAGTCATCACTGCTCCTGGCACGCGCCAAATTGATCAAATACGTACGTAGGTGTTCAAGCCTTCAGTGCTACGTGCCGAATCAAAGAACAATACGTGTACGCAAGCAATGACCGTACATCGTGCCTCGTCGAGATGTACGCAGTCGCAGGCCTTCGATTCGGCGGCCAACCGGAGCTATTACGTTGGTTCATATATTTAGATTGTCTCTGACTTAAAAGACATCACATTCTCTTTTCTTACCCTCTTTCTTCTCTACGCAAAATTTTACTGATGTAATATCGCTAAAAAAAAGCCTAAAATGATACCATTAGATATACCCTAATGGAAGCCCAACCTAGAATAGGCCTCTCATGGACTCTCTAATGTTTGGGTCAGATGTACGCACGTATATACGTACGTCCAATGACTAGCAATCAGGTACTACTCCACTAGCTAGCAATCCTCTTGTTGCAAATAATGCATAGAAAAAATAGAGACAAGAAACATGAATTTTTACGTGGAAAATTTTTACGGGAAAAAATCACGGACGCTCGAAGGCAAATCACTATAATGAGAAGATATTACAATAGAGCGCTTCTCGTAAAGTTTGCTCTGAATCAGAGTTAGTTGCTATAGATTGATACCATGTCTGATACAAACTGCATATACCTGCCATACCACGTTTGGCATGAGGCGATGAGGTATCCTACACGGACACGGTAAGAATTCGGATCACCCTTTTTCAACAATCTCCATCTTGAACCAAATTCCCTCCAATAGTCGAAGAATGTGCTAAACTCCTCTAAAATCAGTATGAACACATTGAGCGTCGAAAGTCCAAAGGACTAGTGAGTAATATCAACTAATTAGTCTGAGCAAAGCACAAACTTAGATGCTCGAACTGCTTTGTCAACATATCAGTTGGATTATAATGAGTACTTATTTTGCAGACTTAATATCATCTTGAGTAATGACACCTTTAATATAGTGATACATGATATCAATATGCTTTGTTCTTTCATGGAACATTTGATCCTTTGTAAGACAAATAACACTCTGACTATCACAAAATATTTTAGTACAAGATGTACTTCCACAAAGCTCAGTAAATAAACCTCTCAACCAAATGGTTTCTTTGTAAGCTTTAGAAATAGCTATATACTCAGCTTCTGTAGTAGACAAGGCAACGGTAGCTTGCAAACTTGCTTTCCAGCTTACGGCATATCCTCCAATAGTGAATACATAACCAGTGAGGGACCTTCTTTTTATCCAAATCTTCAGCAAAATCAGAATCCACATAACTAACGAGTCCATTTCTTTTCCCTCCAAACTGTAAACAAGCATTAGATATACCTCACAGATATCTGAAAATCCATTGAACTATTTTCCAATGCTCTTTTCCAAGATTAGCAATATATTTACTAACCACACTTAATGATTGAGATAAATCGGGACGAGAATATACCATGGAATACATAAGCGAATCAACTGCACTCGCATATGGGACTTTAGACATGTACTCCACTTCGTCATTAGATTGTGGACATGACACCGAAGAAAGTCTGAAATATGGAGCTAAGAGAGTACTCACAGGTTTGGCCTTATGCACGTTGAAACGACGAAGAATTTTATCAATATATCCTTTTTTTGACTTAGATATAATTTACCAAGTTGTCTGTCTCTAATGATTTCCATACCAAGAATCTTCTTTACTGCACTGAGATCTTTCATCTCAAATTCATTACTTAATTGTGTCTTCAACTTTGAAATTTCAGCATTGTCTTTTGCAGCAATTAACGTATCATCAACATATAAGAGCAAATAAATAGCTGAACCATTAACAATCTTCAAATAAACACAGCTATTATAATTGAATCTTTTAAAATCATGTGATATCATAAAGGAGTCAAATCTCTTATACCATTGTCTAGATGACTGCTTCAAACTATAAAGAGATTTCCTCAATTTGCAAGCAAAATTCTCCTTTCCCAGAACGACAAAACATTTCCCCATGTAAGATTGCAGTTTTCACATCTAATTGTTCAAGCTCATAATCATGTATAGCCACATTGCTGAGTAAAGTGCGAATAGAACTATACTTCACAACAGGGGTAAAGACATCTGTGAAATCAATACCTGGGATTTGACTGTATTCTTTAGCGACTAATCTTGCTTTGTACCTAACCTCTTCTATTGGTGAAATGCTTTTCTTTTTCTTGAAAATCCATTTGTAGCGAATAGATTTCTTCTCAATTGGCAACTTGACCATCTCTCAAGTGTCATTCTTGTCAAGAGATTCCATCTCATCATGCATGGCAGTCATCCATCTTTTTGAATTACTAGAAGATATTACTTCTAAATAAGATGAAAGTTCTGCAGTACCTTCAATTTCTTCTGTCATATTTAGACAATAAGCCACAAAGTTGGCTTTTTCAATTAATCTCTTAGGAGGCTGGATGTTTCTCCTTTCTTTATTAACTGCAATAGAACGTTGTGTTGGTGGCACAGCAATAGAAATTTCTGGAATATTTTCCTTGTTGCTTTCTGGTGTAGATCCTAAATCAACAATATGTTCCACCTGTGCACTTGATTGCCTCTCAACGGGAACATCAATAGATGGTTTATCATGCAATATAGCAGACACATCAAAAGTAACATCTCTGCTAATAACCACCTTTTTAGTTTCAGAATTCCACAATTTATATCTTTTCATACTAGTTTTATAAGCAAGGAAAATGCACTTAACTGCTCTAGGTTCTAATCTATCATTGTTGACACGAGCATAAGCTGAACAGCCAAATATTCACAAGTTTGAATAATCTGCTGGAGAGTTAAACCATACTTCAATTGAAGTCTTCTTATCAATAGCCAAATTTGGTACCGATTAATCAAATAACAAGCAGTGGAAGTGGCTTCAGCTCAATAACTCTTTGATAATCTAGAGTTTGATAACATGCAATGTACCTTCTCTATGATTGTTCTATTCATACGTTCGGCTACACCATTTTGTTGAGGTGTGTCTGAAATGGTGTAATGTCTCACAATACATTCTGACTTTCATAAAACTTCAAATTTTTCTAAACAAAACTTCAAACCTAATGTACAAAGCTTCTTGACATGTTTGCTAGTTTGTCTTTAAATTATAGTCTTTCACTCCTTGAATGTGTTGAATACATCCAATTTTTGTTTTATGAAGTATGCCTAAACTTTTTTTGAGTAATTATCAATAATGGTCAACATGTAACTTGCATCTCCAAGTGACGGAACGCGGGATTCTCCCTATAAATCGGACTGAATATAATCCAATATGCCTTTTGTAGAGTGAGTCGCAGTGCTAAATTTCATCTTCTTTTGCTTACCAAAGACACAGTGTTCACAAAATTTCAACTTGTCGATATTTTTATCATCAAGAAAATCCTTTTTTTTATAATTCTATCATTCCAGCTTCACTTATATGCCCAGACGCATATGCCAAATATTAGTAACATTAGAATCAAATAATTTATTTAAGACAACAACAATATTACCTGAAATTGTAGTGCCTTGCAGATAATATAAGTTGACAGCTTTCATATCACCTTTCATCACAACAAGAGAACCTTTGGTGACCATCAGAAACTCCGCATCCACCAGAATACTTGTACCCTTTAACATGAAGAGTACTCAATGAGATAAGATTTCTCTTTAAATCCAAAATATGACGAACATCTGATAAAATTTTGATGGTGATATCAAACATCTTGATCTGGATAGAACCCATGTCTACAACCTTGCATGGTGTATTATCACCCATCAACACGGATCCACTTGGCGTAGCTTCATAGGTAACAAACCACTCACGGTTCGGGCTCATGTAGAAAGTGCAGGCTGAATCAAGAATCCTTTCATCGTTGGTTTTGCAATTACCGACAGAGGCAACAAAAACATCTCCATCAAAATATTCTTTTGGTGACAATGGTGGCTCTAGCTTCATTCTCATGTTGATCCTTCTTGAAATTATTATTCTTCTTCTCCTAGTTCTGCAACTTCTAGCACTCGGATATGTCATAACTATCCTTCTTGCAACACCTGCATAACTTCCTGTTCCTGGATTTAAATCTGCCTCTATATCTACTTTTGCTTTTGGCTCTTGAACTGTCGTATGAACCATTCTCATATTGCCTGCCCCCGACAGACAAATTTTCTGTATGTGTACTTGAACTCCCACCGGGAACCATAAGTTTTATCTTTTCTTTAGCATGCAGAGCTTCATAAACTTCATTGAGAGTAAGAGTATCTCGACTATATAGAGTAGTATCACTAAAAGTAGAGTACGAACTAGACAAAAAGTATAGCAAAATAAGACCCAAATCTTCATAATCATATTTTACCTTCATAGACTCAAGGTCGACAACATCTTCCTTGAAAACGGTTAGGTGGTTCAGCAATGTGGCTCCCTCCGCCATTTTGTGTGAATAAAATTTCTGCTTCAAATGTATTTTGCTGGTCAGATCTTTGGTCATGCAAATCTGTTCCAGCTTCAGCCATAATGCGATGGTGAATGTCTCATTTATAAATTTTTGTAAAATATTATTTGATAGATGAAGATGAATTTGAGATAAGGCCTTACGATCTTTATGTTGCTTCTTGTCGGTGGACAATGTGGCTCACATCTTGTCGATCACCCAAAGTGCATCATCTAAATCAAGTTGTAATAAAACAGTTCGCATCTTGACTTGCCATACAGAAAACCTCGTGTCGCGATCCAACAGCGAAAAATCATATTTCGGAGTCACCATGCGGAAGAAAACCAAATTTTCCTGGTACGAATTTATATGTACCTAGCAAAATTCTCGCAATCGGAAACTCCTGGTACAATCTCAAGTACGGGTAGCAAATTTGGCAAAAACAAAGAAAAAATACCAAGATGGGAGCATTGACGTCTCTTCCTTTTTTCACCTCAGGTTGCGTGCGTTGAACTTCCTGTTGTGTTGCTTTTCACCTTGGGAGCACTGACGCCTTTTTCTTTCCCTTTTCCAGACGTCTGCTAGTTGCTTTGACTGCTGTTTTTCCAGCTGCGTTTTTTTCTGTTGCTTCGTCTGTCGCCTGCGGATCGATGCAAAGCGATGATGGTTGCTTGCATTCAGACGACACTCGTGAAAAATTTTTATTTACGCCGCGGAAGATCGGCTCGGAGGCAAAGATAAGCTCGCCTCGAATTCGACGACCAGCTTGGATCTGACAAAAATCACGCTGAATTTTTTTCTTCTGCCTTTAATTTTCTGTGCTCTGATACCACTTATTGTAAATAATGCACAGAAAAAATAGAGACAAGAGATATGAATTTTTACGTGAAAAACCCTTACAGGAAAAAACCACGGACGCTCGAAGGTAAATAACTATAATGAGGAGATGTTGCAATGGAGCGTTTCTCTTGGGGCTTGCTCTTCTTATGATCTTCTGGGGTACATATATAGTGCGGGGAAAACGTGTCCCACACGAAGAGAAAAACCGAATCAGAGTCGGTTGCTACAGATTGATACCACGTTTGATACAAACTGAGCATATATTTATCATACCAAGTTTGGCATAAGACGATAAGATATTCTACACGAACACGATATAAATTCGAATCACCATTTTTTAACACCCCTCTTTGTCAAGAGAGAGGGAGACTAATGGCAAATGCGAGGCACCTGCACAAACACTGCCTTCTAGACCAATTTTGCAGTCACGCACCGATGTGCTTGCTCACCGACCTTTGTACGCATGTCCCTCAATTTCTCCATATGCATGCTCTCGCCAAGCACAAAAGTGTGTCTTCTCTTCCTAAAGAATGCAAAAGGGTGACTTTTAATTGGTTTTGGGATTCGTACAATCACATGTTCTAAACTTAATTTGTTATCTTTATGGTTATATAGATAGATTTTCACAAATCTTGAAGCATCGTGCATGAACATTTGTTAGTACAAGAGCGGGAGCCGGGAGGGAATGGAATGCTATTGTGTCCATGTACAGATATAAACTACCACTGTACAGTCTACTTGCTGGCTTGTTGCCATTAATTAGCCAAATAAGTGCAAAATTAATTAGCCAGCACTTAATTTTATGCACGCATGGCTGTAGAACTGCAGCAGTCTTAGTGCTAGCTCCAGATAATTAAGCTCATCCGTGCAGTAGAGTAGAGAACATGATACCGTGCATGCGCTAATGTGCATGCATGCATGTCATATTAATTGTTTGGCATGACAGCGGATATGTACTAAGGAGTAATATTAATTGGAGTACATAGCTAGGATAGATGTGGTTGGCACATATATACTGATGAGAAAAATATGTAGCTCGAGACATGGGAAAATAGAGGAATTATTAATCCATTTGATGATCAGAGCAGCTAAATAGGTCTCCAAGGAGTAGACTAACTGATGACTGATATTGTTGGATTTGGTCATTTTCATTGGGCCCGCGAGCCACATTTTTCCACAGATTTTAATTAGAATTAAGATGCGCAAGACTACAAGAGTGGCCGAGAGGAAATTGAAGGCTATTTCGTCGATCAATTAATGCATAACGTATAAAAATATACAGCAAGCTAGCCAGCTGTACATACGACGCTATATATATACTTGAAATTGTAACAACCCCATTTTTAGAAATAGGGTTGTCGTACTTACTATAATAACATAGGAATTCAGTTGCGGATAGAAAAAGTATCATGCCTGTTCACAATCATTTAAAAATAATTAACTTGATTAAAATATGATGTAACGGTCAAACTTTAGCAACTTTATGGGCGTCTAAACCCAAAATGAAACTTACATTCAGACGAATAAAAGAAATCTGCACAGAAACGCTAACACAAAAATTGAAGCATCATTTCTTCTTTTGATATCTGATCTGATGAAAATAAAGCAAGATCGAGTATACTAGTTACTCAGCAAATCACATGGAAACGCTATATAACTAATATGCAAAAAGTTTAAATGGATAGTCACAAGTTGTGATATAATATTAGTGGATGCAAATTTGCTAGTAAAGGACTTTGCATTTTAAAATAGTAAAACAATACTTAATTAATAGAAGGGGTTTGTAATCCACAATTTTCATGTCAAAATTCTCTAAATTCTACTTATACTTTGTTGTTGGAATCACCTATGAAACACAGCTCCATTAACCGAGAGCACGACATATTTGAATACCATTTGTTATACTTTGTAAAGTTACCCAATTTTACTCACAGTATTTCTCAAACTCTCAATGTTATACAATAGACAAGCAACAATTAGCATGTGACTGAGTTGAGAAAATAAGTCCTTTCACTACTATTCTCTTTCTTGTCTCTACCCGATCGGTTATAGGCCACATATTATCGGGTATCCACTAGCCAATGCGAAACGCTACCGCCCGATTCTGAGTGAAACTACCATTGTCAAGTATGATTTTACCATTTCTATACCATTCCCTTTGTCTATAGGCTGTTCCCATTCTAGGAACCCCAATACCTTGTAGATATTCAATTGATTTGAGCAGTTACTAGACCAGATTTGATAAGTCAAAACTTATGGTTGAGCGATTTCTGTGTTCTTTACTTAGCATAACGTTCTAGTCCTTACGTTTCACCAATGAAGCAATCAGCCACAAACCCACTACCTAGTGCGTTAAGGCGCCACCAAACCAACCAAAGCCTCATCCCTAGGGTAAAGTCATGGACACCAACCATCTTGTGGTTTTCCACAATTCATCCTTAACCCTAATATTATTTTATAATTCTTGGCAAAAATGTCGAATCTCTTAGTAGTGTAAAATATTTGAATTCCTAATCTACCATGGTAAATTTTATAGTAATTTACTATAGCTAGGGCTTGTCAATGTGAATATGGCCACAAGTAAATAGGGCTTTTTCAGTGTTAGAACATAGCTAAATTATCATGTTATTCTAAACAACTATTTTAAAGAAATAATAGTATGTAAATAAAGAATAATGAGAGTACTAATAATTAAATAATGAAATGATGTAGGCTTAACATGATCAAAAACATGTAGCATACCTCTTTATCTATAGTCATCTTTGATTATTTCTCTGTAAGCTTCAGGTTTAACAATAACTACTTTAATTGCTCCTGTAATTCCTCCGTTGATCAACTTGTTGAATTCGGATACTAGCACAGAAAAATAAATGCAAATAAGTTCTTGCTCTACATAATACAAGCTGAGAATGAAATACAATAAAATAACCAAAAAAGACATACAAGAAAATAGGTTTGGACGAATAGGGCTTAAGTAGTGCTTGGTTTAGCTGAATGGAGTCGAAAATGGGTTATGTGGGCTCGAGATGGTCAAAATGTGTATAATTATGCTATTTTGGGTTTCGGTGAACAGTAATAGATTATTACTATTTATAATGGGTCTCGTTCAGAAATAGTAACGGGGTTAGAACAGTACTGGATTTGGGTTGGAATAATATCGAGTCGGGATGTGAATAGTGATGGCTATAATGTTGGGTTTAGCCCGATTCAGGTTTTGCCCTATGGGCCAAATCGAACTGGCCCAAGGCCTATTCAGCCTTCTTCCTCAGGCGCTACAGCGCACCCAAGCAGGGGAATGGCAACGGTGAGGTTTTTGAGTGCCAACGAAGGTTGCCGACAAGAAGCGATTGCATGGAGGGGCTCAGTGAGGCAATGTGGTTTCATTTTTGGCATTGGTTACGCCCGAGGAGCAACGGTGAGAGCTAGCGGCGAGGTGAGCTCACCATAGCACGGCGATGCTACCGTGGGGGTTCTAGCAAGACTGTGGGTGGTTTGGGCATCTATGGCAGTCTAGAAACTCAACAACAGTGATGTGTTGGCTTAATTTGGTTGGGGTGAGGTTGTCCACGACCGCCTCCCTGCGCCGAGCGCCGGCCGCCGCAACCGTGCCCACGCCCACACGTGCCTGCGCGTTGCTGGCCACGCCGTACCATCCCACCGTCCTGCCTCCCTGCGCCGGTCGCTGCAGCCGCACCCGCGTGTGCCTGCTCGCCGTGCTGCACCGCGCCGCAACTGCTCGCTTCACTGTGTCGCGCCGCCGCTCCCGACCGCACGTCCCACACCGGCAGCCGGCCGACCGGCCCAACCCGTACAGACGAAAAAAACCGAGAGAGAGAGAGGGAATAAGAGAGAGAAAGAGAGTAAATGGGAGAGAGGGAGAGGCTTACAGGAGAGGGTGGCGGCGCTCGATGGGTAGGAGGGAGCCCCTAGCCTTTTCAGGCTGGGGGTTAGGGTTAGGTTTTTTTCAATAGGTGCTACAGGCTGACGGTGGGAATTCATTTATTCAAACATATTTTGTAGGACGACTCGTTGGTTTTGACTGGTCCAAAGCGAAGACTTCTGCTATGCGATTGAATCTTCTTCGAGATAAATCTAAAGATCAAACATAGCTAAACGCAAAGGCTTGCTGGAGTTGAACAGCATCAGAAGAAACGATAAGGCCAAACATGAGGTCCTATTAGTCCTCCCTAAATTTTAATTCTGAGTCCATCACTGCACTGCAAGTCAGTACACTCTAGCTTCATCTGCTGAAAGGCGATATATGTGTGTGTGTGTGTGTGATTTATGCCTGTCCCTGTCGAATGGATTACATTTCCAGCACATTTCGAGCATCTAGAGCCATTCGACAATTCCAACCAATCTAACACGACAATATGTATGCTTCACGACCAAGTTAACTGTCACTTGGTCAGACCTGTTGCGAAGTGGCTTGTCGACCGAGTTAACCTAAGACAATATTGGCATCTCAAGGGCATATTTGTAATTTCGCGCAGTCTGGACTTTTCTACCTCTTGCTCTCCCCGCCCACTATAAATACGCATGCCCCTCATAATACACGTTCACACACCCTAGCTAGCTAGCTCAGTACAACACGCACACAGCGATCGTTCGACAATGGCGTCTCCGGCCGCCTCTTCGGTGCTCCTCCTCCTCCTCGCCGCCTTCGCCGCCGGCGCCAGCGCGGCCACCTTCACCATCACCAACCGATGCTCCTTCACGGTGTGGCCGGCGGCCATCCCGGTGGGCGGCGGCGTGCAGCTGGACCCGGGCCAGACGTGGACCCTCAACGTGCCCGCCGGCACCAGCTCCGGCAGGGTATGGGGCCGCACCGGCTGCAACTTCAACGGCGGGCGCTGCCAGACCGGAGACTGCGCCGGCGCGCTCTCCTGCAGCGTCTCCGGGCAGCCGCCGACGACGTTGGCCGAGTTCACCATCGGCGGCGCCACCGACTTCTACGACATCTCGGTGATCGACGGGTACAACCTGGCCATGGACTTCGGCTGCAGCACCGGCGTTACCCTCCACTGCACGGACCCCGGCTGCTCCGACGCGTACCACCAGCCCAACGATCCGAAAACGCACGCCTGCAACGGCAACAGCAACTACCAAGTCGTCTTCTGCCCATGAGCTAGCGAGGCCTACCTACGCAGCCAATGACACATATATACGAATAAGACTATAGTGCGTACGCACGCACGTATGTATTCTAGCCAATGTATACGTACGAGCGGAAAATAAAGATGATGGATAAAACCATCGTACGTCCATCCATCCATGCATGCATGTGGACCTCTACCATGCATACGTCCACATGCTTTCGTATATTTGGGCATTGCTTCATTATTAATCTGGTTATTTTCGACTTCCAGCGAGGAAATATTCAGGTGGAAACCGCCATTTATATGTCAATTCTTTGGAAACCATGTGTAAAAGGTTTCAAAAATCTAAACAAAATTCATGTGCAGGGGAGGTAATATTTTACAACCATGTAAAATTTTAAGATTGAACTCAATCGCATTTACGGTATATGATAAAGGCAAATTCATCGTGACTATTGATTTTCACTGTTCCAAATTAAGATGGACAAAGTTCCAACGGCACCCGCTACTATAGCGGCGGTAGACATCATGCATCCAGTATGGCACTTGGCAAGATGACAACCCCTTGAGGTTAGTCGTGGTCAGTCACATGTACTAATGGATAATTATTAAGAAGGGAGAAGGAGCAAAGTGATCAATCTGCTAATTTCTATCTAGAATTTCATCAGGACTTTATATATATGCACGACACATCTGACTAGATTGGTCTGTTCTTTTTAGCTGTATCTTATGGGTTTTGGTTGAAATTTTTGAATTTTAGCTGTTTGCGATAGATATTACGGAGAGAGAGATACTCGCTTGCGATTTTAGATGGTACAGATGTTGGGCTTTTAACGTGTACTATAATTAACTTCTAGACTCAATTTTAAAAAAATACTCCGTTTGAAAGTTAGGTATTATAGCAAAAATCAAAAATTATTTTAAAAAATTGAAAAGAACAGGTCCAATATTCAGTTCTGGATGGCGTCATCTTTTGTTTGGTTGACGCAACCCAGTCGCACATCTAGAAAATAATCAGAAACATCTTTTGTAGTCCTACGTACTGCAAGTCCGCAATAGGTAGGCATCACACGCAACAAAATTAATTAACTCTGGCTCGTCGGATGGACGCTTATCAAGCAACAATTGCTCTGTGGAAATGTAGTTTCTGAAGTCATTACTGCTAAAGTTTCAGGGTAAACCTCCACAAGTTTCAGAGTAGGTAGCCATGTATACACACTCTCCGTGCTGTTTAGTAGATGTGCCATTGGCCTTCAGCCTGCGGCGGCGTTGGGACATGGATGTACATTTAGGATCTATTTATATTGATTTTTATTGATAGTTTTTGTCTTTGATTTATAAATAGTAATAGTTTTTAGTTGTTCGTGAAAGAGAGTAGGAAGAGATAAAAACTTACATACGATTTTGACCGATATAAATAAAATCGCTATAGTATCTACTACAATCGATCAGTAGATTCTGTCTTGGAAAACAATCCATTAAAAAGTTAGGCACCGTAGAAAAGTTATTTACTATAAAAAAATAACTTTTAGATACCGCCAAAATGAATGGGCTATTAATGTTAGCTTCTTATTTATTGCATTATCTCTCTCACAAGCATTTGTGCATGACAACATACACCAACCTTGGCAATAGCCGTCGAGCACCCAACTCATCGTCATGCCCATATGTATCGCCAAACTTCCTGTTCAAACATCAATAGTAGGCCATTAGCAACACGCGAAAATGGAGGACGACGTCGATCGAGAGAACCAAAAAGAGTTTGACGATGGGGAATTGGAGGCATCGGAAAAGAAATGATGAGGAAATATTGGACGACTAGCTTGGTTCCTGTTCCTATGAGCTCACTGAATGACCGATTAGGGCGAAGCGCATGAGAGACGCGCATGAGCACAGGCATGTTTTGACCGGCTGTCTGCGCTCTATGCCAATCGCCACGGAAGCATAGCGTCAAAGAACTCCGACAATTGGACTGCAGAGATCAGAGGACTTTCTATGAAATTCTGATAATTTTCGTCGCCCGTGGCAAATCAAAGTCATCTACAAAATACTGTAAAAAAAACAAGCGTGGTACCATTAAATAAAATTATTCTATGATTGTAATGATAACAGAGAAGGTGAATAGTGCCTCACAAATTTTCCGCAAATATTCTCAAATCTTCCCTTCATTAGCTACTAGAATATAAGAAGATCAGATTAGCACACCTAAAAAAACCACAAAAACACGGAAGCAAAATGGAACTTTAGGCAACCGGTCATACCACCATTTACCTAGTAACTGTACTGACCGGCGGCCTGACTACCACTAGGGCACCAGTCAGACTAGCCTCCGATATGACCACTCGCAAGGGTGTGATATGACCACCCCCTGTTCCAGAACAGGAACAACACCTAAAGCCAAAACATAAAAAGATATAATATCCAAAATACAAGTTTAAATGACTTGAAATTTTGCACACACATTGTCATGGATGTCAGGAACCTAAACCATCTAAGGTATTGCATAGATCCTGACCAAAGTTCTAACCTTTCGTTGAAATAAGAATTATTGAACCAAAATGGGCAAAACTCACAAACTTGGCATTTGAATTACTCATGGATTAAGGATGGCTAAGATGGTTCTAGATAGATTTCTGCATATCACAGCAAACTAGAACACTTAAAGATTTGAAATCAAAATCCTTGGGTCAAGATATCATAAGAAATGATCCAAATTAAGTAGACTGGAGAGTTCAAAACTTCTAACATGTGCTACTTAACCATGTAAGAAAATAAGTCACTAGAAATCATGAGGTAACAACTATTATATATAAAAGGTAACTTTTGTTATATGAGAAGATAATTTAGTTATATAAGAAGATAACATAAGATGATATGAAGATAACTTTAGCATTTTTTCCAGCATATTATTGCCACCAGATTTTGGCAAAAAAAGAGTCAACAAAAGTATTTTTGGCAGTTGATATGATTTTAAGAAAAGATCTGGATTTACCAAAAAATCAGAATTAATCTTCGGCTATGCTAAGAAATCTCCAAAAGATGCTGACTAAGGAAAGGTAGATGCAAGAAAGAAAATCGTCAACATGATATTGCAAACGAGAAGGTGTCTCTATCCAATGAAAAGTTGAGCCGATACTGAGAGGGGACCTGAAGCACAATCCAATATTGAGTTGGTTGTTTTAAATATATATATACCTTTTATCGATTGACAGAAAAACATGCATACTTAACTTTTACTATCTTTTTGCATCTACTTTTCCTTGTATCTTAGGAGTAGGCCGTAGCTAGTAGAATCTTACATTCGTAATTGGACTTTGATCAATATTTCTTCGCATCGATGTGTTGATCAATCTGTGAGTTACACATATCCCATGTTTCGAGATTTCGTTCCTTTTCATTATTACTTCGCATCAACGTTTCATCTAGGATCAAGTTTTCTTTCAGGTTTACCTATCATTGACTCTGCCAATTTACTGAAAAATCGGTTGGCACTTAGGCACACCCAAGCGCATTAAGATAAAAGAAAGCTTCACGTTAAGGCTAACGCGCGCCCAGACGCGCAGCAGTGGATTCCATTACTAAAGTATTTCTTGCAAGATATGTTTTTAATGATTCACATATGCAGTATGCGTACAATTAAACTGAACAATTAAAGCCACACCAAACTACACCTAGATTCCATCATGTACATACGATTGAGCAACAGAACTCCATACGCACAATATTGACACGTAATGGCCTATTCCACGAGGATAGATTAGACCAAAATGTGTGAAGAGTGAAGAACACCCGGAACGAGAGAAATCAGGAAAGAAATAGCAAGGAGTTGCACGTCAAGCATAGCAGCCATAAGCGTATATGCCTTCGCTCCAGATCTACCAAGTGGACTCCAGGGTAGGGTTCTGCAGGAAGAACAATCGCCACAATTTCTATGCATCAGATCACCCCACAGGGAGCCACTAAGCATGTCCTGTTGGTATCGTGATGTACAATTCGCATTATTTCTAGGCCCAAGTGGTCAGGTCATAAAGATTCATTTACCACATAATAATTAGAACATAACAGTGTAAAACTCCTCATGTACGAGTTTTTCTTGCCATGTATCTACATGCAATTCTAACATATAATACAATAAGAGGAATGCAACATCAAAGCAGGGACCCTACCGTTTGGAATGCATGAACTACATATACAGCGTAAGAACAGAAAAGCCATAGGAATTGGGTGTCACGTGCAGTGGATTCCTACAGGAATTGAAAATGCGGGAATTGTACACGAAAGGTGTTTGGATGCACTCCATGAATTTTGAAGGAAAATGTTCCTTGGATAGAGAAAGGGGGAGAGAGAGTAAAAATTGCATTTGAGCTCATGTTTGGAATCCTCCAAAATGTGGAGGAAAAGAATGTTTCCCATGGGAATTTGTAGGGTCATTCCTACGAGCCATAGGGCACCATAAGAGAAATTCCTATAGGATTCTAATCATACGAAAATCCTTTGTTCCAGACAAACCCTACATTCTATGCGCAGCTATCCAGCGCGAGCTGCGACCAGTTAAGATCAGAAACCACCAGATCAGCACACCGGACGATCCAAAACTAGAACTAGTAGAAGCGATGTTAGATTAATCTCAGTCTGAAACTCTGAAATTCGGTCTGAATAACGAGATGCAGCACGAATCTCAACATGTCTTGAACGGTGCAGATATCCAGGTCAAATGCCCATCCGGGCAGAATTGCATTACCGCGAATTAAACCATTGAAAGTCACAAGACTAAAACAAGTAGTACCAGTTCAGCCAATAGCCAATGGATACCTTTCTAACCTAATCATGGTTATTACATGAACATGATGTCTAGCTCAACACCAAGTTCGAAACCCACCAACAAAATGTTGCATGGGTTTATTTATAAATTTCTTTAGATATATGTGGAGACCTGAATATGCAAATTCAGACTCTACTGCACTAGTCCAAAATCACACTAGTGCACACAGTTAAACATAGATGGTATAACAACCATATACACACTAAAGGTAAAAGGGAAAACTCAAATATCGATAAATGTCAAAGTACAACCTTATGACCAAGCTTACAATATCACTAGCCCGAAACGCTTAAAGTCTAGTAGCGGAAAACCAAAAATAAGCGTAGTGGCCATTCGACATGCCCACAGGCAATCAGCTGGGGAGCGAAGTCCTAATCCGTGAAGTCGCTGAAGTATCCTCCCTCTGGTGATGAGGGGGTGGCCCGATCTTCCGATGAGTACGCTAAGTTCGATTTAATATGTCGTTGACGAAGAGGCTACTTGACCGAGACGACCAAGTCCGTCCTGCAATCGCTACACCACACGCTAGTCACTATCAACCGTGCCAAGAACGCGGTTAACCTGAACACGAGGTTCAATTTCTGCAAGCAATCGAAGAACAAGATAAAGAGCAATCTTATTGCGAATATGACAGAGAAACACAAAGGGGTTGAGACCTGCAATCGCAGTTGTTGGTCTAGTCGACACAAGAACACACGACGAAGTTTCACGGTGGAAAACTAATCTAAACAAGCCTGAATTACATGGCCAAATGAGCCTCTATTTATAGGGGCACGCAGGCCCTTGCTTATGGAATATTTTTAACATATGGAAAGTAATCAAATAATAACGGACTCTATCTCTGTTTCCAAAATCGAAGATTATTTTGTTGATTGCGTCGCGCACAAAAAGAATTTTGGGATGAGGCCAGATCCGTTGGAAAGATGACAAAATAAGCTTTCCATACTATACTCACACATTCCATTTGGACTCTTGATGCGAAATCTATGAGCATTTAAAGTTGGTCCTATCAAGCTGAGTCAGCGTCGGTTTGTTTTGATGATTCCAGTGCGCACAGAACGAATTTGGAGGTGGGGCCAAATCCATTGGAAAGTAGACGAGCTCGTCTTTCTTTGTTGTACTTACACACCTTAAAAGGAGTTTTTATGCAAAAGTTATGCACATTTGAAGTCCGACCTATCAGGCTGACTCCGAATTGATCCAGAGGCCGAATAGAATTCCAAAATGTGTCCCACTTGAACTCTTGCTTGAATTGATCCAAAAGTGACGTGATGACCTTGAACAAGAGTTGGGGAAGGCGTTGACTTGATCTTGATATATTGGTCGGCTTTCTTTTAGGTGGACCCTAACCACGAGCGCATAGTGTTGATGCAATCCTCCTTGTACAGCTAGACAAAAATACATTTTCATCTTTAGATAACATCTTATTCTTAATTAAAATAAATTGAAACTAAAGAAACGAATTCACCATTTGTTTATTCTTGGGAGCTTTGATTGTACGAGTATGTGGCGTGGTCACATCATCCTCCCCTTCTTGACAAAAAACTGTCCTCGGTTTTAATAGATGTGTGGTCTCACGTATTGCATGATCTTGATCATAAATCTCGATACATGATAAAGAACATAACATATTCGTATTATGTAATATCATAAGTTCTTTATCAAAGAAAGTGAAATATCTTAGAAACGATTGTACCTGATTGGTAGTATTATCACTAGATGGTGTATGTGCTTCATCTTGCACCCATTCTTTCGAAAAGGTTGTATTGAACTGTGACTTGATATTGATGATCTCAATGAGAGGTAAATTCTTTTTCGACGCTAATAGGGAAATGGTTGTGGTGTATGGAAGCAGCCCACAACACTTCCCTTCTTGAAAGGTTTTCTGTAGCTTACAAACAGCAGTAGATAAACAAGAAATAATAAGGTTAGTATCATTAGTTTTCTCTACATGATTGTGTTCCTCCTCCAAAGTTGAACCTTTCAGTTCCGAATTTATCCAAATTTGATGAACTATGTAATTTCCCTTTTCATCATACTCCATTATTAAGTAAAATTTATAACGAAATAATGAAATCGAATTGGGAATCTCAAATAACTTCTTTGTTAGACAACTCAGTTCACAAGGATGATCAATCTCAATATAACCAAATGTGTGCGAAAAAGAAATTTCATTCAGCTTATCTCTAGCATGGATCAATTGCATATTGACAAAATCAAAACCATTTATTTCAGCATATGGATTTAAAATTAAAATAGAAGAATCAGATTTAACTTCTGGTTGTGGCAAAGAGATATGTAAGAAATTAGTACACAACTCATTATCAATACTTAAATCGATGAAATTGGAATTTTGTACTTGAAACATGTGTATATCAGAATTACTTTTCACAATATTTTGCTCTAATGTAGCATGAACAGTGGACAATAGTTGTTCTTCACAGGCATACTCACCTTGAGTGATGATAGTACTGTTATATTTACCTTTCTAGCTCTCCTCACATGATGTAGGGGCATCCATCATCTCATCTTCCTTCTCAAGTAATGGAGTCGGTAGTTCAAGTAACTCATTGTTCTCTTCCGCATAATTATCAATTTGCTGCAGGTTGTTAGTCACAGAAAAAGGCACAACCATATATTTGCTCTCATGTGTCCTATTATCAAGTATTCTCGATTCTTTCTTAATCTGACTCTCAATCTTACAAGCAAGTATAAACAACTGAGAGAGAGAATTATATTCTTTGTGAACAAGAATGTCCTGAATTTCCTGATTAAGCCCACTTAAGAATTTATTCTCTATAGTTTCAGCATGTTCTTCTAAATCACTTCACAACAAACGAGTTTTCAATTCATGATAGTATTCTCTTACAGTTCTACTACATTGTCTTAAATATTGCAATCTAGCTAGCAAATAATCAGCATGAGTTTTCGAAACAAATTCATCTCTCAAAAGTTTCTTCAATGCATTCCAAGTTTGAGGCACTCTACCATGTCTACCAATATACTCCCACCAAGTTATTGCATTATCAATGAAAACACTTGTGGCAGCTCTAATCTTTTGCCCATCCGACCAATCATAATATTCAAATTCTTTGTCTAATACTATCTCCCAGTCAATATAGGTATCATAATCAAATTTACCAACAAAGAATAGAAAAGCATACTTGACTTTAGTTAATGCATCATCGTCCTCATTTGGAGATGAACGGTTTAGAGGAAACAATGCAAGTCGAGTAGCTGGGGATGAACGTTTATCAAGGTTCTCAACTCTGTTATTGATGGTGGTGAGGGTCTTATTAAGCCGATCCAACACGTTGTTGGTCTCACGAAAATTTCTACTATGTGATCGTGAACCTGTCATGGTTAGTAGAAAATAAGGAAATACACGAGAATTATGTAAGTCCCTATAAACTATTAGGAAGTGGAGCTTCACAAGTCACACATCTCTCAAACTCTTACCAACCTCTTACAAGTTCTTACCAAAGCAAACAGGTGGCGCAACCGGCGGCTAGTTCGTGATAGTCCTGACTTGAGTGATGAGTATAGCGATTGCCGGTACGTCAAGGCCTGTAACGGTTAGTAGTAGGTGTAGCTTGGAAGGCTCTAGATATGTAGCAATGGAGAACAATCGGTTAATTTCAGAAATTGCATGGAATTGAATTATAGTCCGTATCTAGCACTTAGCCTTATGTTGCTGACCAAAGAAGGATAGATGAAGGCTAAAACAAGTGTATATTCAAGTATAGGAGTGGTAGACATAAGATAATTCAATTGAATGTAATTGGAAGTGGGAAACACAAGTATTGACCCAAATATGAGAATGTCAGATTTCTGTCCACTGGACCAGTTGTCGGTATTTTGGCCGTAACTTTTTGTCAGTTGCCTCTTTTTTGATGATTTTTTTCCTGTTTACTGACGGCTTTTTCTATAACTTTTCTTTTGGGGCCAACTTTTGAAAACCGACAGAAAAATTCGCACAAAAATCACAAGTGCAGACTGTTGCAGATTCGAAACAGAAATTTGGGTCAACTTTCACCGCATGTATCTTTTACTTGCAGTATTGGAATGAACCAAAATTTTGCAAGCAGATGGATCATGAAGTTAGAAGTCTAATGGAAGTGGTCGCACTCAAAAAGGATCAGCGAATCAAAAGTTATGCTGTTTTTGGTGGCGGCTGCACAAGAGGGAGTCTTCTGGCCGAAAATCGAAAATAGGGTTTTGATGTGTTCTCGATGGTTTTAGACGTGGGGATTTTTGTTTTTGGAGTTTTATGGGACCAAGAATATGACCAGCAATAAGACAAAGCTAAAACGGACATAAATTTAATTTAGCAAACCGAAACTAACAAATTAAAAGGGACAACGGGGTTTGGACAGCGGAAATAACTTTTTTGTAGAGCAATTTTCTGGTTATAGGTATGAAAAATAAATCTAAATGGCTAATCTCACCGGGCAATCTGTACTCTGATACCAACTGATGAGGGGGTGGCCCGATCTTCCGATGAGTACGGTAAGTTCGATTTGATATGACGTTGATAAAGAGGCTACTTGACCGAGACGACCAAATCCGTCCTGCAATCGCTACACCACACCCTAGTCGCTATCAACCGTGCCAAGAACGCGGTTAACCTGAACACGAGGTTCAATTTCTGCAAGCAATCGAAGAACAAGCAAGAACAAGATAAAGAGCAATCTTATTGCGAATATGACAGAGAAACACAAAGGGGTTGAGACCTGCAATCGCAGTTGTTGGTCTAGTCGACACAAGAACACACGACGAAGTTTCACGGTGGAAAACTAATCTAAACAAGCCTGAGTTACATGGCCAAATGAGCCTCTATTTATAGGGGCACGCAGGCCCTTGCTTATGGAATATTTTTAACATATGGAAAGTAATCAAATAATAACGGACTCTATCTCTGTTTTCAAAATCGAAGATTATTTTGTTGATTGTGTCGCGCACAAAAGGAATTTTGGGATGAGGCCAGATCCGTTGGAAAGAAGACGAAATAAGCTTTCCATACTGTACTCACACATTCTATTTGGACTCTTGATGCGAAATCTATGAGCATTTAAAGTTGGTCCTATCAAGCTGAGTCAATGTCGGTTTATTTTGATGATTTCAGTGCGCACAGAACGAATTTAGAGGTGGGGCCTAATCCATTGAAAAGTGGATGAGCTCTTTTTTCTTTGCTGTACTTGCACACCTCAAAAGGAGTTTTTATGCAAAAGTTATGCACATTTGAAGTCCGACCTGTCAGGCTGACTCCGAATTGATTCAGAGGCCGAATAGAATTCCAAAATGTGTCCCACTTGAACTCTTGTTTGAATTGATCCAAAAGTGACGTGGTGACCTTGAATAAGAGTTGGGGAAGGCGTTGACTTGGTCTTAATATATTGGTCGGCTTCCTTTTAGGTGGACCCCAACCACGAGCGCGTAGTGTTGACGCAATCCTCCTTGTACAGCTAGACAAAAATACATTTTCGTCTTTAGATAGCATCTTATTCTTAATTATAATAAATTGAAACTAAAGAAATGAATTCAACATTTGTTTATTCTTGGGAGCTTTGGTTGTACGAGTATGTGGCGTGGTCACATCATCTGGTACCTCCTGCTGATAATACTTCTCCTCCTCAACTGAGCAACAATGAGCGTAAAGCCGTGAGTACATTGGTACTCAGCAAATCGTTTGTAACAAATGAATGCAATATAATATACAAGGCTTACTAATAGAGGGTTGAAAGGTTAATTTGCATAAAATGATATTTTAAAATAAATACAGTAAATAGATGAAAAGCGAACTTTATTGGAAAACAATAATAAATAAATAATCAATGGAATTAAAATTAAACCTCTTGTGAACATCCCATCTATAAGTTAAACCAACAGTGAACTACATGTTCACCTTCCAACCATAAACCACAAGTTTCTATGAAATCGCTAACCCTCATGTGAAATCACCGAGCATTGTCCATAACCGAGGACGCGGCTATTCGAATAGTTTTTACACTCTGCAATGGTTGCACAACTGTACACACACGATGTGATTAATCTCGATCTAAGGAAATCACAACAAGGTCTTTACAATGTTCAACCTCAACTCAATCTCACCCACTAGGGTTTCGCATCACACCCCCCTTGCGCCTTATATAAATCAGCAACCATGTTCATGACAATGACGAGATTGAACTTGAAATATCCCAAATTAATCAGCTAGGTCTATCCCGTACTAGACATGTGATTTGCACGATAAAGCACGATAAAGTCCTTAATGTTACTCAGGCGAGTTTTCCACATCCCATGAAGTGAATCCACACTTTCCCCTTTACTGCACGATCACTTGTCAAAGTGCAAAAATCAAGTTTGTATAACCCACGCCGATGACACACCAATGTCATGGCACAAATTTTATAATAGTGGTACTAATCACGATTCTATATCTCATTAAATCAAATTAATTATTCACATACGATGATAAACCCAATGTAACATAAGCACGGCAAAGCATATTACTCGTATCTTCCATGTGACATCTAGTATGGTATCACTAGTAATTTTCTCAACCTAAGGTGACAATGACATCATGGTATTCAAATTATCAAGGAGAGGTAATTCAATTTGGTTTGATAACTACCAAGTACAAAGGTTTGTAATTAAATAGCGATGCAAGATAATTTAAAATAAAATAATTAAATAATAGATTACAAACTGGGTTCAACATGGTCAAAGGACACGACTTGCCTTGGTTTGGCTCAGCAAGGTACTCGAGGTCTTCTTGCGTCGCTCCTGCTCCTCCGAAATCGGGATCTAATGAGAGGGAAAACGGCCGAAACAACAAAAACAAATCAAATAAAATTCAAATAAGCTCCAAAAACCTTGAAACCAGAACCAACATATAGAGATCAATTTTAGATGAATTTAGAAAAAAGAACAGGGTCAATCGGAACTAGGATAGAGAAGAACGAGCTATCGAAAAATTAAATCTAAAGAAAAAATGCTGAAAATTCAGAAAATGCACTGTGCTGTGGACTCGATGCACGGGAGAGAGGGCTTATGATGGACTCGGTTCACGGCACAGTAATACGAGCTGCTGACGTGGCAAGCTGGGGTGCTGACACGTGGCACTGCTGATGTGGCGGTTGACATGGCGCTAATGTGGCACAGGGGGTCGGGTTTGCCTGGTGTGGCGTTGACGTGGCATGACGCGTGGCGCTGACGTGGTTAGGTCTGACGTGGCTCGGGTTGACGTGGCTCGGCTCAGAAGTGGCGGCGGCGATGGGATCGAACGGTTGGCATGGCAACACACGGCAAGATCTGGACCGTGGGTTCGGATCCAGATCAGCAGCTACAATCGAGCAGCGGCAGAGGAGGCGGTCCGACGACGGCGGCGGCGGCGGAGCGACACGGGAGTGCGGCGGAGGGTCTGCGTCGGCGATGCATGAGAAGGTAGTGACGGCGACGGGGCTTACCGGCGGCGAGGTCCGGAGGATGGCGGAGGGGCACAGGAAGGCGGCGGGTTCATCCGGCACGGTCTCTGGTGAGCACTCGGGATGGCGAACGCGAACGTTCTCGTGAGGCAGCGGAGCGCAACGACAGCAAATACGATGGCATGAGGGTCTCCGGGAGGCGACGCCAAGCGACGGTGACGGCACAGGGACAACGGGATCGACGGCGCTCGGGTGGGAGGAGGCGACGACGAGGCGCGGCCTTTTATGTACAGGGCCCGAGGAAGTCCCGTTCGAAGATAGCACTATAGCACAGACGCTGAGAAACGCGAACGCAAGCGACGACGAGACTTGATCAGGGACGACACATTGGGAGGCGACGCGTGGCACAGAGGGCGGGATCGGACAGTTGCGACGTAGGCGAGCGGGCGCAGGGCACAAGCAGTAGGATGGTGACTTGTGGCAGGCAGGGAGATCTGGCGACCGAGGAGCGACGCGAGCGTGGGCAGCTGTAGGCGTGCGGGCGCACGACCACGGATTGACGCGTGGCTACGGTGGGCCAAGGGAGAATCGGCCCGCTAGGGTTTTTGGGATTTTTCCCGAATTTAATATTTCAGCAAATTCAAATAAAAGTTAAGAGCTCAAAAAAATAACAAATAAATCTCAAAAAATTCATCAAAAATTTCAGAAAATTCCTTGAGACACGAAGAATCCAAATAAAATATTTTTAATTTATGTTAATATTTATTTTTAATCAAATTAAATCCTTTTTAATTTCTGAAAAATTCAAATTAAGCTTTATTAATTCTAGAAAAATCCCAAAAATTTATTTTTAAAATATGTACTTTAATTTTTTCTGAAAATTAGGATGTTACAATATAGTCCTGTAACTTCGCGATTGCAAGTCAATAGTTGCACTAACAAGCGGTTCCGTCCAGGGGTAAAAACACAAAATGGCAACCTGGGTCTAGTTACATATATGATATAGCTCTACACAGCCACCCTATTGCCCCTGTTGACTATGCATGTATGTCGGCGCCAGCTATTTCGATACAACAGCTGCAATAGTTAATGAAGCAGTAGCTTCCAGTTGCAAAGAAATACCTTGAAAGCAAAACAATTGAATTTACAGGTCAAAACTCAAGCGCATTGCTTGAAAATGAGTTCTCAAGTGGAAACGTGCCCTCCATTGGCATCTGGGTACGAATAAGATGCCACTGGCGCATGTCGATATACATGAGATGCTTTCTTTGAGTTGTAGTTAGGGGAGGAGGATGTGTAAATGCCGCTGCAGTCGCCATTGCTGAGACCATGGATTTTTGGAAGGCCAGTTGCATATTCAGTGAGGCTGTAACCCTTCTCAACCTTTTCAGCTTCAAGGGGACATTCCTCAAGCATCTGAAAAATACAGATATCAAAAGATTGCCGGACAGATATAGATGAGGAACATTTACGAGACTAGAAATACCCTGTGTGCCTGCTCAAGAACTTGGAGCGTTTCTTGAATATGCTGCCGTCTGATAATTACTTCATCAGTTTCCCTCAGCATTTCATCGAGCAGGTTCTCTCTGCACAGCAGATCATCATTCCAAAATGATTCTTCTGTATATAAAGTAATCCAAACTCTTCAATTGAACTGTTCATTAGCAAGTATAAAACCAAAGGGTAACTCATGTACCTGTACAATTTCCGAATTAAAACGTTATGCAGCTCCCGCTTTGTGTGGTTCACCTGAGGTAAAATATCAGTCAAACACCAGTGTCACCAATACAAACTAACAAATGATGATAGTTTGCATGCACAATGACCAGGGTGCTGGAACTTACTATTAAGGGTATTAGTTGTTTTTCCCATTGTTCTAGAGTTTAGGGCTGTGTGTATTGTATTCACTATATATTTGCCCCTCTGGGCTAAGGAATAGAACTAACCTTCAACCACTCATCCCTTCCTTCATACTAACATGGTATCAGAGCCTAGATTTAATACCTAGCCTTTGGTCGTCTTCCGCTGCCGCTGCCCCCGGGAGAAGTGATCTCCACTCCCGGGGGTAGCCACCTCCCAGCTAATATCATCTTCTTCCACGTCGGGATGAGCCCCTACTTCGGTCTACATCGTCGTCGCCTGGCCTCCTCCTAGACGCCGCCGCCGCACAGACCTATGGATCTGGCCGTCACCACTCGAGCCACTACTACCGTCCTCTTCTTGGACCACTGCCGCCACTCGGCTCTCTCGACGTCGGCTGGTCTAGCTCCTCCCAGATCCACCGGCGAATGATGACTTCTTCTCTACTCCACTATGGATAGGTTGCTCATCTCATCCTTTGTCCTCGCTGCCACCCTCTCCCTCTCCGCCTCAGGCGTCTCTTGCCTTCACTCCTACTACACTCCCGACCCGTGCTTCGATTTGGGAGTAAAAGAGTGAGTGTGGAGTGGAGGGGAGGAAATGGATAGGACTTGGAGGCTTTTTATGGTGCCGGCATTTCAATTGGGAGAAAAGGGGCAGCATGGTTATGAAGCTAGTAGCCATTCTCTACCTGGTAGTGCTGGTCTTGGTATTGGTGTTGCTGCTGCTAGAATCCGTTGCCTTTAGACCTTTTCTTTTGAGTCTTTCGTTGCGTCCATTCATGTCTGTAGTATCTATCTTTCAGTTCATCAAAGACGTGCCAGTACACAAATTTCTATGTCAATCAGCCGACTGCTTTACTAGCCACAGTCAATCCTCTTGGATCGAGTGTGGTTCTCTCCTTTCTTTCGCACAGCTGCAGTCGCCACTCTTCTGTTTGAGCCGCCACCTCAAGTTTCAAAAGTCGGCTTCTCTTCCGCGCCACTGTCGTCTCAGGCTTCGATCTACGCCGCTATGCTTGTATCTATCTCTCTTTGGCTTGATTTGTAACTCTTTATTTATGTCACCTTCCGCATCATCATCGTGTTACCGCGGTCGACTTTGCTCCCGCTTACGTCTACTTTCCCAGCTCCTGCACTTTGTGCTTTATGGCCAGCTACACGATTCCGGATAGAAGAAAATCATCTAGTACTCGACATTATTTTCAAGACCTACACGCTATGACGACATCTTCAAGACTCGGACTTTGGATTTTCCTTATTTTAGTGTCAACATTTTCAAATGCAATGCTATTGCATATGCCCTACACTTGAGGGGGATGTTAAGGATATTGATGGTATTTTCTATTATCCTAGGGTTTAGGGTTATGTCCATTATATTAACTATATATTTGCCCTTTAGGCTGTGGAATAGAACTAACCTTCAACCATTCATCCCTTCCTCCTCTCATATTAACACTTACGACCTTTAGTAACAGTATTTGGTCCATGATAGAATATGTTCACATGGAACCAAACAAAAACAGTTTTAACATGACAAGCTGTTGAAGGTGGTGGGTTCACATGCCTTTGATTCAATGTGTGGCAATAATACATGGGTTATACAAGTAGATCTGCATCAGGAATTAAATATCACAACACCCACAAGTAATTAATGCATCCGAGATGCCTTTGATAATTCGGCATTTGATTTGGAGGTATGAATTTTTAAAGCACTCTGAATACTGGAGAAAAGAACAGGCAAACAAGACATTGTCCAGTAGAATTATATTGAAAATTCACCAATAAGTAGGCAGTCACCAAAGAAGTTTTTAAAGATATCAGTGTAGAAGCTAAACTTACCAGAAAGTGCATTATAGCCTTTGGGACCGCGTCCTCAATACTCTTTCTGACAATGTCATAGTAGGATTTGATCAATAGTCTCACAATAGCTACCTCTGTTGCATCCTGCTCAGTCTGGTTTTCTGCTGGCTTCAAGGTGATGGGTGGCTGGTATAAATATTAAGAATCAGAAATGAAATATTAAAACATGATGACTTCCAATGTCCAAGGCTCACTTGTGATAGTAAATTCACCTCTCTTAACTGAATGATAGAGTATAAGCTATTTGGGTTGTGAACTTGCGGAAATGACTTGTTTGACAAGCTCTCACCAACCATTGAGTGACCCATCCGGCTTCCACCTGCCACACTTGTTCCTGTATTTTTAAAGTCAGATGTCAGATGATAGCCCGGAAAAATACCATATATAAAGCTGTAACAATCGAATGAACCGTTTGATATATTGTAATTTGCAGGTATACAACAGGAAAGCAAGTTAGGTAGAAACAGAACATACTTTTGGGTCAAAGATTAAAACGTCTTGAGGCTATGCCTCTATGACAACTCCAAAAAGGGTGCACAAGTGCATGGGTATCCAGAAATATCTACTTAATTTTTACATTTAAAAAAATGGGATTTTGCTGGCGGTACACAAAATAAGGGGGTGTACAGTGCACTAGATAAACACACCTCATGATTTACGTACTTCGGATAAAGGGCCCTTCTAAATAGTTGTCAAAATCCAATGGTTACATGGCATCCTAATCTCATCACTCATTAAAAAGGATGTATTAAATTTCTCAACCAAAGGGTATTCACGTCATATGGCTTTCAAGTGAGTAAATGTTTACTCTAAGGACCGTGTTACAAATTTAAACCAGCGGATCAAAGACCATCCATCTCCATTGACAAGAGGACAAATGAGACAAGACTAAACATCGACTACTACTGGCATAGATTGCAAAATAAGGATCCAGTCTATTCGTGGAGTTTGGCGCATACTTGTGCTTCCCAGAGTCACCCGACGGTGTGGTTTGGCGCATGCTTACACTTCAGAGAGTCAACAGACAGCGAGAGAAAAACTAGGCATGTATAAGAAGTACTTGATTGAGCCCTAAACGTATAGAGAGAGATGAAACATTGTGCACTTCTTTTTTTGGTGGGGGATGGGGGGCTTAGGGAAACACTGTGAACTTATGCTGTTATGCCATACAAATTACTAAATTAGACTCGATGCCACCTTGAAGTGTTTGGTATATAATCTGGATGATAGATAACATGGGCTCATGGACCGTGATTTAACTCCTGTGCTGTTTAGCTTCACACAAACTGCTATGTAATCACATAAGTTAATCAGTAGGGGCTGATGTTAATCAAGTTTTAATACTGCATCATAATTAAACCTAATTAAGGCTTTGCATGAATAATTGGGGGAGGGGGTGCAGCCCCCCCCACACACACAGGGAACTGTCTAAAGTGAAAGAAAATAAGCATTCAATTGAGTGCAACCCAGATTGACATTGCGATTGCACAGAAATGTACAATGATAAAACCCACAAAGCAAAACAAATGCAGGTCAAGCATATGACTAGTATAATTACGGGTACACTGGTTTACCTGCATCCGTATCAAGCTGAAATCCCTGTCCAGCAGAAACAGAAGACAGGTAACAAAGTCAGGTACAAAAATGTTAATATCTTCATATCAACACGTCTGAAACCCAAAATCTGAAACAACAAAAAAATAGTTTTTGGAAATATGATAACCTGCTCAGATGTTGCTCCTCTAGTAGCATCTCTTGCAAAAACAGCACGTGACTTCTGACCTTTTTCAGATGTTAATTGAATCTCAGAACTGATCACGATACCATCCTACAGTGGGGGAAGCAGAAAGGTAAGCAGTAATATTGTTGTCCCCAGAGTAGAAACAAAGTCAGATGAGCTTAGGAATAAATGTTTAATGTATGTTAAGTACTACATTGTATGCAACAAGAGACACGATTTTAATATAGAATTATTCATAAGTTGTAACAAATTGAGTCAAGAAAATAAGGAGCCAACCAATCAAGATTTATTCAATCAATTTGGAACAGCTTATGCATGATTTCACTAACTTCCATCCACATTGATTTCAAAGTAATCGTGCAACATGCAAATTGACCTATCCCCCCTCCTCAATTATCTGTTTCTTCAAAAGAAACATGAGGGTGACGACAACTATTGAATTCTTAAATTTCAGGCAAAATATGTGTAATCGTTTTAAAGAAAATTAAAACAACTTTGCATGACAGCAGAGCAATAGAACGCATTGAGACACACAAGAAAATAAACAAGGCAAATCCTCAGGTTTCGGTTGGAAAGCATTCACCACTATTGAACTTTCCCTTTATGTTCTTTCAGGAATAGATGCAGCACTACAAATCCCGAGGTGGAAAGCAAGTACCTTACGAACCGATAGTGAAGTTGGTGCTCTGGAAGGTAGAACTTCGTGCTTAGCAAGCTCAACAACTTTGCTGCCTCCAACAAAGCTTGGATGTGAAGTATTTATATAATCCATCTATAACAAGATTTGCCGTTACTCATTGCATATAAGAGAATGAACAAAGATACATATAATAATTTCAATTGCATGTAGCAATCCCCTTAATTGAAAACAAAAATTATGCTCATCATTGGAATAGCCTGTTAATCAAACATCTAATTAGCACAATTGGTACCAGCACAAGACATTGGAAAACATTAATAGATTTCTAAAATTAAATACATTACGACGGTGAGTTAATTGTGCACATGACAGATTCTGAGCTCATAACATTCTAAATTATTTCTGGGCAGTGGCAAATGAAGATCTCCTTCCAAAAAACTATATAGAAAAAGAAAACACACTAATCTGTGATTCAACAGGGTTAAAGCAAAACTGATGATAAAAAGCATCTATACCAACTATTTTCCAAGGATATCCAATAATATATTAGAGTATTTTAAATGTTTGACGGGAAATTAATTTTCAGTGTGAAAGTAATCCAATGGTTAATGGAATAGGACCGAGGAAAGTAAACACACAGAAAATTAAACTTTATTGTGGGAGCAATCCAATGTTACCTACTATGGGAAGATCAGAACTAAAGAAAGTAAACACTTGCCTCCATTTCAATGATATGGGTTATCATTGTCTCCGCAGGTCGAAGGCCATCTCTCAAGAAATTGCCAACAGCTTCACTCATCCGTTTTTTAAGAATTGGATATTTTTGCAGCTCACTGGTTAAGCAACCATGGCTAATCTGCATCATTTAGGATTTCTTAAACAGCTTGATTAAAGGTTCATAGAATATGACAGAGTTATGAGCACATACTTTGACTAATTCATCATAGATAAATTTTGCACACTGGAGACTTGGATCAAGCAAATAACCTATCTGCCTTCGCACAAGAATCTCAAACGGCACCTATAATTCGATGGAAAAAAACTTATTTCTGAGCATGCAAGGTGTTTGGTAAAGAACATTAATTAGAAATACAAAACTGATCACAAGAAAGGATTGCATAATCCAAGCAAACACTAACCTCTGGCAGAAACATAGCACCCTTTGGACCATCAGAATTCTGTATGGCTGTGCGGATATCTTCGTCAGTTGTGTTCTTGCAAGGGTCGACTTCCTGCAGATATGAGTAACAGAGTAGTAACAAAGTAATGTGAACTACCAGATGAAAAAGGTAAAAATAATGATGATACATATCGTCTTCATGTTGACACAACACATTGAGAGATCTGTTCTGTGGCAGGACCACATGAAACTTTCTTGCTAGCTACAGCTGGTATTCAAAGGGGCAGATCTCGTAAGAACTATTTTTCTGGGTCCGACAAGAATTTGCTAATTACTGTAGATGGGTTACTACATTATCACAATAGATTCAAAGAAAAGTAGAATAGGCCAGCACCAAGGAGCAATACCATTATATAAAATTTAAAGTCCTGGCTAGAACTACACAGAAACAAGGCAAAATCGCATCAGACATTGAATAAGATAAAAGTTGCTATTCGTTGTGATTTTGTCTTTTACTCCCCACTGCGTAGATCAGGTCATGAATTGAAATTTGATGTAAAAGAACAATACCTTGTCGTCCCTCCCCCACCCTTTTTTTAGAACACCCTTTTTTTAGAATTTTCATTCTCACAGATTGAGTTGTTCTCTCATTGACACATGTCTGCTATGTAAATATGTAAAGCTATTGCTTTTGCAAACCTCCAAGCTCTTGACAAAAATTGACTGAAAAATGTAGTGAATTCTTGCTCCACCAGAAAGTTCATCTGTTGACACTTTATCTTTCCCCTCCACCATTGAAGAAAAGGCTGGAAACACAAAAAAGAAATAGTAATGTTAGAAGAATGTGGCTTAGGGAAAAATCAACCTGGCAAATTGAAAAGAAAACAAACTAACTGCATGAGCAATAAGCTTACAAAAGAAGCAGTTAGTGTCAAATGTCAATGTCATGTAATTTAAAGAGTTGCGCAATGATAGGAGCAAACAAGCAAATGATCCCTACAATATTTAGATAAATCAACGATAACTTCTAGTTGTAATTATTGAATGAGACTACAAAAGATTGTTAAGCAGTAGAACATTCAACATTGCACCATCATAACAGCAGCCTGTAGTTCTAAGCAAAAATGGTAAACAAAACAAAATTTTGTAAGTCAAGGTTTTACAATGAAGATGGAACAGACTATTCTTTTTTTACCTTCACAATATTTTCTCAAAATATTCAACAGTTTAACTCCCTGACCAGCCTGCATGCATCAAGATCAAAAGGACAATGTTAGAAGAATAAGAATGTCACTAAAACACACAACAACGAACCAACATGTGCATGAAATGAGATAGAAGACAAGGAAAGGGCAAAAGCTTATGGTTAATGAAAGAAAAAAAACATGCATAAGCGAGCCACATGTAAGCTAATTGACAGAGCAAGTTATACGATACACATAGTTGCAATTTTCTTGGCAGGTCATCTAACAAACTGCAAGCATATATACAGTTAATACATCTGCAGCAGCAAGCACTAGATGACAATCCATCATGAGGCAAGCATTACAAATTTACAATTATAGAGTTATCCACCAATGTAATTACCGTTGATTCTGCAGTATCACCATAGGCAGCATGCTCCTTTGCAACTGCTACCAACTGAGCATTTATGCGAGATTTCAAACCTGGAAGCATATCCGTGATATGCCTTAGTAGAATCTGCAAAAAGGACCAAGAATTGTCATAATCAGTCGCACAGATGCAATATCATTTGCAAATATACTGATATTATTTGTGGAAACATCATAAAGACTATCTATGGATAAACAAAGGTGCCTAGATCTATGGACAAAGGTGCCCGTAACATACTTCATAACAACATACAGCCACACCATTATTTATTGTGTTTGATTTTTTTGGCCCCTTTGGTACAGCTTTGGAACTTTTAACTTAAGCATGAAAAACTTTAATTGTCATATTATCCTGCACAAAACTGAGACTAATTCATTCTACATCAGATTAGTGTTAGAGAGCACTTTGCTCTTTTCCTGGCAGCCCAACTTTGTCAATGCTTGTTCAGGATATTGACAAATGAGATCCAGGGAAACCAAAAACATGACTACATGAGTATACAAAGGCAAAGTACAAGAACAATGGCAAACTACAAGAAAGATATATTTATGGCCAATACCGTATTTAATTTTTTGGCCAATTGAGGAACACCACAACAATGCGAAAGACCATGATAAGCCTGTTAATAGAGAAAAACAAATCAACCACTGCTTTTACACAAACATGCTATAATGGATAGTACTGCTGGGACAAAATTCTTAAGTTCTTGGCATACAGGTAGAGTTGAGAAAAACTTCTCCTCAAAGGCAAGTGCATCTTTGATGCTTCGGTTAAAGTTGATATCCTGTTGGAACCATCCACTTGTTAGAAGTCAGAGCATAAAACTTAAGCAATTTCGGTGCAAGCATTCATGTTAGACCATAACCATGACCTGGACAAAATATTGCAACTATAAAAAAATGGTTATTAACAATATTGTTTAATAAAAAGATACCCAACATGAAAAGTTCAATTTATCGCTAATAAAAGACAATTATCTCCAAATTTGGGTTCCAATCAACGTACTCTCAAAAGAGAGTCAGAAAGATGCCAAGAATGTAATATTCCCTCAAAAACGAATTTACTATTTTAGTGTGTACAATTCTGTTCTTTCGTATGTCAAGCTCAAATCAAGAAAAAAATGTGAACTAATATATTTAACAAGCTAGTTATACTGTTATAGTATACCAAACTTCCAAAAGACAAATCTATACTGTAGCCTATAACATTTTCTTTCGAAGTTACCAGTCATGTAACAATAGTGACATAGGAAGCAATCGCAATGCACACCACTAGATCAGACAGCCTAACATTCTTATTGCAGCCAAACTAGTCTCTAATAATAATCAATCTATTACCAGCACACACTAAAAATCAAGAAATTTTTAAATATAAACTTTGAAACTAAATTCATTGCTATTGAAGCTGCGTGAGTTCTCTTATCACATTGTTTTCTTGTGATTGTATACATGAATCTCGCATTCTATACAAGACTATAGAACTCAGATAAGAAATTCAAAATGACAATAACACTTATAAGGCTTGTGAAAATACCTCTTGGCTGCGATTCACAACACCTACATAACCAAGCTTGAGGGGGATCACATTTCCCAGTAAAAAGTTACGAGCATCAGTGCCCCTGTCCATGATGTCCAACTATGGCCATTGAAACGATGTTATCATAGTAATCACAAAGTAAGCAAAGGACTATACAGTATTACTTTGTACAGTACATTAGTACCTTGGTGATAACACCAATTGTCCGAGACCCTGCCAGAAAGACAGTAAGCAGTTATAGGCCACTAAGAAGAAATAAATAATCAAATGCTTTACTTGAGTTGCTTAATTACCATCAGGATCAGCAAGCCTTGCCAGTTGGAGCGCATCAGAATTAGCTAAATCTGCATTTGCTGGAGAAACAGCCAAGATAATACAACTTTGATGCTTAATGTATTGCATGATCATTGTTCTTATTCTTGACTCAATATCACTAGGTTGGTTTCCGACTGGCACCCTTGTTATTCCAGGGAGGTCAACCAAGGTGATGTCTAGAACATTTGGTGAAAAGATTTTCAGGCGAATTTGTTTCTCGGAAACTCCTTTGTTATCTCCAGCTTCTTTGTCCGTTTCCAACTGAAAGTAGTCAATATATTCATCTCATGAGAATATTATGAAGGCATACAACAAAATTCTAACAAAGATTATTTCAGAGGTGCCACAAATGGAAAGCGTAGAAAGACAAATAGCTGAACATAACAATGTCCCATAAGACTAGAAAAATAAAACAAAAGGAACAAAATTTGATGTTCACAATTTAAATGTTTAGTACATTGAAAAAATGGCAAATAGACAAACCTTACGATAATAAGTTTCTGTTCAATTACACAAAAGACTTTGTACAAGACAATCGCTTAGACATATACATGCAATGAACAGCAGATTGGCTAACTTCCAACACATCACATAGACATAGGACTTGTTCATACTAGCTTCTGCTTCCGGTTTCTGCTTGGAGAAGCCAGAAGCAGAAGTCAATATGAACACCCGGCTTCCCGAAACGGCTCCCCACTCCTCTCGCTCCGGAGATAAGGTAGGAGGTCACAGGCGCATTGCGCACCCCACTCCTCTCTTCCCGTCTTACGCACGCATCTCTCCCTCACTTTCCCCACCGCCTACGCCCTCCTTCTAAAAGCTACTTCTTTCAGCCACTACTATTCATTTTCATCCAAAAGACATTAACCACAGCCAAAAGCCATCAGCTACAGCCAATACGAACAGACCCATATACTAGTTTCCATCACATGAGCAACATGCTTATTAAGGCGTCGCTTAGGCGACGCTTAAGCGTCGCCTAAGCGGTAAGGCGGCCCGGGGGGGCAAGGCGTCGCCCCCGCCTTGCCGTCCGTGCCCAAGGCGGCCTGGGGGGGCGGAGGCGGCGGCGGCGCAGGACCGGATCCGGCGCGGGGAGGCCGGATCCGGCGTCGTCCGGGTGGAGGAGACGGCGGCGGCGTCGTCCGGCGAGGCGGCGCGGCGGCGCGAGACCGGATCCGGCGCGGAGGCCGGATCCGGCGTCGTCGGGTGGAGAGACGGCGGCGGCGTCGTCCGGCGGGAGGCGGCGGCGCGAGACCGGATCCGGCGCGGGGAGGCCGGATCCGGCGTCGTCCGGGTGGAGGAGGCGCGCGCGTCGTCCGGGTGGAGGCGGCGGCGCAGGACCGGATCCGGCGCGGGGAAGCCGGATCCGGCGTCGTCTGGGTGGAGGCGGCGTCCGGGTGGAGGCGCGCGCAGAGCCGGCCGAGGAGGAGGCGCGCCGTCCGGAGGAGGCATCGGAGAAGAGGCGGCGGCGCTCGGAGAGGAGGCGGCGTCCTGGGCGTCGGGGGAGGAGGCGTCAGGGAGGACGCGTCGGGGGAGGAGGGGCGACGAGTCCGAGTGAGATCGAGTCTCACTCGATCTCACTCTGTCGCTGGGGGGTATAAATTATAAAGGATTTGGCATTTTAGTCCCCAGAATTTTATAAAATTACAATTAAATCCTTTTCTTTAGAAATATCTAAAGATTTAGACTTCCAGAGTTCCATTTTCTTCGCCTTAGGATACGTGTAAGGCGTCGCCTCGCCTCGCGCCTTACCGCTTAAAAGTTGTGAGGGGGGTGGGTCGCCTCGCCTCGCCTTACCGCCTTAATAACTATATTGAGCAATACATCGTGTAGCTGTCTAGCTCAGTGAACCACATTTCTCTCAAGTACCAAACACCAATTGTGCAAGTGCAACCTTGCAAAACCCCAGCACCATAGGACAGGTAAGCAAGAACATGAGAAAGTCTCCAAAGTGCTCCATAAAGGGCAGCCTTTCTAAATTGAAAGAATACTTATTGTCTGTGACCCTCTCATACGTTTAATTTCCTTTAGCATTTGAGTAGATAGATGGCTAACAATCGCCAAACAAGTAAATTGAAAATTGACTAAATAGTAAATAAGCAAGTCTGAAGTACAATGTTCTGAGAGTGTATACTAATAATATTCAAATGACTTGCAAGGTGGTGCCAAGTGAAAAACAAGAACAAAACTACCGGAAAAACTTGACCCGGTTAACATCTTTCCCACCATACAGAAATTAACATATAATCAAGATTGACCATAACTAATGCTACAAGTGCATATAAAGTTCACATTGTCTGCTATGAAGTCTAAATCAGGAATATGAACCAAAACTAGTGCGAAAAGAAACATCAGCCGACTAAAATTTAGACAAATATTTTTTACCAACAATATTGATCAATACTAGTGCTGTAACACTAACGCACTGAGTCAGCACACTCTTTGCTCCAACCGCAACTTACACAAATTAGAAGTTCTGAATGCTGTAGTGGTACCATTAAAATCCTCTCAACTAAACAGATCCCTCAAGTCTCAAACATTGCACTAAACATACCGCCTACGCGCAGCAAACAAGCGACGCTACAGCAATCACAAGAGCACTGACCTGGATCTCGCGCTTGACCTGTTCGAAGTCGTGGAAACGGCGGCCGGGGGCGTGGAGGAACTCACCCCACTCCTCGGGGGCCGAGTGACGCACGAGCTGGAGCACGAGGGGCCGGCGCGTGCAGATGTCGGGCCCCCGCGGGAGGAAATCGCGGCCGACGAGCGCCTCCAGCACGCTCGACTTGCCGCTGCTCTGCCCGCCGATCGCCGCCACCTGTGGCAGCTCTACGCCAGTGGTGGCGTCGCCGTCCAGCCGCGCCATGATGTCCTGCAGCCTGTTGACGAGCGGAATCACCGCTTGCCCCACCGTCGCCGGTACGGCCGCCACCGCAGCAGCAGCAGACGCCGCAGACTCCGCCATCGCCGCCGACAGAGTAGGGTTTTGGGAGATGAGAGGAAGGGCGTGGGATTTTTTTCCTCTTTTTTTTCTTTTTTGTTGGGGGTTTTGTGAGGCCGTGTTTGATGTGAGGTACCTGTTGCGTTGCGATGGAATCTGCCGTTTTCAAATTTTGAGTTGCAAAGAAAATGTACTGCAGGCACGTGTTTTTCTTTGATTTTCAGCAGAATTTTATATTTATACACCCTTTAAAAAAGCAAGAGCACGCTTAGTCGCTTAGAGATTTTGCTTTTGAGAAAAATAGACAAAATAACAACACAATACAGAATAATCTGGTTAAGTTGAAAATAGAACAGCTGGGAGAATATATATACATGGTACTACAGCATCTAGGGACTGTTCAGTTTGGTACCTATTACCCCTAGCCAAATGGATCAGATCAATCGTGCTATCCCCAGACATGGTATTGTTAGCTTGATATAGGTACAACACAGCACAAATAATAAACAGGTCATGTCGGTCCGACTCGATCAAGCGTACCGTGTTTGGGCCAACACCTTGACACAGTGAGGCGGCCCAACACAGCACACATAGTACCATGTCAAGGTATGGTCTGGCCCTGCATGGCACGTCATTTACCCCCTCAACCCTCCTAAGAGGTCAGGTCGGCTTAGAAGAGTACAATAACTCTTACTTAGTAATGCAGTAAAATTGTTTGTGGATGACAGTAAAATTACTTGTATTATAGTTACTATACTCTTTCTGAGCGCGGATGAGTGACTTAGGCAATAAAATTAATTATGATTGGTAGTAAAAATACTTGTAGCTGGCAGTAAAAATACTTGTGGCTAGCAGTAAAATTATCTATGAATAACAGTAAAATAACTTGCGACTAGTAGTAACATTACTTACGACTGGCAGTAAAATTACTTGTAACTTACAATAAAATTACTTGTGACCCGTTGTAGGATAAAAAATAACCGACTAGAGGGGGTAAATAGGAAGTTCTAAAAATTCTTGACTTCTAAAATTAATTACCACAAAATATAGCTAGACAATATTTCAATGTAATTTTAAACCTATATAATTTTAGAAAGACTGAAGCACCACAAACAATAATTTCTATAAATATGTTTTGAGCACAAGTAAATATGACAATCTTAACAATCACACAGCTAGAAATATAAATGTGGAAAGAAGAGAGAAAGAAGTAACCAAATGATACACGATGTTTTACCATGGTGTTCAAAAATTTGCTGGTTTCCCTTAATCCACGTTGAGAAAAGCCCAAGCAACTTAGACTAGCTCCACAAATTAAGCATCAACTCCTCAATCAACTAGTGGTTGTCCTTTCTCCACTTCGGATATAGTGGATACTAAACCACTCACATGTCGGCGCCATGCCTCTTTACAATCTTCTTGAAGAGGTCACCTTGTAATCTCGTCAAGACGTCTAGATGCCGGCAAATGCCAAGAGTAATGAATCACAGCTTTCCTTAATGGCGATCAAGTGTCAAGGATCAATCTAGAGATGAAATGCACTTGATTTGGTTCAACTACCTCAAATGAATGTACAATATGAAATTGAGGTGTTGAGAGAATATTCAATGCTCAAGGATATTTAATAGAGTCTCTATCATATGTCTTTGAGCTGGTGGGAAAGTATTTATACCTCCGCCAAACAAATATAGCCGTTGCAAATAACAATCCTAAAAAATCAGGGTGAGCGATAGTACCACTTTACAATTTGTGAAACTGCCGCACCTGTACTATAGCAACAGTAACGGCTTTATCAGAGCGTCAGAACTAGCCGTTTAAATTCGACGCGGTACTATCGCCATTATAGGCGCGGTAGTTCCGATCTCCGGAAGTTCCGAAGTTTCGACATGGTACTTCTATTTGCTTCGAAGCCGAAAGTTGGCGCTCTCTGGAAAAAACGTACCGCCCGGATTTTCGGAGCTTCTGTGTTTCGGTAGTTCCACTCAAAATGTGCGGTACTTCCATACTACGGCAGTTTCGTCGTCGAAACTTAGGTACTTCTGTTTTCTAAAGAGACAAAATGATTCCGATCGTGCTCTCTGGAAAAAATCTACCATCCAGATTTTTGGAGCTTCTATGTTCCGGTAGTTCCGCTCAAGATGTGCGGTACTTCTGTTCTACAGTTGTTCCGTTGTTGAAACTTTGTTACTTCTGTTTTTTGGAGAGACAAAATGATTCTAAGGGTGCTCTCTGGAAAAAATGTACCGCCCAGATTTTTGGAGCTTCCGTGATGTGGAAGTACCGTCAGTTTTACATCGGTACTTCCAGAATGTGGAAGTATCGTTGATTTCACTCCGGTACTTTTAATATTACTGTCAATGCGCAGTTTGTCTATCAATTTTAGTTTTAAGTGCATGCATGATCCTAAATTGATCCAATGGCATAAGAACATTCTATCAAGTTACTAGTCATGATCTCTCTTAATAAAATGGTATTTATTTTATAATCCGATCTACCGCCTTTTCTCCTTAGACCTGTGAAAGCAAAAGGAAAATGATTCTAGACTACTTATACCTTTGTCTTGAGCCACATTGATCTTCATATTGACCCTTAGCAGGCATATCACATTTATCGTTGGGATATAACCTTTTAAACACTCAGTAAATATGTTAGTCCTATATTCACATAGTGTCATTAATTATCAAAATCATTTTTAAGAGTCTATATGCTTTCACCTGTTGGGTTAAGCATGCTTAGGCTCGACCCTCTCCGTGCCATACCTAGGTCGAAGAATGGGCACATGGGCCAGCACAACACTACACGGCAACTTATTCGATCCAGTCGTGCTGAGCCTGTTCAGACCATACCCTATCTAGCCCATGTCATGCTGTGTCGGATGACCCATTTTGCCATGTCTGTGTCGAGACCCGAATATGTAAATTCGGACTTTCTGTGTATACCGCACTACTTTAGGATCACGCTAGTGTACACAGTGTAACATAGATAAAATATCAACCATATACATGATAAAATAAAGAAAAAGATTCAAATATTAATAACTATCAGAGTTCGACCTTATGGTCAAGTTTACAACTTACTACCCTAAAGGGCTAAAGAACTAGCAGTTGAAAATAACAATTAAGCGTAGAAAACACTCGACATGCCCACAGGCAATCAACTGGGAAGCAAAGTCCTAATTCGTGAAGCCATCGAACTATTCTCCTTCTGGTATCTCCTACTGATATAGCTCATCTTCTTCAACTGAACAGAAGTGGGCACAAAGCCGTGAGTACATTGGTACTCAGCAAGTCATTATAACAAAGATGTAATATAATATGCAACGCTTACCAATGGATGACTGAAAGGATAATTTGCGGAAAGTAACAACTTAAAGTAAATATATTAAATAGATTGAAAGCAAACTTTCAAGAAAAAATGATGATAAATAATTAATCAACGGAATTGACTAAACCACTTGTGAACTACACATTCACAAGTTAAACCACTAGTGAACTAACTATTCACTTTTCAAAGATAATTAATCAAGTTTTTGTGAAAACTCTACCCCTCGTGTAAAATCACCGAGCATTATTCATAACTAGGAACACGACTATTCAAATAGTTTTACACTCTGCAGAGGTTGCACAACTGTACCCACACGATGTGATTAGCCTCATACTAAAGAAATCACAACAAGATCTTTACAAAATTCAACCTCAACTCAAACCCACCCATTAGGGTTTCGCTTCACACCCCTCCTTGCGCCATATAGAAATCAGCAACCATGTTCATCACAACGGTGAAATTAAAATTGAAATATCCTAAATTAATCAGTCAGGTCTATCCCATACTAGACATATGGTTTGCACGGTAAGGCTTAGAACAATAGCGCATAAAGTTAAGTCCTTAACATTACTCAGACGAGACTTGCACATTCCTCAAAATGAATCTACACTTCCCCCTTTACTGCATGATCACTCACCCAAATGAAAACTAATTTTGTATAACTAACACCAATGTCATGGTACATAAATTTTGTAATTGTGGCTTCAATCACGATTCAATATCTCATTAAGTCAAATTAATTAATTGATCACATGTAATGATGAACCTATCGAGACTATAAGCATGGCTAAGTAAATTTTATATTATAACCCATGTGACAACTAGTATGGTATCGCTAAATAATATTTCATCTTATGGTGACAATGGAATCATGGCATTCAACTTATCAAGTGAGGGATTAATCAAGTAAGACAATAACTACCATATATGAAAGTTTGAAATAAAATAGTGATACGTGATAATTTAAAACAAAATAGATAATTAATATATTGAAAACTAGGTCTAACATAATCAAAGGACACGACTTGCCTTGGCCTTGCTCAGTTATGAACTCTTGATCTTCTGGTGATGCTCCCGCTCTTTCGAAAATACGATCTAACGAGAGAGAAAACAAATGAGTCACAAAATAAAATCAAATAACATTCAAATTAATTCTAAAATCTTCAAAATTAGAACCAAAAGATAGAGCTTAATTTTATATAAATTTAGAAAAAGGAACGAGGTCAACTGGAGTTATGACGGAGGAGAACAGGCTCTTGAAAAATTAACCCTAAAGGAAAATACTGAAAATTCAAAAAATCTATTTTGTTGTGAACTCGATGCATGGAAAGGTTGGTCTACAGTGAACTTGGCTCATGGAATAGTGCACAAGCGACTGGGCTTGCTGATGTGGCTGTTAGGGCTGATATGGCAGACACGTGGCCGACACATGGCGACACGTGGCAGGTAGGGCTGACGTGGCTGATGACATGGCAGGGTGATGTGGCTGACACGTGGCATGTTGATATGGTATCCGACGTGGTATCGAGGATGGCTAAGGTGCTGATGTGACGCTAACATATGGTGACACATCCTGACGTGGCCGATATCATGGCAGCTGACTCGGCTGGCTGGCTCATAGGAGTCTATGGAATAATGACACTGACTGGTGGGGTCCAGCTGTCGATGACTCAGCACATGGCGAACTCGGTCCATAGAGAAGGCGAACCGTTGGCCGGCACGAGTGCGGGGTGACATTAGGATGATTTGATAGTTGATCGAGCTCTACACGATCGAATATGGTCCGTTGTTTCCATCAGTCGGGGCGAATCTAATCGGACAGTGGTTGAGGATGATCGAACGGTTTAGATGCCGATGCATGGCACGGTGTGAAACCCGAAGTGACGCTTCAGCGCGTGAGGGGTCGGGCGAGCAGCACGTGAACTGAGGCACATCTCGGCGAACAGAGGAGACGCAAGCGACGCAGTGCACAAGCAGGGTTAGACCGGTAGTGGTGGCGGGGTTCAGCCGGCAGCTGGATGGGGAAGTCAGCGGATGACGGCCGGAGCAGATGAGGGTGACAGGGTCTCTTTTCGGACTCACTGTCTGAAGATTTCTTCTTGCTATGAACTTCAAGGAAGTTCTCCCACCATGCTACAACAGCGCCCTTTACCTGGTGGGTGGTAAAGTCAACTTTGTCCTCATCGGTGCAGCGTGCTAGGCGGAGTTTCTTTTCTGTGTCACGTAGTCAGTCGTCTGCTTCTAATGGCTCGTTACCTGAGGAGAAAGTTTGTGGCTGTGTCCTCAAGAAATCTACCAGTTTTGAACTTCTATTGGCCGATCCCGCCTGTTGGTTGTCCAACATAGCGTGAAGAATCTGGGTCTGCTAGGCCATAATTTGGGCCATTGTTGGAGGTGCAGGTGGTGGAGGTGGCAAGCTTTGCCCACGGCCCTGGCCCCTTCCACGGCCTCTACCATGGCCTCTGTTTTGGGTAGTAGCTTTCTTTTCGGTGACATCTGCAACCAAAGTAGATGTTACGAGAAAAAGGGAGTAGGGTGCATATAAGAGGGTTTACTAGCCCTCTAGTAACACAACAGAAAAACCAACGAAACTCTAGACAAGCAATGCAATAAAAGGCCTAAAATTGCTATTTAGATCATTACAAAAGGAGGTTACACAACATGGGGGAAGCTCGCAGGCCGGTCATGGCCCGAATCTAATATATCGTCTACTAGGGGGGTACAGACAAAATGAAAAAAGTGTGCTCGCTTAATCCCAAAAGCCACTAGCAAGCACTAACTACCCTACTCTGTCTAGGGATGTTCGCCTCCGCATGTGGAGCATCCTTGAGAGCGGGAGCAGCTGCGTTGTTGACCCCGGCTAGAGCTGGAGCTGGCTGGCCATCAGGAGCGATGTAGACCTCGATTGGATCCTCCGGCATCTGCCACGGTGAAACCTAGGGGTGGGCGCACTCTCTTGCGAGCAGTGAGCCAGGTGCGCGGTCCCCGGGAGCTGGATGGTGCGGAGCCTCTGGTGGTAGGGGAGGGTAGAGGTAGGAGGGGACTGAAGATCGCTGATACTAGCACGGGGGCCGGTATCACTGCTGCTGGTGCTCGTGCTGGTGCTACAAGTACTGCTGGTGCTGGTGTTGGTGCTAGTACTACTGGTGCTGGTACTGCTGCGTTGTTGCTATTGGAGGGAGCAGCGCTGAGACCTAGACGTGTGAGGAGGGCATGTAGGATGGCGATGATGGTGTGTAGTCTGCCTGGGACTAGAGCCACTCCAACTTAGTCTCAGCGGCGATCCGCTCTCGCTCGGCGAAAGTGAGGGCGGTGTCCATCCCAGCCATCTAAGCCCTGAGAGTGTCGGAGCTTCTGTAGATGGAAGTTAGGAAGAGGCGAAGCTGCCCGATCTCTCGGAGCGCCCAGTTGTGGGAGTCGACTAAGGCCTGGGTGAGCAGCACCTGGGTGCGAAAGTCGTGGGCTGTCGACCGGCTTCTCTAGCGAGTCGGGTTCAGTCCCCGTCATACGCAGGATGGGGAAGAAGTAGAACGGAGACTGGATCAATTCCACCCCGTGCACCTACATTAGTTGAGCTGATGCGTAGTGCTCTGTGTCCTGCACCATGTCGGTGCAATGACTTCTGGGGTATATGTAATATTCCGAAACGTGATCCGAGAATTTATCGATTAATCGGCGGGAAGGACCAAATAGAAAAGGTTTAATTAGAATTTTTCAGGGGGGATTTCTGAGTTTTTTTGGCAATCTGGGCCTTGGCCCAAGTGGTGGGTAGCCAAAAGGAAAAAAAGAGGGGGGCCCTTCCCCAAACCCTAACCGCCCCCCTCCTGTGGGGCGCCACCTCCCTCCCTGCCAGGCGCCTTCTCCTCCCCCTGTGCAGCGCCTCCCCCTCCCCCTGTGCAGCGCCTCCCCTACGCCTCCTCCTCCCCCTGTGCTGCGCCTCCCCCTCCCCCTGTGCAGCGCCTCCTCCTCCCCCTGTGCTGCGCCTCCTCCTCCCCCTGTGCTGCGCCTCCTCCTCCCCCTGTGCAGTGCCCTCCTCCCTGCCCAGCGCCTCCCCTGCATCCCTCCCTGCTGCCTCCTGTGCGCCGCCCCTCCCTCCTCCCTGTATTGTGTGCCAAAGGAAGGGAAGAGAAAAGGAGAGAAAGGAAAAGGGGAAGAGGAAGGAGGGAAGGAGTTTTGTGGGGTGTTCGTGGTGTTCTTCGGCAATTCGTTAAGGGTAATCCCTGTTTTCCCCAATTGGATATATATTTTTGTTGTGGAAGCAATGTCGGTATTCTGGACTGTTAGGGCAGATTATGTTGGTCAGCTGTTTTGGGGTAGTTTCGTGGGGATTCAGGTCAAGACTTCTCCTAGAGAGTTGTAGAGGACGTCGTTATCTTTCCAAGAAGTGCTAGAACGTGTCGATCTGACCTTTGTAGCCAAAGTTATGATTTTTCTCGTAGGACTATTCTGCAGATTGGGAGTTTTCTGTCAGATGTTGGTAGATTGAGTTGCGCGATTGGAAAATGGAAGAATCAGAGGATTTTCATGTTATAAAACTTGTAGATAATTATCTTAGCTTTCTAGGAAGGTCAAGAAATTAATATTTGGACATTCGGGCTGGAAGTTATGGCCTTTTTAGTGTGTTGTCCAGAGAACCCGATGTGACCAGAGATGTTTTAGAGAGTTGGATGTTGCGGGTAGAAGATGGTCGAATCAGGGAGGCACCCCAAATAGGTTTATTTAGATAATTTAATTACTTTCCAGAAAGTCAAAGAACATTTCATTCGGACTCCTATGCCATTAGATATGAATTTTTGATATTGACTATCCATAGAGGTAGGCGGGGTGACCGGTAAGATTTGGGATTTGGGAACCGAGATAGACGAGTTGTGCTAGTGTGTGTTTGTTTTTATTTGAGCGAGGGTTCGCTACGGTTATCTTAGAAACTATTATCATTATTCAGGTGGAGGACGGACCCCAGAGGCGACACCTTCTACACGTCCCTCGCGGTTAAGGCAAGTATAACGGTGGTTTACATTTAATAGTGTGGAAGGTTGATGTTTAGTCTATATTAGGATCATGAATATGTGTGTTTATGGTTGTGGTATTGCCCAATGGTATGAATATATGTGTGTTGATGGTGGTGGTATTGTCCATTGGTAGGAATATATGCGTGTTTATGGTTGTGGTATTGTTCAATGGTATGAATATAGGTGTGTTTATGGTTGTGGTATTGCTCAATGGTATGAATATATGTGTGTTTATGGTTGTGGTAACAATACATTGATGCTATATAGGGGTGTTGTAATTTTCAGCGTTCATGAGTATTTCTGGTGCATAGATATCGTGAATGCAAGATTTATTTTATTAGAGCATTCATGCATATTCTTCATGTTGACTATTTGAAGTCTTGGTCACGAGATGACCAAGCACCGAGGTCCCCGTCATGTTGATGTCATGACGGGCTAAAGGTCCCCATACTTGTGGATTATGGGCAATTGGTCCCTGTACCAGGTGGTACAGGCATGGGTGTGTTACCGGTAAAATACAAAAGAAAAAGAGATAAAGAGTTTTTGATCATTGTGCATTGCATGGCTTGTTTATATGAATGATGAATGGGTTTGTGAAGTGATAGGCATAAATGAATTCGATCTATCCATTATATTTGCTGAGTCGTTAGACTCACTCTTGTTGTTGTCTTATTTAGGTACCACTACGAGATCGGCATGCATGGGACAAGGGAAAGAATCATCTTGTTGCGCATGCACGTTTCACACAGAATAGAATTAAAGGCAGAAGAATTAAGTGATTGATGCAAGAACAGTTTAGATTCCATCCAGTTATTATCTTTGGATTTACTTGTAATAAGAATTTAGGGTGTTTCCGGTGCTCTTCTTTAAGTATTATATCCATGAATGGTTTGGTAAACTTTAGTCTAGTTGCTTAGCCTTGGACTTATTACTTGAGGATTGTCTATTATTATGGTTTTGCTTGTAGAATCTCTGATCTAGATAAATAACAAAGGAGGCTCTGCCGAAATTTGGTATAATGTAACTAGTTATCATTCCTTTGCTTCTAGTTGGGTAGCATTCTGGGTCTTTGTTTGACCGGGGTGCTACAGTTGGTATCAGAGCGGGCTGTAGGTCCGTGGTGAATGAAACATTAAATTTGACACACTAAGCACTGTAGTGGGAATGGGGTTTGCATTGCATCTACGTTTCCGTCGGTTATCATAGTTGAATGTGTGCTTAATGTTTAACTTTGTACGTGTTATGAGATGATCTTTTGTGCCTATGATTTGATTATATGATTGTTATGTGTGGTGATAGTTGATGTCGAGAGATAGAGATCGCAGTGTGGTCATTGAAATGGCCAGGTTATATCACTATTCGTGGTATTGAATTGGTGAAGGATTTTTCCTTAAGCAACCTAGTTTCAGAGGTTAGGAATGAGTTCTTTAGAAAAGTTTCTCTCTTCTTTGAATTGAATTTGGTCAATTCCTATCCTGTGGTGGTGGATGAATTTATCTTGGGCTCGTGGTTCATTGTAGTTGGGGGTTTTCGATTGGTTTCTACCTATTCTTTGAAGTAATTATTGTTTCTCGGACTATTGAGACGCTTTTGCTACTTGTGAGCATTGTGGAATTGCAAGGTTGGTCCCTTCGTGGGAGTTGTCTTGTTGTGAAACACGTCTCATTTGTTCGCTTGGTATTCTCGTTAATGAAAGTTTTATGTTGCAAATTATTTATCTTGTGAAAGTTTTGGTTTTATGTAATTCTTTTGGATTATTCCAAATGTAGAAGTTTAGTACCTCTTTTTTTTTCTGAAGGGAGGTATTAGAGATCCTTTTGTGATGTCTTGTTATGGTTAAGTCAGAGTTTGTAATCAAACAAATTGATATAGTATGAGTATCCTTGGAAGTGAAACCGAATAAGTTGATGTTGTCTTCTTATGGTTGTGCATGAATTGTGTTTATGAATAGGGCTATTCCTAATGGAAGCAATAGAGTTGCTAAGAGGCTTGGAACTTCGATGAACTGGTTGATCAATAGGAGAGACAAAATTAGTAAATTTTTGGGATAAATTGGATCAACAGGTCTCAACGGATTAATCTAACCGTTTAGGATAGTTAAATTCAAAAGGTGTTGGATTACTGTATTAGTGGATATTAATCTTGGAGTTATCTTTGTGGATATTTAGGGTTCGTATGTAAATGCTAAGTGCAAACGTTGGGGTTAAAAAAATGTGATCTATATTTACAGGAAGGTGGAATTGTCAAATGATGTTATGTCTTTGATGAAAGAGTGTTGGTAGAATCATTAAAAGTGTGTAGTGGATCTCCTCTCATTTAAAGTGGTTGTCGTAGTGAGGTTGTAAGGTTTTGAAATACTTTCAATTTGAGGATGGGATGATAAAGTAGCCTGGAACTATTTGATGAGAGTTTGGAGGGCTATATAATGGAAGGGTAGACGATAACGATTTTTGTTAAGAGTGTATTATTCTTGATGTTAGTAAGATTGTAACAATCTTAATGGAAAAAATTTTAAAATAAGTTATTGTTTTCTTTTGGAAAGGTTTATGATGCGCTGGTAGGCTATGATGATTCCTGCTAAGAATATGTAATGATGAGGTTAGTAAAGCTGAGTATGAGGTGATGAGGGTAGTGTTGATTCTTTTAGAAGAAAAAGAAATGGTTCGTCTTTCGTGATGTCAGTTAAATGAAATGTTTGGAGTTTTGCATTCATGATCCTATGGAAGTTCGTGAATTTTTGTGGTATCTAAAATTAGTTTGCGCAGAGTGACGTATGGGAAGATTCTGTCGGTTCTTAAGAAATTCTTGTGAGTTGAGCTTAAAGGATCGTTTGCTTGAAAGTGGTAAAGTGATATTTCTATAAAGGAAAATTATGTCCTTTATTAAATCGAAAGGTGTAGTAGAGGTATTCGTGGTTGGATTCAATTTTTGTACCTTGCAGTTTTTTTGAAGCGTGCTTAACCTCATTTGTTTGCCTCAAAGGAGTTCCTCAAGTTCCAAGAGCAGTGCTTTATTCATCTATTTATTTCCGGTTGAAATTTGATATTTTCTTCTTGTGGGACTTGTGCTAAAAAAAAGGGGGGTTTCCATGTATATCTTCTTCTGAGGAAGGATTAACCGATCCGTGCTGCAAAGCCTTTTAGGTTGTATAATAGCAACTCGATAGTGGTGGTCAAGTAGATGATTTTGGTGAGATTGTAGGTGTCAAGTTGTTTGAGATTCATTGGGTGATAAACTGATTTCTTGGACTAATTCTCGGCGGGGATTTGATTTAAATAGAATGTTTGTCTTTGCAGCTAACTGATCTTATGGATTGCAATTAGTAGAGCCTATAGTAGATTGTGGTTTAGGAATGTTTTGATTATTTTGATGGAACATTAGAATCATCAAAAAAAATATGAGAATTTTGATCGATCTTATTAGAGTATTGTGATTGGGCACGTTGCAAGGTTTAGTAGGATGATTATGGTGGTGTAGTTAATGAGATTGTAATGGTGAAGAAGTCTAACCACTATGGGAATCATTGGGATAGTAGGAATTGTTGAATTATTGTTATGCATGATTTGACTTCCGGGAGTAACCTTTCAAGAGTTAGAATCTTTCTAAAGATAATTAAGTTGAGAATATGTTTAATGTAATTGTTAATGACGGAGCATGCTTGATTGTAGTAACTTTAGTCACCAATTCGAGTGTCTTCATATCAATTATATCGAAGTACATATATAGGAGCCCTAGAGATGGAAAAAAAATATATTGGTTTGGTGTTTTATGCTAGAACCTTGGAGGCTAATGATGTTGTGTGGGAATATTGGAACAAAGGGATTCTAAATAGGGTGTTACAGGGTGATGCTCCTTGATAGTGTCCTTTGGGTGGGAGAACTGAGTGTGTGTGCTGAGAATTTCAACTTGATTATCCTTAAAGGATTGTGGGTGGAAACAATGATGAGGTGCATTAGAAATTATTTATCAAAGTAACCCTGTTGGTAGAGTTGGCTAGAGTATGCGTTGTGAGGACAATAGAGTCTCTCCACAAAGGTGTGGTTTATGCACCCGGTTTGAGTATAGTGTTGATGTTGCCAGTTTAAGAGAAATGAGTTAGTGTGGTGTGACGATTTGGAATCTTGTGATTCAAGAGAAAGTTTAGTCCTAAGGAAAAAAACACAATATTTCTTTTCGGGTAGTAAAATGCTCTCTTGATTCTTATTTGAGCTAGGTGAGGATAGCAAAAGTCTTTTGTGGTTTGAGTTGACTTTATGTTGGTATGTGTGGATTTTTTCCAGTTCAGAAAAAAAACAAAGGGTTTGGCATTGGAGTGATTCTCCTCTGCCTTATGTGTTGTTATTTGCAATTTACCTACTTGGAATGTGAAGAGGTTCTCATGTTGAATCCTTGATTATTTTGGTGGGTGGTATATCACTAGGACCGTCTTGGGTCCTAGGGTGGGATAAACAACGTTATGTATGACCCGGTGTCGAGGAGATACCTACGAGATCCGGGGCTATTTATATTTTACTAGAACCGTTATTACTTGAACATGATCTGTCCTTTGAGTCCAAGCCAGTGCGAATTCTGGAAAGATTAGGAGAGGCATTGAAGAATAAACTTCAAGGTATGTCAAGGTGCTTTGGTCGTAGCATACAGTGATAGAAGCCACTTGGGAATTAGAGTCTCGCAAGCGTGAGCAATATCCAGAATTATTTAGAATAGGTGCGTGTTAACATGATTAAGTCCTAGCTGTGATTAGTTTTGGGGTAAGCCTGGTTAGAATTCGAGGATGAATTCTGCTTAAGGGGGGTAGAATGTAATATTCCGAAATGTGATCCGAGAATTTATCGATTAATCGGCGGGAAGGACCAAATAGAAAAGGTTTAATTAGAGTTTTTCAGGGGGGATTTTTGAGTTTTTTTGGCAATCTGGGCCTTGGCCCAAGTGGTGGGCAGCCAAAAGGAAAAAAAAGAGGGGGGGCCCTTCCCCAAACCCTAGCCGCCCCCCTCCTGAGGGGCGCCACCTCCCTCCCTGCCAGGCGCCTCCCCCACCCCGTGTGCAGCGCCTCCTCCTCCCCCTGTGCTGCGCCTCCCCCTCCCCCTGTGCAGCGCCTCCCCTGCGCCTCCTCCTCCCCCTGTGCAGCGCCTCCCCTGCGCCCTCCCCCTGTGCAGCGCCCTCCTCCCTGCCCAGCGCCTCCCCTGCGTCCCTCCCTGCTGCGTCCTGTGCGCCGCCCCTCCCTCCTCCCTGTATTGTGTGCCAAAGGAAGGGAAGAGAAAAGGAGAGAAAGGAAAAGGGGAAGAGGAAGGAGGGAAGGAGTTTTGTGGGGTGTTCGTGGTGTTCTTCGGCAATTCGTTAAGGGTAATCCCTGTTTTCCCCAATTGGATATATATTTTTGTTGTGGAAGCAATGTCGGTATTCTGGACTGTTAGGGCAGATTACGTTGGTCAGCTGTTTTGGGGTAGTTTCGTGGGGATTTAGGTCTGGACTTCTCCTAGAGAGTTGTAGAGGACGTCGTTATCTTTCCATGAAGTGCTAGAACGCATCGATCTGACCTTTGTAGCCAAAGTTATGATTTTTCTCGTAGGACTATTCTGCAGACCGGGAGTTTTCTGTCAGATGTTGGTAGATTGGGTTGGGCGATTGGAAAATGGAAGAATCAGAGGATCTTCATGTTATAAAAGTTGTAGATAATTGTCTTAGCTTTCCAGGAAGGTCAAGAAATTATTATTTGGACATTCGGTATGGAAGTTATGGCCTTTTTAGTGTGCTGTCCAGAGAACCCGATGTGACCAGAGATGTTTTAGAGAGTTGGATGTTGCGGGTAAAAGATGGCCGAATCAGGGAGGCACCCCAAATAAGTTTAGTTAGATAATTTAATTATCTTTCCAGAAAGTCAAACAACATCCCATTCGGACTCCTATGCCATTAGATATGAATTTTTGATGTTGACTGTCCATAGAGGTAGGCGGGGTGACCGGTAAGATTTGGGATTTGGGAACCGAGATAGACGAGTTGTGCTAGTACGTGTTTGTTTTTATTTGAGCGAGGGTTCGCTACGGTTATCTTAGAAACTATTATCATTATTCAGGTGGAGGACGGACCCCAGAGGCGACACCTTCTGCACGTCCCTCGCGGTTAAGGCAAGTATAAGGGTGGTTTACATTTAATAGTGTGGAAGGTTGATGTTTAGTCCATATTAGGATCATGAATATGTGTGTTTATGGTTGTGGTATTGCCCAATGGTATGAATATATGTGTGTTGATGGTGGTGGTATTGTCCAATGGTAGGAATATATGCGTGTTTATGGTTGTGGTATTGTTCAATGGTATGAATATAGGTGTGTTTATGGTTGTGGTATTGCTCAATGGTATGAATATATGTGTGTTTATGGTTGTGGTAACAATACATTGATGCTATATAGGGGTGTTGTAATTTTCAGCGTTCATGAGTATTTCTGGTGCATAGATATCGTGAATGCAAGATTTATTTTATTAGAGCATTCATGCATATGCATCATATTGACTATTTGAAGTCTTGGTCACGAGATGACCAAGCACCGAGGTCCCCGTCATGTTGATGTCATGACGGGCTAAAGGTCCCTATACTTGTGGAGTATGGGCAATTGGTCCATGTACCAGGTGGTACAGGCATGGGTGTGTATCGACGGATACACACTTTGCATTACCGGTAAAATGCAAAAGAGAAAGAGATAAAGAGTTTTTGATCATTGTGCATTGCATGGCTTGTTTATATGAATGATGAATGGGTTTGTGAAGTGATGGGCATAAATGAATTCGATCTATCCATTATATTTGCTGAGTCGTTGGACTCACTCTTGTTGTTGTTGTTTTATTTAGGTACCGCTACGAGATCGGCATGCATGGGAAAAGGGAAAGAATCATCTTTTTGCACATGCACGTTTCACACAGAATAGAATTAAAGGCAGAAGAATTAAGTGATTGATGCAAGAACAGTTTAGATTCCATCCGGTTATTATCTTTGGATTTACTTGTAATAAGAATTTAGGGTGTTTCCGGTGCTCTTCTTTAAGTATTATATCCATGAATGGTTTGGTAAATTTTAGTCTAGTTGCTTAGCCTTGGACTTATTACTTGAGGATTGTCTATTATTATGGTTTTGCTTGTAGAATCTCTGATCTAGATAAATAACAAAGGAGGCTCTGCCGAAATTTGGTATAATGTAACTAGTTGGGTAGCATTCCGGGTCTTTGTTTGACCGGGGTGCTACAGTATACAGTGGGGGTAATGAGGGGCTCAACTCCTCTATCCCGCGTGTATATGAAGATATTCATGGTCCAGGCATCACGGTCCTGGATCCTCGTCCGATGCCCACGAAAGATGGGCTGGCAGTCATAGCATAGGTATTGCATCAGCTGGCACAGTAATCCTACAAACCCTCCTTTCTGTCTCTGAATGAGACAGAAAGTCCCAGGTGGTGAAGGAAGAGCTCACCATCTACAATTTTGAAACAAAAGAGGGTTGAGATTAGACAAAAAATTTAATGAAGTTGCAGAAGAGTAAGATCTAAGAGTGATAAGTAAAGCAAGTAATATCTATATTTTTAGTAAATCTTTTTGTTAATGTTTTAAAATAAGATCCTTCCCTATTTACGGCCAATCTGATTAAGGCTTCCTACAGTCGTATGCTCTGATACCAGTCCTGTCGGACCCGAATTTAGCTAATCTGAATTTTTTGTGAATATGCTACAATATTCTCTAGATCAGTTGATAGTGTTCACAAGTATATGATTGGATCATTTCATATACGATACATTTCATAACAATATTACAACATCAGAGTTTAAATATACCCTCATAGGGATCAGTCCTTACATAGAGCCGTCAGGCCAAATGATTACATCACAGAAAGGCAACGGAAACGGGAAGCAGGAAGGCATACTCCTTCACAGGTAGTGACTGAGGGTAACCCAAGTCGATCCGATATTAGTTAAGGCCTAACTAATATTGGCCCGACTTGACAGCTAGAATGGTCAGCTAAACTGTGGGAGAAGGCTAGAGTACTATGTGTTAAGTCTAATTGCCAGCGTTTTCTCCTCCGTCGTGTTCTTGCTCTTCGTAGAATGAGTACTGGTCTTGCTTTTCAAATTATGGGGGAATTGAGAGCGAGGGTGAGCACACACAACTGTGCTCCAAGAGCCAACACACAGAATGCATTATTATAAGATGCAAGGCTACACAAATGGTGGCTCGGGTTTCTTTATTTTGCGGAAAGCAACCTTTGTAATTATTATTAGTAAAATGACCTAGCATTTTAGTAAATCATGCATATTATTTGAAGTTGTGCAATAGATATATTGTAGACGGTTCCATCCATCGATTACATAGTTCCATCCACCGATGCTAAAATTTTGTTTAGTGGGTTACATCCACCCTACTTAGCCATCATTGGAGTACATCCCTCTAGAAAAAGTTAAAGTCAGAGTACTTCTCTCTGATAGATTTTTATCCCACCCACAAAGGTTTTTGAAATAGAACTAACTCGAGAAAGTTCCCATGTATGTCCTTGACCGTGAGCACAACTATTTGAATAGTTTATGCTCTGCAGAGATTGTTCATTTTTACTCACAACCCCATTGTTATATTCTACATGTTTCCTTAGACATGCAGATCAAGAGAATTACCACATGACCTTTACAATGTACCTAGCAAAGGATTACACCCGCTAAGATTTCATTTGGGGGAAAGTTATATCCGCCCCACCCCGACCCCCTCTTGCGCTATACGACAGCTTAAACCAACATCACGACACATGTCCATGACGGCTTAAACCAGCACCACGACTCGTGGGTCACACCAAGGTGCTTTCCTTTACTGGCAATGCAAATAAATTAGTCATGCCTATACTTTGCCAACTTGTGATTTGTACTGTTGTACATGAAGAGGTCGACGCAGGATTAATTCCTTAATTTGTCGAGGCGGTGCATACCACAAACCATGAATTCTCGTGTTACATCCATACCCACCTTCTTTACCATCTGCCCAGACAAGTTAAGCAAGTTTTTAGAGTTTTAAGAAGCATCAGATAAGTTATACCAAATTATCAGTCACTTACATTCTATGACTGTCCCAAATAAGAATTTAGGTTTAAAGGAGATGATGATATTTAGGGTAGCTAAGACTCTGGTTTTGACTAGACTTAGCATGGCTCATAGTTAGATTTATTAACTATTTTAGACATTGTATCGAGGGTGACTACTATAGCAGGTTTATCAAACTAGCAAGGAGGGCATAGCTAAGTATCGCTACCTTAACAACCAGGGAAATAACTAATTTACTAGTAACATATGATTGTACATAAAATAACACATGCATGTTGAATAATTTCAAATGGACATAATTTGCATAAATCATGGGATCAAAATGGTCAAAGTACTGACTCACCTGCATCTGTAGCTAGACAATCTTGTGGGTCTGGGGGTGCGTCAAACTACTGGTTAGGGACGTCCTCGTAATCTACTCGTACGGAGGTGCCAGGACAAAGTCAACATGCAAGAGAGTAAGATAAATACCCAAATAAATTTCAAATGAACTCCAAATTAAATAAAATCACCACTAACAAAACGATCGTAAATTTAGAAAATTTTAGAAATAAGTTTCACTTGAATCGGAGTTACGGTGAGGAAGAACGAGCTCTCCAAAATTTATTTTCAGGAAAAATTCTAAAAATAAAAGAGGAGAGAGAGTCCTCACTTTGACATGTGGGCCCCATGATTTATTTTAAATTTTTAAATAAATTCTAGATTTTAAGATCTGAGAGTATGACATGTGGTTCCCACTGGTTTATTTTAATTTTTTATAATCAATTTAACCGTCAAAGACTAACATGTGGGTCCCAGTACGGAGTAACAGTGAAGTGGGGTCCACCTGTCAGTGTAACTGACTTTTAAATGCGGATTTAAAAGAGTTTTAGTCGAAGTGGGGCCCGTCTGTTAGCCTGTTATTAGCGGTAAACCGTTATGGGGCCCACCGGTCAGCGGTTCATTAGCATTAACTAAACACCATCATTAGCTATTAATGAGAGATTTGGATGTTTAATGGTGTCGGAATGCTCGTCCTCGGTCGAGCGGTGGCGCGGTCTGTCGACAGCGAAGGGAGTCCTGGCCTCACGAGAGCATTCCAAAAATAGTCCCACGGGGCTCGAGCGTACCTTCGAGTGAAGTGGCATGGCCTACTTTGGCCTGGGCAATCATCGGCGGCGACCCCGGCGGTGACGGGAACAGGGCAGAGGGCACGACAGCCATGCCGGCAATAGGAGCTCAATGAAATGAGAGTGAAGCTTCCAGGGGGTGGTATGAGCTCACCAAAGAAGGAAGACGAGCTCGGGGTGGCCTAGAGTGGGCTGGCGGCGGTGACCTCGGGCAGCGGAGAGGAGTGCTCGGTGCTAGAAAAGAGAGGTCAGTGGACCTCCAAATTGGTGCTGGATTTAGCTTCACCCGACTAGAAGAAGGATGCCGACGAATGGAATCAGCCGGTGATGGTCAGATTTGTTGGGGAGGCGGGACGACCGGAGTTGAGGAAGAAGGTCGGGCCGGCGAGCTGCGAGAGAAGAGAGGCTGATTAGGCTTCACCAAAGCATCAGAGGGGTGCAAGCAACTCAGAGGAAGGGACAATGTGGCTTGCTATACTCCCAGGACGGCTGGCGACGGAGACGATCGAAGGAGTACGGAGCGATGGCGAAATCAGGCTTCCGGAGTGCTGAGCGAGAGAGGAATGAGTTGGAACGGAAGATTTGCCATGAATTTATACCAGAATTCCTGAGTGGGGAGTGTTGGCTCGAGTTTAAGCAGGTGACGTCGAGGCGGTGCTTACTCGAGTGCCTCTACCATGGCTAGGCAGGGGAGGGGGTGGGGCATGCGTGACGGTCACGGAAGCTTCAATTCCCAACAATGGTAGGGGTGGTGCTAAGGCGACGATGTGCGCGGACGGCTGGGCGGTAGCATTGCCACGAGGCAGGACTATGGGCGGAGAGGGGGCGAGGCTAGTGCAGGAGAAGCAAATGCGGAGGAGGATCAAGGTACCGCCTCAGGCGCAACAGCTCGGACGCGACGGCAGGGCCTCGGGGAGCTAAATTGCGACTGCAACGGGGGTATGGTGGAGAGCACGGGCGACCAGGCTAGGAGGGGGAGGAGAGGTACGGGGAGGGCGCGGCGGTGCCATGGGGGAGGTCTCGCACTAGCGTAGGGAGGGGAGGCTAGGGCGGTGATGTGGGCAGTGTCAGCGGCGCGCGGCGAGGAGTAGAGGTGCGGGTGATGGGCGCCGAAGAAGGAAGGGGGCATGAAGAGGCGGGCGGGCCAACTGGGCCGCGCCCGGGGGAGGGATTCTTTTTTTTTGAGTTTAATAAATAAATAAAGGAGAAGAAAATTTTGGCAAATCACGAGACCACAAAATAAATTTAATTGCTAGATTTTTATGGGAACCAAAATTTCCCAAATTAATTTTTTAATTTTGCAAAATAAGAAACCACAACAAAAATCAAAAATCAAGGTGTTACATATAGGCGAGGCAAATTTTATCTTTATCACTTACATTAATCTTTATATTTCATAGTAAACTCGAAAGCTACATTTATGACCACCTAGTTACGGAGTAGTGCTTGGTAACCTTTAAATAAACTATTACACATATAGAAAACTACAATGATCTCAGGTCTAATGATCCTACATATACTATGTATGAGACGAAGTAATGGCACTTAAAAATATAACAATTTCAGCATTATCTCATGGTAAGTTAATCCAACACCATATTCTCTAATATGGGCCTACATTACTGATTTGATATCTATATATCTATGATTCGTGAAATATGATCATCAATCAATATAAGTATTAACTCGTTAATCATAACTGTCCCACATAATGACATAAGATCAGGGATAATTTAGAAATAACATCAAAACATGAATAAAAAGTTTCACAAATAAGTCACATACTTGTTGACCTACATGAAAGATATTTATTCAAGAGACAAAATAACTTATTATTTAAAAAATCATAAACATAGAAGCGATATAGTCATCTATATAATTGCCTCTAGAGCATATCACTAATAATAGTTCACTTCAATGGTTTACCCTGGTATAAATACTTCTGCTAATTCGCGGTTACATGCACAAACAATTTCCCAAAGCCAGCCTCATATGCTCATATGATTACGACACATGGAACACTCCTATGAATAGAAAGGTCCAAAAGTGTAGTGGGAAGGGAGGGATTCCCACTACACTTTCGGACTTTCCCATTCCTCTTTCTCACTCATCGAGAGAACAATGCCCACCACCCCCTCATTCGACCCCTCCATTTGTCTCCTCGAATAAGTCCGGAAGTGAGCCTCTCGGTCTCTTAGGGACATTTGTTGATTTGAAAATTTGAATGTCAAATGAAAGTTTTCGATTTGAAAGTTTTTTGATGTCAACTTTTGAGTTGAAACCTTTAGTTTTTAAGTTGAAAGTTTTTTATTTTCGAAAGTTGACGAAGATAGCAGTGGGCACTGAAGCTCTGGAGCAACAAGGACAAGGCAGGTTGTGGGGCCGAGGGTCCTTAGAGGTGGAGTGGAAGACATAGGACATAGGTAGTGGGGCTAGAGCTGGAGGTAGAAGGTGATCGCACTGGTTAACTAGAATATAAAAAAACTTGTCGTGTATTAAATATGCACTTATTTTTAAGAATAAAATCTTTAAGCGTTCCAAATGCTAGATGAATGCCGTCAGGGCTTCGATTTATTAACAAAATCCACAAATGTTGGTATGAAATCTTTAAAGAGGATACCACAAATAATTAATATACTCCCTCCATTAATTAATGTAGATTGAGAGAGTTATCAGAGGATGTGATAATTAATATACCTCCCCGTTGCATGGATGTGATAAATTGACTGAAGTATTAATGTGTGAGTGGTAATGAGTAAATGTCTATAATAAACAGAAAATAAATGGTTGCAGAGTAGGAAAAATATCATTAAATTTACATGTACGTCACACATTTATTCATTCTGAGAGCATAAGAAAAATACTATGCCACATGTTAATCGACGGATGAAGCATGTATAAATACAAGGTCCCTCTCGTACACCACTCTTCACAATAGTTCAAAATGGTGCCCATGGGAACGGCCGTGCTGATCATAGTTCTGGGGGTTTCACTCACCTTTGCAGGTATGGCAAATCGCATCATACTGTCATCAATCTATGCTACCTGTGTATCTAATTCATCTCTAGTCGAAGAACACATTCTATCTGCTGCAGCTAATACGAACACCTTCTATAGTCTTTCTTAAACAAACAAATAAACGAGACAACTTTTTTGTCGCCTTTTCAAAGTGGTATATTATGACAGTCTTTTCGAAACAATTTATCGACTTATCAGTATTCGATTCGTTCGCACAAATACTTATGTTAGGGTCAAAAACATCAACCATAATTATAAGACTGGTACATCAGTCGTAGCCGAAAAACCCACTGAAGACTAAGACATCTAGTGGACTATAAATGGTCCGAAGCACTCACCAAGAGATACCATGAAAAGAGAGCATAAAAATACGATCTCACGTAAGAAGCACTGCAAACTATACTAACTGAGTGCAAATGCAACCATGTAAACCAGTTTCAAGCGTTGAATCGACATGTAAAAATCTTTAGAAAAATAAGCGAAGACAAGTTGTGTTTGTTTTCTTAGGCCTGCCTTGCCCTCTATACCCTCTACTTTTGTTGATGATTTAGCACTTGAACAGCAGGCGAAAGCCAAGGAGGGAGTTTAGGTGGGAGCGCAGGGCCGGCGTTGAGCCTTGTGGAAGGTGGGGGGGCGGAGGAGGCGGTGCTCCCGCTCCAGCTCCGATTCCAACAGCTAGCTTATGCAGGGAAGCGAGGCTGTACACAGGGCCGTGAATCGAGGCGGTCTGCTCAACAGCTTGCCTAACACAACTCCACCAGGGTGGCCGCCACCAGGGTGGCCACTGCCGCGGCCACGGCCTTTTCCACAGTGCTTGCTATTGCTTCGTGTGTTCCAATAAAATGTATTGAGTTTCTTCTGTTGACTTACTGAAAGAATCTTTACTATTATAAAAAAAGAAGTTGATATTTGCTGAAGCCTCCTTTTGATTTTAGCCATTCGATCTGATAAATAAAATCCGAACCATCCACTCCTCTCCCTCCTCCGCCGCCCTCGCCTCCTCCCCTCCCTCCGCCCTCACCGCCTCCGCAAATCCACTCCCACTCCCTCCGTTCCTCACGCCTCCTACCCGCCGGCCGCCTTTGCCCCGATCCGCCACTCGTGGCCCCTCCTCGCCCCCCCCCCCCCCGTCGCCGGCCGCCTCCACCCCTCCTCCCCTCCCACTCGCCGCCCGCCTCCGGCCCTCCTCTCCTCCCACCCGCCGGCCGCCTCCACCCAGATTCGTCGCTCGCGGCCCCTCCTCGCCCCCCCGGCCGCCGGTCGCCTCCGCCCCTCCTCTCCTCCCACTCGCCGCCCGCCTCCGGCCCTCCTCTCCTCCCACCTGTCGGCCGCCTCCGCCCAGATCCACCGCTCGCAGCCCCTCCTCTTCGCCCACCGGTCACCGCCCCATCCACCTCCCCCACTGCCCTCAGAGGGCCCCTCTCCAGCTACCCCTCCTCCCCCGCGGATCCTCCTCCCCCATCGCGCCAGAGTCCTCTGCGCCTTCCTCACAACCGCCGACCTCGCCGATCTCTGCCTCTCCGTCGCCACCGCTACCCTGCCCTCCCCGACTCAAGGCGACCACGCCGACCTTCAGCTCTCCCTCGCCACCGCCACTCCTGCCCTCCCCGACTCATCGCTCCCGTGCCGCCCGACTCCTCTTCTCCCTCCTCCCAACCCGGTGTGTGGCTTCCCGAGCGGAGCAGCTCTCCGGCCATCTCCCGCATCCTCAAGGACTTCGACGCTATCGCACGCACCAACCCCAAGCTTCCTCTCCCCTTCCGATTGCTGCCTCAAGTGAAGTCTAGGGTTTCAGACTTGGGCGCGAGACCCCCTTACAGTGCTACTGTCACGCAAGCCTAGGAGGAGAGAGCTAGGGAAGAAGAAGAAGCTAGGAGCCTCGGATTGATGCCTCGCGTCGGCTTATCGGGGTCACTAAGCTCTCGCTGGAGGAGGTGAACATGTACATCGAGCTCCCCAAGGGCGTGCCCACCAAGCTCTTCCACTGCGCCATCCAGGCCGGCCACATCGAGGTCGGCATCCGTGGCAATCCGTCCTACCTCAACGTCAGTCGGTGGTTTCCACTCTCTTCTAATTCGATTCCACTCGAGCTCATGCTAAAAGGTTGATATTTTCTTGGGTTTTGTTTGTGTGTTTAGGGGATTTGATTTTTTGGGTTGTTTTGCAGCACAACCTAACGCACCCCGTGAAGGCCGATTCCTCGTTCTGGACGATAGGTATGGTTCGGTTCTCTCACCCCTTGCAATTATTGGTCTTAGAATTGTTCCATTTTATGTGAGTGGTGTGGAATTTCTGTGGAATACTATGGCCTAGACTATGGACTAATTTATATGTATATCTCTTTGTGGTGTCAATGCGCTGTCTGATTGTGTGTAATCTGTAGATTATATGTTGGTAGCTTGGCTTGTTTGACTTTTTGGAGAGGTACATTTTTCTGTACTCACAGCAGCATTGCTTTATTGTTTGATTCATAGATTCATCTCTGGGATTTCTGACATCGTATGCGTGTTCTTGAAATTGTTGTGTGCAGTTTTATTCATCTGTAGTAATTGTTTGCCCTTAAGGCTGTCAAATTCATGTGGTGCTTTACTAATTCAGTGTAGTGGGTAGTTAATGACTGCAAGTGCTCTTACTTTGGATAATACAGATCCGATCCCTTTGTCTTTGAGTTTGCTTTGCTGCCAACTATTGGGTATCAATGGCTGTTTCAGTTTTTATTCGGGTTAGCGCAGAACTAGAAATCGGAAGTAGCTTATTTGTGCAACCCTTCAATGAGCTTTACCGGATTTCGTTTGCCTGTGCTGCGGCCAACCTATGGGCATAGGAAAACATTATTTTCTCCAAGTCAATTTATAGAATATCTGAATGTGGGGAAGGCATGCTAGATTTGAGAGTCAAGGCACTCCTATGAAATGGCCACTAATTTGTGAGTTGGTCATAATATAAGATTGATTGATTTGATTCATAAGGATATGCTAGCAAGGACCAGCAGTCGCTCATACAAGTTGTAGCATTAGGGAGATTTCTATATTCTGACATTTATGTCATTAGCACCTTTTGCTGTATAATTTTTAACATAGACAATGGCTTTTGCTGCAGACAAGGGGAAAACATGGTCATCTCCAATACAAGGTCAAGGTAGCTTATTATGCTGCAGACCAAGAACAAAAACGGCTTATGCTGCAAAGGTTTCAAGAAGAGGTATAACCAATTTGTTGTATAGTTCCATTGCTGGTTGCTGTGCATTCCTTTTTGTTTGGATAATGAAATATATCTTTTGGCATATATCAAATATGAGATGATAGGATTACCTACACATATGTGTACGCATGTGATTCATGGCATGATTTGTCTTGCTTGTAACATGAATTTTTATGCTATTTAAAATTTAAGCTTTAACTATTTTTCCACGACGGATTCATAGCAAAAAATTTGAGTCCCATGAAAAATTAACTCATAGATATAGGGAAAGTTTTATATTAAAAAATGGATGTAGGGAAACTCATATTAGTTTGTTTGAGACTTTAGAATTTGCGTTATCAATTATTTAAGATCCGTTGCAACGCACGAGTACTTAACTAGTAAATGATATATTGGTGTGAGCACTGTTTAATCTAGCGATGCCCGCCGCCCCTGCCTCCTGCACACTCTTGTTGAATCTCGCACTGTTTTACTCGCATTGCGGAAGACTCGGGCGTTCCTCTCCATCCAGATCGCTCGCGTGGTTTAAATTAATTACCACGGAGTTCAGGCCCTTGAGCTGGTTCGATTGTGCCCCCTTGTCTTAGCCACCATTCTTGTATTGCATCCGTCGAGCTAGGCGTGTGCTGTGATTAATCCTTAGCCATGGCAACACCAGGAACCAAATCTGCCGTGCTGTGTTGCATTGAATCAGCAAGTGTTGTATCGTCTACTCTTCCAGACTGCACATGGCGCAACATGGATGGTTCGGAACACCCCGCCGTTGCAATCTTGCAGCCGTCATCCTGCAAGGCAAGCCAAATAGAGAATCTGTGTTTTAACAGGGCCCAAGTTTTCCGGTGTGACAACCCAAAACTTTGAAACATTTGAATTTGAGCAAATTTCATTTGAATTTGGAGGTTTTTTCCAAATCCAAAAATTTCAGCCAAAACTCGCTTTACGTTTTCTTAATTATGCTTTCTCCCTTAAGAAGGCGCATTCTTGCTTCTATTTTCTCCCTTGTTGCCGCTTGCCTCGCGCCACACCTACTTCGCGCGCTCCCACCACCTCAGTTTGCCTTTGCCTGCACCAGCAGCTGTGCCACCCGCCTGAAACCTCAAGTCAGCATTAAACCCTGCCCATGTCAGCACCACGCCGTCCTTGCTGTCGATTTGCACCACCGCCAAACCATGTTGCCAACTACTCGACACACCACACTTGTCGCTGTTTTTCGCTGCTACATCACACGCCCACTCCAGAGAGGAACAACACATCCAGTGTCGCCAGCACCGCTCGCTCACCCACAAAAACTGCACAACTATCCACATCGCCGCCCATGCGCTGAGCTTGCCTCGTGCCGCTATTGGTGCTGTTAGAGTTTAATCTTGTTTATGTTTTTTTAGATGTATTTGAGTCATATACGTGTACGTATGCTTGCCATACACATATTGCCGAGTCCGTTACCTAGTTTCTTGCCATATACATATAGGAGTCCGAGTAGTGTGCGTATACAAGAAAAGTATCCGAGTTTAAGATTGAGTCGGTGGGTAAGTGGCTTTAAAAAGCCATGCAAGATTAGCAAGTCGTGGGAGAGCAATGCCATGTACGAGTATGCATGCAGAATAAAGAAAAGAGAGAGAGAGAGGAAGGGAGGTGTTCCCAGGAAGAAAAATCATGTGTGCTTGCGTGTTTTGTTTCTTGATGTGTACAACTGTCTTGGGCTGAAGTTGTAGGTGGTAACAGAGGCGTTGGTGTTGCCTTGCCGTGACCAGCACATGGAGAGCTACTTCGTCTCATCACGAACAGGAAGGAACAAGAAGGCGTATCACGTGGCATGTTGCGAAGGAGTACCAGCGGGAGCAAGACATTGAGCTTTCTCCACAAGATATGGACACTATGAGTTTACAGTTATGTCCTTTGGACTGACGAACGCCCCTGCTATTTTCATGGAAACGATGAACAGTATGCTACACGAGTACCTGGATGACTTTGTAGTGGTGTTCATCGATGATATCCTGATTTATTCCAAGACGGAGGAAGAGCATGAGCAGCATTTGAGGCTCGTGCTTGAGATTCTGAGGAAGAATCAATTCTTTGCCAAGTTGAAGAAGTGCGAGTTCTGGATTTCTGAAGTGAGCTTTCTGGGTCATGTAATTAACCAGGAAGGCATTTCAGTAGACCCAAACAAGATTTCCACCGTTGTGGATTGGAAGAGGCCATCTAATGTTAAGGAAGTAAGAAGTTTTCTTGGTCTAGCTGGTTATTATCGGCGCTTCGTAAAAGACTTCTCCATCATTGCCAAGCCTTTGTCTCAGCTCACACGGAAGAATGTGAAATTCCAGTGGGTCGATGAATGTGAGTGCAGTTTTATTACACTGAAAGAGAAGTTAGTAACTGCTCCTATTCTTACCCTTCCAGAGCCAGGAAAGCGCTTCACGGTCTACTCAGATGCGTCTCGAGTGGGGCTGGGTTGTGTGCTCATGCAAGATACCAAGGTGATCGCGTATGCCTCGCGACAGTTGAAGAAGCATGAGCAGAATTACCCTACCCACGACTTAGAGCTTGCCGCAGCTGTTTTTGCTCTAAAAATTTGGAGGCATTACCTGTATGAAGAGTCTTGTGATATTTTCACTGACCACAAAAGCCTCAAATACATTTTCACTCAGAAGGAGCTGAATTTGAGGCAACGGAGGTGGTTGGAGCTGATCAAAGACTATGATCTCACTCTTCAGTACCATCCGGGCAAAGCAAATGTGATTGCTGATGCTCTTAGCCGCAAGATAACACCCTCTGCCCTAGATTGTCTTGTTGCTGACTTTGATCGGATGGGGATTTCTTATTGTTTTGCTGGTATAGCACAGGCTGAGATGCAGTTGTTGCTAGAATCAGAAATTCCAGAGCGAGTAAAGGAGGCGCAACAGCCTGATCGGCTGCTTCAGCAAGTGAGGAAACAGCTTAATGAAGGAAAAACAGGGGATTTCAGCCTTGATGACTCAGGTGCTTGGTGATTTAAAGGTCGCCTTTGCGTGCCGCAGAAAGCTCAAGTCAAGGACGATATTTTGAGAGAAGCTCATCGAACCCCATACACGGTGCACCCTGGTGAGACCAAGATGTATCGTGATCTCAAGAAGAGCTTCTGGTGGAAGAGGATGAAAGTGGATATTGCCAAGTATGTGGCATCTTGTGGGGTTTGCCAGCAAGTAAAGGCTGAACATAGGCGTCCCGCTAGGCTATTGCAGCCCTTGGAGGTTTCTCAGTGGCCATGGGATGATATCACAATGGACTTCGTAGTCGGCTTACCTCGTACCCAGCGAGGTAAGGATGCGATTTGGGTAGTGGTGGACCGATTCAGTAAGTCTGCACACTTCGTCCCCATTCGCACAACAAACTCGGCAAGTGAGTTGGCGCCTATCTATGTACGAGAAATCGTGAGGTTGCATGGTGTTCCCAAGACCATAGTTTCAGATAGAGATGCCAAGTTTGTCTCCAAGTTTTGGGAGAGCTTGCAGGGCGCTCTGGGCACGAAACTCCAATTTAGTACCGCTTTCCACCCGCAGACCGATGGACAGTCCGAACGCACCATTCAGACAATGGAAGACATGTTGAGGTCCTGTGTTTTGTCCTGGAAGGGTAGCTGGGAGGATCATTTGGCACTTGCAGAGTTTGCTTATAACAACAGCTACCACTCCGGTGTTCGAACCGCGCCATTCGAGGTCCTGTATGGGCGGAAGTGTAGATCGCCACTATGTTGGGATGCTGTGGGAGAAAGGGCTGTTCTAGTCCCGGATTGGGTCCAGCAAACAGTGGAACGAGTGGCGGAAATTAGACAAAATCTGTTGGCTGCCCAGAGTAGGCAGAAGAGCTATGTCGATGTCAGAAGGCGAGAACTAGAGTTTGAAGTGGGGGATCATGTGCTCCTGAGAGTATCTCCCACTAAAGGTATAGTGCGACTCGGTACCAAAGGAAAGCTTAGCCTAAGGTACATTGGGCCATTTCTAGTTCTGGCACGGATTGGAAAGTTGGCATATCGCTTAGACCTCCCTGAGTCTATGCGAGGGGTGCATAATGTGTTCCATGTTTCCATGTTGAGGAAGTACTTGCGAGATCCAGAGCATGAGATTGTGTTAGAACCGGTATCCATAAAGCAAGACCTCACCTTCGAGACCCGTCCAGTTCGGATCTTGGAGGAATCAGAGAAAGTGTTGAGGCATAAAACGATAAAATATGTTAAAGTGCTTTGGGCACATCAGTCTGAGCGAGAGCGACATGGGAGTTAGAGTCTCGCATGCGCGAGAAGTACCCAGACTTGTTCTCCACAAGTATGAGTTAATGTTATGCTATGTGTAGTTTGTTTTTGTTTTGTTCTCTTATGCGGAATTATCGAACGCTAGAATTCGGGGTCGAATTCTGTTAAGGGGAGTAGAATGTAATACCACTAAGTTGTGAGCACTGTAGCAAAACCACACGTGGCATATAGCCAACAGGCCCTTTCATCACCAAATAGAGCCTCCCCACAACGCCTAGCGACCAGCACACCCTCCCCCGGGTAGCACTGCCTAGGACAAGCAGCAGAGGCATCAAAATCGAGCCGACTCAACCCTCAGAACACTCAGCCCCAGAGCAGCCCCAGAAAAAGAGAGAGAGAGAGAGCTCACCTTTCTTCCACAAGCCAAGAACTTCAAATCCAATCGGATTCATGCGGGCCAGATCTGGAGGTTGGAGGGCTCACGGCGGCGAGTGGCGGAGGGGCCAGGCGACGGCGCGGGAAGGTGAGGGGAGAAGGCAGCAGCGGCGCAGGGAGGAGGAGGGGCGACGGTGAGGCGAGAGAGGAGGAGAGGGGGAGAGGTAGTGAAGAGAGAGAGGAGAGAGGAGGCGGCGGCGCTGAGAGAGAGGAGAGGGGAGGCGGCGGCGGAGCAAGAGGAAGGAGAGAGGGAAAGAGAGGGGAGGCGGCAGCAGGGAAAAAGGGGAAGGGGGATGGCGGCGCAGAGAGGAGAGGGAGAGGGCGGCGGCAAGAGAGGGAGGAAGGAGGAGAAGAGGGGGGGAGCGGCGGCGCTAAGGGGAGTGAGGGGAACGGGTAAAGAAGAAAAGAAGGGGGCTGAGGCCGTTCGGCCGGAAGAAAGTGAGAAGAGAGAGAGTGCGGGCAAGAAAAAGAGAGAGAGAGAGAAAACAAAAAGGGGGTTCGGCGCCTGCTTGACGGGTCCCTAACCCCAGGCATTGTAGGCCAGAATCGAGCTATGCGTGTAGTATCGTCGTCATCCATTTAATCTCTTATTTCATTACGATATGTTAAATCGGATTAATTGCTTGTTCAGGTGGAGGTCCTGAGTCGACGTCATCTGCACGTCGCTTCGCTCCGCTTGGTTAACAGGCAAGTGTATGGTAGAGTGGTAGGCCGTAGAGTTTATGAATATACAACATTTACCTAATGTGATGGTGTTTATGTGGAAATGCGATGATTACATGACTTGATGACGCTTACTTATAGATGACAACGATAATGACAATGGACATATACATTTGCATCATGTGCACTCAAGAGTGAGGGCGGTGAGAAAGTCCCTAGCCACAGCAAAGCTAGCGGACTAATCCGGAGTGCTCTTGAGTAAGTCCTACTTCAGTAGGCCTCCACGGGAGTGGAGAGACCCCCGTGCCGATATGGGCGGGCCTAAGATTTTAGGTGAACATCGACGGGTGTTCACTCGGCAATACCGGTATTTGCAATGTGATGATCAAATGTGCATGTAGAGCAGGGTTGCATTGCATGGATGATGTGGTAATGCTGGAACATGAAATACGCATGTGGATCATGTATGGACAATGTGGAATCATGATAACGATGTTATGAGCATAACAATGCAGGCAGAGTACATTATAGTTGGTTCAATGGCTTTCTGGTTTTGATTATGTTTGTGTACTTGCTGAGTTTTTGGACTCACCTTTGCTTCGTTGTCTTGTTTCTAGGTGACCGTTGAGGACAGCAGGCATGGGCAGGTGTAGCACATGATTAACACCACGACTTGCAGCACTTCACATTCTCAACTTTTGTAATAAGTTTACTCCAACTAGTAAGCTAGTTTAGTCGCTTAAAAACGGTATGACGTAAGTACTTTGCTTTATAAGTAAAGCAGAGTTTGCTTAAAATGATTAGTGGATGTGTAAAAAAAATAACTGTATTGTAATGCAATGATGGTAGCACTCTAGGCCTAGAGGATGGGTGGGGTGTTACAGTAAGGAAATAACAGTAAAAGACATTCATTCACAGCCCTCCTCGGCTATGAATATTGAACAATTCCCGACCATAGGCAAGGATGCTTGATTAAATTAATTTGTTGTTTTGCTCCATCTAGAAATTGATTACTCGCATCCTTATTTCTTTTATTAGTTGCACGGTTATACTTACATGTGAGATATAAAATATGATTGAATTTATAAGAAATAAAAATGACCCTTCAGAGTTTAAGAGGGCTATATCCAAATGTAAGCTGCAAAAGGGAGCAAAAGGGAGCCACGCTCTACTTTTGCAATCTAAAGGATGGCAATCCGAAGACAATGGACTGTTCAATTATCAATAGGCATTTTGGTGTTAGTTTTATGGTTTCGTTGTAACACACGGGCACAAGTCTAGTATACTAAACATTTTGCTGGCATGACTTGAGCGTATCAAATAATTTTAATTAGACCTAGTGTGAAACATAGGAACTCTTTGCTCCGTTCCTATAGAAATTGAACTATTTTCTATACAAATTTCTATAATATCGTTGTGTGCTCCCAAATAGGCCTTAAAGTTCGGATGTCCATAGTTATAAGGAAGTAGACTCCCAAACTCGCTAATTGATGTGAGCATTTGACGGCTTCCTTTGCTAATTAGCTGCCATTGAAAATACCATGGGCAGTACGTGTGCCAGGCTGAGGCTATCGGCAAAAAAAAAAAAAAGAAATGCAAACAGAAGAAGGCCAAGTGGCAGCTCACACAGCCGCGTATCCGCAGCTCAAACCGCAGGCCGCGCGCGGATTGCCTGCCTCCGCTGCAGATGTGCGGCGCGCGTGCAGCGCCCGTGCCGTTGGCGCACATCCACGGGCAGGAACGTGACGGCCGCTTAGCTTAAATTATCCACGCCTTAAGCCTATCCTAACCGCGCTGCTGCGCCGTGCATTGCATAGACCGGCTTGTATGGCTCTTACCATGTAGCTAGTGTGTGACGCCATGCTTTCCTTTCTTTTTTGTTCTGTCATTTTGAGGCCGCTTCTTGTTTTGTTTATAGTAGTAGTATAGTCGTCCGTGTCTCTGAAGTTTTCTTTTTTTTTTCTTTTTTGTTGTTTGTTTGTAATGCTTGTTTCGGTTCTTCTGTCGTGTCTCTTTTCCAAAATGAAAAATTAATCAGATGAGGCCATGAATCTTTCTTGTAGATTTTTATTTTCTAGGAAGGAAAGTTCAACTCTTACAGGAACTTTCCAGTACAAAGCTTGCTGCCCATGTCACAACAAGACTGTTATTGAAAATAGTTGAGCTCTCTGGGTATAGTTGTTTTTAGCTGTTGGACTACTTGAAACAAGTTTTAGAAAAAAGAAACAGGGAAGGACCATCTGATTAGATGATGACTCGATTGCTAAGACCACCTGTTATGAGAAAAAAATGTTAAACTAAGCATGTATCATAGCTTCGTACACTGATCATGTTATGGTGAGATCTGTTGAGTTCAGGCAGTGTTATATATCATACAGAATTGTTGATCTGAATTTTAGGCTAGAGTGGACGAGCTGTGCGTAAAGATGGGGGTGGGGGTGTCTTACATATATTTTAAATAGGGTATTTAATTTTGGTGGTATTTTAAGGGATGCATGTGTAATTTTATATGCAAGAAATATTATTAATTAAGGGGCTTACATATATTTTAAATAGTGCATTTAATTTTGTGGTATTTTAAGAGATGCATGTGTAATTTTATATGCAAGAAAAATTATTAATTAAGAGCACGTTCGCGATTTCGCTGCCCCGTCATTCACTTTCTGCCTCCACTATTTATTTTTGTGGACGTATATTAATTGCTAGGGGCAATATCAAATTTTGTTGGATACAAAATTTTTTACTTAATTCACACAATCCAATGCTAGACTTGGACCAGTAATATGATAGTAAAAATAAGAAACAAATTCTGTGGAAGTATTTTCTAAAACAAATCTAATGCCATTATTTTCATGCGGTCAAGTTATATAATTTGATGTATAACAATTGTCAAAATTTTAAAAGTTTGACCGCATATATCACACAATTACATATATCACCTTTCTAGTCTGTACCGAACTTGATCAAGCAGCAGATTTTCCCGTTGTAGCAAGTGCGTCAGAGTTTCATGTTGCACCTAGCAATAATTTATACAGAAACGATTACTTCCAGCAGCAACCTAGGTCTGCAAACTACATGTCACGATGCGGGACCTGTCTAGGAAGTGAGGCGTTCGGAATAGCGATAGCTTTTAATTTTTGTTAAAATTTTACTGTAATTGATTTATTTTTTACTGTAACTGAGTTGGTTTATTAGGCATAATTAAATCTAAAAAAATATAAAAATAAAAGCGGCACACTAACCTAGAGCGAACGATGCAAAGGAATACGGGGAAAAAAAATAAAACACAAAAATACTAAAAAACAAAAAAAATTTAAATAAGGACAAAAGTGCTACAGTGAAAAAATCGTTGCTACAGTGAAAAAAAATCTCTGATCACGACGTTCCATCGCTATAATGAGCGCTGCCTTAGCTTGCCTCAGCCTTCGAAATCTATTTATATTAAATAAGTAATCCTACTAACTAAGATCAACGTTATTTCTCTATTCTCTCCCACAGCCACATTAATTATCTATACTGTTCACAACCTTTGAATTAAAATTAAGTGTTTCCCTCATTGCATTGTCCCTTAATTCTTTTAGACTATTTTATTCCACATCACAACCAACAATTTGATTAATTTCTATAAACTTTCGTTGCAACGCGCGAGGCATCTTTCTAGTTCCATATAAATTAGTGGACATATGTTTCAACTTATCTAAACTATCAGTACACGGTCGCTCAACCTTGCCTGTAAGTCTTAGAATTAAACAACTTATCCTAATTAATGCTTGTAAGTGCAAGCATCGTTATACACTAATTAAGTCCTTAATTAGACTTCACAGGGGATAAAAGGCTGACGAAACAAATTAAGCTCAAGATTCCCTTGGTTGTTGTCACGTCATGTGTTTTGTATTTAACTATACAAACTGACTTCTGACCAAACTAGTGATGATAATATGTGTTTAATTAGAGTTTTGTTCATCTTGATTGCCTGTCTAGATAATGCCTTCCTTCTGATTATAGATGTATGAAATGTTGAAATGGCCAAATTAAGGCTACATACATTGCACCACCAATGCAAACATCGCTGTTCTGGAGCCAGAGCAACGTATGTACGGACCCGTCTATATATGGATGGGCGATGGTCAAAATGGTCAGACTTGAAAAACCTTAAACCTAGCTTACCAACCAAATCACTGGCCTTTAACATGGATAAGTGACGTTGATCTCTCTTGTCATTTATCCTTTGAAGTGACCTATTGTTTCCCTTTAGAGTAACTCTACTTGAAGCCTAAAGGCTATGTAGCCATTCTCGCTGTACTCTTCGTGTTATGTTAACTTTTAGCTTGTTTAAAGAACCATTTAATATTAAATTCCAAACAGAAGACGAGCACAGAATATCCCCATATTTGAGCATAACTATAGGTGGGACTTAGGCCGTACCGTACCGGTATAGGAAAGACCCAGCGTGCTTCGGACCGGCCACCCCACCATATCATGCCGTGTCGGCCCGTCCCACCTTCGGCTAAGCCTAGGCATGGCGTAAAGCCCACCGTGCTGGCACCATGCCGTGCCAGCCCTAGTCCAGCCCTAAGTCACTATAAACGACGGACGCGATGGCGACGATAGTAGCGATGGCTGCCATTTTCATTCCTCTCATGCCACTGCATTTTCTTCAGAAGTTCTTCCCTGTTCAACTTTTCCTTCCTTTGGAACATAAACCTCAACTCCATTATCTGCACTAACATTAGAACTTGGTGAATTGCATTCATCTTTATGACCTTATCTTTGAATTTACAGTTCCCTTTCTCTTATTTTGGTGATGGTTCTCGTTTGATACTTCCCTAATCCCTACTAATGATAACCAGTAACAGTTTAACACAGTGTGCTAGAACTAGTGGTAATCAAATCATGATATATATAAGTGTCAGTTGTTGTTTGTATTAACATATTGTCTTACATTTCTAGTTTCAAATAAACTTTGTAGGATTCCTATCTTATAGCATCCAAACTATTGGATTAAGCAACTTAAAGCTCACAAAAAGATAAATAAGTCCGGGTAATGGATAAGGTAGCCTATGGTTAAACCCCATTCCTCCTTTTCGTTCGGCTTCTCCTGACGAGCACTCCCATCCCATGGCCGCCGTCTACCCCACCACGACCACTCTTCCCCCATGCCACTCCCGTCCCTCCTCTCTCCGACCATCGCCCTATCATGGTCCACCTCCGTCACCTTCTCCCGCATCCCCCATCGCCTCACCTTGTGCTCCAGCTCCCGCTCCCACTGTCACCCGTGCCCAACCGCCAGTCCTTCGTGGTCTGTGCGGTGTGTACGCGGCGAGGTGGGGAAGAGCCTGAACCACAAGTCATGGAAGCAACACACGGACACGTACATGCACCCCTTCCTACTCAACGTCTTCTTCTCCAAGCACTTCATCCATACCAAGGTCGTGCACAGGCAAAGAACCGCAAGGGTGCCCACATCGGTGCCCTAGGCACCTCCGCCCATGCACCATGCCCAGGTTCGCCAACTTAGACTACTCCACCGTGAGTCGCGAGAGACGCTGCACCTCCTCCCTCCATGCCGCAACACGCTGCCAACGCGTGGGAGGCAGAGCAGCAGCCGGTGAGGCAGAGGAGGCAGTCGCAGTTGCTGCAGTGCTCGCCATGTTGGTCGAGCCTGCTGTGTCGGACTGACCAGTTTTACAGGCCCAGCCACTACTACAAAAAGCCTAATACTAGACGCTAAATCACAGACGATTTTTAATACAAAATCGCCTGTGATATTCCAGTATCACAGAGGGTTTTTTTTTTGTTAAAAACCGTCTGTGATAATCTGGAATATCACAGACGGTTTTATATTAAAAACCGTTTGTGATATTCCAGTACCACAGACGATTTTTGTTAAAAACCGTCTGTGATAATCCGACTAGGTATTTATTGCGCCGCTCAGAGCGCATCTCTGTCTTCATTTCGATCCAGATCTAGCCGACCGGTGTTGCACACCTAGAGGAGGTGACAAGGCTTTCAGGTCATTTAATTTGGTGGAAAGAGGCTTTATTTGGCAGGAGAGCTTTGAAGATTCATCTAGTTCTTGGTTGCTCTAGATATGGTTTGTAATAAAATTTGTTTTTCATTGCATCAAAATTTAGATCTAGCTAATTTTTTGTGACTGTTATATATACATACTTTAAAGATCTAGCTAATTTAGATTTAGCTAGTCTCAATTAATGCATGTGGTATATATGTAGTAGGAATTAATTAATTTAATTTTTAATACTAAGTTATTATATATGTGCATAATATAGGACCGAAGTTGGATGTATACTGCAAGCCGTGTGAGTGAAGAGTACATTAATAGTGTGTCTGCTTTTATAAGAGCCGCCGAGGAGGATATGTTGAATAAGGGGGGTGGAATATATGTATTGTCCATGTAATGACTATGAGAATTTAAAGATATTTAAGAATCGAGAGCAGATTGAAGCACACTTGATTCGGAGGGGTTTCAAAAATGGGTATACGTGTTGGACCAATCATGCGAAGTCAATGATATGCCGCCAGATGACATCGCCGGTGAAGTCAATGATATGCCGCCGGATGACATCGCCGGTAAAGTCAATGATATGCCGTCGGATGATGTCGATTGTGGTTCAGATTCGGATAGGTTGCACGATGATAATCTGGATCAGATACTTCGTAATGTAGAAGAGAACTATGATGAGAGAGAGTATGTTAAATTCCAAGGCTTGATGAAGGACTCGGAAAAACCTTTGTTCACGTGCTGCAGGTCAAAGTATATAAAGTTGTCAGCTGTGCTTGAACTGTTGAAATTGAAGGCAAGCAACGGTTGGTCTGACAAGATTTTCTGCTAGATCTTTTAGTGGATATGCTTTCGGAGGGAAATGAGTTGTCTAAAACCACGTATAAAGCCAAGAAAGTTCTTTGTCCATTGGGAATAGAAGTAGAAAGTATATATGCATGTCCGAACGACTGTATCCTCTACCTAAAGAGTATGCAAACATGCATGTCTATCCGGTGTGCAACGCATCCCGATACAAACGTAACAATCAATCAGATGATGATGGTGAGGGAACAGAGGTGAAAAAGGACCTCCTACAAAGGTAGCATGGTATCTTCCTATAATTCCCCGTTTGAAGCGGTTTTTTGTGAATCCAAAGGAGGTAAAACTGCTGCGTTGGCACTCGAAGGAGCGCAAGAAGGATGGAATGCTGAGACACGTTACTGATTTCGCCCAGTGAAGAAACATCGATAGGAGTTTTGCATATTTCGGTATAGAACCGAGAAATATAAGATTTGGATTAAGTACAGATGGAATGAATTCTTTCAGTAGCATAAGCAGTCGACATAACACTTGACCGTAACTCTCTGCATCTATAACTTTCCTCCTTGGTTATGTATGAAGCGAAAGTATATTTTGCTGTTGATACTTATCCAAGGGCCAAAACAACGTAAGAATGATATTGATGTGTACCTAGCACTGTTGGTGGAAGATCTAAAAGTACTGTGGAACGAAGGGGTATAGGTATGAGATACATACAAATGAGATAACTTCACTTTGCGCTCCTTACTGTTCTGCACCATAAATGATTATCCTACCTTTACTAACCTGTCGAGCCAGAGTACAAAAGGTGTCAAAGCTTATACTCACTCCTTAGATAGTACCGAGAGTGTGTGATTGAAACACTCATGTAAAACCGTTTACGTGCGTCACCGCCGGTTCCTTCAGAGGGCTCACCTATACAGCAAGATGAAGAAACAATTTGACGGAGAGAAGGAGCACGGTTCAGCTCCAAGGCATTTAAGCGGAAAAGAGGTTCAGCTTTGTATCGACGTCATGCACGTAGAAAATGTGACAGCTTGATTAGTCTCTTACTAAACATTCGTGATAAAACAAAGGACGGTGTCAAAGTACGGCTTGACTTGGCTGATATGGACATCAGGCCTGAGTTAGCACCGACAGAAATAGATAATGGACGAACGTACCTTTCCCCTGTGTGTTACACTCTGTCCAAAGCCGAGAAAACGGAACTGTGTCAGTGCTTGCATGGTGTCAAAATTCTATTTGGTTACTCTGGCAACATGAAGAAACTTGTTTCGATGCAAGATTTAAAGTTAAATGACATGAAGTCTCATGATTGTCATGTGCTGATGACACAGATACTCCCTATTGAAATTAGAAATATTTTACCAATCAAAGTCCGAGAGACAATCATGAGGCTATGTTATTTCTTTAATACATTGCTCATAAAGTCATCGATCCCGAAGGACTAGATGCTCTGTAGTACGAGATGGTGATGACTCTATGACATCTTGAGATGTATTTTTCTCCTTCGTTTTTCCGATATCATGGTCCATCTCATTGTTCACGTTGTGTGGGAGATAAAAATATGCGGGCCCGTATTTCTACGTAGCATGTACCCGTTTGAGATGTTCATGAGAATTCTCAAGTCCTATGTACGGAATCAATCTTGGTCGGAGGGCAGTATTGTCGAAGGTTATGTAAGCGAAGAGATCATTGAGTTTTGTGTCGATTATATGGCTCAGATTGAACCGATAGGTATGCCTCAATCTCATCATGAAGAGAGGCTCAAGGGTATTGGAACTATCGAAAGGAAAGCAATCACTCCAGATATGGACACGTATGCTAAAGCCCATTTCACGATCTTGCAACACATGACTGAAGTGGCCCCTTATGTCGACCAGCACAAGAATGTGCTTTGGCAACAGAATCCGGAGTAGCCAGATGTTTGGATCAAGAGACAACACAACAGTCGGTTCAACCAATGGTTGAAGGAGCAAATCGCTAGGAGCTCGTTAAGTGATATGCTGACATGGTTGGCAAAATGGCGAACATTTACCGTTGTGATATGACAAGAATATGACATAAATGGATACACATTCTATACACAGGCTTAGGATGTAAAGAGCACTAACCAGAACAACAGTGTCCGCATAGATGCATTCAGTACCGATGGTTGAGAAACTCGTACTATGGGTTCATAGAAGAGATTTGGGAGCTCGACTACGTGGTATTCAAGATCCCCTTATTTCGCCACCGTTGGGTGCATCTCCCACAGATGAAGGTTGACAAGTATAGTGTCACTACTGTGAACCTCCAATGTGTCGGATATAAAGATGAACCATTTGTACTCGCTAACCAAGTTGTTCAAGTTTTCTATGTAACCGACCCGGTAAATAAGAAGCACCATATAGTTCTTTATGGAAAAAGGAGAATTATCGGAATAGAGAATGTAGTGGACGAGAACGAATACAATCAATTTGACGAGTTACCACCTTTTGAAAATGGCATAAGAGTCGACAACGAACAACGTGACGAAACTAGTTACGTACGCATTGATCATCATAAAGGGATAATTTTCAAATGAAATAAGAAAGTAGAATGAGAATGTGCGATATATATGTAGTCATTTGCATTTATGTATATAACAATGCGTGTATATGATGTATATGTGAATTTATATTTATGTATATAACAATACATATGTGTGATGTATTTGCGAATTTGTATTTATGTATATGTGAAAATGTGTGATAGATTGGTGAATTTTGAGAATGAATCATACAAATGTATCTCTATGTTCATTGGGCTGTTGTAAAGAAATACACTCTATGAGGTCTTATTACAGTGCTGCTAGTTGGTGTAGGTAATAACTCAAGTGCATGGAAAGGAAAGTCTTATTACAGACGGTTCTATTTTAGAACCGTATGTGAAATCTTATTACAGACGGTTCTTAACTAAGAACCGTATGTGATAATTATATATTGCTTGTGATAATTATATATAATCTTGTCACAGACGGTTCTTAACTATGGCAATCATGCACCATCCAAGTATTGCTTGTGCATCCTGACAAGTTTGTTGATTATGGATTATTCCTTTCGCGAGACCTCGATTCCGGAGTGATAGAGCAATAAAAAAGTGCAATGTTACCATCTAAGTGCAAATGCAATGTAGATCTTTTGTAATTGTGTATTTGTTAATGGATATTTTATTTTATTTCAATTAATTGATTTGCCAAATGGACGTTTTATGTTTGTGAAATGAATTGAGAAATGAATTGGATGTTTTATGTTTGTGAAATGAATTAAGATGTGAATTATATGTATACATGTACATGTTAATCTGCTTGTTTCAGAGGGCATGACTAACATTTCCTGAGACTAGTCAATAAACATAAATACATTTGTATATCACAGACGGTTTTTAGTTACAATCCGTCTGTGTTAAAAATCATCTGTAATATTTACACCACAAACAGTTCGAAAGCTGTCTACGATGACCTCGTATTATAACTGACACATAAATTCAGACAGTTCAGAAAATTGTCTGTGATAATATTTTTGAACCATTTGTGATGATGATTTCTGTAGTAGTGCTACTAGATCTTTTTCTAATCGATTTGTTTTTGGATATAAAAGGTCACAGTTTGGTATTCGTGGCAAGCCCCTTGTTTAGCAAGATATAAACAGCCTAGTAATTTAATCTAAATCTGGGAGCACCCCTTGTTTAGCAAGATATGAACAGCCTAGTAATTTAATCCAAATCTGGGAGCAGATGTACACTGGTTCCCTCCAATCCCGGTCACCTTCTCCCTCCATTACTAATTCCACACAGCACAAGCTGGATCCGATTCCTTTCACATTGGCAAACTATATAAAAAGCGCACCAGTTGGGGCTCCTGTCTCGATCGCTTCGAGATAATAGCCACCACCAAATCGATAATGGAGCACCACCGGCAGCTGCTGCAATGCTTGTCGCCTCAAGAGAACCTCATGATCAGCTCGGGCTTCTTCGTCGACGTCGACGGCGACCCGTTGCGTTTCCACGAAGGCGGCTTCGTCGAGCCGGTCGCCGCGGCGGGGGCATGCACCGATGACGGCGGCTGGATGGAAGACCTCATGCAGCTCGGTGACGAGCTGTTCGGCGGCGGAGATAATAATGTCGTCGTCGACATGGGTGATGATCACCAGGCATGGCAGCAGCAATGCGAAGGCGCTCCTGTTGATCAGCCCAGCTTGTGCTTGGACGACGACGTGAGCCCTCCTTCGGGGGAGGAAGGCGCGGGGAAGCTCGCCTGCGAGCCCAGCCGTGACGGCGGCGGCCTGTCGTCGACGAGGAAGAGAAGGGACCGGTCGAAGACAATCGTGTCAGAGCGGAAGAGGAGAGTCCGGATGAAGGAGAAGCTCTACGAGCTCAGATCCCTTGTACCCAACATCACAAAGGTACGCATTGGATTAGCCATCTCTTGCCACATTTCTACTGGGTGTCGTCGCAACATGCATGCCAACACATATATGTTCGTGCGAACGCATGCAGTTGGACAAGGCCTCCATCATCGCCGACGCGGTGGTGTACGTCAAGAACCTGCGGTCGCACGCCAAGAAGCTCAAGGAGGAGGTCACCATGCTCGAGGCACGGCCGGGGTCGCCCGGGCGTCAGCAGCTGCCGGACCGCCGCCACTCGGCAGCTCGCCGCCCAGGCCAGCACGGCGACGGTAACGACGAGGGGAACAGCGGCAGCGGCCTGCTGCACGGCGCGAGGGTGACGCACGTCGGCGCGGCGCATGTCGGCGAGGGCAGGTTCTTCGTGACGGTTGAGTGCGAGCGGCGGGACGGCGTGGCAGCGCCGCTTTGGGCGGCCATCGAGTCGCTGGCGTGCCTCCGGGTGGAGAGCTCCAACCTCCGCTGCTCCCCGGACCGCGTCGTGTCAACTCTAACCCTCAAGGTATTTTATACGCGAATAATGTACGTAGTTTATCCGGCTATACTTGTAGGATAATAATTGCATGTGTACATTGTACTGATTTGTACATATGGACTGTTGCGTATGCGTATGTAGGTTAGTGAAGTTGGGGAGGACGCGATGATCAGCGAGTGTACGGTGAAGCTTTGGCTAATGGCGGCTCTTCTCAAGGAGGGAATTCCGACCCGAAGCGACGGTCGAGATCTCCTGATCCGTGCATCGACCGGCTAATGTTCATCGCCGGCCTTTCCCACCTGATGACTTGAGTGCCCTGCTTTCTTTTGTAGTATCGTGTTGATGTTTACGCGCTGTTCCATCCAATCTGTGAAGATCGTTGCGTACGCACTAAGGCTGTAAAAAAATGACTCGTAAGCTACTCAAGTTCAACTCGTTCTAGGTTTGATTTGAGCTTAGATCGAACTTTAAACGAGCCGAATTCGAGTTTAATCTCGAACTCGCGAGCTTCACCGAGCCGAGTTCGAATAGTTTGCGAGTCTCGATTCGAATTTAAATAACGATACATATTAACTCGTACTAAGTTTACCTGAACCAAATTTGAGCTCGAACTTTTTTATTATTAAAAATTAGTGTATATTTGAATTATTTTGGCCGTTATAGAGCTTACTCGAGTTGAACTCGAACTCGAACTTTTCTTATTATTAAAAATTAGTGCATAATAAATTATTTTAATTATTATCAAGCTTCAACGAAGTGAGCTCGAGCCTACTCGAGTTTCGGCCGAGCCGAATTCAAGCCCAGGTTTAAGCTCGGATCCTAACTTGAGTTCGGCTCGAGCTCGAGCCTGGAATGTCAGGCTCGCTCGAGCTCGGCTCGTTTATAGCCCTATTACGCACGTGAGAGAGGTCGAGTAGTGAAACCATTCCCGTGTGTGATTAAGCTGGGCCGTCCGTGCAGCTGATCGGACAACATCTGTGCTATTTCTTGTTTGAATTAATGGCAGAGGATGTTGCATGTTGTTGTTCCAAATTTGGTCATATTCTTATTCTTCGTTAATGCAGTTATTTACGTGGACATGAGATTAGAGATGAGAAAACAATGCTAGAAGAAGAATCACCCCTTTTTCAGTTTTTCAATCGGTTTTTGTCTTCAGCTTTTACCAGACGTAGCCAAAAACCATCGGGTGTCACCCAAAAGAATGGGTCGAGGTAGCCTGAACCGGATGCATGTATGAGCAGTGACACCCGGGGTGATGTACGTGCATAATTGCTCAATTTAATGTAGCAATGGTAGGTTAATAAGGAAGATTGATCTGATTGGAATGGGGGAGTTGAGTTGGTGACACGTAATTAACAACTAATTCGCTCTTCGTCTCCTCCCTTCCTCCCCTCCTCCTTCCCTAGTTTCTTGTCCCCTCCAGATCTAGTCCCCTCCCCTGTAACCTTCCTGCTGGCTCACCGACGGTGAGCAGGAGGGGGACTCGCCCCATAGATCTAGTAGGTAGTTGTTTTTTTCTTTGGTTTTGTACAACTTGAGGAGCTCTCCTGGTTTCTGGTCAGCATGGCTTTGATCTATTAATGGTCAGCCTCACTATTGCCCTCCAGGTGAAGTAATCGATCTCGATGCTGTCCGTCGCCATGGAGATTTGTTTCTCCCAATTGATTCGGCATCGTCTTCATAGGTTCCTTCCTTCTCTCGCCTTCGATAAATCTTCCCTTGTGGCTTTTGGTGTTTATTGATGTTCATACTGTTGGGCCGCCTCTTCTCGGCCAATGTGGATCCTCTCTACCGCTACACTCTGGATCTGGTCTTCCCTTCATCCAAGATGTTCTCCACTACCTTTTCCCCCCTTCATCCAAGATGCTCTCCACCAGCTTTTTCCCAAATCCAAACCACACTACATGCTTCGAGGCTGGAATTTCTTCTAGCGACATGTTGGCCCCCTTCTTTTCAACTTACGGCTTATGTATTCCTCAAACAAATGAGTCGACTTCTCCATAATATTTTGTAACTTATTGGGACAACCTTTTTAAAATAGTTTATCGACATTCAGTTTGTTTCGTACAAACGCTTACGTTAGGACCAGATGCCATCAGTCGTAGCCATCAGCGACAGCCAAAAAGAACCCATCCATTATCGATGATGCGGTCCCTCTCCAGCCACAACTTCCCTCAACCTCCAGCAAAGAGGCCCTTTGCACCGAAGGTAGCACTCAGACGGCCAACTAGGTCGACGCCATGCACTATTGGTGGTCCATCTCAAAGAGATGGTCCATCTCAAAGAGACGACCCTGATAGATCGTGAGGTCGATTAGAGGGGGGAGTGAATAGGCGATTTTAAAGAATCTCTTTCAATTTATTATCAATTTCTATTTGACTAAAATCAAGTATATAATGTAGAAACTTAACTCAATTTAGTTTAGTACAATAAAGCCTAAATCAATTATATTCATCTAAGTTCACCAACACCCCAAGACTATGCCAAGGTTTGCAATCATAAGATGACAAATAATCAATTTAATTCAATGAATATAAATTGTTTGAATGTAAATTAAACACAAGAGAACAAACCACAATAGACACGGTTTCATTTTACCGTGGTGTTCGAAGATTTGTCGGTCTCCGCTAGTCCACGTTGAGGTAAGCCCAAACTAATTAGACCGACTACACAAATTAAGCCTTTCACCTCAAATCCACTAATGGTAGATTTTTCCTGCTCCGGGTAGGTGAGCTCCAACCTTCACACTTCGCCGAGTCTTCTCATAACCTTCTTTGAGAAGATCTCCACACACGACTCCTTTAATGCATCTAGGAGTCGGCAAACTCTAATTATAATAAGTTAAGCCCCTTACTTGACTCTCACCACGTGCAACGAATGCATAAGCTCAAGTTGATACTCAATTCTCCTCTAGAGTAATAAGTTAAGCCCCTTGCCCCTTCTCTTTGCTCACAAAGTGTAACACATACATAATTGATAGGAGAGCCTCACACTACCTCAAGAGAATGTCCAAACATGCTAAGAGTCTATCTCTCAACTGGCCAAGAGGTATATATAACCCACACCACAAAAACTAGCCGTTGGAGATAGAAAACAAGATTATCGGAAGTACCATAGGCAAAACACCGGTACTTCCGCTCCCCTTTGCAACGGTCAGAAAACTAACCATTATTTAGCAAAATCAGAAGTTCCGCTGTTCATTTTTTGTACATTCAATCATCGGAAGTACCCCGTCACACACGCAGAACTACCGCTCTCATGGGAAGGAGAAAACCACCACACAGGTGTCTCTATGAAAAAAATGTACCGTAGGATTTATCGGAACTTCCGAAATCCAGTAGTACCGTTCACATAGAGCCGATAGAACCGACTTCTGGCAGTACCTCTCAACACATACCGGTAATACCGCAAGCCGATTGGACCGTTGATATAGAGCCGATCAGACCACGTCTGGTAGTACCACGCAATACATGCCGGTACTTCCTATCTTCGGTAATACCATAGAATACACGTCGGTGGTTCTAATTTTCCTTACAAGTGCATATATTTCAACAAATCTTACAAAACACATTTGCAAATTATAGTATCATGCACATAAATATCAACCATGATTCCTAACAAGTTGCAAAACATATTTGCACACTTTTGAAATCATAACACAAGGTATAGGTACATGGACTTAACACGTTTGTAAAACACATTCATAAACCTAAGTCACATGTTATAAGAATTATGTATGAATTTCAACTATTTGTAAAACATATTTTTAAATATAAGCCTCATGCCGCAAGGAGTAGAAAATATGGACTTCAAACACTTACAAAAAACATTCGCAATGTATAGTCACATGTTACAAGAATTCAACACATGAGTTTCACCTATTTGCAAAACACATTCGCAAATATAAATATCATGTTACAGAGAGCTAGAGCAAATAAGATTGAGCTATTAACATATGATGAGACTCAAGCTAATAGACAAGATCTCTCTTAATAGTATGGTAGCCTATACTAACAATCCGATATTCCAACCAAGCACCAAAAACCATAAAAGACTAGGAACAAAACTCGTAAAAAAACTAGGAATACATTCTTAGCCCTTGCTAGTCATACCTTTGCCTTGAGTATCCTCTTGAAGCTTGATAACGCACATCTTCACTTTAAGTCTGGGTCATTGTCTTGATATACATCAATTCATGATACATTCTTCACTTGAATTTCATCAACACATGATAGTTTTTCTCTTCACTTGATGATCAACTTATGATAATCTTCTCTTGGACATGCATCAACTTATGATACATCCTCTTCTTGATGACCTTCAATTTATGAAGCCATCTTTCATTCTGCATCTTGACTTGATGATCTTCAACACATGAAGTCATCCTCATTTGTAGAACATAACCTATTCATCCAACTTATGAAAAATATTAGTTCACAAATCAATTGTCATCAATTACCAAAATTTCACTATTAACTCATAATGGAGCAGCTAAATTCTACAATCTTTCTTTTTTTTTTTGGTAATTCATGACAATCTCAACAAATAATGAGATAGATAAATGATTTGCAAGTATACAACATTATACACAATTATTATATACTTTAGAATAAGCTATCTAAGCAAGAACTCATTTGAATGGAAGTGTTTGTCTCTGAGATTAATTGCTAGCAAAGTTTACACATCTGGTTGTTATTAATCATCCAATCATTAACATATAATTGAGGAATTAGATGACAACCTGATTATGAATATATATGAATTACACAAGCTATATATACTCAAGAAATATGTTTCAAAGTAATGATCATTAATTTGTGAAAAAATAAATATAGATCAATACTAATGAAATCTCAAAACATAGAGTGAACTTCTCCTAAATGTATGTATACAAGAATGCATATTAAAGACATATGCATATATTCAAGTTTGACTATTTATGAAGTTCAGTCTATATTTTGGATCTAAGGAATGCAATAAGATAAGAGTGTGAGTGTCGAATACATAGCTTCATGATTTCAACTTTCATCCAAATGAGACTTAAACAACATCGTAATCAATCAAATACATTAGTCTCACGATAGCATTTATTATTTATCATATCTAAATGAGACTAAGCAATTTCATGGTTAATAAGCAAGTTAGTCTCACAATTGTATTTATAATTATCACCAAAACAACTTAATGGAGCTTGAACTTCTATACGCCCTCTCCGCTGAGCGTTGGTGGCTACACGGTGGGTGTCCTTGTCATCAATGCCTTCTACCATTTCACCCTCCATCGGATGTCAAGTCATCCTTGTCTTCTACGATGAGGATATGGCATCAAGAAGACTTTGATGTACAACCCTATTATTTTGGATTGCGGTTGATGGCTTTTAGCCTTAGCATGAGCACTTGTGCAAATGAATTGAATGCCGATAAGTCGATTAGCTGCTTCAAAGAGGCGATGGAAAAACCGTCCCTTTTTTGTTCTAAATAAGCCAACGATGAAAAGAAAAGGGTTGTAATTGTAATTTTGATCAGGGTTCTTTTTGTTAATCGAGAGTTACAGGTCCATTTGGATCTATTTGTCCTTAGAAAAAATTGCTGAGCAGATTGCACCCCCTAGGATAGATCTAGCCAAATGGATTGTTCGATACGACATAAGCCCAGATAAGGCACGATCCGATTAGTCCCACATAGTTGGTGTAAATAAGTTACCATACTATACTAGCCCACATGCCTACCATCTAACCTAGGCACGACATGGAGAGGCGTCGGGTCTTACGGGCCAGCTCAGGCACATTTAACCAAACAAACCACTAATGGCTCATTGATTTTACTGCCAATCATAAATAATTTTACTACTAGTCACTAGTAATTGTAATGCCAGTTGTTGAGTTGTAAGTATTTTTTCTATCAGTCACAAGTAATTTTACTGTCAATTGTAAATAATTTTATTGTCAAGTCATCGATCCGCACCGTGAAAAGTATAGTAACCCTACACAAGTAATTTTACTACCAACTGCAAGTAATTTTACTGCACTGCCATGGAAGAGTTACTGTGCATATCGTGCTGGCCTGGACCACTGTGCCGAGGTGCCGGCTCAAATATGGTACGCCCGATCGGACTGGCCAGCACAATCCATTTACTGTTCGTGCCATGCTATGTCTAGATCAGGCTAATAATATTATATCTCGAGCCGACACAGTTAGCCTGACCCATTTGACCTGATCTGCCGTAGGGGCTGCACGTATGTAGCATGTGGGGGACAGTATGCGAGCATATAGCAGAATCGTCCTTACAGCCAAAAATATTCCTACACGGCTACACTCGCACATCCATCTGCAGTTGAATCACATTGGTTAGTGTGGAAGACTGACATTCGAGCGCACCATCCCGCCGCTCAAGAACGACAAGCCGCCCACCTGGTCGCTCAAGATCATCGGCCTCGTGCTCGAGGACGGCGCCGAATTGCACCCTGCCAGCGTCGTGCCGAAGCACAATGCGGTGTATCCGAAATTCTCCTCGTTCTTTAAGAGGGTGGCCGTTGCGCTGGACCCGTCGCTCTACCCGGAGAACCCACTGATCATTTGGGAGAATGCGCGGTCAGCTGCGCCGCAGGAAGGGTTTGATGTGAAGAGGAAAGGGGGTAATTAAGGAGTTTGTTGCGATTATCCGGCTGGAGATGAACTAGAACCCCGAGAAATTCAAGCTGTCACAGCCGCTGATGGAGGTGCTCAGGGTTGAGGTTGACACCCGACTGAGGGTGAATGCTGCCCTCTGGCAGTAACATCAAGGCCAAGAAGCTGCAGAACCCGAGTGATCCTTTGCACTTCATGTGCGACCCTCAATTGAAGGTCGCCTTTGGGGAGGATAAGACGAGGTTCGCAATGCTGCCACAGAAGATATCGCCGCATCTTTCTCCTCCACCGCCTGTCAACTTGGAGCATAAGATTGAGCTATCGGGGAATGGTGCGCATGCATGCGAGTGCTCCGTATGACGTGCTGGTGGATGTTCCTTTCCTGCTGCAGAAGGAGATGGCAGCATTGCTTGCCAATACCGAGAAGCACAAGGACATCTTGGCATGTAATGAGGTGATATCAGCTTCGATCAAGAAGATTCATGAGCAGTTGAGCACCGTAGGAGGAGGGCATTCTTCCTTGGGTTCAGCCAGTTCCCAGTGGATTTCATCAATGCGTTGATAGCATTTCAGAGCAAAGATTTGAAGTTGGTTGCTGGTGAAGTGAATAGGAATGTTGAAAGGGAAAGACAGGCGGACTTCTGTAACCAACCATGGTAAACCCAAGCAATCCCTAGTCTTTACCGTGTTTCCTGCTTGAATATATATCATATATATCCATATGCTAATGAAATGATTTCGATTCCATGATGAAAAAGGGTTGACGACGCTGTACTAAGATATTTGAACCACAAACCATCTGGTGGCAACGATGGCCCAGGTGCTGGTGGTTCTTGAGGAGAGGATTGCTCTAGTGCCCTTTTTGGATGTAGAAACAAATTATCCATCCTGTACTAGTAAAATTCAGAGATGTTAGTGATAGGAGATTTGTTCGGTGTTGTGAAGGGTCTTGGCAGGTGCGAGTGCGACTCCTTCGTCTGTCTAAATGGGTTTGCTAGCTACTCTATGCCGTGTTATATGTGATCGCTAACTATGATGGAAGTACGGATTACCATGCTAAATGCTGAAATGAAAATATGTTTAAGTCTGTCTATCTACGGAATATATATGTGACCGCAAGGTCCCTTTGTATGATGCTGAATAGGTTGTCATTTGTCCCTGAGTCATTGAGGAAGATGTGGAGGGGATCTGAGAAAGTGTACCTGTTGTATTTGAATGTGGAAATGGGAAGAGATATATATCTTAGTAGCTGCCTTTAGTACCTCAAGGATTAGCACAACTGAGGTCTTTTGGGCCATCTGATTCTCTTCTCTGATAAGTTTGTCCACTTTTGGATGACAAGTGTGGGACCTTTTGATTTATGAACACTTTCGCAGATGTTCCCGGACTGTGGTAGAATATATTTGTTCATTCTAGTTCTAGCCTTGGGTTTCACTAAGGTTTTTGCATAATTAGTAGTATTTTATGTTGGATTTTTGATCATTGGCCAAACACCCGAGACGAGAGAGACATGGGGAAACCCACGTCCCAACCCACGTCCCTGTTTTTCAGCGCCCTGATCGGGGGTGCCTAACCAACTCTGGTTACGGTCCCCCGTTGCGCAGCGCAATATAAAAGAGTGTTCCGGCCTCTCACGATTGACGACCGCTCGTTCCCGTGAGAACCAAGAAACGCCGTACAATCCTAAAGAGACCCGATCTACTGCGCGCTGCTAGCAACGGGAAGACCGTCGCCGCCGCTGCTACAGGACGCCGCCGGCGACTCTCTGGACGGCAAGACTACCATGACCTTCACCGACTCTTCCTCACGCCTGCATTACGCAGGCACGGGTCTTCGCTCATGGCGTTCATCGGCGAACGGGGAGTTAGAAATGAGTGGTCCAGCATGTTTTCAGGACATAAGGAGCAGGCGTGCTTGTTTTTTGGGGAGGATGGACTAAGTTTTGACTGGGTATGGATGTGATAAAGATAAGGTTGGAAAATTCCAAAAGGGCCCCTAAATTTTTTAGAAATTATGTGTTACGTATAATCTTATGTTTTCAGTATATATATATATTTTATGCATATTTTTACGGATATATATATACATGTATACATGAAATTGAATTATGGTATATTTTTCACGCTGTTAAGTTTTATTTTCAGTATATATATTTCATGTATTTATGATATACCTAAATATTTAATTAATGATTATTTGATGTCTCTCATGAAATATATTACTGGATAATGTCTTTAAGCTGCTGAAAATTTTATGCTATCTTTTCCGCTGCGTGATGTCCTCCCCTAATTGAATGGAACCAACAAGAAATTCAATTAGAGAGGTATATTTAATTTTACATGCTATTACTTTTGGACCAACGTTAATTGTAATAGCATGTTATCAATTATATTTATTTTTGTTATGTTTAATTCTCCCATGCTATTACTTTTCGACCAACGTTAATTGTAATTGCATGTTATGAATTATGTTAAAATTTTCGCTTCTGCCCAACGGTGATGCGAAAAATTCTTATGAGCATGTTGTTAATCATACCAATGTAAGATTAACTTTCATGCAAAATTAATTATGTGTTTTCCTAATTTTAAATTTTTAAAATTTTTCAGCTGCTTCTGTTTCTGCTCAAGTTAATGCAATTGAGCCACTTAATGGCAGCAACTTCCAGAAATGGAAGTTTACACTTATGACGACTTTTCAGCTCTTGGATCTGGACTATGCATTCAGGTTCGATGAGCCTGTCGCTCTTAATGAAGGAGAGGACAAATTTGATGATAAAATGAAGGAGTACAAAACTAATGTTGAAAAGTGGGAGCGATCTAACCGCGTTTCACTTGCTGTAATGAAGAACTCCATCAGTGAGGCCATTAGGGGAGTAATCCCTGAAAAGGAAAGGGTGAAGGACTACTTGTCCTCCATCGAGGATCATTTTAAAGAATCCTCCAAGGTTTATGCTACCACACTGATGCACAGGCTCATGAACACTAAGTACAATGGTACTGAAAATGTCCGTGAGCACATTATGACTATAATTAATATTGCTGTCAAACTTAAGACAATGGACATGACAATTTATGACGGTTTTGTTGTCCATTACATTATGATGTCTCTTTCTAAGCAATTTGAAGCTTTCAAAGTGAACTATAACACCATTAAAGACAAGTGGACAATGAGCGAGTTGATCGCCAATGTTTCTCAGGAGGAAGAGAGGCTCAAGGCTGAGGGAGCTGATGATGTTGTGAATCATATCAACTCCTCGTATAAAGCTGGTCCCTCTAGAAATAGAGGAGGCTATAAATGAAAGGGCAAGAAGAAGCAATCATACTCCCCTTATAAAAGGCCACAGCATCCACAGCGTCCTCAAGCGCCTAAAAATGCTTCAGGTCCTGGGAGCTTAACTGGACAAAAGAAAAATGATGAGTGCCATTTTTGTCAGTCAAAGGACCATTTCAAAGATAACTGTCCTGAATGGCTAAAATGGCTCGCCAAGAAAGGTACTTATGAAATTACTTTTGTTGATGAAGCATTTTATGCTGATTTTCCTATAAGTTCTTGGTGGATTGATTCTGGTGCCATTGTGCACGTTACGAATTCCTTGCAAGGATTCCATATGTTGAGAAATCTCAGAGGAGAAAGAAACCTAAGAGTAGCTATTGGAATGGAAGCTGAAATTAAAGTTATTGAATCAGTTTCCTTAGTTTTGAATAATGATTTTGTAATGGAACTTAATAATGTTCTTTATGTTCCCTCGATGAGAAGAAACTTAATTTCTGTTTCATTATTAGATAATGATGGATATTCATATAATTTTGGACATGGAAAGTGTCTTGTTTATTTCAATAATGATAATGTTGGTCGTGCCATCCGACATGACAAACTTTATATGTTATCCCTGCAAGATTCTCCTATATCCATGAATATGTGTGATGTCAATAAAAAGCGCAAGCGAATTGATGAGATTTCGTCGAAATTGTGGCACTGTCGTTTGGGCCACATTTTGAGGGGGAGAATTGAACGTCTCATTAAAGATGAAATTCTTCACCCTTTAGACTTTAATGATTCGAATGATCATTGCCTTGATTATATCAAAGGCAAGTATGTAAAGCAAATAAAAAAAGGTGCTACTCGAAGCACAGGGATTTTGGAATTAATTCATACTGACATATGTGATCCTTTCCCTGTGACATCAGTGGATGGTTATAATTCTTTCATTACGTTCACTGATGATTACTCACGTTATGGCTACATCTATCCCATTAGACAGAGATCGGAAGCACTTGATAGATTTAAGATATTTAAGGCTGAAGTTGAAAATCAGCACAACCTAAAGATTAAAGTAGTGCGTTCAGATCGCGGGGGAAAGTATTATGTGCGACACGCAACTTATGGGCAGGTTCCTGGTCCTTTTGCCAGGTTTCTACAAGAAAATGGTATAGTCACCCAGTACTTTATACCTGGTGATCCCCAGCAAAATGCAGTAGCGGAAAGAAGAAACCGCACACTCATAGACATGGTTCGAAGTATGTTGAGCTACTCCACTTTGCCAGTAAGTTATGGATGGAAGCATTAAAGACCGCTGCACACATACTCAATCGGGTTCTCAGTAAATCAGTGCCTAAAACACTCTATGAATTATAGACTGGAAGAAAACCAAGTTTGAACTACCTCCATGTGTGGGGTTATCAGCTGAAGCTAAAGTATTTAACCCACAAATTAGAAAAATAGATCCCAAAACTGTGAGTTGCCATTTTATTGGCTACCCTGACAGATCTAAAAGGTATCGATTCTATTGTCCAGATCGTACCACAAAAGTTGTAGAAACAAGACACGCTATGTTCTTGGAAAATGATGGTATCAGTGGGGACTTGGAGCCCAGAAAAATTGATCTTGAGGAGAAGCGGATTTATGTTCCTTCACCGCTAATCTGACATACTGATTTTTCTATACCCCAAGTGGTTGTACCCCAAGTGTTTGTGCCCCAAGTGGTTGTGCTCACAGTTGATCCTGTAGTTGCAACTCCTGTTGTATCTCCAGTTAATTCTGTGGCTACTCCTTCTGTTGAGGGCTCTGAAAATACTAATACTATTGCTATGCTTAATGATGAGCTTTCACAGCCTTCTGTGACATTTAACGAACAGCCTAATGAGCCTACTATTGTACCTGTCAGGAGATCAGAACGAGTGAGGAGATCTGCTATCCCAAGTGATTATGAGGTTTACTTGAATGAAGATGATCTTGAAAAGATGGATAATCCTAGCTCTTATAAAGAAGCTATGAAGAGTAAAGATTTATCTAAGTGGCTAGATGCCATGAAAGATGAAATTAAGTCTATGGGCGATAATGATGTATGGGACTTAGTAGAAATTCCTAAGGGAGCCAAAACAGTAGGCTGCAAGTGGGTCTACAAAACCAAACGGGACTCCAAAGGAAATATCGAAAAGTTTAAGGCGAGACTTGTAGCGAAAGGGTTGACACAAAGAGAAGGCATTGACTATAATGAAACCTTTTCTCCTGTCTCAACTAAAGATTCATTTAGAATCATAATGGCGCTCACAGCACACTTTGATTTAGAGTTGCACCAAATGGATGTTAAGACTGCATTCCTGAATGAAGACTTGTATGAGGACGTTTACATGACACAACCGGAAGGTTTTGTTGTGGAAGGCGAGTAACATTTGGGATGCAAGTTAAAGAAATCCATATATGGCCTGAAGCAAGCTTCTAGGCAATAGTACCCTAAGTTCGATGAAGTCATATGGAATTTTGGATTTAAGGAGAATGATGTTGATAATTGTACATATGTTAAGTTCAGGAGGAGTAATTACACCTTCTTAATCCTTTATGTGGACGATATATTGTTGGTCAGCAGCAGTGTGGACATGCTGCAGGAAACTAAAAGATTTCTTTCGTCCAATCTTGACATGAAAGATCTCAGTGAAGCATCTTATGTTCTTGGTATTGAAATTCACCGAGATAGGTCCAAAAGAACATTAGGTTTATCACAAAAGGCATACATTGACCGAGTACTAAAGAGATACAATATGCATAAATGCTCTGCCTCGTCTGCTCCTATTGTTAAGGGCGATAAATTTGGGAAATTTCAATGCCCAAAGAATGACTATGAATCTGATCAGATGAAGGATGTACCTTATGCTTCTGCTGTCGGAAGTATTATGTATGCTCAAGTATGTACACGCCTTGATTTAGTTTTTGTTACCGGGATGCTTGGCAGATATCAATCAAATCCAGGACCGGATCACTGGAAAGCCGTTAAGAAATTCCTACGCTATATGCAAGGCACTAAAGGTCACATGCTCACATATAGAAAATGCGATAACCTTGAGGTTGTCGGTTATTCTGATGCTGATTTTGCGGGGTGTAAAGACACTAAGAAATCCACATCAGGTTATATTTTCACCCTCGCAGGAGCAGCAATATCATGGAAAAGTGTAAAGCAAACACTTACTGGAACGTCGACAATGCAGGCTAAATTTGTGGCATGTTATGAGGCTACTGAGCATGCTGTATGGCTTAAGAACTTTATCCCGGGATTAAGAGTGGTAGACAGCATTTCTAGACCACTCATTCTATACTGCGATAATCAACCCGCAGTTTTCTATTCGAGTAACAACAAGTCAAGTGCGGCTGTCAAGCACATTGACATAAAGTATCATATTGTGAAAGATAGGGTCCAGGATCAAACAATTAAGATTGAGCATATTGGAACTAAATTTATGCTCGCGGATCCGCTCACAAAAGGCTTACCACCCAATATTTTTCATGATCATGTTGCCGGCATGAGTTTATTGGAGAGCCTGTGATCCTGGAATAAGAGGACCATATAAAGTAACCAATTCCCATGAAGTATTATGTTATCCAATTGATATAGAATGAAGCACTATAAGTACTGATGTCCAACGGTATTTAGTTAACTGTTGTGATGCATTACTTTGGTGTGAACTTTTATTGAAAGAGGGCTTATGATGTTTAGCCTTACGATCAAGGAGGAAAATGTTGGATTTTTGATCGTTGGCCAAACAGCCGAGACGAGAGAGACGTGGGGAAACCCACGTCCCAACCGACGTCCCTGTTTTTTAGCGCCCTGATCGGGGGTGCCTAACCAACTCTGGTTACGGTCCCCCGTTGCGCAGCGCAATATAAAAGGGTATTCCGGCCTCTCACGATTGACGACCGCTCGTTCCCGTGAGAACCAAGAAACCCCGTACAATCCTAAAGAGACCCGATCTACTGCGCGCTGCTAGCAATGGGAAGACCGTCGCCGCCGCTACTACAGGACGCCGCCGGCGACTCTCCGGACGGCAAGACTACCACGACCTTCACCGACTCTTCCTCACGCTTGCATCACGCAGGCACGGGTCTTCGCTCATGGCGTTCATCGGCGACCGTAAGTCTCTCTCGATCCCCTCAATACTAGGTGTTCTATGTGTAGGCTAGCAGATCATGTGTCATGTATAAGGATTAAGAACCTACATTTTAATCCTTAGGCTTCCTATTCTTGTGGACAAACTAGTTTCAGTCTCTCATTACACCTCCCCCCTGTAATTTTATGATGACATGGGCAGGCTCTTCAATTGAGTTTAGGGTGCGTCCTTTTCAGCTACAGCTGATAGCTTATGGTTGTAGCTGTAGGTTTATAGCCCTAGTGCATGTGTTTGTTGGAACGAACCGAATGCCAATTAGTTGCTTCGAAAAAGGTGTCCCGATAAGTGGTTTCTAAAAAACGACGGAGAAGCCATCCGATTTGTTTGTTCGAGAAAAATAGTAACCTATAAGGCATAAACCGAAAAGAACGGATCTAAAGCTTATGAACGGTATCTGTGGTAAGATTCCCTCTAGAGCCGGGCTATCTGGAAACACAAAAAAATAAGCTTCCCTCCGCAGCTAGGCCCAACTAATCATATGATTAAAAATGATCAGTACCTATCAAGTGGTATTAGTGTATAATAAAGTGGATTCTGCATCCCACGCGCCTGATCCGAGGCCATCCAAGCAACCAAGCGCACCCTACACCTATACAAGTGTGTGTGTGAACCAGCTGTGCCAGGTCAGCTCATTGGACTGATTGAATTTTATTCCCATCCTCCTCTATTGTCACGGGCGTGGGAATTGCGAAACCTATTTTGAAGCGTTCGGTGTCCAGGAGGTGTCGAAAACTAGGCTCGCCGCTCTTAACGTTAGAGGGATAGCTGCCTTATGGTTGCAAGACGTAGAAGCCACCGCCAAAACAGAGAATTGGAGTCAGATGTGTAGGATGGTCAGTGAAAGTGATGGTGATGAAGAGGAGTTGATGCTTGTCACTAAGGTCAGTGACAAATTAACCAGTCTGCAAATGTAGAAGCCTGCCTCTGCATGCCATTACTGGCAAACAAGAGGTGGCCATCCTTGTTGATTCCGGCAGCGCATACTCATTCATTACTTGGTGAAGACTTTGGCACTCCAAACTCAAGCCATTACGGAGAGACGATACGACGTCGTGCAGACAAATTTGGAATTTGAAAACTTCAAGTCTTGTTGAAACGGGTTGTTGTGGCTCATGTTGGGTGGCTGCAGAAGGTGCATCAGGAGGAAGGGGTGCATGTAGTTGAGACAAGCGACTGGTTCTGGTAGAGGTGGCAAAATTGACGCATGAATTTGAGCACTTGTTTCGAGAGCCGACATAATTGGGACCAAGAAGGGACTGCGATCGCCAAATACCACTGCTGTTCGGGGCTCAGCTTGTCAATGTGAGACCATATCGCTATGCGCCCCAATGAAAGGATGAAATCGAGCATCGAGTGAAGGAAATGCTTCGCAATGGGGTCATACAAACCAACGGCATCCCGTTCGCTTCACCCGTGCTGCTAGTAAAGAAGAAAGACAAGACATGGAGGTTCTGCATTGATTATCGATGGTGTAATGGCGTAATGCAATCACAGTAAAAAAACAAGCATCCCCTGCTTATCGTAGATGAATTGCTGGATGAACTACGGGTGCACAATGGTTTACAAAGTTCGACTTGATGTCAGAATACCATCAAATCAGGGTGACTGATGGTGACGAGCACAAGACTACTGAAAGCGTGGTATATTTGGACAATCACGCTATATAATTCATTGATTCAAGTCACAAATGGTTACACATATATATAGTCTAACATAACTAATAGAAATACATGATTAATATGAACATAACATATGATTAATGTGAACTCAAGAGGTTGAGCATAAAACACGAGAAAGCGAGGCGTCCGGTAACCAAAGGGTTAGGCTAACACGCCCCCGTAGTCTGAGCATCGGCAATGCGGACGTTTAATCTGGATCGCCCCCACAGTCTAAGCGTCGGCAATGTGGACATTCAAGCTGAATTTGAATAACATGAATACAGAGGTAGGCAACCCCTTGGTGAAGATGTCTGCGAACTGTGATGACGTCGATACATGAAGAACGTAGACATGACCGAGGGCTTATGCTCGCGAACGACGGGTTGGCGATGATCCTCTGACGTGATGACGACGGTAGACGAGGTGCTCGGAAGACCGCGGAGGGAGAGCCATGTCAACAAACGCACCGCGTCATGCCACGACATCATCAGAGGAGAGGAGGCGCCAGAGAGATCAAAACCAAGGCAGTGAAATCCGAAGCCGAGTAACATCGACGGGTCAGTATGGCGACGCAAACCGATCTATAATCGGAAAAAGTAGAGAAAACCCGATCCGAAAATAACTAGGGAAAACTCTAATTGGTAGCCGATCGAATGATCGACGACACGACTTAAACTACGGGTTTGCGTAACCCCCGGGAGAGATCATGGAGACGATATCATCTCTCAGGGGCAGTGTGGCGGAAGCTATGGAGGCGGCAACTCAGGAGCGGCACCGCTTTGACATCATGAGAGCGTGGAATAATTAGGACAATCACGCTATATAATTCATTGATTTAAGTCACAAAGGGTTACACACATATATATATACTAGTATATCTAATAAGAACATATGACTAATGTGAACACAACACAAGATTAATGTGAATTCAAGAGGTTGAGCACAAAACACGAGGAGAAGAGATGTTCAGTAACTAAAGGGTCAGGCTAACAGCTACATTTAGCACACATCACAGACTCTACGAGTTCCTTGTCATGCCGTTTGGGCTCACCAACAAACGGGCGACATTCCAAGGAGTCATGAACAAGATTTTTGAGCCACAATTGTGCAAATCTGTCTTGGTCTTTGTCGACAACATCTTGATACACAGCCCGTCTGCGGAGGGGCATTACGAACACCTGCGTCAAGTTTTCCAGCGCCTACAAGACAATGAGCTGCTGTTGAAAAGATCCAAATGCCTGCTCGCGCAACAACAACTAGAATACTTGGGCCACATCATTGGTCCAGACGGCGGGGCGGCTAATTCTTCCAAAGTGCAAGCAATAGCTAATTGGCTACAGCTCAAGACGTTGAAGGAAATAAGGGGATCCCTAGGATTGACAGATTATTACCGCAAATTCATCGAGCATTACGGTTTGATCAGTCGGCCCCTCTCAAAAAAAGGCACGCAATTTCAATGGACTCCGCCCACAGATGAGGCATTTGTGGCTCTCAACCAAGGGCCTGTTCTTTTTGGCTGCGGTTGATGGTTTTTGGTTACGGCTGATGGTTTTTTGGCTGTTTGCGACAGAGATTGCGGAAAGAGAGATACTTGCTTGCGATTTTTGATGGTACAGATATGAATCTTTTAGCGTGTACTACAATTAACTTGTAGATCCCGTCTTAAAAAAACACTTCGTTTGAAAGTTAGATACTATAGCAGAAGCCAAAAGTCAAAAGCTGAAAAGAACAGAGCCCATGCCCCTGCCATGGCGTTACCAGATTTCAGTAAGATCTTCATCTTGAAAACAGATGCTTGTAACTCCGAGATCGGGGCTGTCCTCATGCAGGAGGGACATCCAATCGTGTATTTGAGCAAGGTATTAGGTAAGAAAAAAACAAACCTCATCTACATATGAGAAGGAATGTTTGGCGATCTTGATGGAAAGTGGCCCAGGTATATATAAACAATGTGTACAAGTTTCATGGACTTCCTCAAGCAATGGTTTGATCGAATTGTCACAAGCAACATTTGGCAAGAACTCTTTCGCTTGAGAGATACCCAATTACTTATGAGCTCGGCCTATCATCCTCAAATGGACGGCCAGGCCAAACTAAGCGACTCAATCAGTGCCTTGAAGCTTACTTACGATGTTCAGTTCATTCTTGCCCAAAGAGATGGTTTCAGTGGCTAGCTAACCTCTTGCCGAGTACTGGTATAATACCACTTACCACTCAGCTCTAAATCGTTCTCCTTTTGAAGCATTGTATGGGAACCCACCTCGGCATTTGGGCATATCAAATCTTAATGCTTGTTCGGCACCTGATCTGGAATCTTGGCTCAAGGATCGTGAGCTGCTATCTCAGCTGCTTCAGCAGCAGTTACAAACGGGCGCATCAGAGAATGAAGGCTCAGGCGGACAAACACCGCTCTAAGCAAGAATTTGCTGTGGGAGACCTAGTCTATCTGAAGCTACAACCGTATATTCAGACATCCATGGCGAATCGCAGCTCTCAGAAACTGGCATTCTGTTTCTATGGTCCCCTACCAAGTGTTGGAGCGCGTTGGTGCTGTTGCTTACAGATTGGATTCGCCATCGTCAAGCAAAATACATCCAGTCATCCATGTCTCTTAGCTCAAGCACCATGTGCCACCTCAAACACAGGTCACCACAGATCTTTCCTCTGCCTGTACTGAGCCACATGAGGTCCTGTTGCCAGGCAAAAGTGCTTGATCAAACACTTGTCAAACGAGGATCGGCGACGAGGAGGCCTCTGCTCATTTAGTGGACTGGTCTTCCGGACAATCTTGCTACCTGGGAAGGCCAAGCCGATGTGTGTATAAAGCTCAAGCTTGCGTGAGTAGAAGGGAATGGACGATTTCATTCTTGTATTCCAACTGTTCTATCAACTGAAATCTATCCCCCAGTTCCCCTCCAGTTCTTCCTCAATTCTTCTCAAATTTCCCGTTCCCTGATTTTGATCCTATCCAGGCACATCACAATCATCCCTTCTGCCTCTATCCATTAACCATCAAGGGCAGTTTGGATTATGGGAAATAAGAGGTAAAAATATGATTAGGGTATAAATTACAGTAAATTTTACCGTTTGATTAAGAGCTAGATTTATCGTACCTTATATCTCAATCCTACTCTCATCATTGTAACCCATTATCCAACCGGCCGCGCCCTATCACTGAAAAAGAAGCTGACGAGCCGGCAGAGTGTTGCCATTTGCTTCCTTCTCCTTCGCCTCTCTTCTATCCGTCCGTCCGCCCGCCCGCCCGCCCGCCGTTTACTGCTGTTTACTGTGGCCATCAAACTACCAAAGCAGCGGCGGTAACTCTCCCAAGTGAAGCGCCACGACCAAACCCTAGCCACCGCCGGCGATGTCGGCGCCGCCGTCGCCGCCCCAGCAGCCGGAGGAGGCCGCTGCCGCGGCCGTGCCCGCGGCCCTCGCCGGCGCAGTCGGCGGCAACGACAAAGTCCTCGCCGCGGCGCAGCACATCGTCAAGTCGCTGGCCACGTCCAAGAACGCCGCCGACGACATGATCCGCATCCTCTCCGGCTTCGACCACCGCCTCTCCTCCATCACCGCCGACCTCTTCCCGTCGCCCTCCCCCTCCCCCTCCGACGCCGCCGCCGACCCCTCCGAGGTCGAGGCCCCCTCCCTCGCGGCCTTCGACGCGGCCGAGCAGCTCATCCACCTCTGGGACACCACCCCGGAGGCGCTCGTCTTCGAGGCACCCGAGGACGACACCGCCCACTACCTCTCGGCGGTCGACGTCGCCGTTGACCACCTCGCCGCCGGAGGGCCCGCCGCCGCCTCGGGGCGCGCGGGCGTCGCTGTGCAGCTCGCCATGGCGCGGCTCGAGGACGAGCTCCGGCACCTCATGCTGCGCCACGCGGTGCCGCTGGACGCCAGCGGGCTCTACTGCTCGCTTCGCCGCCTCTCGCTGGAGTCCATGGACGACCTCGACACCTCCTCGGAGTTTGATCCCACCACCCCGCACAGCCAGGAGGGCGCACCGGACACCGCCCGCAGCGCCAGTCTGGTGGGGAACCCCTTCGACGACCAGGTGTTCGACCTGGTGCGGCCTGAGGCTGTCGATGAATTGCGCGCCATTGCTGAGCGGATGGGCCGTGCGGGGTATGCAAGTGAGCTCGCACAGGTGTATTGTGGCATCCGGCGTGACCTGCTCGATGAGTGCCTCACTGTGCTGGGTGTCGAGCGGCTCAGCATCGATGAGGTGCAGCGTGTGGAGTGGAAGCAGCTGAATGACAAGATGAAGAAGTGGGTGCATGGAGTCAAGACGGTTGTCCGTTCCCTGCTGACTGGTGAGCGTAGGCTCTGTGATCAAGTGATCGGCGTGGCTGATGAGCTGCGGGATGAGTGCTTTGTCGAATCCACCAAGGGTTGCATAATGCAAATTCTTAACTTTGGGGATGCTGTGGCTGTGTGCCCTCGTGCGCCGGAGAAGGTTTCCCGGATTCTTGACATGTATGAGGCACTTGCTGAGGTGATCCCTGAACTGAAGGAGCTGTTCTTTGGGAGTTCTGGGGATGATGTGATCTGTGATTTGGAGGGCGTTCTTGAAAGACTCGGGGATGCAGTGAAGGGCAACCTTCTTGAGTTTGGGAAGGTTCTACAGCAGGAGTCATCACGACGGCCTATGATGGCGGGTGAGATCCATCCAATGACACGTTATGTGATGAACTATCTTAGATTGTTGGTTGTGTACAGTGACACGCTTGACAAACTCTTGGATGGTGATGCTGCTGGAGATGTAGATCATAATGCTTCAGATAGAGGTGCTGATGAGGATGAGGAGTATCTGGAGAGCTTGACCCCACTTGGACGCCGTTTGGTGAAGCTGATATCTTATTTAGAGGCCAATTTGGAGGAAAAATCTAAACTTTATGAGGATGGAGCACTGCAGTGCATATTTTCCATGAATAATACACTCTATATTATCCAGAAGGTGAAGGATTCTGAGCTTGGGAGGATTTTAGGTGATCATTGGATACGGAGACGCCATGGGAAGATTCGGCAAAATTCAAAGAGCTACCTTAGATTATCATGGACCAAGGTTTTGTCTTATCTCAAGGATGATGGTCATGGCAGCGGGAGTGGAAGTGGTAGCGGTAGTGGGAATTCAAGCTCTAGGATCAAGGAGAAATTTAAGAACTTCAACTTGGCCTTTGATGAGATATATAGGAGTCAAACGCTCTGGAAGGTACCGGACCCTCAGCTCCGTGAAGAGCTCAAGATATCTATATCTGAAAATGTGATTCCAGCATACCGTGCTTTTCTGGGAAGGTATGGTAGTGTAGTGGATAGTGGAAGGAATTCAGGAAAATACATAAAGTATACCCCAGAGGACTTGGAGAATCAACTATCTGATCTATTCGAAGGGACACTAGGGTCTGCCAACCATTCCAGGAGAAGATTGTAGTTCCTATTTTACAGAATTTGGTTACAGGTATGCTTTTGTTACAAGGGACACTATATTGTTGAACTGCTGGAGTCATCACATGTATTGAGTTGGTGCTTGTTTCCTTAGATGTTACAGTGCTGTAATACAACAGGAGGACACTTTGGTTCCACCATCAAATTATGTATGCGAAGAAATAATGTATATTTATTGTTTTCATTGTATTCATATCCTTGCACACTTAATTGTCCAAGCTCTAGAAATTTTGCACTATGTAGACTTGTAGAGCAGTCAATTCTTGGAATAAGATCAAACGGGTTATAAGTGTCCAATGTTGGAGTAACATATTGCAGAAGATATGGAAAAGATGGCACATGTAGAAGGGAAGAGAATTTTGACATTGCAAGCTTCTTAGTTCTTAGAGAAAGATGAAGTGAAACAACCAAATCTCATGAAATCCTTGAAATTACATATCACAAAATTGACCACAATGCTAAATCCGGTTGATTATAATGTTGAACAAAATAACTACCATCAATTCGGGTACCTAGGCATAGGTCTAGTTACTTTTATTTCATACGCTCTAATATGTGACTTTAGAATGAATACTCTTGTGTCTTCTCTAGCAAGATACTAATATGATTTAAATTTTATTGTCATATTCTGAAATAAAGGTAGTTTTAATTGGACTGTAGGCCATTTTTACGAGATAGCAATGGTCTTCAGACAATATTATTTTAGAAAGTGTAATGCATACTCTGCATTAATGTCCGACTATGTCAATTGTTTTATTCACAAAATTCAGAGATAATATTTCCAGTGTGGCTGTTCCCAACATCTTGCACATGTTATTCAGGCCTCTTGGCATCTTCCCATTTGTTTTCTTTTTTGAGCATCTGGAATACTGTAGTAGGCTATTTTCTTTTTTAAAATGAAAAGTAATTATCATTGCTATTTTAGGAATTCTACTCTTGGCAGTGCTTGACATCTTAATTTTACTGTCCTGTTTTGCCTCATGCTTTGCTGATACTATTGTATTGCTGATATACTTTGCACTGTCGCACCATAAGTAAAGTGAATTTTAAGAAATAATGTACAATTGTACATATATTATTCTTTTGGGTCTGAACCTTTCTATATCTATGTTGGCAACTGGCAAGTATGAAAAGGGGGGAAGGGCAAGTTCGACACTAGAAGCAACACAGTTATTTCTATATGTCTCATGTAATCGCAGACTGTGCTCTTTCACATGTTAGCATCTCATCATTGTTGTAATGTTGTTATAGGGAAAATTATGAACGCATATGTGGCTGTTATCAAATAGATACCAATAATTCAAGATAGAGTTGACACACGTGACAGATATCTCCCATGGCCATCGGTAAAATATCTAGAGCTACTGCTCAAACGAGAGCACACTAGGTGGTTGAAATTTTCCACGCCTTTTCTAACCTTCCAAAATTATGAAAAGTACCATTAGTAGTTACTTTTATGAAGTGGATATTGTATCTCTGGCAGATTCAGCAGAGCACCAAAAATAACCTAGTGCTGATCTTCTTTGAAAAGAAATAATTTGTTCTGCCATATAATCTTACACTGCTACTATCTTAAAACTAATTTTTGTGCATAGGAATGTTTGCCCATCTTCTAGACTTTCTTGACTTCTTAAAAGGTTCTGCAAGTTACTGATTTTGTGAAAAAAACTTCAAACCTAGCATATTTGCCTAGCAGGCTAATGTATACATTGGTATTGTAAATTCAACTGGAATGTGAGACTTTAGAGTGAAGGTAGAAGTAACGTTTTGTGCAAGAAAAATCGCCAAGTAGTTTGATATAATTGCAGTTTCTTGTATTAATGTCTACCAGATCAAATGTTTCTTAATTGATTCCTCCATTTTGATATATGCGCCTCCCCTGTTCGACAAAGCTGGAGCAGCTTTTTGAGCTACCTGGATCTGATTTCAGATTTGGTATAAAGGAGGGATGCACTTGGTTCGGTTAGCTACTTAGCTTCATTCTCCTGATGGAACAATGGTATTCCTTGTTTATATCGTTATATTCGCACTTCTCTATGCCCATATAACCATTTGAGGTTATGGTTCGGCAGGCTTGCTATGTAGAGTTGGAGAGATATGAATATGGAGTAATTTACAATGAAGCATGTCACAAGGCCTCATTATGAGGCATTCTGGAGAATAACAAATTATAATTTGCAACTAATTGCAAGGTCATCAAACATCTTTTCTAGCTGGTGAGTTATTCCACTAAAACTGTTTTATGAGTAGTATGCACCGCTGGTGGTACTTTGCCATTAATTTTCATTGTTGTGCTGCTTGTTGCCTGCATAACCTGGAGCAATCTTTATGTCTGAACTCATGAATATAAATGGACTCTAATGGTTATGATCAAAGATTCATATCCCTAACTAGTGTTAAGCATCTAAAAGAATATTTGTAATTTCCTGCCAATTTTAATATTGTAATTTTTCAAAGCTTCATCTTTGCTATGAATAAGTACATATAGCAAAACTGAGAGGAAGCATCTGCAAAGGTAATGTCAAGGGCATATTTCTTTCCTCCTAGTGTACTAGTGTATCGTATTATACAAGTCACATACTTCAATGGAATAGTCTCAAATAACTTGTTAGTTATACTGATTTGGGAGGTGATTTTGCTAATTTCAAGCACACAACTTTTGGATAATTCTCCAACATTTCTTTCAGAACATGTTATCAAGTTACTTATTGTATATGAACATTTGAAAGTAAACATGACATAACCAATATAATGGAAACATGAGAAGACTGAACCGTGTATATCCTTCATTTAAAAATATACCACATTTGGATTAAATTTTTTTTAAAAAAAAGAGATTTAATTGTCCTTTGAAGTTTCTGGATAGTGCAATTGTCTTTGCGTCTTTTCATACAAATTAGTAAGTTTCTTTTCTTTATTGTTCTAATTTATGCTACAACTTCTTTTTGCACAGTTAGTTCAAGATATGAAAAAAAAGGAGAAGTGCAGATGAGCTACTGACAATTTTAATTCTATGTTCGACAAGAATGAATTACAATGAGACTTCAGCAGATAGTTTCAAAGCTACTTTTTCAGAAATTTCTTTTTTCTATTGTTTCTGCTGTCTTGACTGTCTGTACTTGCAAAAGAAAATAAATTAAATGGAATTGATGAATTGTTTATTATAGAAGAATAGGCACAGACACCACACAGCTAAAGGGCTGGAGTGGCTTTGTATATATATAGCCCAGTGCAGGTATACAAGGAAAGCGTATAGAAGAAAAACGCTTACAAGGAAGGCGTATACAAGGAAAGTATATACTATATAAGGATTCTAATATCCGCTCGCAGTTATAGCAGGAGTTCAGACGCAAAGACTGGATCAAAACTCTTGAAAAAGCTGGGAGGATGGCATGTGCAAAACAAGAACCTCACCAAGCGAAATCTTCTCGCGGATGAAATGAATGTCAATCTCGATATGCTTCGTGTGTCGGTGCTGGATTGGATTAGTCAACATGTAGATAGCGTTGACATTGTCGCAGTAGACAATGGTCGCCGAAGTAACTGGGGTGTGAAGTTCTTAGAGAAGTTGCCTCAGTCAGCAGCACTTTGCTACAGTATGGGCAGCAACACGATATTCGGCTTCTGCACTTGATCGGGACACGGTTGTCTGACCCTTGGAGGACCAAGAGACAAGGTTGTCACTGAGATAAATGCAGTAGCCGGAGGTGGAGCGCCGTGAGTCTGGGCAGCCAGCCCAGTCGACGTCGGAGTAGGCGGTGAGAGAGGTCGATGTGGAGGCCGGCGTCGAGAATACCCTTGACGTACTGTAGTATGTATTTGATCAACGTGAGGTGGGGTTCTCGTGGATCATGCATGAAAAGGCACACCTGCTGGACGGGGTACGTCAAGTCAAGGCGTGTGAGTGTCAGGTACTGCAGAGCCCCCGCGAGACTGCGATACTCAGATGGATTGGCCACTGGAGCTCCGTTGTGGCCGGATAGCTTGGCCTGAGTGTCCACCGGTGTGGCTGTAGGATAACACTCAGCCATACCAGCACGTCGCAGGAGATCAACGGCATACTGGCGCTGAAACAGGAAAAGGTCGTCGGAGGAGCGTGAGACGGAGATGCCGAGGAAGAAGTGCAGGTCGTCGAGGTCCGTCATGGTAAACTCTGAGTCGAGCAAGCCTGTGAGGTGCTGTAGAAGACCTTGGATGGAAGCCGTGAAGACGATGTCGTTGACGTATAGTAGTAGATAGGCCATGTCAGTCCCCCGACGGAGGACAAACAAAGACATGTCGGAGAAGGAGGTGACAAAACCGATAGCGCGGATGTAGGAGGCGAACCATTGGTACCACGCTCGGGGAGCCTACTTCAAGCCATAGAGGGACTTTTGGAGAAGACACACATGGGTGGAACGAGCAGGGCCCACGAACCCAGAAGGCTGCTGGTAGTACATGTGGTGATGAGGCCTTGCTGATCCTAAGTCTGCAGGGTAGAAGGCTGGGACGGTGTGAAAACAGTACGAGTCTGAGGTGGGGCGCCCTAGGGGTGCCACTGACGGTCAGTAGGGGCAGTCCACGGGTTGAAACAAAACCAAGGACCGGTCGGTGGAGATGGTGGCACGCGGCCACCCTGGGAGCTGGCACTGGCACCACGGTCGGACCCGCCCTGCTTGTCGCAGCTGCTGTGACGCCCGTCACAGGCATTGGCGGCCTGAGTGGTGGTCGATGACGTCGAGGTAGGGTTGTAACCAGAGTAGTTGCGGGAGGAGCTACCAGAGACGAGCAAGGCCGTTGCGGTGGCGATCTTTGCCTCGTTGGCGAGGCGAGTCTCCTTGAGAGCGAGCATGGAACGCGCCATGGTGAAGGAAAGGAACAGTACAGAGTTGGCGATGTCGTCGGCAGTGGTGGAGAAGCGCGGGTTGAGACCACGCAGCAAGTTGAGGATGAGCTGCGTGTCGTTGATGGGGTAGCCGATGTTGCATAGCTCGTCGGCGAGAACCTTTACCCGCTAGTTGTAGTCGGCGATGGACAGATCGCCTTGGACGAGCGAGTGAAACTGGTTGTTGAGGAAGATCGCGCGGGACTGCTTGTTGTCGCGGAACAACGCCTCGATCGCGACCCAAAGGTCACGCGCAGTCTCTTGATCAGTCATCGCTGAGTCGAGGACGTCGTCGGAGACGGAGCCGTACAACCAGCTGAGTATGGCGGAGTCGGCGAGGGCCCAGTTGGCCTCGCCGCGATGCGCCGTGTCGGTGCCGTCAATATGGGAGAGGAGGCCGAACTTCGCGCACATGGTTCGGAAGAATTTGGACCATTGGGAGTAGTTCGATGTCTTCAGATCAAGAGTGGTCGGCACATGGGACATGACAACCTCGGGGTAGCTGATGTCGCGTAGCTCGTTGGTGAGGACCTTCACCCGCTGGCTGTAGTCAGCGATGGACAGATCGCCTTGGATGAGCAAGTGAAACTAGTTATTGAGGAAGATCGTGCGGGACTCCTTGTTGTCGCAGAACAACGCTTCAATCGCGACCCAAAGGTCACGCGCGGTGTCTTGATCAATCATCGCTGAGTCGAGGACGTCGTTGGAGACGGAGTGATACGGGGATGGGTCCCGATCTTCTCAGTGAGGAACCGTACATAGTTGATGTGAAGTAGACGATGTCGCTAGCTGAACACTCGTGCCCATGCACAAACCCTCAACTCTTCGGAAAACGCCCAAAACACACCGGATAGTTGTCGTCGCGCGACCACAAGCGACGAACGCCAAGTCCCCAATTCCCAACGGAACGACGGCTTGACCTTGAGTTGCAGAACGAACAATGGATCGCCTAATTCTCTCTCAAAGTCCTCGCATGAACTCTGGTGTTGAAAGAACAAGCAATAGCTATGTTTCAATCTGATGCATAAAACTTCGTCCCCCTCTAAGGATGCCAATACAGGGCTTATATAGCCTCTTGGGACGTGCATAGAGTCCCCCAAACCTAGTACAACTCAACCCTATATGGTTTTAGATACGAACTCTTAAAAAAGGAAACTAGATTTTACAGCCGTCATATTGTTTCGATCATAACTTTTGATCCGTGACGAATTTGATGCTGGGGCCAGATCCATTGCGTAGCCCTTGAAAATATCTTTCCAACAAGTATAAGAACGCCTGAATTGGACTCCGTTTGTGAAAGTTATGACGTTTTTAGTAACTGCCTGACAGGCTGTTCCGAACCGAGTCCGAATTGAATTCTAAGTTGAATCCGAGTTGGAATTGGATTGAGCACGTGGGAAGTCTGAGTTGGGCTTCAAAATAGTGTCCAAAACTTGTGCTCTAAGTTCTTGGGCTCCGTCCTTATACTCTCCCGCCACATGGGCTTTCTTTCCCCCTTCCACATGGGCTCCAACCAGCCACATGTGCTTCGTTCTTGTTGGCTCCATCCGCGTGGGCTTTGTTCCTTCGTGTCTTTGGCACATAATGTGGTTATCCGCTTCCTTTTGCATCTCTATTGTTTTGCCATTGACAAACCTAAGAATACACCAAGTAATAACATGATGTAGTATTTCATCCTTATGAATGACAACATTAAGTATAGTTTGAAATGAGTTCACCTGGCCATATTTCATGCGGCTCAATAATTCTTTCCAGTTGAATAAGATATTTAACCGAAAAGTACAAGACACGTGCATATCCGTATCATCCTCCCCTTCTTCAAGAAAAGCCGTCCTCGGCTTTTGATAGCCTGAAATTGTGCTAAACAAAGGATACAACGTGTATGCATGGTATATATATTCGTCGTCAATATTTCTTCGGCTTATATCATCATAAACTTTTGGAGGTGTAGTAAATGAAAAGAATAACACATATGCCTGGTATATATAAGAGTCAATTGTTGTGACATTCTCACTATTTTGCACAAACCGTTGAATATAGCAGCGACCAAAAGATGTATGCATTGCATTATTGTTTTTCACATCATTCTTCCTCGCATAAAAGAAAGTCGTCCTTGACTTTTCCAAGGACATGGACAGATCCTTAATGAGCAAAATCAGATTTAAATGTGTCGATATGGGAAAGAAAATAGTGAGGGTTTTCCATGCTTCAGCTGCGCTACTCTGATTATTTTTACATGATTGTACACCAAGAATCGAACAACTAGATTTGTGAAATCTTTCTAAACAGTACGTACTATTGTATAAATTTATCTCATCATGATCATAACATGGCGCAAAATATTGTTTATCCACAATATGTAATTTCAAGTCAATAAGCTTATCACATGTAATGCAAATTCTATGAACATAAAATTTGTCATCTACACCATAATCTCCAATCAAATTGAACTTATACGTGTAGGCATGGGTACTAACTAGTGATTTTGAACATGAAATTTCAGCAACCTTATTAATCACACTAGATAGCTCTCTAGAAGTGTTAAACATGATATAGCATAAAGAATCATTAGGAGATATTCTAGTAAGAAATTCTTTGTAAGTAATCAATTCCACATTATGTAAATTAAGCATTGAAATTTCGGAACATGGAGTGTTCGGTTGATCATATGAGTTCTCACAATTACTCACCTTTGCATAATTAAATTCGACACCACTATTGTTACCTTTATCATCCTCCTCAGATGATGTAGGTGTTGGGGGTTTAAAATTATTAGGATGCACCCAGGGGACAGCAGGTACTTCATCCCATCCTGTAGTTATCTCCTCATTTGCCTCCAAAGGTGTCGGTTGTTGAATGTTCAATTCTTCATCTTTAATGTCAACCTGCACAATACGAGAAACAACACTAGAAGTATATATTAATATGTTAGTTTCAGATTCATCCTCCCTTTGTCTATCTTCTTCTTCTCGCTTTTCTTTTGGTGTCCTTCTAACACTCTCAATTTGGATGCTCTCAACCTCACATATGGTGTATCTCGGGAGCTATATGTAGTTTTGGAGGACCGTGCACACTTGTGTCATTAGCAGGTGCTCCCCCATGTAGATTGTGGTGTACGAACATGGCACGCAGCTCTAGAAAGTTATTATTGATGGTTGTATGCAATTCTTGAACCTCCTTTCCGAGGTGGTTCAGTCCTTTGTTAACTTTCCTGAGCTCATTGCGTACGCTAGTGTTACCATCAAGAAGTTGTTGTAGCATCTCACGCAATCGAGTGTACTCGGTCCACGTATCCGGCGCCTCCGGATTAGGTGGATCCTCCTCGTGACCTGATATGGAAACAACTCTCAAACAAGAAGCGAGGTTACATCTGGGTTAGTAAAACAAAAACTCTCTCTATACTTGCAATTTACTGTCCTGAAAACAAGGCAAGCTTACCGTTCCAAAGTGAATCAAGGACGTCAAATCGACACTTGGGACAGCGAACGACCTCAACCCGGTAATGTATGAGCGTAACCAAGAGCAAGGGAGTACACAAACAGGTGTAGGTGGAGCTTGGACAGGTATGTGGATAACCTATGCAATCTGATATTCAAGGTATTGTAAAACTAAGTAATGATCCAAGCTAGAGTATTTGCCTATGTGCTGATCCAATTGGTTAAAGAGAAGTGTATGAACGCACACGCAACGATAAATGGGACTTAATGCAAACAAAGGAAATGAGCTAGAAAGAGGCAATCTGAAATTGAGATGAATAACTAGCTCATTTTGCACTAAGTACAAGGAGAGACGCTAGCCAATTGCAATAGTTATGAATGTAATGGCACAAGATTGCTCTATGAGAATAAGTGCACAAGCTGAAAATATGAACTAGGGTTTTTTTTTTCACAGAGTTTTGGCCAATACTTTCTATTTTCACTGTTTCTTGATCAAATCGCAGGAAACTTTCAGGCTTTCTTCTTTTGTTTTGTTTTCTTTTTTTTTGTGGCCAAACTACTGTTTTCTTCCCTTTGCACAAATTCAAGAATTCAGCAAGTGTAAATAATACACAAGAACAGCCCTAACAGCAATATCAAAAGCTAGTCTCAATTGATGAAAAGATATAAGTGAAGTTCAACTGTAGCGATTCTTTCTTTTCGGTCAGCTAGGGTTTGGCACAAGTAGTGATTTGTTTCTTTGAAGCCAAACCACAGAAACTTTCGGTTTTGAAGGAAGTGAATACTATCTCAAACTCTCCCCAAAGAGAATTTGGATGGATCTCTTGAGAGCAATGTGGACAAAGAAGGAATTTAGGATTCAAAAGTAAATGCAATTTACTCTTTTTTTGTTGCTAATTGAGGAATTCAATCAACAATTTTGTAGGGTTTATGTGGACACAAATATCAAACTACGCGAAGGAAACACACGGATCAGCACGAAAACAAAACTCTAATGGACGAAAACTTAACAAAACGCACAAGAACTAAACAGATTAAACTACGGTTTTTGGTATTGCAATTTTCGATTTAATGGAAGATAGGACAGAAAAACGAATCTAACTACGGGTAAAGAAGTTCTCACCGAGTAAACCTGGCTCTGATACCATATGATACAGGGATGGGTCCCGATCTTCTCAGTGAGGAACCGTAGATAGTTGATGTGAAGTAGACGATGTCGCTAGCTGAACACTCGTGCCCATGCACAAACCCTCAACTCTTCGGAAAACGCCCAAAACACACCGGATAGTTGTCGTCGCGCGACCACAAGCGACGAACGCCAAGTCCCCAATTCCCAATGGAACGATAGCTTGACCTTGAGTTGCAGAACGAACAATGGATCGCCTAATTCTCTCTCAAAGTCCTCGTATGAACTCTGGTGTTGAAAGAACAAGCAATAGCTATGTTTCAATCTGATGCATAAAACTTCGTCCCCCTCTAAGGATGCCAATACAGGGCTTATATAGCCTCTTGGGACGTGCATAGAGTCCCCCAAACCTAGTACAACTCAACCCTATATGGTTTTAGATACGAACTCTTAAAAAAGGAAACTAGATTTTACAACCGTCATATTGTTTCGGTCATAACTTTTGATCCGTGACGAATTTGATGCTGGGGCCAGATCCATTGCGTAGCCCTTGAAAATATCTTTCCAACAAGTACAAGAATGCCTGAATTGGACTCCGTTTGTGAAAGTTATGACCTTTTTAGTAACTGCCTGACAGGCTGTCCCGAACCGAGTCCGAATTGAATTCTGAGTTGAATCCGAGTTGGAATTGGATTGAGCACGTGGGAAGTCTGAGTTGGGCTTCAAAATAGTGTCCAAAACTTGTGCTCTAAGTTCTTGGGCTCCGTCCTTATACTCTCCCGCCACATGGGCTTTCTTTCCCCCTTCCACATGGGCTCCAACCAGCCACATGTGCTTCGTTCTTGTTGGCTCCATCCGCGTGGGCTTTGTTCCTTCGTGTTTTTGGCACATAATGTGGTTATCCGCTTCCTTTTGCATCTCTATTGTTTTGCCATTGACAAACCTAAGAATACACCAAGTAATAACATGATGTAGTATTTCACCCTTATGAATGACAACATTAAGTATAGTTTGAAATGAGTTCACCTGGCCATATTTCATGCGGCTCAATAATTCTTTCCAGTTGAATAAGATATTTAACCGAAAAGTACAAGACACGTGCATATCCGCATCACGGAGCCGTACAACCAGCTGAGTACGGCGGAGTCGAGGAGGGCTTAGTTGGCCTTGCCGCAATGCGCCGTGTCGGTGCCGTCAATGTGGGAGAGGAGGCCGAAATTTGTGCACATGGTCCGGAAGAATTTGGACCATCGGGAGTAGTTCGGTTTCTTTAGATCAAGTGTGGTCGACACATAAGACTTGATGACGACCATGCAGTATGGGTTGAGGATGATCGGAGGAGCGACAGGCACGATCTCGTCGGCGGTGGCGGCGGCAGCAACTGGATCGGCGAGAGGGGCCGACATGGTCGGAGTACGACCGGCGGGGGGGGGGGCCTGAGGGTGAGGTGGCGCTGTGTGTTAGGGAGATGGGGCGGTGCTCGGAGGTGAGTCAACAGCCAGGGAGGGTGGTAGGGAGGCAGCGGAAAGGCTTAGGAGAAATCTGATACTATGTAGAAGAATAGACACAGACATCACACAGCTAAAGGGCTGGAGTGGCTTTGTGTGTGTGTGTGTGTATAGATATATATACATATATAGCCCGATGCAGATATACAAGGAAAGCACATACAAAGAAAGTATATGCTATATAACGATTCTAATATTTATGGAGGCTTAACTCGTGAATTATAGTGCGGTGCAAGCCCAGTGAGTTACTATCCCAATGTTGTGCATTCATGTCACTCTGTCTGTTTAGTATGATACTGTGATAATTATCTACTTTGTATCAATCCCCGTAAGAACCTCCATTGTTTAATTCATAACTGCTCTTCAGTCTCTGATTTCCAGCTTCACGCAATAAAACATATAGATTTGACTTTCTGTTCATACTTTATCAGGTGAATGGACGGATATGTTGTGTTCTTGTAGAAGCCACGTTTTATGCGGATACCGATAGTGCAAATGTTGGCTCTAAAAGTACAGATGCCAATATCGCAATACTTTGTTGTTTTAAATGTAAACTAGGTATATGACCACCTGACTATAGAGGTTCATCTTTGGTTACTGTTTGATCAGTAGACCTACCTCATGTCTCTCTCATCCAAGCTTAAATGATTGCCCTTAAATACGAGGGTGCGCTAGATATGTCCTCTGAAGTCTGAACAAATATAGTATGAACTAACTGCCTCCCAGATGCAAACAATTATGAATTTTTGCAGTATTGTTTTAAATGCTTGGTTGTCTTGGATATTGAATTCCTTCGAATTACCATCTGGTCACCATAGTGGGGCTACCTTAGTTCATGTCATGTCCACGAATTCAAGCTTGTTTTCTGCTTACAGATTCACATTTCTAGCTGGAAGCTCACACAAATTTCTATTTGAGCACTTCTTCAGTTCTGCCATAGAAACGCGTATATTAGAGGCTAATTCCTAGCTTCCCTGAAATAGGTCTTGAAACTTGTCTAATTCAAAATAAATTTCTCAATACAATAAACCTTGACATAATACAATAGCTAGCTGGACTCTACCAACTCGGAACTGTGGCTTCCAGGAATGTGTCATGGTCGGGCGTTACTACACACGACGGAGCAAGCAGGCGCAGGGCGCTGCAACTGCTGCTGTGCCGGCCGTGCTACAGGCGGATGTGGGCGCGGCAGGCGGTCCGGCTGTGCCGAACACGCTACAGGCGGGAGCAGGCGCTGCTGGAGGTTCAGTCGGTTAGCATTAGGACTTTCCAATTAAGTTGACTGCTTTCCAATTCAGTTAGTATTAGATATGATATTACAGATTGATTGCCTTTTTGGTTAGAGATGCTTGTTAAGAGTTACCCCATATATGGGCTACCATATGGATGAGAAAGAAATAAGAAAAGACATTATTCTCCTCTCTTCCTCTTCCCTTGTGCGCCATCACCGGCGCACTGGTTCTGTCGGCTGGCACCTCCTCGGCACCGGTAGTTCAAGCTCCGTCCGTCGGTTTCGCATTCGTACAATCTCCGCCACTTCAATTCCGCTCATAACAATTTGGTATTAGAGCGAGGCGCTGCCCTTGACATCATGTCCAGTGGCGGTGAAGAGATCAGTTTGACCGACAAGAAGCTCGATCAGATCATTGCTCAGTTGGCTACTCTGATGAGCTGGCTCGATCGACATAACACGCGACTTGCTTCACTGGAAGGGGCGAGCAGTGGCAGTAAGGTTGCAGCCAAGCAGCCGCAGGCACCTCCCTTGCACTTGCGGACGGCAATGATGTCACACGTCAGGCCCCCACGTTTCCATCGTCTGAAGTTTTCGGTGTCCAATGGAGAGAAAGACCCTTTGCCGTAGCTCAATCACTGTGCACAATTTTTTTCAGGGGCAGCGCACACTTAAGAGTAAAAAGTATGACTGGCATCCTATCACATGCATGGCGCCACGCAATAGTGCGTGGTACTATCACGTCAAAAGGAATGAGGGTACACACCTAGCGGGTGCCATTTCTCTGAGATGGTGCACATGCATTTTAGGCTTCCTCTGCGCTACAACCCCCTCGGTGAACTCATGCATCTTCGTCAGATGGGCACAGTGGATGAATATCAATCTTAATTTTTGGCCCTATTAACCTAGGCAAACCTGACTCTAGAGAGCAGCAAATAAACATGTTCACAGCAGGCCTTTCCGAACTCATGCGCATCGACGTTGAGCTTGAGGCAGCTCACAGCTTAGAGGTCGCCATGAGCCTAGCGCGAGCGTACGAGCGCCGGGCACAGGTCACCATTGACGCGACCAAGATGACCCTGTTGTCCAAACCAGCCAGCAAAGGAGGGCTCCCAGCACGGCTAGTCACGCCGACACCGATGGCCTTCTAGACCACCATGCCAAACCCAGGGAGAAGCCGGTCGCGCCGGCAGGAGGCACGCCGAGCGACCCATCGTAGTGATATATTCGCAAATTAACGCATGCACAGATGGAAGAACGGAAGCGACTTGGACTCTGTTATAATTGCGAGGAACAATATACACCACAACATGTCTCCAAACAACTTTTCTCTATAGAGTTAGCACCGGAGACCTTAGAGCCCGGGGCTGACATGGTGGAGTACGTCAGTGGTGACTGACCTGGAAATTTCACTTCACGCTTTCACCGGAGTTAGCGTAGGCCGCACCGTGCAGGACATCACAGTGGGCAACCAACGTCTTGTTGCCTTGGTGGATTCGGGGTTGACCCACAATTTCATCAATGAAGCCATCCGCGCATGCTTGGGATTGCCTCTGCAGTCAGCGCAGCATGGCCTGCTGGTCACAGTAGCCAGCGGCGGCCATTTATTCAGTGCAGGTTCCTGTTGGCAGCTATCACTTCAAATCAGGTCCGAAGCATTCACCTTGGATTTTTGCTCCATTCAATGCGAAGGAGTCGACGTCGTCCTGCGCGTTCAGTGGCTCGTAACCCTCAGGCTGATTACATGGGACCAGTGGCGGAACCAGGAATTTGAAAGACCCGGGGCGAACCTGGAGGGCGGAGTCGCCGAGGCGCAGAGCCGCGGGCGCGCCACGGAGGGGCGGAGGGCGGAGTTGCCGAGGCGCGGAGGGCGGAGTCGCCGAGGCGCGGAGCCGTGGGCGTGGAGGGCGGAGTCGCCGATGACGGTCGCCGCAGCACTCGCCGAATCGCCTCGCCGCCGACCGTCGCAACCCGTAGCCGATCGCCGGAGGCCCGCAGCCGCGCGCCGTCCGCCGCACTGCCGCGAGCGATGGGGATTTCGGATCTCCTGTGTGGGTTAGGGATTTCGGCTGGCGGCTGCACAAATAGGGATTGGCCGATTGGGGAATGCATCGCCGAGGGTGTAGGCATGTGAGGTGGCCCACGGCCCACGGCTGCACGGCGCGGCCCACGGCCGGGGCGGCGAGGCCCATCCGTGAACGGCGCCATCAGCATCGGCGCATCGCTGCATCGGCTCTTCCGCCTCTTCGCTTGCTACCTTCTTCCTTCTTGCTCGCCAGTCGGCGGGGCGCCGACGGTGGCAACCCGGGGGGGTTCTTGCCTGGCCCGGGAGACCCGGGGCAGCCACCCCGGCTTGCCCCGGCGGTGGTTCCGCCACTGCATAGGACTTCAACAGCCTCTCCATGTCCTTCTGGCATCGGTCTCGCCACACTACTGCAGAAATCATCATCACAGACGGTTCAAAAACTTTATCACAGACGGTTTTCTGAATCGTCTGAATTTATGGGTCAGTGATAATTTATGGCCGTCATACCCTCTCAGGTCTGGACCAATGTGGCTATGGATTTTATTGATGGTTTGTCGTGAGCCGGAGGCAAAACGGTCATCTTGACCGTCATTGATCATTTCTCCAAATTTGCACATTTTATTCCATTGGCTCACCCATATACAATAGCTACGATCAGCAGGGCATTCTTTGCAAAGGTCATCCGTCTCCATGGCGTACCTAGTTCCATTGTCAGTGATCGGGATACATATTCACCAGCTTATTTTGGCAGAAACTTTTCTGTTTGGCAGACGTCCGATTGCACATGAGCTCCGCCTATCATCCCTAATCGAATGGTCAGTCGGAGGTTGCCAACAAAAGTGATCACTATGTATTTGCATTTCTTTATTGGTGACTGGCTGAAGCAATGGATTCGTTGGCTTCCATGGTCGAAGTATTGTCACAACACTTCTTATCATTTTGCTCTTTCATTCTGCTCTTCAGACCACGCCATTCAGAGTGGTCTATGGACGCAACCCTCCTTATTTGCGCTCTTATGAAAAAGGGGATTCGTGTATGCCTGCCATTGACAAGTCTATGGTGGAGCGCAATGTTTTGTTGACCGAGTTTCGAGAACGCCTTCTTCAAGCACAACAAATCGCCAAGCTCCATTACAACAAGCTTCATCACGAAATGGAGTATGTCATGGATGAGTGGGTGTGGTTGCGTTTACTTCACCAACCAGTCGCCTCCATCTCTTCAGCGCCGACCGGTAAGTTAAGCCCATGCTACTATGGTTTGTATCAAATCACCCAGCGCATTGGCTCCGTGGTGTACCGTCTTCGTTTGCCGCCGAGGATTTGCATTCATGACGTCTTCCACATCGGTGTTCTTAAGAAGTTTCATGGGGTGCCACCGCTTACCGCCCCTCAGTTGTTGCCAATGGTTCATGATCGTGTTATTCCTTCTCCGGCCAAAGCACTCAAAGGGTGACTTGTGCTTGGCAAATGGCAAGTACTCATTGAATGGCAAGACACCTCTCTCATGGACGCAACCTGGGAAGATGTTTTGAAGTCTCAGCAGCTTTACCTAGATTTTCAGCTCGAGAATGAGCTGTTTCCGGAGGACGGGAGAGATATCATAGTCGGACGTTACTACACACGACGGAGCAAGCAGGCACGTGGCACTGCAACTGCTGCTGCTGTGTCGGACGTGCTGCAGGCGGATGTGGGCGCGGCAGGCGGTCCAGCTGTGCCGACAGGGCCGTGCCGTGAAATTTGGAGGCCCTGTACAAAGCTCTAAGTGAGGCCTAAACCAAAGTACCAAATATAGTTAAAATAATGCCAGGGCCGTGCTGTGCGTCTCCTACCCGCGTCGTTGCCTGCGCACCGCCTCTACGTGCTGCCACTGCTCTGCATGCCACCGCGAGCTGCACGTCGACGCCACGAGCCGAGCCCGTGCCACCGCTCTTCACGCCGCCGCCGGCCATGCCGAGCCCATGCCGCTCTACGCGCTGGTTCATACTCTCAGCTTGCGAAGGCGATGGCGATCGACCAAGCAAAGATACCTCACGCTCGCACGGCCCTTGGCTTACATAAATCTACCACATTATGCACAATGCGATGCAAAATTTCAACCTTTTTCCCCCGGACATAGGAAATCAAGGGACAAACAGAACAATGAAGCAATAAGCATGCACAGGAGGGTAGTAGAGCAGTATAATACCTTGAGGAGTTTGTGCTTCGTGCCCCCGTCCTGGTGGCTGGTGCTTATGCTTTCCAAGACCCAGCTCAAGAGAGAAAAGAAATCGAAGAAAAGCCTGGAAAATGCAGCAGCAGAAGAGGAATCTCGGATCTCATGGTGCTGATGACCATCATGCGCGCTCCTCCGATCCATACCGCACGCACAAAGCAAGCAAGAAATCGCACAGATCCGCCGAGTCGGGTAAGTGGGAGGGAGGTAGACGGTGAGGACGTGTATCGGGGCGGTGGATGGCGAGGAGGAAGGCGAGAGGCGGGAGGATGGAGCAGACCACCAGCGCCGGGAGGCGGGAGAGGCGCGCGACGCGCGGGGGAGGGGAGCCGGGAGGAGGGGGCGGGCGGGGAGGAGGGGAGGGGAGGAGGCGGCGGGGGGGGGGGAGGAGGCGGCGGGGCCGCGGGGGGCGGCGGCGGGAGGGGAGGGGGGCGGGGCCGGGAGAGCGAGGGCTCGGGAGAGGGAGGAGGGCGCAGGGGGGGAGGAGGGGGCGCGGGGCCGCGGGGAGAGGGGGCGGGCGGAGGGGGCGGCGGGTCGGGAGAGCAGGGCTCTGCGAGAGGGAGGAGGGCGGCGGGGCCGGGAGAGGAGGAGGCGGTGGCGGGGAGGGGAGGAGGGGGCGGGGGAGGGAAGGAGGCAGGAGGCGGGGAGAAGGAGGAGGGCGGCGGGGGGCGACGGGGCCGGGAGAGGGAGGAGGGCGGCGGGGGGAGATGGAGGCGGCGGCGACGGGGGAGGGGGCGGCGGGGGTGAGGAGGAGGAGGCAGGAGGCGGGGGGAGAAGGAGGGTGGCGGGGGGCGGCGGGGTCAGGAGAGCGAGGGGGAGGCCCTGAAGCGAGGGGGCGAAGCGAAGCGGCCACGCAGGCAGACGCACGCGCGGACTCGACGAGACCCTGAATTTTTTGAGGCCCTGTGCGGTCGTACCGCTCGCACGCCCATGGGCCCGGGCCTGTGTGCCGATCACGCTACAGGCGGGAGCAGGCGCTGCTGGAGGTTCAGTCGGTTAGCATTAGGACTTTTCACTTAAGTTGATTGCTTTCCAATTCAGTTAGTATTAGATATGATATTAGATACCGATTTCCTTTTTAGTTAGAGATGCTTGTTAGGAGTTATCCCATATATGGTCTACCGTATGGATGAGAAAGAAATAAGAAAAGAGATTATTCTTCTCTCTTCCCTGGTGCGCCATCACCGGCGCACTGGTCCTGTCGGCTGGCACCTCCTAGCCACCGGCAGTTCAAGCCCCATCCACCGGTTTCGCATTCGTACAATCTTCGCCACTTCAATTCGCTCATAATAGAATGTCTCAACAAATTAGGGTCAAAAAGAAGACAAAGGATGACTGCTTCAGAAATTTTCTTTGACATGCAGCAAGACGCAATGGTGAACCAGGTCTTGCGCAATTGTCCACAAGAAAGAAGAGAACATTCTCTTCACAAAAACATACAGACGGGAGCAAAGGGAATTAATTCTTCAGTTATTAAATGTACATCACTGCCATCCATTAGTCCAGTAGTTCTCCTGATAGACAATGGTCTGTTTACCTGAGGAGGTTGTGGAAGGAACTACGCAGCAACAACTGCACCTTGAAAAGAAGGAAAGGAAACAGTACATAATGTGCATTAACATGAGTACAGCAGCGCGATTGGATTGCGAGGCAGTGTCATACAGTGCTGTTTGGGGGCAGGGGAACAACACCATCAAAGAAATCCCCAAAGTAATGGCGTGGCTCATGTACCAGCTTGGAGATTATGTCCCTCAAGGTGATAACCCCCTCGGTGTTCCCCTTGTCATCTATCACATAGATCCTGTGGATCTTCTCTGAGTCCAACTTCAGTATGATGTCCTTGACTGCGTCGTCCTTTTTGCATGTGATGACACCGCGCAATAAGGGTGAGGCCTCATGTTGCTCCTGAAGATGGTGCCGGACTGCGGTAAGGAAATCCGTTGCTGTGATTGTCCTGTGGATGAATTCAAAAGTTTTAAGTGGCATACATAGCTATGTTAGCTGCAATGATTTTCCTAGTTCCTACAGTACATTGAAGCTGCAAGAACCACCTTTTGCATTGGTGACCAAAGATAAGAAAGCCTATCAACAAGTATGGTAAGAAAGCCTATCAACAAGTATGCCTCATAATTACAAACCTGTACTCTTTGTATATCTTGGGGGCGGTTAGAAGATATTGCACATCTCTGATGCTAATATTACCAATTGCTTTTGTCCCACTTGTGTCCATAACTGGCAGACCGCCAACTCCTTTTTCCCTCATCAGTTGGAAGGCTTTTAGGACGGGCTGATCTTCATTTACCTGTTTTACAAGAGAGGGCAGCTATAGATCTCATATGGATCGGAAGGGTACAAAAGAACAAACAACAGTGTGTAAGGTTGAGTTTTGCCCCCTTTTGTTCAGTTACTGTTAAAACGGTTTATTCTTGATCTACTACATAACTGTTGCACACAAAAGATCATGTAACATGCTTATTTTGTACAGGTAGGTTAGTTGTTAAAGCAGCATGGTCCTAGTAAATGTTACCTCCTTAAACCTTGTTAACACAAACATCCAGATTGCTGTTTGAACTCATCTGTTTATTGAACAGGTACTACACAGCAAGAACTGTTGCATAGGTGATGCTAGTAATCAAATGCAACTTTTGGATGCGCTGTTGACAACTTCTGGTTTGGTAATCTTGAGCATGCGGGATAGCAAGGAGCATGGAATTGAAATTTCTCATTACATGGCCAAAGTGAAATAAATATAAGCAAATTAAGGTGTCCAATAATTACATGAATGAAGGCAGAGATTAGCCACTCGGAGGCACCTTAACAAGTTTGTATGGCTTCATGAGAGGAAGCCCCAGTTCGGAGAGTTTCTTAGTTCCCCAGCTCTCAAACCAAGGAAGTCCAACACACTCTGCAAGCATGTGCACAACGGAAGATTGTGTAACGACGTTCTCAATCTTATCTCCCCCCATATCTACAACTGGGAGGCTCTTCATCCTGTACTTGGATAGAAGCAGCAACATGGTGAGGAATGTATCAGATGTCTGCAGTGCAAGAAATGGTGCCCATCGGAAGCTTCCTGAGATATCACCAACCTACAGCAGCACTGGTTATGTCAAGTCTGGGTCCTCACTACATGTGGACTGTTAAGTGTGGTGAAAAGAAAATCACCTTTGTATTCTTGTAGAATTCAGAGGAAGTAAGGGTTTCGAAAAAGCTTCCACCAACTGACGCAGTTTCATCTGATTCTGAATTAGTAGTAGTTTCTACCCTGCCCGATGATGTCCTTCTGAATGTGAAAGAGCCTAGCCTAGCTACTAGATTGGCTACAGGCGATCCTACTGCAGAATCAGCCGTGCCATTAGCTGCAGCCTCAGACTGTTGCAGGACAGAAGAAGCAATTCATGTCAGAAAGACGAGAGGCGCATGAAATACCCACAATTGTTATTGTAACAAAAATTCTAGGATTTGCTGTCACTGTAGCAGATTATTTTCTTTTTAACTACCTGGCTCTGTTCTAAGTCAGAATTTATTTGTTATTCCATAAAGGTCCAGCTTATGAGTAATTTGAAGAAGTATTTTAACAAGAGTCATACAAGGGCTTAAGCTATTGTGAATGACGAATGGGCAGCCCAAAAAAACTAGTTAAGCTATTGTGAATGACGAATGCCCAGTCCAAAAAAACAAGGGCTAGATTAAGGAGCTTGTATGCACAGGTATTTAAATTTTAATTCGTTCAAATGTAGCCCCATATATTGAAAATGTTATCAAGAATATCTTAAAAGAATCAGAAAACTCAAATTGTGGACACCCTGATTAGAGGTTGAATTTAATGATATCTTAGAGTACATCAGAAACAACCATATTATTGTTCACTTAAGCTGCCATTATGATTTGGTATGTAAAATGGAATTTAACATTTTTATTCATGGAATGTTGGTCAAAAATGCACTACATCAACATATTCTGATAGTCTGACTATCATGGTAATCTAAATCTAGCTGGATTACAAAATTATCTACTCAAAGAGAGAGTCAGAAGAGTTCCAGTATTAAGGTTGCAAACCTGATTGAGAAGCCACATAGCAATACCAGCAAATTCGACAATACCGATATATTTGTCAATCCAACTAGCATCTTCTGGAGCATCAACGTTTCTTATGGGTGCACTCAAAATTTTGTTTTTGGATAATATTTCAACAGTATCAGCAAGGCTGGCATCAGAAGGTATCTCGATTACTGCATAAAGATACATCGAAGTTAACTTTTACTCTTTTAGAGCTTAAAATGATGATCAGATAATATTTAGTAACGGAGTACAAGTTTTCTGTCATGTGGGGCATCCCCTATCAACGCCGCAAGGCCAGGGCAGTGCCTCCATAGACACAGCAACCGTGAGGAAGAATACCTCTTCGGCAAGAACAGTTAGAATTAGATATTGATCTATAGTTATAGATTGGTTACTTTAAATAAGGGATCAGGTTAGGAAAGCTGAAGTCTATAAGAGGGAGAGTCTTAATATTGTAATCAGCAGACAATAAAGATAAACTCTTCTCCCCTATCTCCATTCTCTGTTCCTTATTTTGTGCTTGCCGACAACGTCCATCAACACGGTGTCTAAACACCGGGAATCAACAGCCAGGCTAGTGGCGAACCATCGCTACTTCCTGCGCTCCAAAAGACATACCATTTTCTAGGGAAAAAGTATTCACATATGTGCATCTTAGTTAAAACCATTGCTGTAAAGGCATGTTGTAGGCTATGTGAAGAAAAGTATAAGACATTGAGGTATTCCAATTGTTGGGGGAAAGGTCCCCGTGCTACCTCGAGCCGACGATAACTTCGGCAAGGCAAGGCACGCCAAAGTGTACAACGACAACTTTGGCAGGGTGTCACACATCAGAGAATCAACCCCGGACAAGGTTCACAGACCAACTCCGGAAGAGGTCCGAGGTCCAACTCCAGACAAGGTTCGGAGTCCACCCCGAATGAGGTCCACAAGCCAACCTCGAACGGGATTCGGAAGCAACCTTGAGCGAGGTTTGTGCCACCTTAAACGAGGTTCAGGAGCTAACCCAAGATGAAGTTCGGAGGCCAACCTTAGACAAGGTCCGGAGGCTGACCCCAGAGGCCAATCTCAGACAAGGTCCAGAGGCCAACCTCGGATGGGGTCTGGAAGCAACCCCAAGCGAGGTCTGCGCCACCCTGAATGAGGTCCGAGAGCCAACCCAAGATGAAGTTCGGAGGCCAACCTCAGATGGGGTCCGGAGGCCAACCTCGGATGGGGTCCAGAAGCACCCCCGAGCGAGGTCCACGGGCCGGCCCCCGAGTCCCTTAGACGCGGTGGGACCCACTCGGCATGAAAGACGAAACTACCCTTGGGAGTAAGCTAGGCCCCGAGGGCGGACTTGTAACTTCGCTCGCTTCCTCCTCGCACTTTATAAATAGGACCTCTTGTAAGTGGAAAGGAGGCCATTCCTAGACACCCATAAGCAACACATTTATCCATCCATTCGTGTGATTCTCGTTGCGCCCCTTTGCATCCTTAGCGGTTTTCGAATCCGACCGAGAGTGCTTACAAATGCACTATCCGATCTTGTAATCGACGACACCAATAGTTGATTTTCATTCATAATTGGCAACTGTTTGAGCCCATATGATATACAGATGGTCCTCAAGCATTTCTGAATAATCTGTTGGCACGGATAAGTAGGTAACCTCTTGGAGCATAATATGGTGTTAGTATATTACAAGTTTAATAGTTTCAGATTTGATTATTTTCAATTTCCTAGTATGATTATCAAAATACATCAGGGTTTGCTTAAAACACACCCAACCAAATCAAAAAAGCTGAAGACTAGACCTCCCAATTTCAAGAAAAACATGCCTATATATATATATATATATATATATATATATATTACTTATCAATCCTGATTGGTACATACATGGATATGAAAAACGAAGATGTTGGTCTACGGAAACCAAGAGCACAATTTCTGAAAGAAAAATTGAACATGTATTGTTCATTAAATGTGGTAGCTCCAAATTATTCTTCAGATGCAGTGATGTGGTACCAAGATAGATCCTTTTCTGGTAAATATACTGCACAAAAGCGTCCTCTTATGGATGAGTTCACAGCAATAGCAAATCGTCAATTGATCATTGTAAGTCCATTTCATACAAGTAGATGCATATTCTCCTTATGAGATCACATTTCTTTAGTTGTCAATTTTAAGCACAAAACTTCCCATCCATATATTGTATAAACTTCTCGGAACAGGCCCAGAACCAGAATGAGCTTAACAGCACCTTAAGAACATTCAGCATGGCAATGGTGCATGTTCTTCTACATTTAAGTTTTGGAGGCCTGATCTTGTCATTACTAACTGTCCAACTTAGTTTTTTGAAGTGGGAATTGAGTCATGTATCAGCACAAAACATACTAACTTGATGAAATCTGCAGAAACCACCAACACAAAGTGCATTCATTTTACACAAATCATTAAAAAGAAAAAGGCCAGGGACAAGTTTTAGTAGGTTCTAATTAGCGAATTCGCTTGTTGATTAAATCTCCACAAAAGATCACAACATAGCAAGGAAATGGCAAATGGACCCTCATCGTTCCAGAAGATATCTTGCAATCATGGTAGGGGAGTCATTTCTTAGTAAGCAGATATCCACACCAACCACATAATGACATAAAGCAAAGAAAGTCCTAAACGGCTCTTCTTTAGTTGGTCAAGGAAATGAAAAGGACCCATCAACAAGAGCAATCACAATGTGCCCCCTAACTCGAACACAATGGGAGGACTAACAATCAATCCCAACACTTGATGAGCAGGAGGTTTCTAACAAGATCAATTAAGCAACAGCACGACACAGATCATTCGAGCTCACACGAATGCTAATGTTAGTGCTCTTCCATCAAGATTTTTTTTGAAACATTTCTTGGATCAAGAGTCAACGCCATGTAAAACAAGAAGGCAGAGCAGAGCAAGATATACCTTGCGAGGGGTGGGTGCGCGGGAAGGAGGCGACGGGGATGTCCTCAAAGCAGGAGTTGAGCTTCTCGGACGGCGACAGCTGCGGCTCCGCCACCTCCCACAGGTCCTCCACCCGGTGCCCGATCTCCGCCTCCGGGCTCCGCGGGCTCTCCATCTCCATCTCCGCTCCCCGAAGACCCTGAAATGAATCGCAAACCACTCTCACCTCACCGCCAAGAATCTACCTTTCTCTAATCTCTCCTCTTCTTGACCACTCTCCCCACTTCTTGGATCCCCCCAACAGCTCGCCGCTAGCTTCTATATGTGATCCTTCCTCCTCCTCTAGCAGGTTGCTCCTACGCGCGTGGCGATCTCCATAGATAAACTCTGAACTAACAATAAATGTGTCGCGAGGACAAGTGTCGCTGCCGCTACGGACGCGAAACCGCTGCAACTCATACTGCTCGCCTGCCTTGCTCGCTGCAGGCCAGGGTGGTGTATTGTGCTTTGTTCTTGTCTGCGTCAGTGCAACACAAGGGGGGACGAACTGAACTGATGCAGGCGGATAGTACTGCCGATTCAACTGCCGGTGGGCCCACATGTCAAGGGGTGTTGCTTCGCGCGGTGTCGTCGGCCACGGTCACCGACAGAAGGGGACGAGAGCAAACTGGGGCCCGCATATCATTGTAGTGGCATTGTGGGTAGAGTATGGAGCGCGTGCCTGTGTCTCTTTTGTTTCAGAGAAAACCGCTGCGGCGAAGCGACCAACCAGATCCCGGGCTGACGTGGCGGGCAGGTTTGCTGATTTTCTTTTCCTTCGAGTTGTAATGCACCGGTGTCACGGTCCAGCCTTTGCCAATGACGCGCGGGTCCTAAAGTACATGGGTCCCACATAATTGTTAGCAGTATTGGTTGGGGGTGTGAGCGCCAGCAAAATTTCGGGAAACCAGTAAACAGGTCAGCAACCTTATCCTAGCCAGAGTCTTTCTTCGGATCACGATTCTACAATTTTTTATTTTAATATATAATAAATTCATAAATTATATAAAAACCTCAAATGAAATATCTATTACAATCCTGCAGGAAAATAGGGTAATAGATTTGTTGTGGTTGCAGACCAAACAAAGAGAGATGTATGATAGTGAAAAGTTAGGTGAGTAATACCCTCTTGGGTCCTTCTCCAGGGCTGGCATGATATATATATGTCCTCGTAAAGAACGTCTTTACCATCGTACTCTTACACCGATTACACCGAGAATCCCTTCGAGAGCAACTATGTCATTGTACATATCGATTTTGAGTTTACAACCTCCTAACAGACTAGCTGGGTTTAGATGGAGGTCATCCCTACAACAAGACTAATAATACTGTTACTTCCAAACAAGACATTTGCCACAACACACATATAGACACTAGTAGTGTCATTAAACATGGAATTTAAGATACAAACGACATATTTGACAATTCCACTCTCACTAAAACATGAACACGTACAAAAGTAGATTACAACATATGAATTGAAAAGATTACAATGCAACAAGAAGCAACCAGCCACACAGAACTACTACATCACCGGAGGTCATCTAAGTTAACAAACTACATCACCAATTATTTCACTTGGCCTAGATGAACTACCAACACATGAGAAAGATAGGTTTTCAATGCCTCTTTCATGTCGATCTGGAGCAATGCCATCCTCTTCATCAGTAGGTTGATCATTGTCATCAATGGCATGTGCAGGTTGATCACTGTCATCAGGCTCTTACTAATTTTCATCGGGTTCTTGCTGTTCCTTACTACCACCATCAAAAAAAGCAATGTAAAAGTTAGCGCATCTGGAAAGCTGTAAAAGCATAGAGGTGTTGAATAAAATGACAAGTCTGTTCTTTTTTAGTTCGACTTATGGCTTTTAGCTGTAACTTATGATTTTTGTGCTATTTGTGAGAGAGAGTACAGAGTAATAAAAACTTACATATAATTTTGGCTTATATAAATAAAGTTGTTACAATGTGTACTCTAATCAATTTATAGACCTCGTCTTGAAAAATCTTTTATTTGAAAGCTAATTATTATAGAAAAATCAAAAAATAGCTTTTAAAAGTTAAAAAGAAGACGTCAATCCACAAATGAAGATAAGAACTATACATACTTCATTTATGTCCCAAGCCATACTTTCGACCTCCAAATCAAATGACAAGTCTTCGGTTGCTAAATTAGCAGATTTCCGAATGGCAAGGTTCAAATAATATGCAACAGCATGTAATTAAACCCAGACTTGTACAATATTTTTCTCTCCAACTCTTTCAATAATACCTACACTTCACAAGTTTCTTCTCTCTTTTTTTTTACCAGAAATTTCTTCTTGCTATCAGTATCAAAACCATGCTTTCAACCAGGATCAGATCTATTTCCTGTTGCATTTTTTTCTTTTAGCGTTGCCTTGGCTAGCAGTGACAATAGTAGTAGCAGCAGCAATATTACTGTTATTGTTTCCTTCCGTTGACATTTTTTCCTTTATCCCTAAATCCAAAATGAACAACAAAACGTTTAGAGGGTCAAACACAAATTCCTAGTTACTTTACTTGGATGTAGGGGCCAAACAGTCACCTACTCACCTGCACTGCAAGCTACAGAGGCTCCAAGCCTGCAACAGCTCTAGTGAGGTGACTGAGGTCGTGCTCGTGCAGCTCCGGCTGGAATGCAATGCTTGCTTCACCAGTCATGAGCGCCAGCCGGAATGCCCGGATCTGACAGCCTAAGAAGAGATGGTCCGGTATTTGTAATGTGAAGAGCAAATATATATGTAGAGTAGTGTTATATTGCATTGATGATGTGATAATATTGGAATATGAAAAATGCATTGGATTATGTATGATCAATGTAGAACCATGAGAACGATGATATGAGCATGACAAGACATGCAGAGTATGTTATAGTTGGTTCATTGGTTTCCTTGTTTTGGTAGTGTTTATTGTACTTTTATGTACTTGCTGAGTCTTTAGACTCACTCTTGCTTTGTTGTTTTGTTTCTAGGTAACCGTTGATGACGCCATGCAAGAGCGGGTGTAACACATGATTAACTCCACGACCTGGTAGCACTTCACGTTTTCAGCTTTTGTAGTAGGGTTAATCCCACTCGTAAGCTAGAATAGTTGCTTAAAAACGGTGTAAAGTAAGTACTCTGCTTTATGAGTAAAGTAGAGTTTGCTTAAAATGATTAGCGGATGTTTAAAAATGGTGTTGTAATGTAATGATGGTAGCACTCTAGGCCTAGAGATTGTGCGGGGTGTTACATATATAAAATCGCAATTATGTCATGATTCTAACAATCATACGCTCCGAATCACGATCACTTGCGATTCTACCCAAATTATATTTATGTTATGATCCATATCATCTGATTCCTGATAGAATCATAGAATCGTATGATACTATAACATGTATCGCGAGATAGCCTTAAGGTAGCGTTTAGAATGGCGATGGTTTATGATTTTTTTTACTGTAGCTGGCTGATTTTTTACTGTAACTGAATTAGTTTATTTGGTATAAATAAATTTTAAAAATAAAAATAGAAAAAAACATATTAGCTTATCACGATCAATGTAAAGGAATAGAGAAAAAACAAAAAATAAAAAAATAAAACAAAAAAATAAAAAAATATGAATAGTAAAAAAAGCTAAATAGTAAAAAAAAACTGCCGCCGAAAGTGATCGTGAACGGGTCCTAAGTAAACAGGTGCGCAGGGAATAAAATGGCAAGAGGCACAACATAAAGAAACAACAGAGGGAATACACATCCCGTTTGTTGGAATACACATCCCGTTTGTTGGTATCTATACGACCATATCTTACTATGCTTGCCACACACTTTATGTCACATAAATTGTACGCAACAACTTTGAAAAATTTTGGCAAAAAATAATTGTACGACAAATGTGTCAGGTGGATAAAAAGGTATGGACGTCACAGTTATGGCTAAAAACAAAAAGCTATAACCTTGGACGCACTTGTTTTAGCGATAATTTCTAGTTTTTAGCTGAAATTTCACTATAGCTGACTTTTTTTACTGTAGCTGATTTGGCTTTTTGGGCATGATTAATTTTAAAAAATGTAAAAATAGAAAAAAATATGTTAACCCATTAGGGATAATACAAAGGAACATAGGAAAAAAAGAAAATACAAAAAATCCTAAAATATCTAAAAAAATTTAGAAAAAAACGAAATACTGAATAGTGAAAAAAAACAGAAACGGACAAAAAGCTTAGCGTGGCAATGTTACAAAGAGCAAATTGATAGATAATCCCAAAGGTGCCACGCTGCCACTAAATATTTGATCTATTGTTTTGACTTCTAGAAATAATTTTTAATTTTTGTTATAGTATCTAATTTTTAAATAGAATATTTTTAAAACAAGATCTATAAGTTAATTGTAGTATACGCTAAAGGTCCAATATCTATATCATCGAAAATCGCAAGCGATTATCTTTCTCCATAATCTTATCGCAAGCAACTAAAATTTTAAAATTTTTAACTTAAAAACCATAAATTATAACCAAATAAAAAAACATTTGTAAAAGTTAAGACTCAAAAGTGCACATGTGCGATTGCTTATCCCTTGTCAATTTCTCATTCCTGCCACCCCGGTTCCCATGGAAAGTTATCGATTCCTGGAGTTCTGACCGTGGCCACGTGCGATGATGCAGGCCCCCGCTTAATGGGCGATTACATATAAGATAAACCGTCCCTCCTCCTACCTTTCCCCTTCTTTTCTCCACACTGCCCCCTCCCCCTTCTTCGGTGACTTCACCGGCGTCCAGGGAGGAGGAGATCCCACCCGTGGATTCCTCTTGTAAATATTAGATGTGTCCTATTTTTCTAGTTTTAGATAGTGTTGGTTTTTCTTCTTTTGTTCAGATGAAGAGTAGAGGAGGCTTCTCCGCCGTCGCCTTGGTTTGGTGGGCTTCATGCTTCTCTTCGGCTCCAGGGTGAATGTGGCCCGGCAGCGGCGCGCGTGCGTGGTCTAGGAGTCGTGTGTGTGCGGCTTGGTGATGATGCTTAGAGAGACACAGGGAGGTCCGGTGGCTGCGCAAGTGTGGCCCGGCAGCGGCGCAGTCTGGAGTCGATGAGCGTGCGACCCGACGACTACGTGGGTCCAGTCCGGCACCGGAGCATGTCGGCCAAGGTGGTTAAAATCGTGATTCTTAGTAGAATCGTACCATCCCACAAAATCAATTCGACTCAAATGGTATATTGAGTTGTACATGATAGAATTGTGTAAAATCACGTATCATCTAAGATTATAAAAAACTTAAGCATTTGGTTGTGTTCTATCGCTTAATTATGAAAGACTTAAGTGTTTAGTTGCGTTCTATCGCTTAATTCAAATTATATGTTAAATACTAAGTAGTTAATAGTTTAGACATTAAGATTCAGATGTTTGGAATAATAAAATTTATTTATTTTATGTAAAATGATCAGATTATGACAATATTGATAACATCACTTTTCTAGTTGTAACTCTCAATGATATAAAATTGTTGGACCATGTGGCTAGATTTAGAATATTTGTAATGATGAATAATTGACAATATTGCTTCTCGATGTTACTTGAGGTGTGTGGCGTGTGTGTAGACTAATGTCAATCAAGTTAGGAAGAACTTGTGTCGTGGGAAAAATGTTCTTTGGTCTTTGCATATGCAGGTTGAGCATGGAGGCGATTGCGGTCGATGACGAGGTGGTCCGAGACTAGGATGGGGAGATCCGAGGTTCAGATGGTCGAGAATGTCACGAGATGGTTGGATACATACTTGGGTACGTGGAGATCAAAGATGGATGACGTGTGAAGAAGATATAGGAGGTGCGGTCTCGAAGACTTTGACACGTGGCAAGTTGGAAAAGTTTGAATTTTGGAAAACCCATATTAAGAAGAGTCTTGGGTCCCTTGAACCATAATAGACCAAAAGCCTGATTAAGTTAAAAAGGTCTAGATCCGGTTGAATAAGTTGTATTAGGGTTTCGAGTGATTAGAAAAAGGAAATGAGCTCGAGTTATATATGTGGCGGCTGGCTGTGAGATTGGAGAGACAATCTAATAAGCTGTGTGCATGCATGGAGGATGGCCACATGCATGTTTTGAAGCGCTGATGGATAATTATTCGAGTACTGCATGTGTTGATCTATGCATATGTGGGCTGATTGGTGGTTGCATGCATGAGTGTTAGCTTTTCTTGTGATTGCAAGCAGCTGTGACTTTTGGATTAGAAGTGAACATGTAAGAAGGTAATTGATGCGACGGCTGGACGTGGAGTCCCTTGGTTATGAGGTAATTAGTGGTAAGTGCTAATTAGGTTTTGCATGGTTGCTACATGCATGATTTTTTTGGGCGGTTGGATATTACGTTTTTGGATTTGGCATGCAACCAGATGTGAGGCCATTAGAGATTAATAGGTGATTAAGTGAGGGCTAATTAGTTTTTGCATGGCAGCTGTATGCATGAATTATCTTTGGCCGAAAGTTTTGAGGGCAGGTCTTTGTCTCGGTCTTGTGAATTTTGACTGAGGTTTTCTAGTAGATCAATAGAAAAATAGGATTTTGGCTTTTGTTTAGTATAGGTTTTTCGTGATCTCTGGCCTTTGTCTTGTTGGCATGCATGCATGATTTGGCTGAAGACTATGAAAGATCAGAGAGGAGAGAAGCAGAAGATTAGAAAATATCAAAGAGCATAGAAGCACACGTGAAGAAAGCAACATGTTCAATTTTTCATTCGACTGCTATTGTATTTTCTACAGTGTGCTACAGTACTCTACAGTATTTACTATGATAAGCAAAAAAGAAGACATTAGATTTTGAAAAAGCTTTCGCGAGAGATTGCAATCATTCACCTCCCCTCTGATTGCCATCAACGATCCTACAAGTGGTACAGAATAGGTTGATATGGTATCAGAGAGGTATATGAACTGTTCTCCCATGCTAGATGGTACTGATTTTACTTTTTGGAAATGTCGTATGTAAGCTTATATTAAAACTCATGGTAGTAATGTTCGGAAAAAAGTTTCTATAACATATGAGGTTATTGCTACTGTTACTAATTTAAATAAAGCATATATTGATTTAAATGCTCAAGCTTGTAACTTGCTATTTCAAGGTATTTCTCGTAAATAATTTGATCGTGTAACTCATATTAATTCTGTCTACTTAATATGAAAAACTCTTTACGATTATCATGAAGGAACCACTAAAATTAAGAAAGTACATAAAAATATTTATTAAAAAGAATATTCTGATTTTGCTATGAAGCCTAGTGGATCAATTGATGATCTCTTTGTTCACTTTGAAAAAATATTGAGCAATTTACACGGTGTTAATGTTATTCCTATTGATAAGATCTTTAAGTTCTGAATGGTTGATTGTTGTCACAACTATTGATCAAACTGTAGATGTAGATACTTTAATCATGGATAATCTTTATTCTAGATTGAAAACTTATGAGATGAAAACTTTGCCATCTAAGATTAATAAATCTTCATTTTTAGAACTTGTGATTAACGCTGCGCAAGCTATTTCGTCGAACTCTTTGTCTTGTGTTTCTTTATCTGCTTTGTCTTCTTTTTCAGTGGAACAGTTTGAGCAGCTTCCTGAAGAGGACTTGGTACTGATCTCCTCACAAGAATACAAGGCACTCAACAATATGAGGATGAGGAAGCGAGGTAGAGTTTCAGGTCCAATCAAGTGCTTTGAGTGTGGCAATCCAGACCACATTAAGATAGATTGCCTCAAGCTCAAAGGGAGATGATCAAAGAAGACAAGAATTGTCGTTGTCAGCCATCCAAGAACAACAACACTAAGGGTGGCAATTTTCGTCGCAAGTTCACTAAAAAGATCATATCGGTTATTGAGCATCTTGATTTGAGTGATGTGAAATATGAGAGTTGCAACGACGATGACCACGACGGCGATGATTCCAAATGTAAAAAGAAGAACAACGACTTTATGGACATGTGCTCATGGCAAGGAGTGATGAAGACAGTGATTTCGATGAGGTAAGACTGTCATATGATGAGCTTGAAGATGGTTTGATTAAACTTACTATTGAATTGAAAATGACCAAAAATAAATTAAAAGAAAATAATTTTGTTGTTGAAAGCTAAAATTCTAATATTAATAGACTTGGAGCTTTTGTTCATAATGATGAATCATGTGATTCTTGTCAAGTTTTACATTATAAGTTGGAAACAGCTAGATCAATCAATGCATCGAACTTGGATCAACTTAGAGATGTAACTGTTAAATTTGATAAATTAAGATTGGTACATGACTCTTGTGATGATAAATTAAAATTTGCTAATGATAAAATTGAAAAGCTCAAGTTTAATTTTTCTACATGTTTAGAGTCAAGTATTTCAAATGTTTAAGGAGGACGAGGCTGTGGGAGAGGGTAGCACGGGGTAGGAGGCGGCATGGAGGGGGCGGCGCGGAGGGAGCAGCAACATGGAGGGGGCGGTGCAGAGGGAACGGCAAGGGGTAGGAGGCAGCAGGGTCAGGGTGGGAGGCAGTGGGGTCAGGGGAGTGGGGTAGGAGGTGGTGGGGTGGGGGTAGAGTTAGATAGATTATATAGTAAAGAGGAAAGGATGAGAGCATTTAGATCTTAATGAGTTATAAAATTTAGATGATTGTTTGAAAGAAAATATCTGGGTGATTACTAGACACTTTGATAAACATCACCTGGATGTTTTCTTTTAAACAATAATCACCTAGATGCTTTTTTTCTAAACAATCATTCAAATTTCTAATCTTTAGATATGCGTGAAGATTCGTGCACCGCCACCTCCACTTTCTTCTGCGATGACCCCTTCTTCCTTCTCTCTTGTGACCCCTTCTTCCTCCTCATCAGTGAGCTCGCGTGGAGAATCCTGGCTCCCGCGTCTAGGGTTCACCCTTCCTCCCGGGTATAGAGGGAGGCTAGAGGCGGTGGCCGGGGCGGTGGGCAGCAGTGGGGGTGACAGGCGGGGTTGGAGGGTGGTGGGCGGTGCTGGAGGACGGCGACGGCGGAAGGTACTAGCTATTAGGTTGGGCGGGAGTGGCACAGCGGGGAGGGGTAGGGAGGGCACAGCGAGGCGGTGGGGGCACCACTGGCCGCGGGTGGTGGAGGAGGGGGCGGTGGTGGCAGTGGGAGGCGTGTGGAGCTGCTCCGATGAGAAAGAAGGAAGAGGCTGTGGGAGGGGGCGGCGTGGAGGGAGCGACATGGGGTAGGAGGCTGCGCGGAGGCAGCAGGGTCGGGGTGGGAGGCGACGAGGTTGGGGGCACGGGTAGGAGGCGGAGGGGTCAGGGGATAGGGTTAGGTTTAGATGGTTTATATAGTAAGGGGGGAAAGGATGATGGCCCTCAGATCTTAATCTAATAGTCATAAAATTTGGATAATTGTTTAAAAGAAAATATCCATATGATTAGATCAGATAGTTCACTTCCTTTTAGAGAAACAAAGTAGAAGTGTAACTTCATGCCGTCTACAGAACTTTAGATCAATCAATCCAACAGTCCAACTGTCCAGTACTATAAATTCCTCTAATCTACATCTTTTTATTAGCTTTATTATTGATTTGTTGATAACTTGAGCACATGAACAATCTTCCCCCAGAATAACAAAAGAGGGTGAGTGATTAAAATTCACTTGCCATCCCTACTTCAACCTACTACAAGAAAAGTATCTTCTTGCCAACCACTTTATTCCTTCTACTTACATGCATGGAGTCCCCAGGTCATATGACCTTGGCTTAAGAGAAAAAAACAACCTTAATTTAATCTTTCCCCATGCATACTGATCAAACAACCGCTGGATCTATCAGGTGCTCCTCTCCATCATCTCGCAGAACCTCTTGAACGACTCGAGCTTCTGCAGCTTGAGCTGCTTGTGGATCCGGCGGATGAATACGTCGGCGACGTGGTCGATCTCGTCCTCCAGCCGGAACTCGGCGCCCTCGCCCTCCTTGGCGTCGCGCACCAGGTCGATCACCGACCCCGGCGCGTTCACCAGCTCGTCGTCGTCCTCGTCCTCGTCGAACAACGAGTGCGTCAGGTAGTCGTCGCTGTCCTCGTCCGAGTCGGCGCCGCCGCGCTCCGTGACGAAGCTCGGCGCGGTGTAGATCACGATGGCCTTCTTGCTGCCTTCGCCATCGTCGCCGGCGTCCTCGTTGCCGTGGTGGTCCTGATCTTTCTTGCTGTCCTGGCCCATGATGGCGTGGATCTTGTGGTTGATGGCGCTCATGACGAGCTTCTTGTTGCGGAGGATGCCGAAGATGAGGAGGCGCGTCTTCATGGCGCTCGTCTTGGCGCGCACCGCCGTCGACTTGGCCTTTACGACCGCCACGATGGTCGAGATCATCTGCTTCAAGAATCTAGACGCCTTGGTCTTCATCTCCGATATCAGTAGATCTCTCTCTGTAGTTTAGCTCACTAGCTCGCAACAAAGGAATAGGATTAGGAAACAAACAACGCAATGAGGAAGCTATATATATGTATGTATTATATGTGATTTTTTAGGTGTAACTGCGTGTTTTAGTAGTGCTTGCTAGGTGTGTGTAGTTGGATGCTTGGACATGGAGTTTGGCCTGTGGGATGGCAAGGGTATATATAGAGGGAGGGAGTGATGAGCAAGAGCCAAGTGCATCCTAGAAGTTTTCCTAGAAGTTTCAACATCACATGAAAGCATGCATGTTTACAAGCTAAGGAATGCATGGGCATTAAGGAAAAAGAGGGGTGTAATTAACAAAGGTGGCAACAAAAGCTAAAGTGACTAAAGCTGATGGGCATGCATGCAAAGTAACTGTAAAGTTGATTGATGCGAACGTGGTGTGATTGTGTACCCGTATGTGTTGTGCAACTCGTGCTCTGGTATGATGGTCTGGTCCCATTTATCCCGAGCCCCAATAACGGGGTTGATGTAGTAAGTCAGGCGGCTCCTCGTGCGCGACGGTTGCCGGTGCCTGGTTTGGCAAGGTGCTGGGCTCCTTTAGTTTCCATGTTTGCGCTTGGAAATGTTTGGCAAGATGTTAGATGCTGCGCTGTAACACGGTACTACAGTAGGCGATCTAAACCACCGGTTTACTGATCGGACGGTGAGGAGCTTGTCCACCGCAGCATACATGCATATATATACTGCAAGAGATCCTAGTCAAGGATAAAGGTCATGCTCATTTCGATTTGAGCTTCTGATTTCTAAATTACTTTTTATTATTTCTAAATTTTATCTTTTTCTAACTTTTTGGTTTTTTGAGTTTTTTTGTCAGTTTTTTTTTCGTACTCGTTTACATTATACATGATGGGATAACCTTTTTTTTCTATTTTTCTATTTTTTAAATTTAATTATACCAAATAAGGCATCATTAGTTACAGTACAAAATAAACCAGTTACAGTGCAAATTTAGCCATAATCTATCAAAAATAAGTTCAACTGAATGGGCTAAAAAAGCATTTTGAAAATTTATAGGAGGTAAGCCAGGTTGCAATTTTATTTTTTTCAGTTTTACATTTTTGTCCTCAAAGGCTCAAAGCATTTGAGTTTGCTGGGTTTTCTATGAACATTAACATCAAGACTTTCATTCAAATCAGTATAAAATCACAGTTTTCATGAGTGGTTTTTTTTTACCGCTGATTTTTTGTCCAGTTCATTCTTCTTGCATCGGCCTCTTGGGAAACAGGGGTACGTACTAACCAGCAGTTGCCATGATTAGTCAGGGCAGATTCTCGAGCTGTGACCTGTGGGAAGCCTTCGTCGCTAAGGTTCCTGCTTGGTTTACCGTTGTTCAGAACTAAAAGCAGGCAGGCGGTCGTCGACCGAACCGGCCGCAGCTGTAAAGGCACGCACGCAGCGACGGTGCATCTGCATGGCTTTTCCCGCTTAACTGCATGTGGCAGCCAGCGCGTGCCCGAACTGGCAAATGGAGGCATCCCAGCACACGAACAGATAGTTTACGTACGCACGCACCCACCCAGTGGCGGTTCCAAGATTTTGAGAATAGATATTCGAACTTTAAAATTAGATTCTTTAGATACATGGATATAACGACACACCGTTTCTCTCCCAAAACACCGATATAACGATATGTACATATAAATATAATAAAAATGCAGAAATTATAAAAATCAATTATTTCTTACGAGAAAATGGTTGATATAAAGCTAGTATAACGACATGAATTAAATAGCAAATTATAGAGATTAATGACAATTACAGATCTTACTGATCTTGCCCTTTTCAGCTCTCTCCCACAAAGATTTTAAATTTGCAAACTTCACGAAGGAGGTTCTTGTCGTGTATTCAACCTATGTAATTTGTATCAGCAGAATGATATTATTCCAAAAGAAGAGGATAAAGTAAACAATTCCATTATTGTCACTTACATCAATTATAGGAGACTGGCCCTTCAGTCCAACCTTCAGATGGTTCTTCTTAATTTCACAGACGACAGACCTTGATTTTATCCCTTATGGTACTGGAACAGTTACATTAACATCTAGCAACTGCTAAGTCCAAGAATATTTCTCCAAGTCCAAATCACTTTCAGCATTTGGTTCTAATATAAAATACAAAAGAAAGACATCTTTAGTTTCTTGATTTCCCTATCAAAGCAAAATTGAAGTAGCAGCAATCCATTTAGTTTTTAAAATGAATTAATAGTAGTTCTTTTTTAAAACTTAAAACAAATAGGAGTAAACGTTACAAATAATTTCACTAGACTAGAAAGTTTGCACAACTCAAAACATGGAAAGTTTACACAGCTCAAAACAAAACATGATTACTTGAAAACCGAAAGGCTCATAACATGAGTAGTATACAAGCCTGTAATCTTACTACCTGAGGATCATACATGCCTCCCGATTCCACAGAAAACCACAAATATGTGTACTACATACATTCCTCACGATTCCACAAAAACGTACTAGAAATCAACAAGTTACAAGTGACATATATAGTTTGACAAAAATGGACTACTGGAGCTTAACAATCACCAAAGCATGCAACATTTTGCATTTGATCAACATCAGTTAATTAACAGCTAAAAGTTCCTCTTGCTAAACAGAAGAAAAAGACACTAGCTAGATTCTAGAATAAGATTAGGACAAGTAACTTTTTCAAGCTCTAGCTCAACTTTTGTAAAGGACAATTCTCGCAGATTTGAGCAAAATAACTACAAATTTCTCTTGCTAAATCTAACCATGGCACATCACTGACAGGAGAGGAGCTCGGATTCTATCACATAATCGCAAAGCTTGGAGCTTTCCAAATTTAGATCCAAACCCCCAAATCCAACAAGAACTAATCTAGGTTACATCCATGGACTCCAAAACACACAAGCAATGAAGCAAGGTTACATCCATCCATTTTTTTCCTCATGGATCCCTAAATCAAAATCCAAAAATTTGAAATATAAGAAAATTTGAACGCTAATCAGATCTGGCAATCAGGCAATGTGGCATCGAGAAACTGAGAAAGTACCTCCCCACTGTCCCCATGCCGTCGGGGGTGAAGATGAGGTCGCCACCTGCCAGCCTCGTCGGAGTGTCGGACGCCGTTCGCCGTCACGCCAGGGAACCTGTGGGATCTGATCTGGGAGACCGGAGATGGGAAGCTGAGGCTGGGGCACTGGCAGCTGGGCTGCTGACGGCTGCTCGATGCGCTGATGCGGAGTCTTAGAGACTAAGGGAGGAGGAACCTGCGCCCAGCGCGGCAGCGCCTGACCGGCGAGGCGGCCATCACCCGTGCGCCACCAGGGAGAGGAGAACTGGGGAGCCTGAGAGGCCAGGTCACTGAGACTCAGCCGAGGCGTGATCGCAAACAACCAACTTCCCGGTTCAAGCAGATCGTGTAATGAGCACTGGGCCAATCGGGAGGGGAGGCGTTCCCACGATCAGTCCAACGTGCGCGGAGACGCTGGTTTGGCCCAGGAGACGGAAATAGATGAATTAAGTATATTTTTCTAGTATATATATGCATTACATATTATATATAGTGGATTTTTTACCAAAATTTTTGGGTATTCAGCTGAATACCCATGAATTACTGTAGATCTGCCCTTGTACGCACCGACCACATTGGATGCATGCACGCACTTTGTTTGTTTCAATAGAAATATGTCCGAGGCGTACAATGGTGTTCTAAAGGGCGTGCAATCCCTACCTATCACGGTAATCGTGGAAGAGAGTTGGAACCGTTCGGTTGGATACTTTGTCAATAGAGCCATGATGGCGAAAAAGCATCTGGATGAAGGTAAAGATTTCTCTAGGGTAGCGCAAGCCTATATGGACAAGAAGATGGAGAAGGCTCGTTCGCATATTGCTCTACCATGGATGGCTTATGGAGGAAGTTTGAGATCCGTCTCAGACAGAAGTACATGATGGGTCAGACTAGAGGGGATCGTAAGCAGGTATGCACGATTGATGAGATGGCATCTTGCACCTGCAATAAGCCACAACTTCTACACAAACCATGCTCCCATGTGTACGCGGCATGCGCGGTATGGCACCAGGCGCCCATGCATTACATCTCAAAGTATTATGACATAAAGCACCTGTTTGAAATCTGGAGTACGGAGTTCCATTTCTACGGGGTGGATATGCACTACAGAGACCTATGGCTAGGGCAGGTGAAGCGGGTGCTGAATGATGCATTGAAGCACATCGGCCGTGGGCGATGACATAGCCATCACATATGTAATGACATGGATGATAGCCAGTGTGGGGATTGGGTTCGGTGCCCGAAGTGCAGACTATGTAAGATGATTGGTCATTCCTTTAGGCAGTGCCCAAACAGGCCAACATCAAGTAATGCTCCATAGTATGAAGCACACAGTTCTTCGTTGCTGACTGTTGGTTCCGTGTTTTTGAACTAGTGAGGGCCTTTGTTGTGCTCATGTTGTGTACGGGAGCACATGATGTTACAACCTTTATCCTCTGCTGAATGTATCTTACGGAAATATTTGTTGGAAATTATGTTGTGACTTATTCGACATTTTGTTGTCATTTGTTGTCATTCGCTGTAAATTACGTTTGTTGGAAATTATATTGTCATCTGTTGCATGCTTTATTGTCATTCCCTGCAAATTAGGTTTGTTGCATATTATGTTGTCGTTTGTTGCACACTTTATTGTCATTAGCTGCAAATTACGTCTGTTGTATATTCTCTTGTCATTACGTACTGACTTGTTTTCATTCATCGGCAGGAGATGGCGGATGAGTTGCTAGAGCCCCTTGGGATGACCAGCACCGATGCGCGGCGTGGTCATCTGGTGCTGGCCCTCCGAGTTTGATCCTTAGGAGCCCCCGAGAGCACTAGCCTCTAGACCATCGGTACATCCCACTGTTGCGAGACACCGGCCTTTTGCCCCATTGCTCGCATGCTGGATGTGCCGTATGCATTGCAATTCGATGTGGTGTTACTGTCCGCACTCGTGGATCGTTGGAGACCGAAAACTCACACATTTCACTTCCGGTGGGGCAGGATGACAGGTACTCTTCAGGACTTGTCCATGCTGACAGGTCTACCCCTCCGTGGTGCAACAGTAGTGCCACCCCCAAGGCGGCAATCTTGAAGGTCGCCCTGGGTATCCAGTTCGGTCACCCGATCCCAGACAATGTGTCTGGTGACGCACCCCATCGCATACCTCCTGTTCTTGTTCGGGTGGGTCTTATTTTCTATCACCACTGGAGACTCCGTGCACCCTAACTACGTACACCTTGCGGAGTCCTTGGCGGATGCCTAGCCCGGCCAGGTGCCGTAGTACAGCTGGGGATCTACAGTCCTTAGCGCTACGTACCGAGGCTTGTGTGATGCCTCGCAGCGTACTGCGGCCAGCGAGCCGATCTTGGCAGTGTGCTACGTCCTCCTACAGTACTGGTGGGAGCACTTCTCTCTTGGGAAGCCTTACTTTGGGAGTGCCGTGCACCCTTACGAGTTCAACCCGGTGTTCTACGATAGGCTGATGGCGATGACCACATTAATGGGCCGACAATGGGGACGCGTTGGACATATGGTCAGCTACGGTGGGCTAGGGAGAGACCGAGGCATGTATACCTAGAGTTCCATAACCAGTTCGAGACTCTTCGTGAGGGTGAGATAGTCTAGTGGCCATGGACTCCACAGTTCATTCGTAGCACAGCCCCCCATGGGTTGTCATCTCAGTGCCACCAAGACCACACGTACTGGTTGACGACCTGCCACCTCATCTTCTCTCACTTCGTCGAGCTGTACAACCTGCAGCAAGTCATGAGGCAGTTTGGCCTCCACCAGCACGTGCCACCCCTCCCAGGACGGCCACTACCACTGAAGGCCCATGAGTAAGTCATTGCACGGTAACTGTGTAACGTGTCGTTAGTACTAATTGTGTAACGTGTGCACTAACTTGCAGGCAAACAAGAAGAGGGCGCCGGAATGACGACTGGAGGGGCACACAGCGGCCATGGACAGACCTGTGGCGTGACTCGGCGAGCACAGAGGTTGTGGACGAGACTCGGCCATACGACCTCGACACGTACATTATGTACCTAGAGTGGTACGTTCCACGCACCTGCAGCAGGCTTACTGGCCCTGCCCCACACCGGCCTGCAGAGGTCGCACACGAGGCTGCCATACTGGTAGGGTCGGACCGTCATCGAGCAGCACGGCATGACGAGACGGTACGAGACTACTCTCAGTGTATCCTGTGCGGCAAGACGTTTTAACTCATTCTTTGTTTACCTGCAAACGTTTTAACTCATTTTTTGTTTACCTACAGTACGAGCGCCTGAATCGTATCCACGACGAGGCTGCTCAGATTCTCCAGCGTGGGAGGGCCAACTCCATTTATCGGCTGCTAGCTTCGATGCGTAACATCTACGATGATGCAAGGTTTGCGATCAAGACCATCAGCTGTAGTCGGCACAGGGATGATGTACATGCACGACGCGTCCACAGAGGACAGCAGGCAGCACCACCGTCAGCACGTCAATCGCAATCCGACGGTTATCCCAGCTGCGCTTGCTCATCCTCTATGCACTTTGGATCAGCGATATGACATTTCCCAATAGTTTGTTCATCCAATCGATAGACAGTTATCTCTAATAACAGTTTTTTCCTGCAGAACTTGCGACAGGATAGCATGTTTCTACAGTCATCGTCATCACGGAGGGCAGCGGAGGACCGAACATTCTTTGTAGGGCGACGGGAGGTCTCTGCAGAAAGCGACCCTGACTCGTAGCAGCGACTGGAGGTGACGTTGCCCACATTCGCGCATGGCGTTCAGTCCACCCTGCATGCGCGGGACGAGTGGTTCGGGCATACCTACCAAGGTTACTCAGCGCAGGAGTACATGCGTGATTTCCCTACGTCATCGTCATTCGGACAGCTACATGCACCGGTATGTACTAATGTAGTAAACAAAACATGTGTATTTCAATGCCATCTAATCGCATCACAAATAAATTGCAGAGAGTCATGGAGCAACAAGGCCACAAAGTTCACGATGGGTCATCTGCATTTTATACTTCCCAGGTAAATGCCTTTTGATATTACTACTAATTATAAACAGCGCTACCCATGGCCTAATTCAGTTGTACCATCCGAGCAAGACGTAGACCCCTTCTCCGAATGGCTGAGCTCTATTTTTGGCCATCTGTCGCAACTCTCCACGGATTTGTACGCACAACCGCCTCGGACGCAGGCCTTCCAGTACGACCTTCGAGATGCACCGCACTCCCCTAGCAGGTTCACCTTCTCAGAGGATCACATACGCCATCCGAGGAGGCGACGACGAGATGCACAATGAGTTTTTGTAATTGACCTATTGTAACTTCGCAAGGTTTCCTGCAATTATTTATGATAATTCTTGTATTCGTACTGTAATGCACTTCTAAAATTATTTTAACTACAATTAAGGCATCATTGTAATATGACAAGTACGCACGCATGTGGGCATTGTAGCTCACAGCATGCATTACACATATATACATTAACTCTCCAGCGGGAGAAGACACGATAATAATAAACACAAGATACAACGCATAAAACATTACCAATATAGACGAGAACAACCTCCAACACTACAACTTCACAATAACAATAAATACAAGAAAAAAATACCACACAACATTAAATTTATCTTCCACTCTAGTCTATCGAAACGATGCCGCATCTCGACGAGGTCGCTACCCCCCACGACAACTTTCTCATGCTGAACAATGTCCGTCCTAGTGCCCATTTCATCCTCCCACACCCAGAATCGGCAACCGCACTGACAACACGAAACAACACATACATTGCACGTGCAAAAAATATAGAAAGTACTACATGCAACAAAATAAATCAAAACGACAGTGCCAGCGCCACACCATCAACACAACAACGAACACTTGATAGTGTGGCCTACTAGTAGAAAGTGCAACCATACACCTCGTTGCCTATATGCCAAACGAGCCTTGTGGCATCCACATGGAGTATTGCTGAGGGGACGCCTCGGACGTGGCTGGCCATCGTTGTAGTGGCTCACACATATACAGCTAGGGTTCACGCAGCAATATGTGGGATCATATGAGCTTCCTATGTTCACGACCTCCTCGTTGCCCCTCTTGTGTTGCATCTGTTGGCGGAGGTCGTTGTTCTCCTCGTTGAGAGTCTCGATTCGCTCCTCCAACTCAAATATTCGATCCCATAATGTATCCACGTAGTTGACAATATACGGTTGATGAGGAGGGTCGATCCAGCGAGAGAAGTCGCATTTCGCCATCTGTGGGAATAGACGGTTAACATGGAAGCTCCATAAGCAATAATAAAAAATGTACTATTAGCAATTTGTACCCCGGAGTGTGGGCATCGGAAGAAACATCGCCCGCCATCGAATTGGCCTTCCAAGACCTGCACGACCGCGTCCTCATTGTGTCTGCATTTTGGCCAAGCGGGTTGAGCACGCTGGCTTGGTATCAGGCGGTAGTATGGACCAGGTACTTCTTCATACAAATTACAGGGTTCTCTACTCCTACTGTCATGAGACCCCAACCATGCTTTTTATATCAAATGAGAGAACTCAGTGCAGTTACCACATGACAAAAAAGGCTAGCTTTGTGCAGTGACTTGACAAAAGAGGGCAACTTTGTGCACATACATGACAAAAGAGGCTAGCTTTGTGCAGAGAAATGACAAAAGCGGGCAGCTTTGCGCTGTGACATGACAAAATAGGTCAGTTTTGCCCACAGACATGACAAAAGAGGCCAGCTTTACGCAGTGACATGACAAAAGAGGCCAGCTTTGCATAGAGACATGACAAATGCAGTCAGCTTTGCGCAGTGACATGACAAAAAGGCCAGCTTTGCCTAGAGACATGACAAAAATGGGTAGCTTTGCGCACTGACATGACAAAAGAGGGTAGCTTTACGCAGTAACATAATAAAAGAGGACATATTTGTGCAGAGACATGATAAAAAAGGTCAGCTTTGTCTAGAGACATGACAAAAGTGGATAACTTTGCGCACTGATATGACAAAAGGGGGGCAGCTTTGCGAAATGACATGACAAAAGAGGACATTTTTGTGCAAAGACATGACAAAAGAGAGTAGCTTTGCCAGATGACAAGACAAATGGTGGCCAAGGCCAAAGACGATCTGAGGATTACAACGCCGAGCTTGTAAGTAATGGAAAATGGCCCTGGTCTACGTAGTAGGTTGGGCCATTTCGCACTACTCGCCTAAATGTCTAATTTATTTTAATTCCAAGAAGGCGCATATGTATCGTACGGCTACTTCAGTTTGTTGTAACGAAATTCTGTGCGTCGTGTTATTCCCAAGTTTATTATGAAATCTATTTTAACTACCAACATAAAATATCGTAGTCCTTTTGTATTCAATTCTTCGCGTGCTCCATATCACTTTTCTTCCTACAGACCAGGCGTTCCTATCCTAGTCATGCACAGAAAAGTTTTCATAAAATTTCTTGCACAACAACAACGTATCATGATCACAAAATATTTTCGCGAATCAAACATACCTTTATCGTTCACAATGTGCAAAAAACAAGAACGCATCAACCATTACACCGCATTACAAATTACCTTTGTATGTACGAGTTATTTCGGGCCCAATCGTCCCTACAAAATTCTTCTGAAAATTAACCGCACTATAATAAAGCACGACGATCGTACCGTTAAGAACGTACGAAAATATTTCAAAAAATAACAATCGACAAAAATATTTCCTACTTGTATCATCTGCAATACATAACGAATTTTCAAAATATATTTCATATTTTTTGCATCTCCTCTTCTATACTATAAAATTGTTGCATACTCGAAAAAAATATATTACATGTAAATATGCATAATATTTATAATTAAAAAAATTTGCATAACTGTCTAATCAAAACAAAGAAACAAAACTTATAACTCATTTTGCGCAAACAGCAGCTAATCGGTAAAAACCCAAACACTAACACTGTACACCCGAATCGTGCGGTCGGGCACCGCACCACTCCGTTGCGCTCCCGAATCGTATCGTGCGCTCCCTGGCCACACAATTGCCACATGTCGGCCTCGGGTGAATCGCGCGGTCGGCAGTGGGCTAGAACAGGAATTACGCTGCGTTGGGGGCTATTTTTGGTATTGTTGGTAGCAACAGTGCCAATAGTGTCCAAATTTCAATTGTAATTGCCAGCCACGGTGTTTCGCTAATAAAAAAGACGACACAAGAGGCGTTTTTATTAGAAAAACACAAAACCCCGCGCAATGTATTCCTTTAATTTGCATTTCCTGTGTGTTCAAGCAGGCTATACTACTACAATAAGATTTATATTAGACATCTCATTATAGACGGTTCCCAAAAATCGTCAGTGTTAAATGCAATTACAGACGGTTTACATTTAGAGACCATCTATATTGGTGTCGGCGCTAAAAATCGTCTGTAAAGAGATAATATCATAGACGGATTATGATGAAAAATATTTGTTAAATATCATAGACGGTTTTTACCAAGAACCGTCTGTGATATTTGACAATATCACCGACGATTCTTGATAAGAACTGTCCATAATATTTCATAGACGGTTTGTAATACAAACCATCTGTGATAATTATCACAGACGGTTTGAATTAAAAATCGTTTGTGATATGTTTCTCGCCTCGTAATCCCTTAAAATTTTATAATCTCCTACCTGAATCCGAGTACGATTCCATTCCGATACACCTTTAGTAAAACGGGTATAACTTTTGTATGCAATGTCCGTTTTCGACATTCTTGTACTCGTTAGAAAGCTAACGACGAGTCCGATCTAAAAAATGACCTGCTTGCGCTAGTCACCCTCTAAGCCTCGCAAAATCAGCCATCTTTAGCCTCAAATTTGCATCTTAAGTTTTTAATTTCTTTTTTTTTTCATAATTTTTTATCTTCCCTTCGAAATTTGGGGTTCACCTCAACTGCAAAGTTGTAGATTTCGTCGAAATCTTTCAAATGAATATATATAGGCCATATAGAATTTTGCTATTTCATATTTTAAGACTAGCTGTTTACATTGCATCGATATATATATATACACACACATACACACACACATACATATACATACATACATACATACATATATATATATATATATATGAAGTATCACAGATAGTTCGTGGTTCAAACCGTCTGTAATAATTATGTTTCACAGACGGTTTGTGGCTCAAACCGTTTATGATTATTATGTTTTATAGACGGTTTGTGGTTCAAACCGTCTATGATAATTTGGTTCGTAACCGCTGGGTCCGTCGATCCCCCCAACCCAATTCCAACCAATAGAAATGATCAACTCCCAACCCATGGATCGTAGCTCTCGTCTCTCCCTCCCCTATAAATACTCATCTGAACCCATCCCCTACCTACTTCATGCGCTCAAAATCTCTCTAGCCTCCTCATCGTCCTCCTTCTCGACCCCAATCCCAATGGCCTCCTCACCGTCCCCCTCCTCGACCCCGACACCTACTTTATGCGCTCAAGTCGGCGCCTGCGATGGTGGGTGTCAAGGACATCCAGCTCACACGCTGCATCAGGGACGAGAGGGGCCATGCATAGAAGCTTTGTCGGCATGGTTGAGTTTCTATTAGGATCTCTGTTTCTTTTATGTTCTTGCCATATTTATGAGTTGCTCGGTTTGTAATGGAAATGAAATGTTCTCTGCTATCTTTGCTTGTTATCTTGTAATCTTGTGATGTTGTAATATGTAACATCTCAAAAAATTTATTTTCTTGTTAAAGTACTTTCTGAAATTTATTGGATTTTTCTGGATTTTATTCCAAACCTTGATTTGAGAAAATTAAAATTTCCATTTTATAAAAAGTCAAAATAAAAGTATTTCATTTTACAAAGGTCAAAATAAATGCATTTCATTTTTCTAAAGTCAAATATGTAATTATAACAATTTTTAGGAATTTATAAATATTTAAAACTCTCATTTTAGAAGTAAATTGTGTTTTTGCAAATCATAAGTACCAAAGTAGGTTGAAAATATTTTTATTAAGTCTAAAATAGTTCCAGAAGGTTCTCTGAATTTTTTTGGAATTTTCAAAACTTATTTGGTATTTTTCTGAGCTTTTTAAAATCTCCTAAGTATTTCTGAAAATCAAAAAAGAATTAAAATCCTAAAACCCTCTCCCGGCCGCCAGGTATCGCGCATCGGGCCGTCCCACCGCTATCGGAATCAATCCCGACCGCCCGATCTCACTTAAACCCCTTCTCCGCCTTCCCCTTCGCTCTGGCCGACGCGTGTCAAGCATCGGACCAACCACCGCCCCGCCCGACTTAATCCCCGCCGCCCGCGTCCACTTACCGCTTCGCCCCTCCTTTCTTCCTTCCGATCGACGCGTGGCCTAATCCGCACCGTTCCTTGTTGTCGTTTTTAATCTCAGCCGTCCCCATTACTTAAAGCGCTCGATCGGCTCAGATTCATTCACTGTTGTCGGATCGGATCATGACCGTCCCCGTCCACTTACCCTTTCGCCTGCGATCTAGCGGCACCGATCGCCTCTCCTTGCCACCCGTCGCAAATCCCGCTGCTACCCTCTTTCCTTCCCGTTTCTTTCTCTCGCTGACCCGCGGGCCCCTCCTGTCAGGACCATCGTCCCCGCCACCTTCCTTCTTCCTCGCGCTGTCCCCGTCGCCATTAACGCCCGAAACCGAAGCTTTGATTCTTTCCTTCTCGTTTCTTTCTCTCGCTGACCCACGGGCCCCACCTGTCAGGACCGTCATCCCCGCCACCTTCCTTCTTCGTGCCGTCCCCGCCGCCATTAACGCCCGAAACCGAAGCTTCGAAAGCTTCGGTTTCCATCCATCACTCCCGCCCGCGTCAGTACCCAATTACTCCCCCGCATGCACCACGTCTGTTTCTAGCATTATTTCTCCTTTTACACCTCTCCTCGCCATCGCATTCAAACTCGCCGCCGGAGTAATTTCGTGCGCTCATTACCTCCCCTCCCCGGCCTATAAAACCCACACACCGAGGACACCTCAACCACACCGCATCCCCTCGCCTCTCAATCAGAGCATCCGAGCACCAGAGCCTCCCCAAGCCCATTTTTCCCCTCCGCGGGCTACGCCACTTCGGCGAGCAATTTCGGCGACACCAGGCCTCCACGCTACTCGTCGACTCCACCAACACCTTGCTCGTGGCCCAGTGACCAGAAGCTCCCTCTGCCCCGAGCATTTGCGCCACCAGAGCTCCTCCGCCGCCGTGAACACCCCTCCGACCGTCGCCCCTCACCGCCGTTAGCTCACTCCGGCCATCCTCGAGCTTCGCGGAAGGTACCTGCACTTCCTCACACCCTCGTCATTTCCGCGTCGGCGGCGCGCCGCCGCGAACGCCGGTGGCCATCGGGCCACGAGGCCACCGCCGCCGCCGCCACGCGTCGGCGCCGCGCCAGTGGCGCATAAGTGGCGACCATGTGCGTGCACGCCCGCCACGCAGCGCCCGATCGCCACCACCGCAGCGCAGCCACGTCGGCTTGACGCCGTGACGTGGCAGCCACGAGGCAGCCACGTGTTGCGACGTGTAGGCCACGTCGGCTTCTCCCTGCCACGTCAGCCCTACCAATTTTTATTAAATTCGAAAAATCCTTGCTGACATCATGCTGACACAATAAACCCAATTCCCCGTATAAAAATAATTCAGCCGAAAATGTAATTCAGAGCTGACGTCATAATTCAGGTTTTTCTTTAGGAAAATAATTCTTGCTAACGTCATAAATGCTTTTCGGTTTAAAAATAATTCCAGAAATTGGGTATTTTCTTTTTGATTGTATTAAAACTTTGGAAGGCTATAACTTCCTCATTTTAACTCCAAATTGACCCGTTCAAATTTTTAAATTTTTCTAAATCATAAAATTTCCATTTCTAGCCTCCTTTTGAATTATTGAATTTTGTTGATTTTTGTTTTTGAATTTCTTTTGAATTGGCTCTTTATGTTAGTTTTTGACGATTCGGGAGAATTCGACTTTGACGATTCGCAGCAAGACTTCGAGCGAGGCAAGTTATACCTTTGACCATGTTGACCCTGTTATTTCAAATTTAATTATATTATTTTTACTGTATATGCATGCGTACTTTTATTCAAATATAATTTAAATTCAGTTTAAACTTTAGTTATGCACATGATCTTTTGATTATAGCCAATTTGAATTTCGAACTCATACACCTTGTCACCCTAGCTGAAAACTAGTTAGTACCTTAGTATTAACTAGAAAATTTATAGAATTGCTTAGTCTGGCTTAGTATAATTTTAGGTGGGATCAACTATTTCACATGAAATGACAGTTCCTCTGAAACCTTGACTTCGGTGAGTCAAAGATGGTTTATGAAAATTGTTTAAAACTAAAAATAGAAACTTATGATTTGGAGTTAGGCTATTGGTTAGGTGACACATGTTTGATTGTCGTGCATGTGGGTATGTGGATTGAGCCTGAGTCAATTAAGGACAGTTTCTGTGATTCGTTTTACGAAGTCATTTCGTACTACCACAAGTCCGGTATGGAATGGGCCTGGCTATGTAAATTGTGAAATTCCAATTATAGTTTCGCTATAGGCTGAAGGTGAGCGTGGCGTAGGCCGCGAGAAGTCTCACATGGCACCAGAGGGGGCTCCAACTCGTGGATTCGAGTTGTGGTGAAACCTTAGTGGCGGCGTTACTATTTTGACTATGGATCTTTGGAAAAGCCTTGTCGTGGAATCCCCGCCGCACACCTAAGGCAGTGTGTTGATCGCGTGGCTCAAGCGGGAGGACACGTCTTGTGGGTAAAGTTGTCGTGCAAGTTTTGTAATGATATATTCAGGGGCGGAAATGAATTCAATACGGATTGAATAGTGTCTTTATCGTATTCATATTTTATAAATAAATACGAATTCGAATTCAAATACATATTATAACAATTACGAATTTGAATCGAATATCTACTCAATTCGGTTGAATGCAGACATCCTCATAACTTATATATTATGAATATATTAATGATATTTTATTCTTGTACAGTCACGCTTTGTGATTCTAATTAATTTACTTCACCTAAAGAAATACGAATTCATATTGAATTGAAAAAACTTGTCTAACTAATTAGTCAAATATGTATATTGCTTTGTCAAATATGAATATGGATAAGAATAGTCCGAATAAAATAACATTTCAGATAGTAAAAATTTATACCATATTTTTATGTGAATACAAATACGAATAGGAGAGAAATTATTAATTAGATAAAAATTTTCTATTATATTTATATTCTATCAAATATAGTAACCGAATAATTCGGATAGTTGTATAAATTTTCTACCCCTAGGTATATTGGTATGGATCAATTGCCCTTTTTTTCCCCCTTTGGCCGGACGGACCGGACATAATGTCTGGCTGCATACCTCCCACACAGTCGGCCCCGATCGGTCCACTCGTATCCGACCGGGGCTGCCCGCCCGCCCGGCCGTTCCTGATCCGCCGCCTCTCCTCTGCCCAGCACGTACCAGTGAGGCAAGTTCGAGTTCTTCGAGGGAAAGGCGGCCGGGTGCGGCGCGGCGGCCGTGCCGGCCGAGATCGCGGGCCGCTTGACCTGCTGCTCGGGTGGCCGCGGCCGCGTCGTGGTCGGCTGCGACGACGGCACCGTGGGGCGCCTCGACCGCGGGTTCCGCCTCTCCTCCGGCTTCCAGGCCTACGCCTCCTCCGTCCACTTCCTCCAACAGCTCAAGGTACGCACAAGAAAATGCATCTGGAACTGTGGAATCCTTCGATAGATTTGTTGTTAGTGTTTTCTACTACTGGATCTTGTATAAATAGGGGGCAAAAGAAACAATTGCATTTTTTTTCTTAGTTTCAATCAACCGCTAATTATGGGTAGTGGACGCATGGATCGCCAATCCCAGATGGGATGATAAGCCTCGCACTGTCGCACAGCCCTGAACAATGCAGAAAATAGGGTACCCGATGTTTGCACCATCCTTTGTTGTAGGGGGGATGGTACGGAAAGATCGTTAGTCTGATGGTAGCTGTGGGGGTTTGATCAAGTGTTAGTGGATTTTTTTTGTGCATTCGTTGCAAGATAGACCATTTTTGTGTAAATGTTTCTGAGTGGGTTGTGACGGGGGTGGGGAGTACCGATGTTGAATAAGATTTTAGTTGTTGCATAGGATAAGTTGATTTTTAATTGTCCAGGCTTCTAATCACGGAATTTGTTTATTTCAGCTTATCCAATGCACTATTCTAAGAAGTAATGTTCAATTCAATTGGGTTGCCAATAGCATTGATTATTTGCTGTTTGCTATCTGTGTCCTTATTGACAAAAGGGTTACTTATCTTTCGTCACTAATTTCTAGCCTAAATATATGTACTACCTCTTTCTGTGTGCTGTTTATTCTTGTCATTTTTATCTTGATAATAACAGCTAAATATGATATTTACAACTTATTGTTTCTGTATGATCAGCAAAAAAAAGTTCTTGTCACGGTTGGAGATGATGATCAGGCATCTTCATAGTCATTGGCGATCTGTCTGAAAGTTTTCAACCTTGATAAAGTACAAGAAGAGGGTTCAAGTACAAGTGTACAACAAGTCCTTTCTGTGTTCAAATTTTGCGGATCTTCACTAATCAATTTCCTCAGGCAAAGGTAAACTCTCTTGTTGATCCCCTTGCAGGTTACGCCTTCTGGTCATCTTTTAGGAAAAAATTGGATATATAATGCATATAATAGCATCCTATTATAGTCTAATTTGCATATTTTGTTGGCATTTGCAGATCACATCATTTGTGGTTCTAGAAGAAGCCCCTCCAATTCTGTTGATCGCCATTGCATTGGACAATGGTTCCATTTATTGCATTAAGGGTGACATCGCACGTGATCGTATCACACGCTTCAAGTTGCAAGTTGAGGCTGTTTCAGATGGCACAAGTTCACCTATAACTGGTCTTGGTTTCCGAGTTGAAGGGCAAGCACATCAGCTCTTTGCTGTAAGTCCTAGTTCTGTAACTGTGTTCAGCTTGCATGATCAACCACCAAGGAGGCAAACACTTGATAAGATTGGTTGTCAGATTAATGCTTTAGCAATGAGTGACCGCATGGTAAGGATGACATTTTCTTTTTTGCGCATGTTCATCTGTTATTTCTTTGATCATATAGCTATGCAGACTTGGTTCATGAATGTGCTAGTAATTATGTGTGCTTTTGGCCTTGTTTGGTCAGTTACCCTTGGTTGCTTGTATTGCAAGAGGGCCAACAGACCAATATATACATCCATTGTACAAAGTGCAAATAAGCTCCTAGGCTATACACATATCTAACATCCCCCTCAAACTCATGGTGAATCAGCAACACTGAGTTTGGAAAGATAGAACCGATGTTGAGCAACCGTTTGCGCCTTGGTGAAGAAATTTGCTAACTGAAGCTCCGAGGACACATACTGAAGAGCAATTATTTTGTCTTGCACCTGTGAGCACATGTATGAAGCAGCTACTCCAATGTGCTTAGTGAGCTCATGCTTCACAGGATCTCGAGCAATGCTGATCGCACCAGTACTGTCTAATAAGAGAGGAGTTGGTGCAGGAGTGGAAACACCAAAATCCTCAAGTAACCACCGAAGCCATGTGATCTCAGCTGTCAATGACGTCATGGCTCTCAACTCAGCCTCAGCGCTCGAATGGGAAATAGCAGTCTGTTTTTTGGTCTTCCAGGCAATCAAGGAGTATCCAAGGAAAACACAATAGGCAGAAAGAGATCGACGATCAGAAGGATAACTAGCCCAGGTCACATCAGAGTATACCTTAAGGTGCAATGAGCTAGAGCGAGGAAAGAAAAGACAACGAGTGATGGTCCCACGAAGATATCGCAAAACATGAAGAATGTGACTGTAATGGAGTTGAGTAGGAGTAGAAACGAACTGATTTAAGATGTGTACTGCATGAGAGATGTCAGGACGAGTGATGTCAAGATAGACAAGGTTCCCAACAAGATGGCGGTAGCGAGTGGGATCCTCAAGAGACTCGCAATCGGTAGGTCGAAGATGAGCACCAAGCTCCATAGGAGTATCCACCATACGCTGATCTGTAAGACAAGCACGAGTAAGGATATCCTGACTGTAACGCTCCTAGGAGAGATAGTAGCCCTCGGAGGTAGCAGTAACCTCAATACCAAGAGTAATGAAGAGGACCCAGATCAGACATCAAGAACTGCTCACGGAGATGCTCCTTCACAAAAGCAATGTAGTGAGAGTCATCACCAGTAATGATCATATCATCAACATAGAGAAGGAGAAGTGTCCGACCCCGATAAGAGGTGTGAACAAAAAGAGCAGGGTCATGATTACTGGCAGAGAAGCCAACGGCAGTGACAACGAATGAGAACCGGGCAAACCAAGCACAAGGAGCTTGCTTTAACCCATAGAGAGATCGACGAAGGCGACAGACCATACCATCAGGGACAGAATACCCAGGGGGCGGCCGCATGTAGACCTTCTCGCGTAGCTCGCCATTGAGAAAGGCATTCTTAACATCTATCTGAGAGATGGACTACTGTCGAACAGAGGCGACAGCAAGGAGAGTGCGAACAGTGGTCATGTGGGCGACAGAAGCAAAGGTCTCATCATAGTTACGACCATGCTCCTGCTGAAAGCCACACGCCACAAGACGAGTCTTGTAGCGCTCAAGGGAACCATCCGAGCGAGTCTTGATCTTGTATACCCACTTGCACGTGATGGGAGTGACATGTGCAGGTAAGGGTACAAGATCCCAAGTGCCAGTACACTCCAAAGCAGCATGCTCCTCAGACATCGCAAGTTGCCACTAAGGATAAGCAACAGCCTCACGATAAGTCAGAGGCTCAGAAGAGGCAGTGGCTGCAAAACCATAGCGCTTAGGCTACCTAACAGTGTGGCGATCACGAAGGTCATATCTGGGAACAGGATCTGACAATGACGGAGAAGAGGAACTGGGAACAGAGCCTAGCAAGGAGGGAGAGCCAACTGGAGAAGGATGAGGTCGAGGACGACAAGAGTAGTGCAAGGGAAAAGGTGAAACCTCAACAAAAGAGTGAGAAGAGTCCGAATGTGGAGGAGGATCAGTCGAAGATGAGGCTGATGGAGGTGGACGAGGGGAAGCCTTAGTGAAAGTAGGTGAAGAATGAGGGAAAGTCAGAAAAGAGACCGACTCAGCAAGAGAATCAGATTTGTCTGGGGGAGAACGAGGGTAGTAAGGTCGAGACTCGTTGAAGGTGACATCCCGGGAAATCCTCATCCGGCGTGCAACTGGGTTGTAGCAGCGATAACCCTTATGCTCAAGATTATAGCCAACAAAAACACATTCAACTGACTGAGTAGTCAGCTTAGTGTGCTCACGAGATGGGAGGAGAACAAAGTAAACACAACCAAAACTGCGAAGGCTCGACCAAAAAGACGCTCGACAGGAGTAGATTCCTGAAGGGCGGTGGAAGGCTGCATGTTAATAAGGAAAACAGCAGTGGAGACAGCCTCAGCCCAAAAATGAGGGGGAACAGAGGAGGCAAGCATGAGGGCTCTAGCAGCCTCAAGTAAGTGACGATGCTTATGCTCAGAGACACCATTCTGAGCATGAGCACCAAGACAAGAATACTGGGGAAGAGTACCCTGTTCAGCGAGAAAAGAGTGGAAGGCTGTAGAGAGATACTTGCCAGCAGATTCAGCACGAAGCACATAAATAGCCAAATCGAACTGAGAGCGAACCAGTGAGATGGCCCCACAGACGCTGGCTATTGAGGAGAATCCTCAGGTGCACCGCCCACTCCTGGAAATTCGTACCAACTGCGGGCAACGGCGGCCCCAAGTGGAACGGCCGGGCGGCGGAGAGGCCCCAGCGCGGCGCCTCAGCGGCGGCGAGAGGCGATCGCAGCGGCGGGGACCTGCGCGGCGATTGGCGCGGCACTCGAGATGGAGGCGCCGAGTGGCGGACGCCCAGCGGCGGCGATGGCCCGAGCCGAGGCGACCAGCAGCAGCGGCAGCGCCCGAGCCGAGGCGACCAGCGCGCAGCAGGGCCCGAGCCGAGGCGCCCAGCGCGCGCGCCGAGCCAAGGTGGCTGGATCTGGTGGCTCGAGCCGGATCTAAGGCGGCGGCAGCTGGATCCGACAAGCGGCGGCCGGATCTAAGGCGGAGGTGGCCGGATCCGACGGGTGACGGCCGGATCCGATAGGTAGTGGCGCGGCGCGGGTGGTGGTGAAGTGAGGTCAAATGAGAGGTACGGGGAGAAGGAGGGAGAGTTCCTGTGGTGGCGATGGCTGCGGCGACCGACGGCGGCGGCGGCGGCCAGCCAGGAACCCTAACCCTAACCTTGCTCTGATACCATGTAAATGGTTTGGTTGCTTGTATTGCAAGAGGGTCAACAGACCAATATATATATCCATTGTACAAAGTGTAAATAAGCCCCTAGGCTATACACATATCTAACAACCCCAACTTAGTAGTTCACAACCAGATGAAGTGTAGCAGGAACAGTGTGGCAAGTTTGATTAGCCCACCTGCCAACCTCACATTTTCTGCAAAAATAGTGTGGTCAAATTGTAGCAGCTGTATGGTTTGCCACAAACAGTGTGGCATGTCACCTTCCATGGTGGGCTGTGGCATACGACACACTTTTGGTATAATGTTTAGGCATTGACATGGTGTAGGCATTGACAAATAGGCCCTTGATACATCATAGTTGCTCTGTACTGCTACTAGACTGCTACTAAAAGGCTCTCAATCCACCAGATCTCCACCCTGATCACATAAGCTAACCAAGTCCACAGAGACAATGTGTACTATAAAATTTAGGAAAACTTAGCTTCAGTCAGTCGGTCAATATCTTACTGATGCATTTGATTTTTACATGCATACGTGTGTTTTTGTTATACATTTGCTATTAGGATTTTATCTTGGTGAAATGCAAACCTTATGTGCATTCATATCTATCTAAGCAGGATCTGATTATCGGTAGACCTGAAGCTGTGTATTTCTATGAAGTTGATGGTAGAGGTCCATGTTGGGCTTTTGATGGTGAGAAAAAGTTTGTAGGTTGGTTTTGAGGCTATTTACTTTGCATTATTAAAGATCAGAGAAGCCGGAAGAATACTCTTCATGTTTGTGATCTTAAGAACCGGTTAATTGTGCATCGCATGCCTGTGGGGGATGTTTCACACTTGGTCACTGAGTGGGGCTATATTATTCTCATACTGAGTGATAAAAGGATTCTTTGCATTGGAGAGAAAGACATGGAAAGTAAGCTTGATATGTTGTTCAAGAAAAATCTTTATACAGTTGCAATCAATCTTGTACAAGGTCAACAGGCTGACCCTTCTTCGACTGCTCAGGTTCTACGGAAGTATGGTGACCACCTGAATGGAAAACAGGAATATGATGAGGCCATGTCCCAATATATCCACACCATTGGTCATTTTGAGCAGTCATATGTTATACAGAAATTTCTTGATTCAAAGTGCATCTACAACCTGACATTATCTAGAGAAGTTGCATGATAGAGGGTTAGCATCCAAAGACCACACCGCCCTTTTGTTGAACTGCTATACCAAATTGAAAGATGTGGAGAAGCTGAACCATTTCATCCAACATGAAGATGGGGTAGGTGAAATCAAGTTTGATGTGGAAACTGCCATAAGAGTATGTCATGCAGCTGGATATCATGAACATGCTATGTTTGTGACAAAAAAAGGTTGGGAGGCATGAGTTGTATTTGAATATTTTACTTGAGGATCTTGGTAGGTATGATAAGGCGCTGTAGTATATATCCGGCCTCAAGGCAAATCAAGCAAGTTTTACTGTAAAAGAATATGGGAAAATTCTTGTGGAGCACAGACCTGCTGAAACAGTTAAAATCTTGTTGAGGCTTTGTACTGATAGTGGAGATCCTACAACAAGAAGAGGTTCAAATAGCATGCACTTGCTTATGATACCTTCACCGATGGACTTTGTAAACATATTTGTGCACGGCCCACAATATCTCATGGAGTTCCTAGAAAATTATATCAAAGCAGTCAAAGGACTCCCCTGCTCAAACAGAAATTCATAACACCCTTCTGGAGCTATATATATCAAAAGATTTAAGCTTCCCATCTATCTCACAAGAAAATGGCTTTGAGGATCACAATATTGAAGAAAGAAAAGGTAAAGAAATTGTAACTTGCTATAAATCAGGCACAAGGAGAAAGCAAATATTGGAAAAGAAGATACTAAAATGGCAAAGGACATTGTTGATAGGCAAAGGGAAGGGCTTGAATTGCTGAGTCTGCCTGGACATCTGAGATGGAAGATCCTTTGTATTATGCTGATCTTGCTCTTATTCTTTGTAATGCAAATGCATTCAAAGATGGATTGCTGTTTCTATTTGAGAAACTAAAATTCTACAAAGAAGTTATCAGTAGCTACAAGCAAGCTCACGATCATGAAGGTTTAATTGCGTGCTGTAAGAAGCTAGGGGACTCATCTCAAGGGGGTGATCCATCTCTATGGGGTGATCTGTTGACATATTTTGGGGATCTTGGGGAAGATGCTAGGGGACTCATCTCAAGGGGGTGATCCATCTCTATGGGGTGATCTGTTGAAATATTTTGGGGAGCTCGGGGAAGATTGCTCTAAAGAAGTTAAAGAGGTCTTGACCTACATTGAGAAGGAGGATGTTTTGCCTCCCATTGTTGTGCTACAGACACTATCGAAAAACCCATGCTTGATGTTCTCAGTTGTCAAGGATTACATATTTACATTGCTCGCAAAATTTAAGCAAGAATCAAAGGTAATTGAAGATGATAGAAAATGTATTGACAAGTACCAGGTTCGTAATTTAATTGTGATATGTCTGCAACATTTTCTCTCTGTTACTGTTTACAGCACCTTTTACAATTTTTAGGCACTGGCATTCGTAAAGCTTGGTTGGGTGCAAATGTAAGACAAAGGAAATGCTTTCCTCTATATGATGTTAGATGTAATGCAAAACAGGTCAAGTTAAACAGGTATTAGGGAGATTGTGGTTCGGCTGTTTGCTCTAACAATTTTTTTCGAAGCTGTTATTCAGATGATGCTACCTCAAAGTACATATCTTAAATTGTTTTCTTGTAGTCATGTACTCTGTATTGTCAATATACTGAACTTTGTAGTTGGAGGTATCAGAGCAGGCGGCAGCTTACTCTCACCAGGTGCCTTTCATGTGATGAACCTATGTACAGATGGATGTACCTAAAACCCAAATTTCAATAGTAACGAAGTTTTCCTTTGCTAAGAAAAGGATGTGTAGCACATCAAATTTGTCCTAGTTTACTGTTTTTCAACAATTGGCTTTTTCATACCATGCCGCATAGGAATATAATGTAGGTTATTTGTAATTCTGTACAGTTCTTTAATCATAATACGATTAAAAAACTTTGAACCCACTTTAGGACAAAAATGATTTTGAGTTCACATAATTCTCTTGTGAAACACATAGTTAGAGGTTAATAATGATAATCATGTTTGCCTTTAATTTTGTGAGTGTGACATCTAAGGAACTTTGCTTCCATGCTAGCAATGAAATGTTTGAAGCTGACTGTTATCAAAAGTTAGTCTTTCAGACTCGAAGCATCTTGTATAGAATCATGTGCTTTTGATAAACTAAATTTGAACACATCTATAAAATTGCTAGTCCTGTCCATGGTTCCAAAAACCGGTGGTAACCGGCCGGTTACCGCCGGTAACCAGTTATACCGGTGGGGTCCGGGATTTGAAATGCTAGCGGTTTTGTATTTAATTCAAATTTAAAAATTTAAATGTTAAAGTTGATTTTCCTAATGATGTTTACATTGTTTAACACTAATGGAATATATTAGGAAGATACATACACCTCCCATGCTTGACTTCATGCTTTTTTGCCACAAATGTATTAGATTGGTAGTTTTTATTTAATTCAAATTTGAAATTTTGAATGTTAAAGTTGATTTTTTTAATGATGTTTACATTGTTTAACACTAATGAAATGTATTAGGAAGATGCATGCACCTTCCGTACTTGACTTCATGTTTTTTGCTATGAATGTATTAGGAATTTCCAATTTTAAGTTTGAAAAATCGGTTTTTAGCGGGTTTTCTCTAGTTTTTTGAGCGGTAACTGGCCGGTTTTTCTGGCTACCGATTTCGAATTCAAATTTTGAAAACTGAAATTTGACAGGTTTTTTTCCCGGTTTTTCTGGTAATCGGTATTGGTCCCTGGCTGGGATTGTGCCCGGTTCCGGTATTTGGAACCCTGGTCCTGTCAATTACTATCTCCATATCAAAATACAAGTTATTCTAGGATCCATGTTGGTCAAATATTTTTAGTTTTGACCATTAATACATAAAGAATTACCTAGGTTGACAACATGAAATTGATGTCACCAGATCCATCATGAAATATACTTTCATAATATATAATTATTTTATTTGAAATAACATATTTTCATAGAAATTCTGGTCAAAGTGTCACCTTAGAGACTGTGTCAATGCCCTAAACGATTTATATTTTGACACGGAGGTAGTATTGGATTTGACGATAATAGTAATTTCTTCGCACAAGCACATAACTTTCTATGTCTTGTGTAAATGGAAGGATTATTATAAAATGTTTCTCTGATGTAGTGAGATTTGACAGCATATATTTGAAAGTTTAGCAAGAATTAGTGATAAGTTTACATTCTACTGTGATTAAAATAAAGAACATTTAATGACACAAGATTTTTGTTTATACAGGAAGAGGCAGAATTAATGAAAAGGGAGATAGAAGACCTCAAGACAAACGCAAAGGTTTTTCAGCTTAGCAAGTGTACAGCGTGCACCTTCACCCTTGATCTTCCCGCTGTACATTTCATGTGCATGCATTCGTTCCATCTTCGCTGCCTTGGGGACAATGAGAGAGTGCCCGGAATGTGCACCAGAATATAGATCTGTTATGGAGGCAAAGCAGAAGCTGGAACAAAATGCTAGGGATCATGGTATCTTTTTCAGGCAGTTGAGGGGTTCTAAGGATGGTTTTTCTGTCATTGCAGACTACTTTAGCAAGGGCATAATGAGCAAACAACCATTCCACCAGAAAATGCCCGATAAGTAAGAAACACTGCTATTGTTTTGCTGTACAGCATTTGCGATGTTTATTTCTCTTCCTCTGGGTATTCATCATCTGCGACTGCAAGTGTGTTTGTGGGTCCATCAATCATAGCATGTGCAGGCCTTAAATAGTGAGTTTCCCTCATGTGCTAAGTTATTAGAATAATCAGATATTCTTCCATGTATATACCTTCCATATATGCGTTTACCATGTATGCGCCTTCCATGTATATACTTTCCTTGTATATCTACTCCAGACCAATATATATACAAGCCATCCTAACCCTTTAGCTGTGTGGTGTTTGCCCTAATCTCTCTACCTTTCTACATAAGTTATACTCTCTAGCCTATTTGATCCATGCTGTTGATTTTTGTTGTACGTGGCATTGTAAATACTTATTTCGAGCCGTCCTTTTTCTGCTGGGTGCTGGCAAATTGTTGCTTAGACAGCAGTTTCCAGCATTGAGTTTTGATATTTGATTTATGTTGTGCCCTTGATGCTTGTCAGCAGACGTTTCCTATGAATCATAGTTTTGCATGTTGCAGCAATATTGCTTCTGTTTGTTTTTACAGCATTCTGTGACACTGAAGATTACAACCTTCATCTCATGTATTTGTCCCATAATTACTCATGCGTACTTTATCATTAACGTTGACTCTACTGCTTAGCAATATGCAATAGCGAGCTTATGTGTTGCATAGTCTGGAATAAATATTTGGTTGCTGCTCTGCTGAGATTATTTGCTTGATAGGTTAGCCATCTTATTTTCCTTTCCTGGTTTTACTGCCCATCTGACCTTACTGCCAAGTGAACTCTGGACGTACCTCGGCTACCATTATTTGCAATAGATGCCTCAGAACAAACTGTAGAATACAGCATCTGTTTCTTTGTACGCGTGTCTAAGAATATTATCTTTGGGCGTTTTCGTCCGAACTCACGACATCAAATTCGTTCCTTGCATATGATTCATCTGAACCACCTGCAAGCTTCGACTACTGCCGGTCCCATAGAACATGGAGATGTTCCTTTGGAATGAAAATATTTATAGTTGTATTAATTATAGAACGCGACAGGGAAGAATGGTAGAGATCGAGGATCATGTGTGGAAGTAGCATCGACAATTATTTGCACGCACAGGCAGTCACCAATCACCAACATACGCGCCTACATCCACATATCTCAAAGCGGATAAGTGGCTTCGGGCTGAGGGGATAAGGATGAGGACGCACCAACGCCTTCCTCCATACGCTCGCTCAGTTCTTTCCCCATCCACCCCTCCCTCCAGCTCTCCTGGTCGCCTCTCGCTCTCTCGCCCTTGAACCATAAGCCTCTCGCTCTCTCTTACCCCACTAAGTGACGCCCTCGCGCAAAGCTCATCGATCGGGACGCCGAGCTGAAGCGTCTGGTGGACATCTATGAGAAGACCCACACCATTGATACTTGGTTGTCGAGCTCATGTGCCACGTTCCCTATGCTCGACTCGGCGAGGAAAGAGTTCATGCGGTTGATGTTTCTGGTTCAGGACTCAGGGCCGGCGAAGAGAGCAACGAGTACTACTACTCCACATAGCTGTTCATGAAGGGAGAGTTCCTCACTAGCTTTCTTGCCATGTAAATGAGCGAGTCGACTTCGCCGGCTCAGGAGGATATGGGATAGGATGAAGAACCATCCCTGAGCATTTTTGTTGGGTTTGATTCTTACAATTTACATGCATTGCCATTCTGTTGTTCAGTGTGTTTTGATTTTCTGCATGACCTACACATTTCAGTTGGTTCTATTGTTAGTATTTACATGAACTCTCGTTGTTCTGTGTGTTCAGTTATGTTATTAGCTTGCAGAGTTGTGTGATGCATGAACCATTGATCCAATGAGTTAATAAATTTACATGTCCATGTCCCATAACATGTTTGGTATATTCTTTGCTTGTTCTATGTTTATGTATATTCTGTTTGCATTCAGAATAGTGGGATTGATGACTATGGAGTAGTGAACGATGAATGGTTTGTTGTTTACTCCCATTGTTGTGCAGTCATGAGTGCGAGGGGGCACGAGGCCAACGAGGGGGTAGTGATGGAGCTGAAGCTTCCATTGGCTCCATCGCCTTGCTGGCTTTCGCCGCGTTTGACTCCCTTGATGACGAAGTGAGCCGGGGTGTAGGTCACCCTCGAGAGTTCCAATACTGACCCACTTACAATGGGTTGAGTTGCAACTTGCTAGTCATTAGCAGTGTTACAACATGTTTAGGATGCATCGGAGAGTGTTTGATAGGTTGCATGACACTCTAGTAGCAAACTATGGCCTATGGTCCTCCTTAGAAATCACCTCAATAGAAGCACTTCGTTTTGTTTTTGTGGATGTGTGGAGCACCGTAATCCAATAGACAGGTCATGAACCGATTCAAGCATTCAACTGGTATAATAAGCAAAAAGTTCAATGCAGTATTAAAGTGTGTGTATAGATTTACAGGTGCTGTCATTGCACTATCTAATCTTACTTATCGGAGTGTGCATCCAAGGCTACTTTCGCAAAGGTTCTATCTACACTTCGTGAACTGCATAGGGGCGATTGATGACACACATATAAAAGTCGTAGTTCCAAATGCCGAGCGCGCAAATCATTTCAGTGGGCACAGATACACAAGTTAAAATGTGCTTGCGGTATGTGACTTTGATTATAGGTTCACTTTTGTGTGTGTGTGATGGCCCAGATCAGTGCACGACAAGCGTGTCCTGCATGAGATAATGGTGAAATATGGAGACTGGTCCTCGCACTCACCGGAAGGTAATATGTTTGCACAATTTTCAATTCTACCATACATTGCACAAGGACAACTAACCAATATTTATCTTTCATGGATAAGAACGGTGCAAATAAGTATTACCTTGTCGACTTAGGTATCCCAACTGGTTGGAGTACCTAGCTCCATATCGCAACTAGAGGTATCACATTTCGGAGTTCGAGAACACTACTTAGCCATCCAGGATGCAGGAGGTTTTCAACTTCTATCACTCCTCCATGAGGAACATAGCCAAGCATGCATTTCGTATGTGCGAGATGAAATGGCGCATACTCGACAACGTTCCTAGCAACCACTTACGCACACAGAAGGTGATAATTGTGAGTATAGTAGTGTTGCACTACTTTATTATTGACTGCGAGTTGCTTGCGAGAGATTTTGTAAATCTAGAGGGGCAGCAGGCGGGCCCTTCGGGCGTGAGTGGGGGTGTGGTACCACTTCTTCCACAAGGAGTGGAGTCCATACTGCTAGACATGACACATGAATGGATAGCAGCATCGTTGGTAGTAAGGATGTAGGTTCTGCCACGCCCACGAAAAATACACGTATATGTATGATGTATGTATAGTCGTGGTGTATGACTGTATGCGATGTTTGTAATGAACTAACTCGTAGTCATCCCATCATGAATGTGTCATAAAACAACACTAAAAAAATTCAGCTCAGCAAAAGCCATTGAACCATAAGCCGAATTGAGCATCGCAATCTGAGCCCTAGCTTCTTTCGGGCGCTACGGACCTACGGTACCATTTAAACCAAAAGCTGTAGCCGGAAGCTGCATTGAACGGGGCCGTCGCTTATTGATATTCTCTGCAAACTCTCCTCACGAGCGCCATGGCGGCATGTGCTCTAAACATGGAGCGCCAAGCCCTTCCCGGGCCCTCGGTTTCGAAACATTGAGCCGATCAGGGAACCGCCGCACGCACCCATTCATGCTTCGTGGTACGCGGTGGAGCCTACCTACCTCCAACCTAACCTATCGTCTACCTCATGGCGTGCGTGCGTACGTACATGCAGATGTAGAGCGTGGCTGCAGCTAGCCAGCGCACGACAAGCTCCAATGATATGCGGCACCACGCAGACAGCTCACTCGCGCTGCTCTCTCTACCGAGCCGGGACAAACGGCACAGGCACACGCGCGCACACTTGCCCATCATCCTTGTCCCCTTCCCCACTCGTGTGCCGCCCCTGCACCACCAGCAGCTCCAAAGCCTGCAGCTCTCCTCTCCTCGTCATCACCGTGGCGTTGGCACCAAGCAGCTAGCTAGCTGGTCGAAGCGTACCCAGGCTGCTCAGGCCTCCCTTCACTTAATGGGTAATACACCTCGATCTCGCCTCCTTTTCCATGTCGGTTCTTGGCTTCTTCTTCTTCTTCTTCTCTTTTTCCCTGCTTTTTCTTTGCAGGCTTAAGGCTCCTGGTCAGTTGTGCCGTCCTTCTCGTTGTTGTACGCGTATTTCTTGGTTCTTGGGAGTTCTTGGAACTGTATGTCCCTTGGTTTCTGAGAAAGCTCTTCTTTTTCAGTTAGCCATTTTTTTTTCGGTGTGGTAGTTGAGCACAGCATCCCCACTGCGTCTTTTGAATCTTTTGATTTTGGAGCCAATTCCTCTGTTTCTTTAGTTAGTCTGTTTCAAAGAAGAGATAGGACTCAAAATCCTCAGATTCCAATAGTATTAGTCTCCATAAAGGTGTGTGTGATGGTCACATCCCCTTTCGCCAGGTCCTGCTTCTTATTCCTTCCTTTAAAGCTGCATCCATCCGTCTCATCTTTTTCTTTTCTTTTTTTCGCTTTCGCTCTTTGCCCTTTGATCAGATTGATGTGACAGCCTTCACATAAGCACCACTCCAATTCATCACTGACCAGTGGCATTGTCGTGGCATTGCTCTCTGTTGCTTGGAGAGAAGCAGAAGAAGCAGGCACGAATCTTCCAAGACTGCAATGCCGAGGTGCAATGTGGAGGAGGGCGTCGTCGACGAGGCTGCCGCTGCCGCGGTGAGGCTGACTAAGATCCGCAAGCGGTGCGCGCTGTCGTCGTCTGGCGCGTCGAACCCGGCGAGGAAGCTGCAGTCCAGGAGGCCGGCGGTGCTGCTGCAGCGGCGGAGGGGGGGAGGAGGAGGTGCGTCGCCGTCGCCTTACTCGGGCGGGGCGGCCATGTCGGAGTTGTCCCGGAGACGGCATTGCCGTGGCGGTCACCTTGCCAATGGGATGCGGTCGTCGGCGTCGGCGCGGAGGCTCGTCACCGCGTTCTGGCAGATGGACAAGGACAAGCTGTTCGGGGAGGAGGTGGTGGTAAAAGACGCGGTGGTTCGCCGGAGCTTGGTTCGTCGGAGCCGTGCATCGACGGAGGTGAGTGATGGCTTTGGTGACTGATGTTAAGTTTGGGCAATTGATGGTTTGGTTGTGTGATTCTGGCATTTTTGGGTGACCAACCTGATAATGTAGGTGTCCAAGAGGTCAAGAAGTAGGAGCAAGATTAATGGGAAGGGAAGCTGGCACAATGATCATGGGCGGTGGTTTTCAGCAGATATGATGAGCATCGGCAGCGCAATGGAGGTAAAATCACAAGTTTCTTTGGATTAGATTTTCCACAGTTGTACCATTAGATTAAATGTTTGTGTTGCGTATATTTTGTCAATTTGTATTTGTTGCCATGTCTCTGTCTGACGAATCTCTGATTGTAGTGCTATTGTGAAATCGCGATCTTCCAATAGTTCAGTTGAGATGAACCTTGCATGCAGAAAAAGGTTGCTAGCAAAGTTGATGAAAACTTGTATGCATTGCTCTGCATGATGTGCTTTGGTTGCTTTAGGTTGAACAGTACACAAAGAACAAATTAGCCGAGTTCCAATTTCCAAAGCTATCGAGTTTCTTGATTCAGACAGTATTGAAGTGACTAGCTGCAAATTTTTTACTCCTTTAGCAAAATAGTATGAAAGATAGTGTGTTTGAATAGGCTCTGAGTTGCCGAGCTACTAGTGATTTTAAATAAAACCTAGGTACTTGCCAGTGGAAGGAATCGCTCGCTTCAGAGAAGTGAAAACTTTAGACGCCCTGTTCATTTGAGGAAATATGATATGCTTCCAAGGAAGCATTTCAGTGATCACCTCACAAATGCTATCTGATAGCGACTGCATAGGTGCTGTCGTGCTGAGTTCTAAAGTTACTGATGATCTTAAATAAAACCTAGCTAGTTGCATGTAAAAGGAATGCCTCACTTCAGAAAGGCGTAAACTTTTGACGCCTCATTCAACGTTGTACGCCTTTTAAGTGTGAGTTGGTTCTGTAAACATGAAAGCAGAAGCAAATGTGAGGCGCATCTCCAAGGAACCATTTTGATTTGCACATGCATCTTGCCCACTTCTGCAACAGGCTATGAGCTAGGCTTCTACCAGCTTGATTTGTTTATTCAACAGCTGAATTGGCTCAATAATACTTTCCTCATGTCTAGGCTGTTAGGGAGGATTAGTTATTGCAGCATAGACAAATTGATTAGAAGTCGAACAATCTTCAAGCCTCGAGAAGGCAAATTGGACGGTTGTCAGGTTGGTGGAAGCTGATTTTCGATTAGAAAAACAGTTGGAGTTGAGGGCTAGGACAGCCTCATAGCTCTTCGATTATGTGGCCTGCATGTGTCTCAGTTTTAGTATCGATCATGCTGCTTATACCATTTGAAAAGGGCAATCAAAATCAGTATGCTATGTTTTCTTCACTTGCTAGTGATCTTTCTCAACTACGACTTAAAAAGGCATAATGCAGGTCTGTTAATTTTACTTACTGCCCTATCTCACTCTGCTTGTCTTCCATGAGAGCGTTTTTGAGGCTTGAAACAGCTAACAAAAGCTTGAGAGGATAAATGTACCTTTTTATTGGGCCCACCTAACAAAGGAATTCCAGGCATGAAATCGCTTCCAATATTTTGTCCAAGATGCAAGATTGAGCAATTGCTTGCCTAACAACCGGCTAAACATTGTGAAAATGGTACCCATTGGTAATTGGGTTAGGGAAAAACGTACTGCTGAATCTGTTCATTTCATATGAGAACCTTGTTTTCTTTTTAAGAACTCACAAAATGACAGCACTTCAAGTTGCTAAACTTGGTCAATCTATTTCAGATAGGCACATGCTCTCAAGACGATGTTTCAAGATGTCCCAAAGAGAAAGCAATCCACCTGCAGGACCTGTATAACAGCTTGATTGCATCGAAAGAACTTGTCAAAGTAATAGCACACATCTGGGGACCTGGAGAACTGAATCCATCAGCTGTTTCACTCATTTCCGCACTACGTTCTGAGCTTGATCTTGCTCGTGCTCATGTGCGAAGCCTTATCAAAGAACAGAAATCAGAGGGTAACGAAATCGAGGGCTTAAAGAAGCAACTTGTGGAGGAAATGGAATTTTGGAAGGGCAAACAAAAGGAGAAGGTAGCAAATGCTCTCCAGTTTATAGATTCAGAGCTGGACAATGAGAAGAAGTCCAGGAAAAGAGCAGAGAGGATAAACAAGAAGCTTGGCATGGCATTAGCTAGCACCGAGGCCTCGTTACACGCAGCAACGAAAGAACTGGAAAGGGAGAGGAGGTCCAAAGGAAGAGTGGAGAAGATCTGCAGCGAGCTCATCAGAGGCATTGGCGAGGAGAAGGCCGAGGTGGAGGCATTGAAGAGGGAAACCGAGAAGGCACAAGAGGAGCTTCAGAAAGAGCGGGAGATGCTTCAGATTGCAGACGAGTGGCGCGAACAAAGGGTTCAGATGAAGCTGTTTGAAGCTCGGCTTCAGTTCGAGGAGAAAAATTCAGCCATCAATCAACTGCGCGACGAGCTCCAAGGCTATCTGGATACTAAGAAGGAGCAGGAACCGGCAAATGATCAAATGCGACTATCCCAAGCATCTGAAAATGGTGGCGCTACGGCTGGCTCCACTGCTGACAAGAACACTGGAAAATGCAGTGATGAGGGCGAAAATGATGATTCAGAAGGCAGTGACATGCATTCGATCGAATTGAACGTCGACGGTAACACCAAGAGCTACACCTGGAGTTATACTCCGTCGTCAAAGGGCAAGCAGAGAACTTCAGATAGAGGAATGGATGGCGCCAATTCGTGCGGCTTGGACCAAAAGTTTCAGGAAATGGATGAAGAATTGGAGGGAGACTGGGCAGAAGGCTGTAGCAACGGAATGCTAATCTTTGATCATGATGATGAGAGGTACCAAGCAATCAAGAATCTCAGGGAGCAGATGTTAGCCGGGTCTGGGTTCATCCTGTCGCAAGGTAGAGAAAATGCAGAAAGGGAGTACTGTGGCTTGTAAGGTAAATTAAACTGAGAAAAATATGATACGATCGGCACAAAATAACGTGCCGTATTTATCACTGCTGATGCTAGATCGAATTGTTTCATCGGGCAGGGCATATATAGTAAAGGTTCTTCTTTGTGGATGAGTTTTCGTTGGTATGAATGTTTTCAGCTCTTGAAAGTTGGGGTTACAACTCAAGTGTATTCAGTTCCATGCTTTTGATATCATGTATATATTAAGGAACTGAATGTTGATCTTACTGTCAATTTTTCCTTGTTCATCGATGACTTGATCGGAGGTTTCGTCGGTTGTTTGCTGCATAAGTAGTGCAGAAAGCTTCTGAAAATATGAACTACTGTAGTAGGAAACACGGTTACTGCCTTTTGGTGCGAATGTAATAGAGTCTTTGACCAAATCAAGACGACCGCACTCCTGGACAAACTAAAGCAAGAGATACTATGCTGGCGCTGGGCTGGTGTGGACTTACTACCGACGCTCACATGACAGGCAGCTCCTCCTTTTCCCTTTAACCTCGCTGTGTCTACTGTTTTTTCTTCCTCCCGCCTTACCTCCTTGCACTCTCCTTCCTCTCTACTGTTGGGTTTCTCTACGTTCATCTCTATGTATTCTCCTCTATGTACTTGGAACCTTGTACCTTTTTTCCCTCTTAATGAAATGACATGCAATTTTTTTGCATGATTCCCAAAAAAGGAAACACGGTTACATTAAATATTTAAATAAATTTCCAGAATTATAAATAAGAAATAATGCATGTTTCCAACATAGATTAAATGATAGGAGCAATATTAAAATAATTGCAAGATCATAAATCTCTTTTAAGTCATTTAAATATGAAATTATGCCAAACAGGCAACTGAAAATAAATGAACAATTAACATAATGATCAAAGTGTTATTTTGTTGTTTTGTTCTCAGATGTCGGCTGCTCTTGTAATAGAACAAGACCTACTTGCCACTATTAGTCTAGAGTAATCAAAGTTACAGTGACAATCACTAGATATTATGCTAGTTTGAGATCTTCCACTTACCACATTAATCAGTTCAATTCAGTAATGACAGCAATAATAAAACTGATCTAACAGAATGCTATCAAATATGATAAGTATCACAGACAGCAAGCAAATGAACAGATTAAAGCTACAACAAGTTCTGGGCAACTAGAACAGAGCTCACAAAAGCTCTAGAACTAGTAGAATATCACACGTTTGTCACTTAATCTCATGTAGCCAATTTTATCCTCACTGAGCAACGATTAGCCAACATTTAATCATGTCAAGTCACCCAATACTAGTGCTTTAAACTATACCAGCTATCAACAAATATGAATATTCACTAGTATGGCTCACTAACAGATTAAGCGATAACAACCAAAGGCACCAAAGTAACAAACAGTAGTGGTAGTACTCAAAACTACCAGGAAGTCTCAGCAAAGCATGCCGATGAAGACGCTTACTCAAAAAATCAATTGCTGCCACTATGCCGCGGTAACACTGACAAGATTCACGGAGATACGATGCCAACACCACGAACCGGGGGCATGGTTCACAATTTAAGTGAAATTTTGGAATTTTCGTTCTTTTCGTTATCCCCCAAAATAATTTCACTTCGGCCAAAATAATTCATTTTGGTTTGAATTTTGAAGTATAAAAAAATTGTCAGTGCTAACACTGAGCAAAACAAACTGACCTTCTCAAGCATGCTAAGTGGCCAGTATTATATTTACTCTTTCACAAGGTATAAATACGATATTTACTAATGTATCTGTGAGCACCATCTACTGATCTAGAGAATAGTATGGTGAAATCACAGAGGATTTTAGATTAACAAAATTTTGGTTCGACAGAGCTGGTATCAAAGCATATCGACTGTAGATTTTGACCTTAGTTAGCATGGCTGTTAGTTTCATAATTATAATTATCTCTCAAATCTATTTCCAAAATATAAGTATTATTGCTTGTTCATATCCCTCCTAGATGATTTTCTCTTACCTATATCTGGTTCTGACAATTTTAACTCCATAGCTACCTTATCTCAATTCAAAATATTATATTTCCAAAACTCTTCTTATGAACCCCCTTGAAGGCATCCTAAAAATATATTTTGGACCTAAACCATGAAACTCAACTTTGAAACTTCCTTTCAAAAAAAATGTTTTCTCCTTGGAAGCTCGATCATCCATTTGTTTACAAAAATCATTTTTAGAACTCATTTCAAAGAACCTGATCTTCCGAGTTAATTTTCAAAATTTAACACCTTACCAAAGTTATTTTTTAAAAAATCCATTTTGATTTCGTCAAATGGTCAAAGCAAGCTATTTCTCAAAACGGTTTCTTCCAAGAGTTAACCTTCGAATTTTATTTCAAAAATGTTTATGCTGATGAAACATATTCTCCATGCTTGGTCTTGCTACCCATGGTTAGGAATTATTATACTTCTTATTCTCAATTTAAAACTTTGAAGTATAATTCCAAACATTACTTTCAAACATATTCACAAAACTTTCACACCTCAAATCTTACTTCGAACATCTATCGATGAAGGTTTTTCTTCAGAATTCCTTCCCTAAAAAACTTATCCCAAGAATCTAGCTATTATAAACAAGCCTCTAGGATTTCAAAAAGAAAACCTATAATTTTGTATTTCACTTTCAAAACCTCTTGTTTGTAAAACTTGGTTTCCAAAGGCTTTGTGCAAAACTAGATTTCAAAATTTACCCTGAAAGTATAGACTCTAGCATTTATTTGTTCGGACTCGTATCCAAAAAATTGTTTCCAAAACCAAAAGTTTGAGAACCCTTCTCTTCACAAATTGTGGAAGATACTCTCCTTTCAAAGAAAATATTTCAAAACACCGATTTGAAAATTGTATTGCCAAGAAAAGAAGCTCTACTTTAAAAAATAGTAATACCAATGTGAGTATTGTCATCGATCAAATCACCTCTGGATGCTCTTCTTTTGATTTCCAGAGATAATTAATCCTCTCTTTCCCTACCCCTACCTCAAAATCTTCACAGGAAAGACTCAAAATTAGCCATGAAACCTAGAACCCCCCCAAAAAAATATTTTTCAAGCTCATTTCGAAGGACTTGATTTCAAGCTGAGATTTTGAGATCCATTCTCTTCGCACACTATCAAGGGGACTCTCTTATATATGAATCCATACTTCTGAGAGTACATACTTTCACTTGTTATATACCGCTTAAATGATATTGTTATACATCTTTATCCTTTTGAGTGTACTCTAATAATTATTATAAGATACTCCATAGTGATTTCTATGAAATTTTTCACAAAATCCACTTTTTATAACATAATTTGCGTATATAATCCTTTTATATATAGAAAAAAAGTGTATAGCTAAAATAAAGGACTCTACGTGTGCCACAGATAGCGCCGCAGCCCAGCCAACAGGCCCGCTTCGCGCCTCATAGCCCACACACACCGTGTGCACGCTAGCCCAGCTCACCGCCCTCTCCCTCGTGCACTATCGACAAGTGGGCCTGGTTCCACCCATCAGCATGCACTGTTCTTCTTCTCCTCTTTCTTCCTCACATGTGCCCAACCTCATCCGCTTGCCTGTATCAGCATGCAAGTGACCAATGAAAGCTCTGCGCCTTGAGCCAAGTGCGTTGTGACCTTATCTCGTCGTCACGAGATAGTCTCGTTGCCAACTAGCCTCTTTTTCCCTTGTGCTTTCTCTCACTTGGCGCCCAAGGCCATTCATGGCGCCTGAGTTCGTTTTCCCTCCTCCCTTCTATAAAAGCCTAGCCAACCACATCACTGAGCATGCCTCCCCTCACTCTTCATTTTCCCCAAACTTTCCCCCTCTCCTCGTCTCCAGTTGAAGCCAATCGACCTTTTGTCTTTGACTCTGGTTGCCAGCTTCCACCGCCAAATTGCTCCGCTTTGATGAGTCTCCACCAACGCAGTCATGCTTGCTGAGTTCACCTCTTCTCCACCTACCCATGCTCACCTCCTCGTGCTTATTTGCCCCTAGGAGCGTCGATCCGAGATTGATCACCTTAAGAGGAAGATTAGCCACCTTGCAAACTTCCTTATATGCAGATGATGCAACAATCAGTTGTGCTAACATAGACATAGTTGTTGTTCTACAAGGTTTCCCTATAGTATGCTCAAACTTCTAGGGCTTCCACCAACACACAATAGACTGAGGAAAGTGGATTTCCAACCTCTACTAGACATGACGGGCAACAGATTGGTAGGGTAGACTGATAACGCCGGCTGGCAGAATCACACTGGTCAAGTTAGTCCTCACCTCCCTCCCTATCTGTTACCTCACGGTCCTTGGAGCCCCCAAATGCATTCTTTTCACCCTCGACAAGAAAAGGAGGCGTTTCATCTGGGCAGGCGCTAATGAGATTTTAGGTGGAAATGCAAGGTTAATTGGGAGCAGGTTTGTAGACCAATGCACCTGGAAGGATTAGGCGTCCTCAATCTTGAAAAGTTCACAACAATCCTGAGACTGCGATGGCTATGGTAAGAACGGAAGGTAGACCACAAATCATGGGTTGGAATGGAAAATTCGTGCGACAAAGCGGATCGTCGACTCTTTGCAATGCCCACCAAGATCACGGTAGGCGATGGGAAAAGGCGATGTTTTTACATTCCTCCTAGCTGGAGGGCACTGCACCACGGGACATAGCACCAGAGGTTTTTGCTATGCGTGGGTTCTTTTGAACTGTGGCTTATGGTTTTTGAATTTTGACTTTTTACGAGAGAGAATATGAAGAGAGAGAGAGAGCAATCACATGTAATTTTGGCTGATGCACCTGAAGTCGGTATAGTGTATACTACAATGGACTACTAGGCTCTATCTTAAAAATACATATTGCTAAGGACGTAAGCCAATAAGTCTGAGCTGATTCGAACAATATCAAATAGGAAAAACAGGATGGTCAAATGAGCTGTACAGGGCGGCCAATGGGTGTAAGACATAGACGTGTCCAGAGGGCTAACTGCCCAGCGTATCAAACAAATTGTTAAATTGCGGCAAAGGATAGGTCTAGTCAACTTGGACCCAACAACACCGGATGACATAACGTGGAAACTGATCTCGAAAGGTGCCCACACTTCGCACTCGGCCTATGCGGTTCAGCTCCTCAGCTCAACAACAACATATAGGAGGATATATAATTTGGAAGGCATGGGCGCTGGTGCGTGGTGCCGTCTCCTCTTGACCGCCGCCGCTGCCGCCGTCCCAGTAGACGATGCCGGCACAGGGGTGGCAGTGGCGGCGGCGTGGCGCGGGCTGGAGGAGACGGTGCAGCCGGAGCTGCTCCCGGCGGAGCTGGAGGCCCGCAGGCGCATCCTGATGCTCGACGATCTCGACCCGGCCACGGTGTTCAACCAACCGCAACAGGTGTGCTTCGGGCCTGCCCTGCGCGAGGCGATCACGTCGTACCGCTGCCGCCGGGGTCGCACTGTGACCGTGGGTGCTAATCCAATCCAAGATTGATAACGGTGTGATAATTGTGACTCTGATTGTGCACCACCCGACGATCCATCTGCGTTCAGTGTGATTCCCTAAGATAGTGCTTACGTCTGGCCTCCGGCCAAAGATGATATAATAAAAGTAATCATGTAAGCAGGTTTTCAGATTCATGATTTTTTTTTCTTGAATAGATTGGACTGTCGCTTAACACGGGAGATTGGTCTTTAAGACTTATCTGAAGCACACAAGAGGTAACAAAAACAAATGTGCTATTTTTATCAGTACCAAGATCCATGATACCAGTTCCAGCCAAAGATCCCTGTAGCTGGTATGACGATTTGTTCCGGTTTCGAGTCGAAAAAGTAATAATGGTCCCACGCGTAAGTGAAATGGAGGAGAGCTTAGGGTGGGTGAAAAAAATGATATTTTATTTAGGGTCTATTTGTTTTAGTTTCTGACAGCTGCAGCTACTTTTAGAATCTGCAGCTACCCTAAACAGTCTAAATTTTCATCTAAATTCTAAGTGGCCAGAAGCTACAGAATCCAGAAAATGAACTAGTAGCTAGAAGCTGGGGTTATCCAGCTTCTCCAAATTCTGACTAACTAGATACTCACTGACTGCTTCTCAGAATCTACATCTGAAACAAACAGATCCTTAGTACCGAGTCCTATCATAAAGAGAAGACGGTGTTAAATACTATGTGGGGCGAACAAACGTGGCATTCGCATGATGTATGTGGTAGTGATGTGATGTACTTTGCGTCGGCTACAATGTACGTCCTTAGTTACTTACATCCACGACAGTGGCTAGGGAAGCATCGGATACTGTCCCAGCCAACAACACGTAGGAAAGAACACAGGATCAAGCACCCGTTCCAAGTGCTTTGGGCTAAGTTAGAATGGGCTAAGTTTGGTTTCTTTTTTAGTTTTTTAGTTTTTTTTGTATTATCTGTGATCTATAGAGGTGTTTTTTTTATTTCTTTTTATTTTTTGATTGAATAATTTAAAATTTTAATAACTGTTAAAATATAATTTTAATTAAAAGTTAATAGTGGGAAACCGTAGCCGATTGAATCGAGGGCTAAGACAAGAGCACGTACCTGGCCTGGCCAGCTCGCGGGCTCACATATCACGGGGTGCTAATAACAAAAAATCCGAGGCACGTCGTCAGGACATCCTTGATTATAACGTTGTGCCGTGTATGGTGGTGCATGGAGTTGCCATATCCATTCGTGCATCAACATTGCACACAGTTTTTTTTTCTGCTCAATATAGTTTCTGTTTTCGACTTTTAGAATATATCAGTTTTTTTAATTTTGGTATTGGTTTTTTTAGTTTTTTTCTTTATTTCTTTGTATTATTCGTGAAAATATAACAGTATTTTTTTCTTAACTTCTCATTAACAATCACTACAGTGTATTTTAAGTTAAAAGCTAACAGCTAGATAGAAGCGAGATGGAGCCATGGAGGGCAAGGCAGTTCCTGTCCTGGCCAGCGCGCGGGCTCACATATCACGGGGGGTGCTAATAACCAAAAATCAATCAATTAATGCCGGATGACCGGCCCTCCGAGGCACGTCGTCCGGATATCCTTATAAATTGTGCCGTGCATGGTCCTGCATCAGCATTGCAACCAGCTCAAGAGATGGAGAGCAAGGCGCAGCTGCTGGTTGTCCTGGTAGCCTGGTTTCTTGTCCTTGCAATTGTTGCGGCAGGAGCACTGCCAGCCGGCGCCGGCGCGGTCATGGCGGCGCCGCAAAACGAGACGAAGGCAGCGACGACGCCGTCGTGGACGTGGCCGATGGTTGCGCCTGAGCTGGAGGATACCGTCGAGCCCCAGGAGCCGCTCCCAGCGGCTGGCGTCGACCATGGCGTCCACCGGCGCGTTCTGGCAAACGGCGGCTACCTTAACCCGTCGTTGCAAGCAAACCGGCAGAGATGCATCGTCAGCTGCCCTGCGCGATACGGGTCCTACACCGGAAGGGGCAACAAGTGTGTATACCGGGACCGAGCGTGTCGGTAAGATTGTGCAGCACACGCATGAATACGATGCTTAATTTGTTCAATGGAAAAGCAACGTCGTTGATGAAATGTTACGTGGTTTCAACTGTTAGTCATTCTGAAAATGGATTATGTATGCTGTACTGTGAGCCTGTGAGACTCTTAATTTCCTTCTTATTAATAGTACAATTTGCGCTGGACAAAGTTCGTTTACAGTATATGTAGTGATAAAGCTCTAGGAATCTTAAGGCAAAGTTTGCAGAGCAGCGGTGAGCCGATGATACAAGCATGACATCACTAGCATTCCTTGCTAGCATGGACGGGATCATCATGTTCACTTGACGCGCACATGAAGCTCGTGCCGAGTTGTTTATGCTGGCGGCTCTGCTTTTGGCACGTACAAAACGTACCACTCCCTCTGTTTGCAAGCAGAGCTCCCACGAAAGGAACTGCCACTGTACTGCATCTAGCAGAACTCCAAGAGTATATAACCTAACCTACCTCACACAGACCAAAATAGCTTTTCAAAGTATTTGGCACCCCTGTGGCTCTTAACACAAATTGTATGAAGCTTCCCTACTGCCATAGATTCTGGTGTCCACACTGACACATTGACCAGAGCACCAGACCCCCTCAAAGTGAATGAAGTGAATGTTGACACTTCCCCAATTCTTGTCGCCGAAGGGGATTTCATTAGGAACATCCCTGGGCCATACTCTTGAGCATACCAATTCCATTTCCAAGGGAAAGTTTGAGCAAAATCAATTGCCAACTGCTCTGCATTCAGATCCCCTCCAACAAGTTTAACAAGAGCCATAACATTTGTTTTATCTTCCACAACAATTTCCTTTGTATGCTTTGCTACAAAACAACAAAAAAATTTTCTCGAAAATACAGGAGATTTACGTTTCATTCATTAATGAGAATAAGAGTAGCGGTACAGAGGTGGTCCCAATCTGCGATTAAACCCGATCAAGAAGGCCACATAAGTTGAGCACATTGGAGATGGCTTGCGTGGAGAGGGGTCCCTGAATATGTGTCATCCAGGCACGGTTTTGCACAACATCCTTTACCAGGCACAATATGAGGACCCGTCGTCGACGCCGTCACCGGCACGATTGTTGTCGCATCTTAGGGTCTTAGGGCATGTTCTTTTTGATTACGGCGGATGGTTTTTTGGCTATTTACGACAGAGATTACGGAAAAAGAGATACTCGTTTGCGATTTTTGATGATACAGATATTAGTTTTTTAACGTGTACGATAATTAACTTGTAGACTCTATCTTAAAAAAATATTTCGTTTAAAAGTTAGTTACTATAACAAAAATCAAAAATAACTTTTAAAAATCATAAAGAACAAGACCTTATTCTTCAGTCGCCCCTCGCGCTTGACCCGCGAGCGGTGTACAATCCAAAGTTCCAAGCCGCCAGGCGTGCCCCGGGCCGGGCTACGGCTACACGCCCGGATCGCAATGTAAGCATACATTACTGAAACCGCGGTTGCTGATCCAAGAAGATCTTTGCGCCTTGTTTCGTTTGCTTGCGTGTGAATCCGTATATACCCATGCATGCAAGCATTTTTAACGATATTTGTGCTTTCCTATATTAGCAAACCTGCTGTTATAAGGACGAGCTGCTGTTAATTATAAGAACAATTCTTATTGCACTGGAATGTGCCGCTGGCTTTTGTTATGAACTACGCACAACTGTCGTTACTTTCTTTCTTTCTTTCTTTATCTTTTAACTATCTATTTATCTTTCTTTCTTTCTTTATCTTTATCTTTATTTTTACTAATTGAAGACTTCTCCAAAAACCTTCACGTTAATCCTAAGAAGGTAAAAATTAGAAATTACAACTTGCCTTTGCAGGGATTGATTTTAATAATATGGCCTGTTGTGTATGTGATGTATATACGAGTTTTCTATAGCCCGCGTATCATGTTGGCTTTTAGTCATAGGCTATATTTTATTGTATAATAGACTACGTGTCGATTTGTGATGCAAGATGTTTTCATACGTAATTCATTACTAACTATGATGGCTCGGTGAATAGGAAACGTGACGATGGAGATTGCTATGTAAAGGGATATACTATCTCACAGTTTAATATGATTATTTATGAATATTTTTATATTTCTATTATAATGTTTTTTATTTTATTGTTATATTAGGTGTTTTTAACATGATATAATAGTATCACTCTAGAAAAATTAAGTAAAACTTTTACCCACAATTAACTTGATGCCCTTCTAATTGTTGTATCTATCAAGATTTTACTCACTAATTGGTAGGTCTACCTAAGTAGGTAGCCATTAATTATCTTAATATGATAGAAAAATGTTGAACACGTTCATGAATAAAGGCATGTTAGCTATCTCATGCTTGCCACTATGAACGCCGAGCTTCGGAAACAATATAAGAACACGGATACCTACGGTATGATTGTGAGCCTTCAAAGTATGTTTGAGAACCAAGTAAGAGATGAAAGGTATACTACCTCTAAGTCATTATTTACGTGCAAACTAGCTGAAGGAAGTCTGTTCATACCCCCGTGTAATCAAAATGATTGGTTACATTAAGAGATTGAAAAGGTTTGATTTTTCCGTTAAACAAGAATTAGCTACTGATTTTCCAGTCGCTCCCTCTGAGTTTTGAGCCAGTAATTTTGAACTTTCATATGAATGACATGAAGAAGTCAATGATCAAGTTGCATGGGATACTCAAGTCAGTAAAGGAAAGTGTCAAGAAAAGTTCCAATTATGTGATGATGTTCGTAAAACTACCAGCTTCAAAAAGAAAAATTCTAAAGTTTTTGGCAAAAGAAAGGATATGGACAAAACTCAAAATGAGATCTCGAGTATCAAATCTAAGCTTCAGAAGCTCAAGATTGCCACTATACCTAACATCATTTGCTACCATTGCCATGGGACTGAACATTGGAAGAGAAACTGCAAGAAATACTTGGTAAAATTAAAAAAGAAGAATGGAAGTAGGACTTGCACTTCAAGTATAAATGTTGTAGAAATAAATCTTGATACTTCTCGTATTAATTCTTAGGTATTTGATGCAGAATGGTTGCTCATATTTGCAATTCGATACAGGCGCGGGTAAAGAGTAAGAGTTTGACAAGAAGTGATGTTGATCTATGCGTAGGCAATGGAGCAAGAGTTTAGTTTTGAAATTAAATAGTTGTAAGTATGTTCCTGTCTTAAGCAAAAAAAATATGCTTCATGTTTGAGAGCTGAAAGTTACAAGTTCAGGATAAAAAAATAATTGTTATTCAATTTATCTGAATGATATGTTTTATGTTATACTTCATTTATGAATGGATTATATGTTTTAAATCTTAAGAATATAGTTGTCTATAACATTAATACTAAAAGATTTTGATATAATGATTTGAATCACATTAATGAGATTGTGTCACATTAATTGCTAAGCACAAACCATCTATCTATCTATTAGTCTACATATATGTTCTATCTATCTATCTATCTATCTATATCTTTTTATATCTATACTAATTGGAGACTCCTTCAGAGACCCTTTTATATCTATACTAATCAGAGGCTCCTCCAGAGACCCCATGTTAATACTAAAAGGTAAAATGCTAGAAACCCCTATATTAACCAGATCAAAAAAGAGGAAAACTATAAATTCTCACATTAATCAAAGAAAAAGAAAGCATATTGACCAGTGATGTGTGGCTGCAATGATATAACGTCCAGTTGAGATGAATCGAAACGTAGAGTGAACTTGGTTTCAACACGGGCATATGCAGCAAATTAGATTGTTTCCAATTGCACGTCCAAGTCAAACTGACCTTCATGTATTTCCTGCTGCTGGTTCAATATGGGACACTTATGGCAGTAGATTGTTGCCGAGTCGGAGTCTAATTCAGGCCTACAAGCCTCATATTTCCTCTGTAAAATTGACAGAAAACAAACGGAAAAAAGCATGGATGCTTGCAAGCTAAACCAAGGTGCCTGCTCTAATTGATCTCCACACAGCACCACTTATCCAATTAATACCTCTTCTGCAATCCTCAGATCAGTCTACTTAGCACATATGATTTTAGTGGCACGTTCGGTTGTTTTCATGATAACAAACTCTTTAGTACTTCCTCTGTCCTGTAATATAAATTCGACACATATATCTAGGATGTATATTATTTAAGTAATATTTAATAAAATTATATTATATTTGTCTCTAATAGAAACGAAACAGTAGTACTATGTCTATCTAATAGAAGTAACTATAGTTCAATTTTATTAAATATTACTTAACTAATATGCTTTCTAGGTATACGTGTGAGACATTATTTCTCCTCAAGTTCCCACATTAATCATAAGAGGTAAAAAAACTAAAAATTCTCATATTAATTAAAAAAGAGAAATAGATAGAAACTCCCACATTTATTGAAAAAGAAAACATCGTGGCCATCTAATTTTGGTATCAATAAAATGTATGATTTGGATTTTGTATCGTGGCCATCGTGTGGGAGCGGCACACGTGCTGGATAAGAGAGGGAGAGATTAGATTAGATTAGATTATGTTAATACTTACCATCACGAGAGGGTGCCAATGTATTCCTTCCTATGCAGATAGCTCCTTGTTCCTACCTTGCTTCTGGATCGTTTTTTGTTGTTCTTCGATTGCATTCTTTCTTCCCAGTTGCTTCAACTGCTCATGGTCCCTCGATCGGCTTGCTTGCTCGCCGCTGCTAGCCGATCGCTTCTCCAGGCGTCTGCTCACGTGCCGTCCGTGTGTGCGGTGTGCCTGCTGGAGAAAATCTCGAGTAAATAGAGACCTGCAGTTTGATGTCTCTCGTAGATAGGGAGAGGGAGTTTGAACTGCAATATTTATCTGGAAGACTAGCACAAGCTAGCCTCTCGGTTGCTGCAACTTTTAATTTATCTCTTGTGATTTTATACGAGGGCATACACAAAATCTCATCAAACAGCCTGCAACCTCGGAAACTTGAGGTCACTTTTACATGTAACAAAGGTAATCTGAACAAAACCTGATCGGATTAGAAGCGAAACTGTTGGGCAACTAGAAAAACACCGGCGTTTTTTGTGCACTGTTGTCGGTGACCGATAAGACTGTCGGCAACCAACCGTCAGCTATTCTAAATCCGTCAGAAATTTGTAAGGCGGAGAACAACGACTAGATAGAATATATAAGTAACAATTGGGCCAGGAGATACGGCACGGTGTCGTGCTTTGGCCTGTACTAGACCTCACCGGAGATAAGATGGGTCAGCATAGCACGACACGATGGATGGTCGGGCCGAGCCGATATGGCCTGATGTGGCCCAAGCACACCGGCCCTATGTCCGGCACGGCCCAAGTCCGCACAGTAGTAGGACTGCACGAAGTCTCGATGCATGCATGCTTGCCCTTTTTTTTTTTGAGAAACTGCATGCTTACTACTCGGACATGATGATTTATTATGTGTCATCGGGAGCTGCACATTTCTGTGAGAAATTTCTTTATTTTAGCTAGCTACTTAAGATTTTGTAGCAAAATAATTTAGTGATCTTAAACTATTTTTCTCATACTTAGTATCCGAAAGATCATGGAATTGTAGCCCATACGGATGCACGCATTGATGACTAGTACATCCTAACTAATACAACATGGGTCATGTGCCCCACGAGAAATGTCGCCGGATCACACCGCCTCCAACTGCCGCGGCCGTCGGCGCCAAAATTCCGGATGACTTGTTGATCTCGGAGGTTCTGGTGACTGGTGCTTCGACCCGTGGCGAACCCAGTACGTTGTTGCCATGTACTTCTATCTGTTGACTTTGCCAAGAGAAAATACACACATCATAAATAAACTAAAAAAATATTAAAGAATTTTCAAATTTATCTATTCTCTTACTTGCTTCTTAGAACAAAATAGATTATACATGCCTCCGTATTTATATAGCGTAGAGCTTAGAGATGTAAACGGGGCGGGACAGGGGTAGCCTCCGCGCCCCGCCCCGCCCCGCCCCGTTTAGCCTCGCGGGGGGAGATTGCCCCCCGTCCCCGATCCCCGCGGAGATCCGACCCCCACAGGGTCCCCACAGGGGATTAAAAAAATTAAATTTATTGTTTAAAAATAAAATTTTGATTTTATTTTTTAATTTATAATTACTTAAACATATTATTTTTAAAAATATAGCTTCAAAATATATATTCTAACATATAAATTTAAGTTTTAGTCTAAATATACAAGAAAAGAATACAATCTCTTATATTAAAAATAATAATCTATTATTAAATATATTTATTTTTATTTTTTATCGGATCCCCGTGGGGCCCGCGGGACGAGGATGACCCCCGTCCCCGCCCCGCTAGCTTCGAGGGCCCCGCCTGTTCCCCGCGGGGATATTACCCCGCCCCGCCCCACGGATATTCCCGTGGGGCCCAGACCATGGGGAATTGCCACCCCTACTAGAGCTTACACAAATACTGGAGTCTATTTCTAATTTAAACACGTATTGGACTCTACTTAAGGTACATGCAGAGACAGACTTTACTGCATCTTGTACTCGTTTTAAACTCAAGATTATTTCCAAAAATCTCTCCCTAATCTTAACTCAATATACTTTTAATTTAATCTCAATATATTATAAATTACCAGCTATACCTCTACATGAAGCATTCTACATACAAACTACATGTAGAAACTCAACTTAACTAGTACTAGTCCATCTAGATGCAAAGATTCTAACTCACTGAGGCAATCAGTCTCAACTACGATTTATTCAACTCACATTTGACACAAAACGACGATATATCTACTCAACGTTCCGGACTCTACATGAAGCACTGGACTTTGCTTTTTTTTCATTTGAACTAAGGGATTGAAGTATAATACTGCTTTTTTCTATCGTTTATTAGACGGTTTGATCTTTGGCTTTAATTGAAGACTCAGACCGAAAAAGACTGATAGTTACTCGTCGGCTTTTCTTCGCATGCTGCAACTTGCGATCTCTTTTTTTTTTTCTTTTTTACGTGCGGCAACCACCGGGACGCGCCTTTTATTTTCCTCGGAGCACAGAAGCTACTCGCCTTCGGAGAAGGACACCGAGGACTTTGCTGTGAGATCGAGTCCACCTTCTCTCCGTGGCGTTGCTTTTGTCTGCTGCTTGGACTCGCGGCCGCTGCTCTTCTACCGCTGTGCGTGGCTGCTCGCTACTGCTGTTTCTTGTTGCCTCGGAACGACGCGACTTTTCTCTTTCCTCGCGCTCGGAGCGAGAAAAAACGCGACTGCCAAGTGCGCCGAATCGGAATCGCCTCGATTTTGTCCGGCTCTAATATGGATGGTTGGTTTTATCTCGGAGAAAACGCATATATTATAAATTAATTGAGAGGATATAGAAGAATTTTTGAATTTTTCTGTTCTCTTATTTGCTTCTTACTACAAAATAGATTACATGCCTCTATTTATGCAGTAGAGTTTACATAAATACTTAGGAGGTGTTCGTTTTAGCGATGACTTCTGATTTTTAGCTGAAATTTCACTGTAGCTGGCTTTTTTTACTGTAGCTGATTTGTCTTTTTAGGCATAATTAAATTTAAAAAAATGTAAAAATAGAAAAAAAAAATATGTTAACCCATCACGGACAATGCTTCTAAAAACTACATTTTGTCTTTTCTACGGTAACTTGCTTTCAAACGGAGTGTCTTTTCAAGGTAAGATATAAGTTTTTTTTGTAGTATACACTGTAGCGACTTCATTTATATCGGCTAAAACCACATACGAGTTCTCTTACTAAGTACTCTCTCGCGTGAACAGCCCAAAAGTCATAAGCCGAAGCAAAAAAAAGACCATTAATCAAATGTTTTAAACTATATTCGTAACTATTCAGAATGACAATAAATAATACGAATAATTAATATACATTTTATATCCCTATCCGAGCATGATTTAAGATATGTCCAAATAATAATAAGTCATCAACACTATAAGTGAATTCTGTTAAAAAATTACAAAATACTTTACCATCTATAACGATGATTTAAGATATGTCCAAGCAATAATAAATCATCAACACGGACCACCTTGCTAGCCACATCCATGTACTAGTATGCACACAACATTTCATACCACTGGAAATTAAAGAAGCCAAGGTTGTCCCTCTCCTTATGCTACGGCCAATTGCTATTTTCTGAATTTCTTTACAGCATTTGCATGCTTAATTAGTTTACAGCCGATTCTTAATCTTTGTTTTCTTTTTTTTTTTTGCCAGAACCTAGTGATCGAACATTAATCTACCACGTTATAATTATCTATTCCAAAACCTTTTCTCGTCAGTTTATTCCCCCTTCCTTTTTTCTTCTTGAGATGATGAGATGAAGTCCTGAATTACTCGATCATTTCCTTTGCCGTGGTTCTCTTTATCCAACAAATCACATCGCAGTGGATTCCTATTCGATGCTTATCAGCGCCGTGGAAGTAATCAGTGGACCTCGTGAGAGATGAAGTGGCACGGGACCCAATTATGCCTTCTTTTGTTTCCTTTGCGAAATGAAAATAAAGAAGAAACATTTCATTTAGGGCGACAGAGGAACAAGTAAAGAAGAGGAGAAGATGAAGCCTGACAACAGAGTGGTGGCCACGAAGGTCTCTGCACGCGACGAATGAGTACATACATCGCAGCCATTACAGATGCTGTGCTAGTTTCACGGGAAGGTGGGCGCAGCAAGCAAAGCGAAAAGGTTCAGAAGATAAAAGGGGAAGCATAGAAAAACAATCCAGTGTTCGCAGCAGTGTAGAGAAACTTCTCCATTATAGACCCCACGGCATGATGGTATTTTGATGGCAAAAGGCATTCATAATATAAACATATTTCTAAGTTTCAAATACACTCTTTTTTTTTGTTTTTTCGAAACAAGTTTCAAATAGACTCTTGACACTATGTGTTCACTACATATCCAACGAAAATAGTAGAATGTTTGAGAAATTAGTCCCTAGCTAACATATATGATGCCGAATCGTATGCTTATATGTATATATATGCATATAGTGTGGGTTACAGTGAATTATTCGTCTTTTCTCATTAACTTAAGTTTTTAGTGAACTGACTGATACATACAATTTAATATAGTTGAAGGATCGGTTGGTGCAATTAAAAGAATAATTACACTCCACTTTTGTTTCACGTCTTTGATCTAAGGGGAGCTATACGTGAGGAGTGTTGAAGTAAGTCAATTGATCGGTTTTCTTCGTCAACTTCAATTTTAAAAAGAAGTATTAAAATATAAGTAAATTATAGTTTTTCTACGTTGACTTAGGTTTTTAAGTGAACTAACTCAATAGCTACAAAGTCGTGGACGGAGCTATACGTAGCTTACGTGTGCCGGACTGTCGGCTTGTGTGGCTCCGACGTCGCCACGTCGCGTTATCTGTTGGACTGCCTGGATCCGTTTGCTTGGCATGGAGCCATTGTCCTGTCCTACTACTTACATATCTACAGTTGTGCCTTGGAGTATAAGCCTCTCTCTCTAACAACTCAGACACTACCAGAGAGAGAGAGCTGACGACGCTGCTATCTGCAGTGTCCATGCTTGCAGCCGTGCAGAAGAACGCAGCGGGTGGTGCACATCAAAAGACTCGACAAAAGAGGAACACAGCGTTAGCTCAATGCAACCAGGATTTTTTTTTAATCTTCTCAGGCTTGATCTCAATAAAGAAGTGTTCATATCTTAGTAATCGAAACGTATTCTCATACTCTATAAGTTACAGATATCTGCTCTAGTTAAATGTGTTAGTAGATACATTCACGTATGTATAAGTTTAAACATGTTTCTATGCTTTATAAGATATGGATTTTCATTCTAGTTAAATATATACCAGTAGATACACTTATATAAGTTAGAGCATGCGTGTAAAGTATACGTGCGCGTCCACAGTTACAGTTGTACCTAAAAAGACTTGGCAAAAGCAAAGCTCAACAAAAGGTTAATTGGAAGACGGTGCAAGCAACGGGCCGGGAGCTAGCAGGCATCAGACATCGGGAGTCGTGAAAGGCGATCGCGTCATCCGACCCGGCGTACGTAGGCACGTACGTATGGCAACCTTGCACTGCACCAGTACTCTACTCTGCTATACGTACTCGCCCCACCTGCTACAACAACTCTTTTTGACCATGTACGTACACCAATCAATGCACTTGTACCACCTCGAACGCACGACACGTGTGGGGCCTGCACGTATGGGTGTCACGGTGGAGCACCCTATCGGGAACGTGTGGCTCCCCTAGTTAGTTTGTGCACGTCAGCAGGTTGTTCATAGGACATGGGCCTTGTGTACGTACGGGCTGCGTGTCGTACAGAGTACATAAGCAGTAGTAGAACTCGGATAAGACGACTTTGGAACGGAACGACGCATACGAAGTGGACGAACTCATAACCGTATGTATCTAAATCTTCGTCCCTAACAATAATCGTGCGACGGTCATGCATGAAGGGCACTCTTGCTAACAATAACCGACATCCACGTATGAGATTGACAAACCAACAAGTCTCTCTATGAGCTACAACTGTCACCTCTTTCATACTTTATTAAGGAGTAGCGCTACAAGATGAAGAGGAGAGTGTAAGATAGCCGCATACTCCTTGTAATCATAATTTTGTGTATCATATTGTAATATCTAATAATACAAGAATATATAAAGTAAGATTATTATTCTCTTCGGAAAATACTTAGACCTGACTAAAACACTTTGTCTCTTCGTATATGATCTTGAGTATCGTATTTCTCATATTTATTCCATAAGATCGGTGGTAATTCATAGACACAGCCTCAATCCCAAACAACCAACACACAACCAGCGACAAAACCATCATCTAAATCAGAAAAAAAATAGAAAAGAAAAAAATCCTCATCAAGACCTAGCACGCTCAGGCTGATTGGAACTGGCAAGGCTAAACATACGCAGACAATCAAACAGTCTCACATTTTAATCTCCTACCTCTCGTCTTGGACTACCTTCTAGTCCCTAGGCTCCGATTTGATCTCCGACCACTAGTCCCTTATCTCGGATTTGATGTTCATGGCTAGCTAACAGAAACTTCTTGAAGCAGAAAGCATGTCCAAACTCCATGATTGAGGTACTGGGGACTCACAACACTATCGAGCAATGGCTTTCGGCTCTAAAAGTACTTTTACTTACCTTTCCACTAAGCCTTTTTTTTGGCTATGTAAATATAGGGTCGGAATAAGTGCAAGATCCTCAAGAAAATGGATTCGGATTTTTAATAATTTTTTTCTTGCACAAGGAACACGCATGATAATAATATTAGCAAGCTGGATGCAAAAGAAGTTGATGCCTGGAGTTCCCATCTTCTTCCCTTTGCAATTGATGCCTGGGGTTCCCTTATGCAGATGCTTGGAGGAAAGGAAGCTCGATGTATCTGAAGTGAAACTACAGCAGCTACAGTATTTTTTTAGTAAAAATTAAAAGTTTTTGTTATTCCGATCACCCCTACAGTAGATGTTCTTTTTTTTTTACCTTGTTTTTTCAAACACGTACAACAACACACCAAACCAATATGGTACGGCAATGCCAACACACCTAATATTGCCATCAGCATGTTCCCGCTATGATTGACGACGGGTTGATCGCCGAGCGTCTCCCGCTCGTCTTCGGTACGATGCAGGCATAGAGCAGCTGTCCGCCGGCGAAGGGTGTTGGGGACGGACGAATCCATTGCAGGTAACTTGAGCGGGTTTTGCCTGCTCCTATTAATGTTTCTAAATAAGTCTATTTTATCTATTTAAACTCTTATGTTTGTCTAGAAAAAATCTCCTTAATTATCAAATCCGGATAACTGAACCCCCTTAATTATCAAATCCAGATATTTTACCCCCAAGCCAATTCACCCCGGTTTTGAACTAACGTGGCAATCGTTTTAACATGTAAATGTGGTTTTCAGTTGACGTGGCAGCTCAGTAGGGAAATAAATAGGAAAAATAATAGGACCCACATGTTAGTATCTACCATTGATTTCCTTCCACCTCTTTTCTCTTCTCCCAATCCAATCCCCCACCCTCCCGCCATCCTCCTCGTCGGCGTCACCGCTGCAGGTGGCCTTGAGCTCGACCATAAGGGCTTGGTGACCGTGCACGTCTTGAGCTCTAGCGAGGAAAGGCGTTGTGCATGAGAAGGCTACGCACGAAGGAGGAAGCGGGATCGGGGGGGGAGGCGTTCAGTGGCAAGCTTCGAAGACCGGCAATGGCGACGACGATAGAGGCTTCAACTCCCAGTGCTCCTCTCGTGGCTCCCAGACCGCTTTCGCTTTGACGTCCTTCGGCACAGTGAGGGCCTCAACTCGGTGGGCACGGTGAGGGCCTCAACACGGCGGCCCCTTGCCTCTCCCAAACACAATATCATCATGCACACCTTCCCCTTCTCCCAGTCGAAGTTGTAGCTTCTCACCTGATGCCACCGCCTTCCCCGACGACGCAGCCGATCTACTCCCCACTTGGCGTCATCTTCCATGCCACTCACGGTGGCACCTTGGCCCCCCTACATTCCGCGCATCCCCCTACTATCACCATCCCAAGTGCTCAGCAGTAGGTGCGTCGTGGCAGCGTCATCTCAGGCCATCACCGAAGCCATAGCCGTAGCACTACCATCGCCATTGTCATTGCGTACGTGCTACAGTCGAGCCAAATCCCACCTCCTCTCTCTCTCTCTCTCTTCATGCAATTTGACACTCATGGGCATGGGCAGGGTAGCCATGGGCGTCGATGAGAAGGGGTGGGTGGAGAGAGGAGGAAGAGGAAGAAAAGGATATTATGAAGCCTAACAGGTGGGTTCTTACTACACTACTGTAGCAAAAATATTATTACAGATGGTTCAAAAACGTCATCACAAATAATTTAATGAGCCGTCTGAATTTATTGGTTAGTAATGAAATAAGGTCATCACAGACAATTGTCAAACCATCTGTGATGTAACTATCACAGAGGGTTTTAACTATAAATCATCTGTGATAGTTGATTATCACAGACAGTTTTCAGTTGAAATCGTATGTGCTAAATAAATATCACAGACAGTTTCAACTACAAAACCGTATGTGATATTGAACTATCTCAGACTGTTTGTAGTTGAAACCGTCTGTGATATTCTTTTCTTTATCATAGACAGTTTCAACTACAAATTGTCTGTGATATTGAACTATCTCAGACTGTTTGTAGTTGAAACCGTTTGTGATATTCTTTTCTTTTCCTAAATCTATTTCTATTTATTGGCTAGACTTAGAAATTGCTAGCCATGCCCTCTGAAACAAGCAGATCAATACAATATACATCCAATTTACATTCATTCATTTTAGAAATAAAAATATCTATTTTACAAATCAATTAATTGAAATGAAAAAAATTGTCCATGAACAAATACACACATGTACAATTAATGCTGACGTGGCATACTGGGACAGCTGGGTTCTGATGTGGCACTAACACATGGCACCACGTGGCGATTAGGGCTAAGCTGTCGACTGAGCTGTCTACTGACTCGGACGGGGACCGGCTCACGAGCTCACGGCACAGTGGCTCTGACAGGTGGGTCCCGACTACAGCGGCTCGGATCATGATGGACGTGGTCCATGGAGAAGGCAAAGCGACGCGGTCGACGGGTGCGAGATAACGCCGGCATGATCCGATGGCGACGATGCCAACATGTGGAGAGATCCTGACAGTTGGTGCAGATCTAGGCGAACGGTTTGGATGGTCGCATCGGACGGTCCACAGGGCGACATGCAGCTCGACGCGCAGTGCGAGGCGTCAGCGCGCGACGTGAGGCATTTATGGGCGTGGGTGCGGGAACCGAGGGGCGGCGTTACGGGCAACGCGAGCGTGACCAGAGCGAACGAAACGACGAGACATGGTTGACGACTTCGCGGTTCACCGGTGGGGGCGGAGAAGGTACTGGACGGCGGTGGGACTCACCGGCGATGACGGACGACGGCGACGTGTCGCGGGAACGGGCACAAAAGCTCGGCTTCCAAATGCGAACGGACGACGAACTCCGGTGAGCTGCGACAACTACGTGAACGCGGTGGAACATACGCCGAAGTAGGCGGCGGCTTGGGGATGTAGAAGACGGAGGTTGCGCGCGGTGTTTTATGCACGGGGGGCGGGGGGCCAGAGGAATCCGGCTTGGAGACGGCACGCGCGCGGAGTCCGTGTTGAGCACGCAAACCGAGACAAACTACACGCGGAGTCCCAATAGAGACAACGGTGAACAGTGCCAGGGTGTGCATATGCGCGACACGTGGCTGGCTGGTGGATCGGACAGGCGAGCGAGATCACACAGATGCACAGTGCGGGGCACTCCCGATGGTTGACGCGTGGCTCGAGGGAAGATCCGGCGGTCGCGGAGCGGGGGCGGCCGGATGGCCAATGCGCGGTAGGGCGAGGATCAGGCAGCTACAGGGAACTAGGCCGGATGAACAGGAATGGGCCAGTCCGGCATTGTTCATGAGGTTTTTTGGAATTTTCCTTTTTCAGAAATTAAACCCAAAAAATTCTCATGAGCTCTAGAAAATAGCAATTAAACCCAAAAAATTCTCAGAAAAATTCAAAAAATTCATTGAGATACAAAGAACCCAAATAAAATATTTTTAGCATATTTTAATATTTATTTTAGTTAGATTAAATCCTTTTAATTTATTAAAAATTATTTTAAGTTTTAATTAATTTCAGAAAAAACCAATTAATAAATTTTATTTTAAAAACTTCAAAAAAGCTCTGAAAAACAAGATGTTACATTAACACGAATGCTAATCACTTACTGCACGGTGGCCGTACAGCATCGGGCTCTACCATATGATGGTCGTGCGGCGTCCCCTATTTATCAGCCTCTAGTACCTCGCCGCACGATGATCGTATATTTTTATTAATATCGCGTGACCAACGTTATCATGTAAATACACCCCTAAAAGCGGTCAAAAACACCCCAAGCAAACTTTTATACTAGCTAAGACTTAAAAAGAGTATCATGCAGACATGCATGTCTGTACACATCAACAGTGACAATCAATTACCCACCCAATTATTTATTTATTATATATATATATATATCCTGTATATATGGAGCCATGGACACACATACGCGAGAGATCTAGAGGGAGGGACAAGAAACTTTAGAGCAAAAGAAAAAGGGAAGAGGATCGAAAATAATGGCGGTCGAGCGAGAGCTGCTTAGCCCCAACGCAAAGGCGCGGGCGGGCCGGTGGGCGAGCGGGCTGCCAAGCCCGATGGGGCTGGTCCACCGCGTCGCGTGCGGCCGCGCGTGGGCCCGGCCGTCGTACAGGGTTGTACCGGACGCGACGAGCATTGCACGCCACTGAAGGTACAGCCGGCCGGTGCTTGCGCCGGCTCCGCTCATTTATTGCCGCGGCGACGCTTGCACGGTTACTACTCCATCCGTCACGAGCCATGCACGTCGGCCCGTGAGCCATGGTTGGATCGACCAGATTAATTACTTGGAGCTATGTGGTTCGGTTCGCTTCGTCCTTGCATGGGTTGTTGTCGGGGCCTCCACGCCACCGTTGCACGCGGGACACGGGGGACCCGTTCCGTTCCGTTCCGTTCAGCTAGTCGCTCGCGACGGAAACCGGGAGGCGAGGTGGCTCACGCACACATTTCTGGAAGTCTGGTAGGACCAGGGCATTCTTCAAACGGATTCTGTATCTGGCTTGTGATATCTGATTTATAGTTTATGGTTTTTCATTTTTTTTGTATTCCTTTCAATTGTTTGTACTGATGTATTGTGTTTTCTATTTTTCTATTTAATAACGTATATAAACTAACAACAGTTACAGTATTAAATAAATCACAAATTCTAGCTTATAAGTCACTTGGAGCGCTCTGTGTCTGCTGTCTCGCCAGGGTTACATTGCGACAAGTCAATAGGTAGGTTCTTTTGAACTGAGATTTATGACTTATGGCTGTGGTCTTTGAATTCTGATTTATTCGTGAGAGATAATATGCAGAGAAAAATAGTCACGTACGATTTTAGCTGATACAGTTGAATTCAATACAGTTTGTACTTTAAGTTATATATACACGTCGTTTTAAAAAAATACATTATTTAACAGTAAGTTATTATAAAAATAAAAGCTAAAATGTAAATCTAAAAGAACTAAGTCAATAGCTGAGAGAAAACCAATTTAGAATCATGGTTGATTGTTCTCGATCCAGACAATGCATGCAGGCCAAAGCGATACAATTGGTGCTCCGTCCGGGAAGCAGGCGTAGCGTCGGTTTGGGATCCTCGTTTTCGCGTCATTATTGCATGCCGGACACGGGGTGGGGGTCCCTCTCCCATGCCGCGCGGTTTGTTCATGCCTTGCCATCGCGAGCCAGGCCAAAGCCTCTCTTTCCGAAAGGAAGAAGAAAAGGAGATGGAAGAAAGGAGAGGGTAACAGGGAGCATCTGGAAGCCTGTGAGGTGGCCGGCGGTGACGGTTCGAGTGCAGCCGAGGTGACTCCGACACTGCGAAGCAGGGAGCAGTCGTGTGGCGTGAAGCCATTGATCATACATTCATTCATTGAACCAAAAAAAAAAACGATAAGTTTCTAACTTATTTATTTCAGCTTGAAGGACCATGTGAAGGTCTTAAATATTATTGTAATAAACAATAGCAATTTGGAAGAGTTAAAATTTTGCATTTGTATCTTGTTAAAAATTAGTTGACCAGTTGTGAGGTGCTTCTAGTCGTGAACGGACTGTTAGGCCGTTTGTTTTGTCTTTACATGCCGACTAATCCTTTTCTCTCTCTAGTCAAATCGGATCGTGCCAGGTGATTAATGCAAGCTAATCATGGTGTTTAATGCTCGTTGTCCGCATGCACGTGTGCAATACATCTTGATTTGCTTGTGGTGTGTGAGTGAATGTCGGCATGGAGAATGCAGCCTTGCGGTCCAACCGGTTGGTTGTATCGGCCAAACCGCTATATCTGATCAGATCGGCCAGATAATGAATTTTTTTACCAGATTTTTTATTCTATAGTTTTGAGTCGTAGAATAGATTTCGGTCACCAAAGTTAGGGTATATGTGTTGTATGTGTTATATTACTGTTAACGTAAGTCAAGTTGTGAAGAATTTATGACTGAAAACGATTTCTTTGTCTTTAGATATGCATGGTCGCTTGAAGTCAACTATAGTCAACAGTGATGATTCTTGTTTTTAAACTTAGATTAAAATTACTGTTCTTTGAAGAAAGATAGTTTCGTGGTGAAAATAGAAGTTCTTCCGAAAATCGGTAGTACAATAGTTATAAAAGGGGTGCTTCCGAAAATCGGTAGTACCACATTATAACATGGGAACTACCGATTTTGCTGATTCTTCTCTAAAATTTCAGCAACTTGTCTTGGTTGTTTTGAGCTGGTTTCCCATTCTAACCTTCATAGCTTTGTAGCTACTGGTGTAAAGGAGTGTTAAATACTTGAGGAAAAATTTTAAAGCAACATTCACGCATTTGTTGTCATGTTCGGTCCTATATGATCTACACAAAGCATCAATAATTCAGGCAATAATATCACACCAGAAATTATATAAAACCAGGTCAAATCAAATACATAGATCCTGACGGAGCTGAGTTATAGAATTAGCGCACAAGCAAATTGTGAATATAGAGTTCTAACTATGGGGTGACTGGGTCATCAAATATGTGAATTATGTTGGGTTTATTTGTCATATGATGTATAGGCTAAGGATGACAAGGAAAGTAGTTACTTATAAATCAACTCAGATCTGTAGAGCTACATCTATTTAGAACACTGCACAATTTCTATAACCAAATCTTGCAATAAAAATTATGCAAATAAATATAACACAATTTAATTATTAAATCATTGCAGCTTAAGAAACCACAATTGAGGAAGAAAGCAAGGACACTGAACCAAAGTGACGCTTTAACAGCATGCAGTAGACAAAGTGAAGAATAGGACATCAAGAAGATGGGGGAGGACATCACAGACCTTGTGTTAGTCGAGGCATGGATATGTTGTGCCGGCATAGTGGGTCATGGATGGCATCGGGTTGGATGGTGGGGTCGGCAATGGACTGCATGACTGGTGTTGTTGGACTGGACGAGGGGGCACAGGGCACAGACGTCGGACGAGGGGGTGCAGGGCACGGACTGGAGGGGGTGAGTGGGGTAGAGCGGCACCACGGGAGCCGAATGGAACTGAGAGACGGAGCAGAGGGCGGCGTAAGAGTGGAGGGGCTGGAGCAGTGGATCAGTGGCGGGGCAGGAGTGGAGGGGGGAAGGAGCGGCCGCATGGGGGCGGAGTGGGGTGGAGCATAGGGTGGAGCGGGAGTGGAAGTGGAGGAGGGAGGAGCACGGGGGCGGAGCAGTGCGCATAGGGGTAGAGCATTGGGGCGACACTTATAGATTGAATTGCCTATCTAGATTACTTTCAATTCTGCGAATTTTGCTTTCTAGATTACCTTATACATTACAAATCTGTTCTATTCTACCACGAGCAGACTTGAAATCGGTGGCCAAGCTGATCGGTACATTTGCATGATAGAGTTGATGTTGACTACATGTAGATTCAAGAAAAAGGGAATAGAAAAAATCATAGTTGACCGCGTTGCTCGTATGCGACCGAACTGTCATGCCGCCACACATGGCCTCTATGGATACAACTATATTTGCTATGCTTGTTGTTTCTATTACAAGAGTTCCTACGTATCACTTAAATTATTAAGTGAGCTTATTTTTAGGAGTGCATTTATATTATATAAACTCTATGATGCTACCTCATGATGAAAATGTATATTTGTGCAACACCATGTCACTTTTTATACAAGTCAAGTAAGAGTTCAAGTTAGATACATTTTAGAATCTAATTCGGCCTCTAGAGACAACACCAACTTCAAATGTGTATAACATTCACCCATGGAGTCTATTTGAGGTCCACTAGTACTTTATGGAAAGATTATCTCGTCATCTTTTCAACAGATCTAGCCTTACCTTCAAATTCCTTGGGAGCACATTGCAATCATTAAAAGAATCTGCTGCATCACTCGGAAGACAGCACTGACTTCAAATGTGCATAACTTTCACATACGAAGTTCGTTTGAGCTCCATGAGTACTTGATTCAAAGCTTATCTCGTCATCTTTCCAGCGAATCTAGCATTACCTCCAAATTCCTTCTATGCATACTGTAATCACCAAAAGAAGATGCTGCAACATCCATTTAGGCTAAACTAGGCCTTGTAATGCTTGGACCCAAGGGGGCGCCCCCTTGGCCCATACTATTCATGCCTATACTATTCATGTGAATAGTGCCATTAATAGTATCACCTCCTTATTTTTTAGTTATGTGCGGCTTCCCCTCCCCTATTTAAGGAGGCCGAACCCCTTAGTTTGCATTATCTAGTTATTGGTCATATACTTATCCCTATAAAAATCTGAGTAAAAAAAATGTCCACGTCAAAATCTATCAAGAATACCTCAGACCATAATTTGTAATTTTGGCCAAATCAGCAGCTTTTCTACCACATCCACCAAAAATGCTATAACTTTTGTTTTTGATATCCTTTTTGAGTTAATCACATCCATTAGATCCATAACTTCCTTATCTAACTATCCCTAAAATTTTGCTTCATTCCAAAAAGGCAGTTAAAAGATATCTGCAGTGAAAATTGACCAAAACTTCTAGATTGAATTTATAATAGTACCTACTTGTGATTTTTGTACGAATTTTTCGGTCGGTTCCAGAACTTGGACCCAAAAGAAAAGTTGTAGAAAATGTCATCAGGAAGCAGATAAAAATGAATCGTTGAAAAAGAGGCTTCTGACAAAAAGTTATAGCCAAAATATAGACTTTCTATCCAGGGGACAGGAATCTTCAGTTTTCAGACTTGGGTCAATTCTTGTGTTTTTTCAATTCCAAATTGTATTCTATCGAATTGTCTTGTAGTTATCACTCATATACATTGTTATACACCTGATTTAGCCTTTATGTATCCTTATTTGATCAATAACTTAGGCTAAGTGCTAGATACGAACAATAATTCCTAATTGTTCTCTATTGCTATCTATCTAGCCTTCCAAGCAACACTTTTTACTAACCGAGCAGATCACTTTGAATCGGTCCTTACAATCGCTATACTCATCACTTGAGTTAAATTATCATGAACCAACTACCAGTTGCACCACCTGTTTTGTATTGGTAAGAACTCGTAAGTGCCTGATAAAAGCTTGAGAGATGTACGACTTATCAAATTCTACCTCCTAGTAGTTGATATTAACTAACATCTTTCTTATGAGTTTCTTGTTTTCCACTGACAATGGCAGGTTCACAGAATTTGAACCATGAAGCCAATAATGACAACCAATCTTTTCAACTTGAGAGTGTCGGACCTCTCACTCGTTGCACCAGGATGCGCATGCAATATTTCAATCATGAGATGAACTATAAAATGGAGAAGATCTACAATGTGTTGGATTGGCTTAACGAGAACCTCACCACCCCCAAGCTGGTCGACATGCTCTATTTTTTCTCACTCTTTGGCGGACGAGGATGACGATATTGAAGAGAACCATTACGATGCGTATACTGAAGTTGAGGGCTCCGATGATCGTGACCATTGTCGACTCCAACAAAATTGACAAGGTACGGGTAGGTTAACAAGAGAGGTACGTGATGATGTTGTATTAACCAAAGTCAACTTTATAATTTCTCCATTTGCTAATTGATATGACTCAGAAGCTTATATTAATTGGGAATTACAATTAGATCAAAAATTTGCATGCTATGATTTTTCTGATAATAAAATAGTTAGGGCTGCTACTAATGAATTCACTGATTTTGTAGTATTTTGGTGGAGGAAATAATGGAGACTACCACATGCACGTAGAAGTTGGAATGCTATGAAACAAGTCATAAGATCTAGATTTGTTCCTCCATATTATTCACGTGGCTTGTTAAATAGATTGCAACGTTTAAAATAAGGTAGTAGAACAGCAGGGGAATACTATCATGAATTGAAAACTCATTTGTTATGTTGTGGTTTAGAGAAATATGTTGAAACTATAGACAATAAATTATTAAGTGGGCTTAATCAAGACATTCCGAATGTTTTTGTTCATAAAGAATATAATTCTCTCTTATTTGTTTATATTTGCTTGTTAGGTTGAAAGTCAGATTGAGAAAAAATTAAAAATGTTTGATGATAGAAAACATAAAAACAAATTAGTGTTTGTGTCTTTTTCTATGATTAACAACTTGCAGAAAGTTAAAAACCATACTGAAGAAAAGAGAGAAATTGACATTGAAGACAAAGAGTGGAATGTTCAACAATGGGTGCTATTAAATGCAAAACATGAAGAGATAACGTCGGTTGGAGATGAAGTACTTGCTGCCCCATTGCTTCATCATGATTTGATACCTACAACACCTACATTAGCTGACAAGATTGATAAAGATAATAACTTTGGTGTTGAATTTAAATATGAAAAGAGTAATTGTGAGAATTCATGTGTCCAATTAAAAATTCTATGTTCTAAAATTCTTTACTCAATTTATATAATGTAGAATTGATTACTCATAAGGAAGTTCTTACAATAACAACTCCTGATGATTTTTTACACTATATCATATTTGATGATTCTAGAGAGTTATCTAGTGTGACTGAGAACTTTGTTGATATTTTATGTTTAAAATCACTAGCTAATACTTATGTCTACACATATAAGTTTACTTTGATCGGAGATTATGGTGTAGACAATCAATTTCTTGTATATCAAACATGCATAACTTGTGATCACATAGATAAATTGAAGCTTGTTGTTTTGAATAACAATTATTGTGTGCTAAATTTTAATCATTATGAGAGAAAAATAAAATTTAGTAATTATTCAATGCTTATGTGTTCATCTCTTATTGCTGTAATTAACATTGACAATTTGAATAATGAAGTTGATGTATTGAAGAACTTACAAATTTTTTCACCTATGCTAGATGAATTTGCTATTACTCCATTGAAATATGATTATATAGATGAACTTTGTTTGATTTCAAAAGTTGTAGCTTTGCCCATATGCGCTACCACTGCAAGTTTACAACTTCAGAGATTTAAATTACATAAATGCTTCACTTACATTTGGAAAACTAGTTGCAATAATTGCTGTGTAAGAAATTTTGATTTGCTTATTAACATATATGATTACTCCTGGGTTAATAATACAGTGACCTTTTATGATCGCTGTTGTTTTATAATATTAATTGTGCAACAACGAAGAACCGTTAAAATATATGACATATACATATAACATACACACACCTTAGCTTCTTTGTTACCCTATTTCCAGCTTATTAAAAATCAAAGACGACTTTATTTTCAAGAAGGGGAGGATGATGAGTACATGATCCCTATGGATACAACCAAATTTGTTATGCTTGTTGTTCTTATTACAAGAGTTCCTACACATCACTTAAATTATCAAGTGATCTTATTTTTAGAAGTGCCTTTATATTATATGAACTCTATGATGCTACCTAATGATAAAAATGTATATTTGTGTAGGACCACATTACTTTTTCTACAATCCAAGTAAGAGTTCAAGTTAGACATGTTTTAGAATTCAGCTTGGCCTCCAAAGACAGTACCGACTTCAAATGTGTATAACTTTCAAATATAGAGTCCATTTGAGGTTCATTAGTACTTGATGAAAAGATTATCTCATCATCTTTCTAACGGATCTAGCCTCACCTTCAAATTCCTTGGGAGCACATTGCAATCATCAAAAGAAGTTGTTGTATCACTCAGAAGACAACAGTGATTTTAAACATGCATAATTTTCATATACGAAGTCCGTTTGAGCTCCACGAGTACTTGATTGAAAGCTTATCTCGTCATCTTTCCAACAGATTTAACCTAACCTCCAAATTCTTTCTATGCACACTATAAACATTAAAAAAAAGTATTGTATCACCTATTTAGGTCAAACTGGAGCTTATAATACTTGGTCCCAAGGGGAAGACGTTCTCCCTTGGCACATACTATTTATGACTATACTATCTTCGTTTATGTTTAGTTTGCATTCGCTGCAACTTATACTTCTGTGTATGTTGATTAGACCACTCAATCAAGATCCTTATTCGGAATCTCATCTTATCATAAATATTTGCAATTTCAGATTGCTTGTTATATTGTTCTTCCGTATTCTTCGGTTGCATAAAAGAATATACCTTCGTGGTCAGGTCAACCACGTTCTTAGCACGATTGATAATGACTCGAAGTGTGGTTTAGTGATTGCTTGGTGTTCTGGTCGTGACCAGTTAGAAGCTTGCATCATCAAAATCGTTCTTCTCCAAATCGAAGTTTTCATCCTAACTGAAGATCAGGACCCATCGTCTCATCATGGTGGCCCGCATACCACACATAGTTGCATTGCCGAGCGGTCTTGCCACCGTACCATGCTGCCCGCATGCGATCGCGCTCCTCGCCGCTCGCACGCGGCCGAACTCCATGCCGCTCGCATGCGGCCTCGCCATCACCGGCCCCGCATAGGCCACGGCTGCATTGCAAGCCGCCTCCCACACGAGGCCTGCTGCCGCATCGCACGCCATCGCCGGCCAAAGCCACGCACCACTCGCCTCCGACACGAAACATAGGCCACAACCATGTCGCGCGTCGTCATCAGCCGAAGTCACACCGCTGCTGCCCCCACACGAGGCATACGCGCCCAAGCCGCCAACTGAAATGGGGTAGGGTTTTCGTACCCCCCCATGTGTACCCTTTTGTTTTGGGTACACATTGCTCAAGAAATGAAAACATTGAAATTGATCAAGCCAAGAAAAAGGCACACATTGCTCATAATTTAAAAAAAATGAAAACAAGAAAAATCTTGCAAATAGGCCCCTAGTAATCCAAAAAATTATCAAAAAATTTCCTAACATTGAAATTTAGCGGATTAGCCCCTGAAAAAATTGCAAATTTCACTCAAAATCATTTTCCAGCATAAAATGGCCTCAGGAACTTTGTTTTTGAATTATTTTTAGCATGTTTATTACCATTGTTATTATTTATTTGTTTTACTGTATTTATTTACTATTTTGATTGATTGTAACCACCTAAAATTACTTTTAATTAATGAAATTAGTAGTAAAATCATAAAAAAAATTATAAGAAATTATGAAACAATTATGATAGATTTTGTACCATTATCAATTTTTCATGCATGTTTACCTTAGTAAATTTATATATTTTCTTTCATACACATGTAGATGACACACATCACGAACCGAGAGTTCGAGGAGTTGGCACAGTATGGCCAAAACTACTTAACTTGGGCTTTCGACTTCGAGATTGTACTTAGAGCCAAGAAGCTACGCACTACCATTGGGATTGGTGCATCGTGGGATGCTAAATCCACCCGTAAGGAAAATGATCAGGTACTTCACTTTCTTAAACACCACCTTTGCCTCACACTCAAGAATAAATATATGGCAAAAAATAGTACACTAGCTTTGTGACTGTTAAAAAGAAGTGGTTTGAGAAGCTAAAGTACAACATTCTTCCTTAGGCAAAGCAGGAATTGATCTGACTGAGATTTGCAGACGTCAAGACGGTTGAAGAGTATAATTCTGCTCTACACAAAATTTGTACCAATCTTTAACTTTGTGGCAACAAGTCATGGATGAACAGAAGATTGAGAAAATCTTTCCACCTTCCATCCTAGTGTAGTGTAGTTTGCGCGTAACTATCGTCAAGACAACTATAAGGAGTATGATAAATTGATTGATATAATGCAGGTTGAAGAGGCTTAGGTAAAGTTCTTCGCAAGAACATTGTTGCACAACCACCTGAGATTTTCGCTGGCCGTGAGGCCAACATTAGGAGCTTCAAGGTGCAAAAGCCTATAATGAAGAGAAGGGGACGAATGAGCAAAGCTGTAGCCTAAAAAGGTAAGCCAAATGCTCCACAGAAAAATAAGACTAGTAAACTAAAGCGGGATGATAAGCCCTATGATCAATAGGACCAAACCTGCTATAAGTATGACAATTAGAAGCACTGGTCGCGAATAAATAAAGAATCACAACAAGTCATAGATGTTTTTCAGCTCAAGAAGAAGAAGGGCAGTAAAGGCCAGCATGAAACTCATTTTGCCTTTGTTGAGGGGGAGGACTCACAACAACTACCTGCGCCGATAGAGGTTGACTCCATTCTCACAACCGCACCCCTTTTGATATTGCCACTGCCGCCATCATGATTTCCCAGGAAGAGCACCTCACCCCTAAGAAGATAGCAGCTGAAGTCTTTGACTTCTTGGCGAATTCAGTCTAATGCATAGAATGCATTTAGACTTTAATTGTCATTTAATTCATGTGTAAAAGAAATAAGTTAGATTTTTGATTGATAATGCTCAAACAATTTATATTTCTCATGATGGTTGAATGATATTCCTTAATTCATTCATTCATTCTTGGCGAATTCAGTCTAATGCATAGAATGCATTTAGACTTTAATTGTCATTGAATTTATGTGTTGATTGTATCCTACTACATATTATTAAAGTATTTTATATTAGAATAGGTGTGGCGCCTATGGAAGAAGTGTGCTTAGCTGATAGCGGCACAATGAATACTATCTTAAGAGAGACAAAACTCTTTCACTCGATTAGCAAGAATGATGGTTGTCTTATGACAATCGCGGGTACCGATGCTTGTATAATAGGCTTAGAAATAGCCACAATTATACTTTCAATAGGCACAATTTTGGTCATCAAAGAAGCCTTGTTGTATCCAAAATCGACTAGAACTCTTCTAAATTTCAAGGATATTACTTCTAACAATTTTCGCATTGAAAATGAAGAAGAGTATAGTAAAGAATATCTACTCATTACAAAACGTGAAACAAGTGAAAAAGAGTATTAGAAAGACTTTCTTTATTTGAGACTAGGCTATACTACACTAATATTAAGACACCCACAAACTATACTACCCTGAAAACTATATTTAGAAGCTCTGAACTTTTCTGTCTCTAACATGATAGATTACGCTACCCAGACCTTAGGATGATAAGAAATATAATTAACAATTCATAAAGACATAATATTGAGTTAAAGAATTATCAAATCAAGAAGATTTTGTGTGACCCGCATATGCCATCGAAAAATTAATTACTAAACCTTCTGCTCTGAAAGTCAAGGATGAAGTCCCTGCATTCTTATAATGCATCTAAGGAGACATTTGCGGTTCTATACAACCAATTTTAGGGTCATTTAAATATTTTATGGTGCTCATTGATGCTTTCTCGAAATGGTTGCACGCATGTTTATTATTTACGAGAAATCGTGCCTTTGCAAAGCTGATCTTGAAGATAATTCAGATTAAAAATAATTCTTCTGATCATCATATAAGACAATATATTGCTTCTGTACTTCTTCATGTGTGATCATATCAGATTAAAAATAATTTTTCTTGTCAATTTTATTGCTTCTGTACTTCTTCGTGTGCAATTATTCTTTAATATATGAGGTGATCAATCGGATTGGACTCGCCAGCGATGATTCCTCAATAGATACATATCATAATGCAAACTGTTCAGGTGTGGTGCATCACATGGCGCACAGGCATAGCAGACTAATCGGGCAAAACAACTACTGCGTCTCACAATCGCCCAACCGTCTCACGTGTGCGCTCCCATCGTTGGCTCCTTGTTTACTTATGTAGTGCATGGGCACGCGAGCATCCAAACCCACGGAAGCACGTTAGAAGATGTAGTGGATAGTTTGAGGTCCCAATCTTTTCGGTTGTTACTGATGGCTTATTGCTACTACTAATAGCTTTTAGTTCTAGTGAGAGCATTTCTGTGAATGAACCGAATATTAATAAGTCTCTTTAAAAAGATCGTCTCAGTAATCTACTTCAAAACAACAATAAAAAAGCTATCTCTTCTATTTGTTCAACAAAAGTTATAAGTCATACAACATAAGAACTTGCCTCAAGCCCTAAACCACGGATCGTGCTGCTCGCGTACGTTGTACCGACAGCGGTTTTATTGAGGGGCATAGGCAAGAGATGGACCTTAAAACTGATATGTTCCCCCTGTAGACACAGATGTGTATAGTAGTAACTAGTAAGTGAAACACCCTAAATTTCAAAATTTCATTTGTTTCTTGAGTTCTTGCTTGATTCTCGAATCCATCACCCAATTAGGCTTCATCTCTTGGAAATCCACTTCTTCCCTGTTGCTCCTACCTCCTCCCTGCACCGCGTCATCCGGAATTTTTGCCGCCGCCGCACTGTGTCGCCGTCCACGTGGACATATGCGATCGCACGAAATTGCAGTGCCCTCTCCCTTTCCTGTACATAGCACCACGTCCATGAGCAGACCTGTGGTCCCTACTCTCCAGTGTCTCGCTGCCCCTGTCATCTCTCCTCGCACAGCACGTTAGCTGACTAGGAATTTGCTGTCGCAATTTCCCGCCTCGCCTGGTTGACGCGCGTTCCCTTCGTACTTGCTGCCGTCAGCACCTGCCAGGCTTTGTAGTGGTTGTGCACCACCTCAGCGGCACGCCCGTGCCCCGGCAGAGCCACCGCCCCTTCCCTCACCATGCGCCGACGACTCCAGAGCAGTCCTACTGCTCCCACCACCTCAACGTGCCTTTATAGCCTGATTTCTCTCGCATAGAGAGCTGTGCCACTCCTTACCATCCCTTAGAACTGTTCAATTGAGCTCTCGTACACTACAGCCTCCTCTCCGACTACCCCTGAGCCTGATAAGCCCTAGACTCCACCTCCTTCTCCACTCGATTAGAACCCAATTCCCTCCGGCCAAAGCATCCTCAGAACATTGCAAACAAGTAGCTGAAGTCAATCTTCCGAGAGCATTCCTCCCCTGGTCTGGTGCTGTGAGCTCCCTCCGACCGGATCACTACGCCCATGGACAGCTCGCCGGAGGCTTCCCTGGTCCAAACCAGCTCCGCCTCTATGAAACCCATTTCCCATAGATGGTTAAACCACTCCCAAACTTGCCGGACCTTCACTAGAGCAGCCCCAAACCACCTAAAAAGCTGCCGCCTTCTCTCTAGCCGTTAGTCACCACCACCTATGCTCTCGCCGCCCAAAGCCCAAAAATGGAATCCCCACACACCAAGGAACCCACCGGTGCTGCCCTTTGCCGCGAAAGTCCATCGCCGGAGCCAAATCGCGGTAGGGATGTATCCCCTATTTTCCTTGCTATCTACTCGGCTGGAGGTAGACAACGACCCCCAAGTGTCGACACAGCGCTATCCCCTACATCCGCGTGTCATCCGACGGTCAACGTCGAACGCGGGTGCGCATGTTGCTGGGCCATTTGGCCACACACCGTGGGCTGCTTCGGTCGGCCCACCAGTCCACTCAGCCGATTTTCTCTCGTGGGCCACACTGTAGCGACTGGGTCGGCCTATTACTATGTTGTACTGTAGCGATCACTGTTCATCGAGCCTAAAATTACAAAATACCCTGATTGAACTGTTCGACGCCCTGAACCCATTTTCGGCATCCATTCTACCATATCAAACTCCTAAAAAATCCAAACCAACTCTATCTAGTTTTTATTTTATTTTATTCCTATTTATTTTATTTATTTTCCTAGCTTGATTAGACTCAAGCACGTCCTCATGTTATTTTATTTGTTTGTGCTAGTTCCCGAGTTCTTTGAGGTGTCGGCACAAGGACCTGATCTAGGCATTGAAGTTTTGGAGATTGTTGAGTTCGTCGATCAGCAAGGCAAGTTACAAGTTTTTTATCAGATTGAATCCTATGAAAATTAATATTATTTAATTACAGTATTTTGCGTTAATATTATTTGTCCAAAGTTATTTAATTAAAACAAATGTTTAGAATGACTTGTTAATTAGTTACGTCCTATCACTGAAAAATTGCTCTGTTCTAATTTGAGGCCATATTCACCTTGACAACCCAGTATTATTCAACTACTGTATAAATAATTATAGATAGGTTCACTTAAATTTTGTACTACTAAGTGACTTGGCAGTTTGACGGTAGAATTATTTAAAAAATTCTAGGGTAAGGGGAAAATTGTGGAAAGCCACTAATTCGTGGAAGTTCGCGACCTTTCCTTAGGATGGAAGCTACAACAGATAGGTGATAGTGCAGTTGTGCACTGGATACCCAGTTGTGGGCAACCTTAAGAAGAAAAGTAAGGACTAGAATCTTGTGCTAAGTAAATGCACAGTCATCGCTGAACCACAAGTATTGATCAGTCAATTATGGCCTAGTAGTTGCTTGATTCGATTGAACGCCTACAGGAGTAAAGGGATGTGGCATGAGTCGTGATATCACCAAGCTCACAACGATAGGTCCACATGAAACCTGAGCGGTTGTGGTCCGCATTGGCCCATGGATACCTGATTTTATGTGGTTCGTAACCTATCGTGTAGAAGCTATATAAAGAATTGAGCAGTGAAAAATCTTATTTTCTGAACTCAGTCATACGCTAAGGGAAGTGTGCCTACCGTGACAGTAGGAGTTTGAGAAATCTTGTGGGTAAAGCTGAGCAACTCTCAGAGTAATAATAAATGGTACTCGAATACACCATGCTCCTGGTCTACGAAGCTGTGTTTATTTGGGTGATTCTAGTAGCGAAGTATAAGTAAATTTTTTTATATTTTAATCTATGTAATCAGATCAAGTAACTGTGGAAAACCCCTTGATTCTTAAGAAGTTGCAAGTTTGTTATGTAAACATATTTACAAATAAAATTGCATCCACTCTCATTAATAAAACATGTATACTCCCATTCATTGAGAATCCTTGCAATTAGTAAATTAGGGTTTACCCTTGTGACTTGCTGGGTACGGTTGTACTCATTACTTGCTAAAACAACATTAAGAAGATCAATGGAACTTTGATGAACTCGCTGTTGAGGAGGAACCTGAGGAGCCATTCTTCAGCGATGATCAGTGGTTTTAGGTTGTGCCCTCACTCAAGTATGCCTGTGGTGTTTTGTTGTATTGTAAGTTAACTTTGGGCTTGCACGCCCCTGCGTGCAAACCTAGCTGATAAGCCATATCTTTGTAATAAAGTTTAGATCTTATCTGTAAGTATGTGTTGTGCTGATGCTCATTCCTGTACGATACTCCGCAACTGTACAGTTATAGGGCAGTTGCATGGATTACTAACGCTTCCAGAAATAGGGACGTTACAGTAAGCACAACAACTGTTGGCGTTAATAGATGGATCGTCAAGGCATGCATCTTAACAAAAGATGAGTGAGTGGAATGGGAAATGCAATTCTACCTCTAAGGTGTGTCTGGTATGCATAATTTTTATATTCTCCTATAATTTAATATTTCTCTCAATCTAATTACACATAATACATTACTAGTAATATAAGATTCCAATATTTGATTGGTCTGAAAGAAAGCACAAAATAGTCTTTATAATAGTTTAAATATTTCATAACTCAAATCAACATGTCCACAAATTTAAATTACACATTTAAAATTTTAAACCTTGAAGGTTAACATTTATAAATTTTACATTGAAAACTAAGATTTAAATTTTACAATTTAAAATTGCAACATTAAAAAAATAATCATTATGATTCAAAAGTTCAAATTTTATGTTTTTGATATTTTAATTTTAAAATTTGAGTTTGGAACAACAAATATTTGAATTTATAAAATTTAAATTTTTGGAACTTGAATTTTTGAAATCCAAGATTTAAAATTTAAAATTTCAATATTTAAATTATCAAAATGGAATTTCAAAATCCAAACTTGAAATTTTGAATTTTGAAATTAAAATTGCTTGAATTTAATATTATGAAATCCAAGATTCAAATTTTGATATTTTCGTTTTGAAATTCATGTTTTGAAAAAAATATTTTTTTAATTTGGATTTTGAATTCAGAAAGTCCAAATTTTAACTATGAGAAATTAAAGTAAATGATAAAAGTGTAATAGCAAAGATTTTTTCCCATTGGTAATCCAAGGTAGACGCCCTTTTCTACGGGAAAGTAATTCCTGGAAATTATGATTATGGTAATCTGGTTTTCAAGGTAATTTTGGATTTCCGGTTCAGATTACTAGTTGTTTTACCAAACAAGGTAATCTCATACGATTGCTTAAACATTTTTAGAAATCTACGGAGGATTCTATCAACCAAAGACACCCCTAGGGGTATCTTTCGTTCCATCCACCATTGATGTTGCATCGAGATTCGCGACTCCCCCTCCCACCCACATGCATTCCGCATGCCTCCAAATGCGTGCGCGTCTCGACGGAGGATGGAGTAGTAGGAGGGCACTCCTGTAGGAGTAGAAAATCCGTGCCCGGAGTGGAGCACGTTACTTCCAGGAGGCTACCCCTGATCTAGCGTTCGTAGCAGGTCGATCGAGCATGGACGGTTGAGATCGTGCCGGGCAGTCTACATCCCACAGCAAGTAGCAGTTCCTGTGAGGCCGTGATAAGTACTGGTACGAGAGAAAAAATGTGATTTTCCTACTGCAAGCCCACGTTTTTATTTCCCAAACGCACGCGCATGGACGACGACAAGCCAGTTAGCCGCGGTTGGCCGTAGCCATCCACAGTATCCGTCCAAGGTCTCTCGATGCGGGCGCAAACGGCACCGGTGCTGGTCTCCATCCAAACCCTCTCTGCTACCTCTGTCTGCAAGAAACACTGCTACAAGCAACGATAGCTCAAATCTCTTTAATTTCTTTCCCTCTCGCGCACACAACGATAGCCCCAGGCGCACCCTCATCTCCGTCCACCAACGCCGAATCTGTCGCGAGCAGCGGGACATTTTTTGACAAGTCACTCGCCGGCGCACCGATGCATTGCCACACGTTCATATCCGTTCGCCGGCATGCGGCTCTGTCTCCTATGCCATGGCTGTGTCTGAAACGCACGGATTTTACTGGGGGGAGAGCGGTGATCCCTTCAGAAATTTCTAGGGAAGTGGCGGTTGGTAGGTTCCGAGACGGACTGAAACGGCATTTCTTCGCGGGGCGTCTGGCGAAATGGGCCGAGACGGAGCCGCGGAAACGCGAGCAAAGGGCCGGCGAAACGGAAGCAGGGGAGCCGCGCGCCTCACGACGTCGGTTTGTTCGGCTTCACTTTTCCTTTCCACGGACGCACGCAGAGCATCGCATTTCCGTTTCTCTCCCAGCCTTTTGTAACAGAAGGAAGACGACAAGCGCGAGAAAGGAAGCCAGGAAACGGGCAGAAATCTGGACGTCGCATTTGACATCTCGATGAACAGAACGTATTTGCTACCGGACGAACAGACTGTAAAGCAAAAATGGCCAAGTACAAGACTTGTTTTACCTTTACCTCGGCGACCATGTACAGCGGGTGTTTGGGGGCGACGAAGGAAAAGAACGGGAGGGTAGAGAGAGCTGGCTGGGAAACAGGACACGGCGGGGGCGGTCATGGCTCCGCAGCGGCCACGGCGGCGTCGAGCCACCTGTCCATGGGCGTGCACTCGGCCTTGTGCGCCATCTTCCAGTGCAGCGCCTGGCACGCGCGCGAGCAGTAGTTCACCACGCCGCACACCGAGCAGCGCCGGAACTCGTGGCGCCGCGTCTCCGGACGGCCGCACAGCGCGTGCGAGCACAGGCGCAGGCCCCCGCCGCCGGCGCCGTCTTCCTCGGGCGACGCGGCCGTCCCTGCACCGCCCAGCTGCCGCGACGCGAACCACTCGACCAGGAACCGGTTGGCGGCGTGCGCCTCGCTGGCCGCGGCCGCTGCCGCGGCGCGGCACCCGAAGTCGCTGAGCAGGCACGAGTGCCGCCGCGAGGCCTTGCCGTTGCCAGCGGCGCGGAGCAGCGAGGCCGATGCGGTGACCGCGGCGGCGAGCTCGCGGGCGTTAGCCTGGATGAGGAGGCGGCGCCCGTCGAGCACGGAGCGGCGCACGCCGTAGCCGTCCTGGAGGCAGTGCCCGAGCTCGCGGAGCGCGTCGACGTGGCCCAGCGACGCAGCGCGCGCGCACAGCGCCGCGCCAGCGCGGAGGTCGCGGTCGTCCTTATTGCCGCCGCTGCCGTTGAACTGGATGACGGCCAGCGAGTAGAGCGCCTCTCGGTGGCCGCCTACCGCCGCCGCCGCCATCAGCGCCGCTCCAGACCCCCGGCTCCCCAGGCAGTAGAACCGGATCTGCGCCGCAAGGAAGACGACCGAAAGCTCGTTCAGCACGATCGCCAAAGCACAACGCAAAGAAGAGGACAAGATTGATTCTCATAACAATCGTGTCGTTCTTACCATGCCAAGAAGGTAGCAGGCGTCGAGGTTGCCCGCGTCCGCACAGCGCTGCAAGAACCGGTGCGCGGCGTCCGACCATTCCTTGGCACGCACGGCGAGGCACCGCGGCGACGCCCTCGCGAGCACCACCCTGCTCTGCGCCAGCTCCCTGAATCTATTGCACCTGCACGCACAAGCCCAAACAACACCCCGTCAGAACCCCCATCCCGGCAACGATTTCTTGGCTCCTGCAACAACCGTAAGAGAACCGCAGTCAACGGGCACGTACGTGAGGATGGCGCCGGCGAGGTCGGCCGGCGACCCGGCAGACGCCGCGACGTCAGCCAAGATAGACACCACCAGATCATCAGGCAGTTCCTCGAACATGTCGCCCTCGCCACCACACCCCGCCAGAGCGCCGCCCACCACCGCCGGAGATCCCTCCGCCGCGGTCCTCCGCCTCTTCCGTCGGTTCATCTCCGGCCCCTCGGCAGCCGCCGCCGCGATGCAGGACGTGTAGCGCGCTCCACGCCTCGTCCTCATGCCGCCTCCTCGATGCGGTGTCCGTACGTTTCTTGCGGCGATTTGTTGCAGTTCTTGGACGGGGAGAGAGAGAGAGATGGGAAGGTGTGTGTCTGTGTCCGTAATGGCGAGAATGGGAGACGATGAGAGTAATATATAGTAGTAAGAGGCCATGGGGAGGGGAACTTGGGGATTTTCCACCTAAAAAGATATCACTCGAGGATTTGTGGGTGGTCTTTTTTTTGTGACTTTTTATTTATATTTTTTTAATTTTGATTATTTATGAGATAAATATTTGTGAGGTAAAATATAAAAAGAGGAACAGTAATATACGATTTTAGCTGATATAAATGAAGTTGGTATAGTATCTACTACAATCGATTTGTATATCTATTTTAAAAAGATATATTATTTAAAAATTAGTTATTATAATAAATATAAAAAGCTATAGGCAGCATGTCAAAAAATCCTAGCCCGTTACTAGATATCTTATTAATATATCGATCCTAAAATCACCTTATCTAGGGGTAAATACTCGAATACACTTTTTTACCGTGAAAAATCATCCGTTATTTCGTGGGGGGAGGGTGCGTGGCCGCAAGAGGAGAGGGGATGCGATGCCCGTCCGTTCCGTCGCAACGGGGTGGCGTTGCGGTCAACAGGGACGCTGCTGACCGAAAGGAGGGGTTGCTTGATGGGGAGCACGCTTGGATGCAAAGACTCCCCCTTTCTTGATACTCCCACCCCCTCTCCTCTCTCTCCCCCTCTATATATCTGTGTCCTTTTTTTTCCTCTCCTGAGCTGTTGCTGGAATTTTCCCCTCTTTTTTGATCTTTTTTTGTTTCTCTGATTTCTAGAGAGACAGAGGGTGGTAGGGTAGGGCGATTCATGATTGTGGTTAGTGTGTGTATCTTTGACAGCCTTTTGCTTTGCTTTGCTTGGGCTGTTTGCTTGATCTGTTGCTGGTTTTGTTTGTCAGCAGGGAAGGGGGTCCAGGGGCTTGTTTGTTTTTGTCCTCTCATGGTTTGGTAAACATTTGTAGGGTTGGTGACATGGATATCTTGCTGGATTACGTTGATAGATGGATGGTTTTGGCGTTTAAATAAATGGCATGGTAGTATTTTTTATATATATAAAAAGAATAATTAAATGGCATGGCCATGCATGTAGGGGTTGTGGGATGGTTTGTTAATTTTGGCGGTTGGCACACAGCAAGCTTGCTTGATATCTTGCTACCACTCGAAGTTTTTGGCCGGCTAATTTGGTGTTGTCCCCGTAAAGTCTATCAGCGATGGTGTTGGTCTCAAGGGAATGGTTGCTTCCTTGCGTTAGAAATGGTGGGATTTTAACCACCATGCCTACCCTATGAGCACGTTGCTTTCGGGGAAGATTTGCTGGAGACATAATATCACATGTGTGTGAGGCTATTGCTACTGTAATTTCTTGAATCTGCGGTGTCTAATTTTTTTGGAGAGATTGAACGCCTGTTTATGTGATTTCGTTTCAGCTTTTTTTGACTTTAGCTTCTAGCTTCAGCTTTTTTTTCACTATTCACTACACTATCTACTAACTCAGCTACAGTGTTTTTTCAGCCAGCTACAGTGTTTTTTCAACCAAAAGCCATCGCTATTCCGATCACCCTTAAAAGCTTCTCAAAAGATACCATCTATGGGGAGATCACAAGGATCAACGTAAAAGGGGAAAATGTGCTGGGCCTATGTTGTTTTTAGCATGTTTTAAATTGCATAAGTATATAGTTAGTATTAAATCCCTACCTTCTATACGAAATAAGGTAAGCAAAACAGCATCCCGCCAAGCACGTGATTATTTCTTGCAAGACTTTTGGATAGCAGCCTTGCTTGCACAACGCACATTAGTTCTATATCGTAGTTACTCCATCCAAGTTTATAGGATATATTTTTGGATGATATTATCCATAAATATAGAGCTATTTTATATTTCAATGTAAAATTATATTTTTGAATGATATTATCCATAAATATAGAGCTATTTTATATTTTAATGTAAAATTAGTGTGATATTTTCTCTATACCCCTGATAAATATCCAGATTTACTTTATATTTTTTACATATATGTATTAAATATAGTGCTTATAGATAATAATTAGGGGTAGTCTAGTTATTTTTAAAATTTTATTGATCTATGTGTCAAAAAAATACGTCTTAATTATACACTTGTACGGAGAAAGTATTAAGCAATAACTTTTCCTTGCATGCACTTGCTATTCCTGTTCAACATTCGGATCAAGGAACTTGCTTATTCACACGGCAAGAAGCATTGATTATGAGCTAGACCTTACCTTAGAAACCGGCACTACAAAAAAGGGGAAAACAATTAATTAAGGGGCTAGGAAAAATTGTTCAAGGATTAATTAGCACAAAATTAATTACCAGGTATTTATGGTACATTGGCAGTTAACCTTCTGTAGAAGAAGAAAAAAAAACAACCTTGCAAGAAAAGGCAACGCGCGATAGGGAAGGAAAGGTAAATTCGTGGATTGGAAGATATATATATGGCACTGGAAAAACTAGCGGTGAAGTGAGGAGTTGGCAGTTAGGTTTGCGAGGGCAGGAGGCTCTTGGATTTGGACACGGCTAAGCTAAGCTCGGTAAAAATGGCACTGATAACTGATAATTAACCGTCTTCGACCAGACATGGCGGAGATTAACGGCCGTAATCGATCATACCCGTGATGGATTGGTCAACGAAAGCTTTCTCACCTCGCCTTGATGCTCTCCTCTTCCTTGATGGATCTTTTTCTTGCTTCCTCAGGTTTTACGCTTCCCTTTTTTTGCACTCTCTCTGTGTACAAATGGATTGAAAAGAGCGTGTGTATGCGTGTTTTTGGTAGCGTTTGGAATAGCGATAGCTTTTGATTTTTACTAAAATTTCACTGAAGCTGACTTATTTTTTTACTGTAGCTGAATTAGCTTATTAGGCATAATTAAATTTAAAAAAATATAAAAATAAAAGCGATATAGTAATCTAGAGCAAACAATACAAAGGAATACAGAAAAAAAACAAAACACAAAAATTCAAAAAAAAAAATAGAAAACGCCAAAACAGCTACAGTGCGCCTGACGCCGAACGCGGCTTCCGATAGGCTATGCCCCGCTCGTTTCAGTGTTTTTTTCGGTTTTTGTTTTTTTTTCACTATTCGGTATTTCATCTTTTTCTGAATTTTTTTAAATATTTTAGACTTTTTTGTATTTTCTTTTTTTCTCATGTTCCTTTGTATTGTCCCTAATGGGTTAACATGTTTTTTCTATTTTTACATTTTTTAAAAATTAATTATGCCTAAAAAGCCAAATCAGTTACAGTAAAAAAAGCCAACTACAGTAAAATTTCAGCTAAAAGTCAGAAGACATCACTAAAACGAGCGCTCCATCGTGTTCTTGTTCAAGTTGACGACACTGCAGCTATTCGATCAGCAAACACAAATACCAAAATAGTAAAAGCGAACAGTGTTAAATCAACACTATTCGTGAATTTTGTATAGATACCCAAATTAATTAGATACCATTCTTTACAAAATTTCTAGAAGGACAGGGATGTTTGCACACACATTACCGCGAGCACTTTCTCATCATTTTTCTTCGTACTACACGCTCGATCGATCAAGCCATGCATGTTAGCTCTGGATGAATCCCCGTTGCTAAATTTACCGGTAAAGGATCACTCAAAGATTGCTTCTTGCTTGCCCTGCATACTGCGGCCGGAATAAATTGATATCCTCTTTTTTATCTTTTCTAGAACTGTCTGAGGCAACCATTCTAAATATTTGTTTCTTGAAAGGAAATGAACTGACCCGCCCGGCAGGCCGGCATATGTTTGTATGATAACGGAAGTGTTCAAATCATACATCTACACTTTATTGTTGTGGATAGGAATGAACGCATCTGTTGTTCCTACTTCTAACCTGAACCGCTGGTAGGCCACTCCTCTCGATCTTCGTGCAGCTCAAATGACATAGAGAAAAAGTCACATTAATCTAACTTTTTTTTTCAAATCAGTTAGATTTCTTAGACGTTAGATTAAGATCCAAAAGCTTTCCACCTCCACAAACTTCCTACTAAAGCCCCAACCCTAGCCTTCACGGTAGCCCCCGACTCCCTCGACCTGGCCACCACCACTCCATCGGACGCGATGCCACCTTGCTACCACCCATGCCTAGCTAGTGACAGTAGAGGTGAAAACGAATCGAACATGAATCAAATATTATCATTACTATCATTATCAAATATGAATACGAGTTTGAATATTCCCAAATACAAATACGAATCGAATATTGTAATGAATATGAATTTAAATTAAATATCTACTTAATTCAATCGGATGCGGATATCCTCATAATTTATGTAATATGAAGATATTAATAACATTTTATCCTCATACAATCATGCTTAATTATTCTAATTAATTTACTTCACCTAACAAAACACGAATTTACATTGAATTTAAAAAAACTTGTCCAACTAATTAGTCATATTGCAATAAAATATGTATATTGCTTCGCCGAATATGAATACGGATATGAATAGTCCAGATAAAATAATATTTTAGATGGTAAAAGTCTATATCATATCCGTATCCATATTTTTTTTATGCGAATTTGAATATGAATATAATAGAAGAGAAATTGTTAATCAGATGAAGAAAATTTCTACTGTATCGTATCCTATCAAATACGATAGCCAGATAATTCATATCCCTTTTCCACCCTAAATGTCGATGAGGCCCACCCTCCAGTTGCCTCCCCCATCGCTACCACACCTCGACCGCCTCCTCATCCATCGCCTTGCTGCCACTCCCTGTCGCCTCATCTGACCTGCTCTAGTTTTTATTGTCCCCATAGCCCTCCTCTGACCTGCGGCTGGCAACACCACCGCCGCCTTGTCACCCGCCGCTACCACCACCACCGTCGGTCCTCCCGCCACCCCAGCCTCTCTCTAAATCTAGGCCCCCGTGAACTCCGAACCCTAACTCAGCGGCGGCATGAGATGTGAGCCATGGAGGAGGATGAGCTCGCTGGAGTACAAATCTTCAAGTGGATCGAAAGGTGAGAAATTCGAGTGATTTCAAAAAAAGTTCACCCAACAGATTTCTAGCAGTTCCGTAGAGAAAATTAATTTAGCATACCATGGTAAATATATATATGTAAATTAGAAAATATCATTGAATGTGGCTAAGTGAGGCCTGGAGTCTTATGTTAATTAGTAAAATATCGATGGTTTTACGACGGCACTGACCAATTTGCCTGAGAGACATAAGTAGTAATGTCACAAGTGTGATGGACCGCTAATTCATATTAATACATAGATGAAGTCCGCCAATGTTTCAATCCCTTCCGGTCTCGCTCGCCCTTTCTTGACAAAGTTAAGTTCTTATTTTTCGACAATAGAGCACGCCAGCATTCGGCCGTTTCGTAGGAACTCCGAAGCGATAAGACTATGTTAGTAATATTATATTACAGAAGTTCAATCACAGCGACGCATGTTAATTTCAATCCGATGACCATGAAAACATCACATTCGTTGAGTTAACTAAGTTAGCTAGTTTACAAACAGGCGTACACAGTAGCGTTGGATTATGACTTTTTTTACTTAGCTAACTTACTTTTAGCTGAGTTGGCTTATTTGGTATAATTAAATTTAAAAAAATTAAAAAAAATAGAAAAAACATGTTAGCCAATCATGGACAATACAAAGAATACAGGAAAAAAAAGAAAAAGCAAAAAAGCTCAAAAAATTTTAAAAAACCCAAAAAAAATGAAATTACTGAATAGTGAAAAAAAACAGAAGCTGGCTTTAAGCTGAAATGAGCGGTGCCGGGTGGTATGCCACATTCCAAACATATGTACTTTTGGACTGTTGGATTATTGGGCGTTCAGAATAGCGATGGCTTCTGATTTCTGACTAAAATTTTACTATAACTGGCTTATTTTTTTACTATAGCTGAGCTGATTTATTGGGCATAATTCAATTTTCAAAAATGTAAAAAATAAAAGCGGCATGCTAACTTAGAGCAAACAATGCAAAGAAATACGAGAAAAAAACAAAACACAAAAATACTAAAAAAACAAAAAAAATAAAGACAAAAGTACAGTGTTTTAGATGTACGTTACAGTAATTTTGTCGCTCAACGCTGCCGCCCGTCGCTCAATTGAGTAGGGCCGGAGATTCATGTTCGCCTTCCGGTCTCAATCACCACACTGACTTGCTCCGCCACCATCTTTTAATTTCATATCCACCCTGTTTGATGTCCAGCAAAAATAAAAAAACAAACCTAAGAAAAGATAAATTCGGAGTATTTTATAATCCAATTGAATACGTCAGTAACTAACCAAACCAGACTGAACTAATCAACCCACAGCATTACTGAAATTGTACAAGATTTCAATCAAGAAAACTTCCCTCCAGTTGAGAAGTAAAGTAGAGTTGAGAACTCCTGGCCGAGCTCACAATAACATTTCAACACACTCGTCCATGGTTTGGATTGGAAAGTACTGATCTATGGCACGGTTTTTTTGGTCTTTTTGTTTCTCTAAAAATCGAAATAAATAGAACGATTTCTTAAAGTAGGTTCTTTAAACAGTTTTTTAAGTCTAAAATCGTATACGCCGTCCGTATTAACGTCTTCACTATCCACTACTATTTAGAAAAGAGCAGATAGTTACAGCTCAAAAGAACAGGCATGTATCCATATGTATATATGGTGCTGGTGTTGTATGTCTACCTGCAGTGGCGGAACCAGGATTTGGCTATGCCCCGGACTGAACTCTAACAACCTAAAACTAACGCTAATTTGTACCCATACCACGATATAACAAAAGTATACCATAATTGGCTAATTGCATTACTGATACGAAACTTGAGTTCAATACTAAACAAATAAACATAAAACATAATAAGAAAAATATGGCATGATAACAAAATATAAAAAATGTAACATAATAGAGATACAATTTGAATACCTAAATTACGAAGATTTGCTCTCTATCCTATTCTGTCATTTCTTCATTGATAGTTGGACATGAACCAGAACCTGTAAAAATAACATATAAGAATAAATCAAACATGTATACGAATAAGTACGAACAACACGAAGTTTACATTTATAAGAAGCTAACTTACCACTAGCACGAGATAATTGTTTCTTACGTGATCTCATCCCTTGAAAACGCTCTAAAATCTTATCAGCACTAATGTTTGCAAATATGTCTCGTTGGGCGGGGGGGGGGGGGGGGGGGCGGGGGGGGCGGGGGGGGGGGGGGCGGGCGGGGGGCGGGGGCGGGGCCGGGGGGGGGGCGGGGCGGCGGGCCGGGGAGGGGGCGGGGCGGCGCGCGGGGAGGGCGGGGGCGGCGGGGGGAGTGGGAGGAGCGTGGCGGGGGCCGGGGGGAGAGCAAGGCCGCGAGGGGGAGGAAGGCGGCGGGGGCGTGCGCGCGGGTCTGGAGGGGGCGCAAGCACTGAGGGGAGGGCGGGCGGACGCCCTAGCCTGGGGGGTGAAGAGCGAGGCAGGCTGCGAGGGGGAGTGAATGAGCGAGGCATCGAGCGACGAACGGGCCGAGCGCGAGCCATATGGGCCGAGCGACGAGCGAGCGACGAGCGATTGGGCTGACGGCTGACGGTCTGTGGGATATAAGTTATATGGGTTGGGCTGAATGCTAAAATATTACCCCAGACTGAATTAAAAACATCCAGGCTATACATTGCATATTTTCTCACACCCCGGGCTAGAGCCTACCTTGCCGGGGGCCCAAATCCGCCCCTGTCTACCTGCTTATCAAGTCCACACACATATAAAAGAACACACCAATTGGTTGTAAAAAAAAGAACACAACAACGATTGCGAATATACACACTTACCCTACTTTTACACTACAATTTTACTCCATAGTACACAAGCTACACTGTACTTTAATTTGGTAAATAGTATAGTCTCAATCGAACATAGCGATACATAATTTGAATCACACAAGAAGCATGCATGTAATGTGGAGTAAGTTGAGAAGGACAAGCATGGTATTAATGGCAGCACAGGGCGTTGCTGGTGATCGCAACTGCAGTGTTGGCGAAAGGGGCATCAACCACCGCAGTTGTCGTGACGACTTTGCTTCAATGCTGCGAAACGCCAACCAAGAGCCGCGACCGAATGAAGCAGCCTAAATAATTAAGCGAACGCCATGATTATCATAGTCCATTATGCTGAGTTATACACTATCCTCTAATAGTGACGGTGGATTCAGATGTCTATGAATTGGTCGTACCAGTACCTGCATCTCGATAAAACAAAGGTACCAGCAGCTAGCTAGTAGTAGTTCTCTCAAATTAAATAACTTCAGCTGAAAGAAATAATCATGCAAGAATTCATGAGTTAAAACTTAAAACCATTGGTCTCTTATGTACTAATATTTTTGCAACTTTGATGTCCATCAGGAGAGGAACTAGGTTTATGGATTTCAGCTCGGTTTAGAGTTAATCTAATTGAGAATTCTAGAGAAGGGTTCCAAAATAAGGAAAAGGCGTTCAGGCTGACGACTTGAAACTTTGTCCTGATCTGCCAAAGTGGGTCTGCCTTAAAATATTGATACGCCAAGAAGATAACTATGGCATTGCTTTTTCAAGGTTTTACTCTTTTCAGCTTAAATTTTTAATTTATTTTTTAATATTTCTAAATTTTACTTTTTTCTTATTTTTAGCTTTTTTTTAGTTTTTTTATCTTTTTCTGTATTCGTATGTAATGTCCGTAATGGGCTAATATATTTTTGTTTTATTTTTAATTTTTTAAATTAATTAAGTAAAATAAGCCATCATCAATTACAGTACAAAATAAACTAGTTACAGTATAAATTTAGTCATAAGCCGGCTTTTCAAGCCTAACTAAGCGGCCTCTTAAGCGTATAGATACACAGATTAGTGACAAATGGTTTTGACTTGGGTCATCACTTGAGCCACCAGGAGACCAATTAAATTCAATTCTACTGTTGAAGATTGATAGCTATAGGCTTCTTTGCTTCGAGAGGGGACAAGTGTCCATCCAGCATCCTCTAGCTAACCTGCCCTTATCTTCTTTTAATAAAGTACCCAGTGGAGTGCATTGTTGGCTGCTTAATTAGTCAGCAGGGAGGCTAGCTTAGCCTCATTAGTTAGTTTGAGTCAAAGGGCATTCATCTTATGGTAAATGGGCATTATTCTGTTCTCCATTAGAATAATATCTTGTTGCCAAGATCATGTTCCTTCCATGCATACATATCCCCCACTTTGCTTAGCTTTACCAAGACTACATATATGCCTTAGGTATGGTAGCCTCCTCTTGAATAGTATCATATCAAGTAGCTTGTCCACACATGAAAGTTCTCACTTGCACAACACTTGTAGTGGCTGACACCCACAATCGCAAGCCATTCCGCTGATTATATATATTCGCATTCCAGCTGAGAACATTCTAACGTACAGTAATATTCTATGAGCCGCCCAATCGAGCCTACCTAGGCTTGAGGGATTTGTAACTGGGAATATTGTATATGATATATGGATCAGGAGCTAGCTAGCTATGCATGCATGCATGGGAATGTCAATCTGTTCTCACTAGAGTTTCAAAAAGACATGTGCTAATTAACCAGCTGTTTACCACTGATATATAATTAACTAGATCGAAGTTCTAGCCGTTTCTCTTGCTTTTGAAAACCAGCATGTAGGGAAAAAAGTACTTTTGCTAGGAAATTTAAATATTTAGCTTAGTTGACGCCTACTTAGAATCTTGAAAGAGTTTTAGCAATTTTAGCCAAGTAAGTTTCGTATTGATTCTCTCTCTCTCTCTCTCTCTCTTTCTTTTTTTTCTTTGCAAGAGTAGCGAAACCTCTTCCGAAAGGAAGATTTTTGTCGAATCTCTCCAGTGATGATTTTAAAACATGTGGTGTCCTGTCTTTGCTGCTGATAACTAGCTGCGAACGCCATTGTCGCCAACTGTTGCATAACCTAATTAACAGCGTGGAGCCTCATCACCTCTTTTGCTGTAGAATAGAGTTCGAATCCACGAATTGAACCGCGTGATTTTTCCTCTACAATTAATTTTCCATGGTTTGAAACCAATGATACGGGGCCTGTGAACCCCCAAAAAAAAAAACTTACATATATATGCATATATAAAGCATGGCTAATCATCGTCAAGGACCACATATATGCATGTACGTAAAGACGGAAAAGGTGAGGCATATGTAAACGAATTCCGCAAGCAACCTGCTGCTGTGTCGTACATTGGCACTTTAGCAGGGTCCCATGTAAACGAAGCCAGCAAATTAAGGCAAGAAAGGAAAGGAATTATTTGAGACAAGGGCCGGGGTGGGTACACGTACGTACTTACTCCTTTTGCCGCCAAATTACTCCGGCATGCATGCATATAAACAGTGCAAACAGAGCGGATAATTTTCGTCTAACCGACCGACCGAAAGTTCGCGGAGCGGATATGGAAGATGTAAATAGGTATCCGACACTATCTGTGTCTAACTTCGACTCCAAGAAAAAATATAGAATAAGATACGGGATAAGTGATATCCGGCATCCGCTCTGATATTGCACCCCTACACACAACCTATCAACTAATGAGTGATGTGCTTCCACGTCTAACACACACAAACAGGCTTAGGTTAGTTAGTTAGTTAGGAACAAATGATTGTCAGGGTACCTTAATTCTTATATTTATATATATATATATATATATAATATCTTTTATTTCTAGGTGTAATTACATCTATCTCTAATATACCATCTAAATGAACTTGAAATGCTTATTTATCACGTTGGATATACTCGTACACTAATTATAAGATACTCCAATGTCAACCATATAAAAAATTGCAAGAGAGTCTATAGTTTTTAACGTATTTTATAAACACCTTTATATACGCATATAAAAAAGAGTATGTCAAAAAAGTGTATACCACCTCTGAAAAATTATTCATACCATCTAGATGGTCTTAAATACTTGTATACTATACGTATATACTCTCCATTATGCGAGATACTCCCTACATTGTGAGATACGATATAGAGTGTAATAACACTCAGGGTGTAGAAAAGAGACTTTATATATATACATATATATATATATATAGGAAAAATATCTTTTACACCCGGATGTAATTACATCCACCGCTAATATACTACTTAAACGAACTTGAAATACTCCTTTATCGTTTTGGATATACTCGTATACTAATTATAAGATACTTTAATGTGAACCATACGAAAAAATTACAAGGGAGCCCATATTTTTTAGCGTATTTTGTAAATACTTTCATATATGCATATAAAAAGGAGTATGTCAAAAAAAATCTACATACCACATCCAAAAAATTGTTCATACCACCTAGATGGTCTTAAATACTCGTATATTACACGTACATACATTCTATTACATGAGATACCCCATACGTTGTGAGATACGACATAGAGTGTAATTACATCCGGGTGTACAAAAGATGCTTCCTATTATATATATATATATATATATATATATATATATATATATATATATATATATATATATATATATATATATATATATATATATATATATATATGCATTGTTCATCATCTCCATCAAGCCGTACTACGAAGCTAGGTAGGAAGGAACTATACAGCTAGGACGCACTCAATCCACGCTAGCTGTCTGATTCAGCTTAGCTTAGAGCCTTAGATATATAGCTGCGGGTGTGTACATATGTATTGGCACGTAACCAATGTGGGGCTCATGTTGCGTGCATGCTTGTTGCGTAGAAGGGGCTAGGTTAACCGGTGGGCAAAACCCGACCTAGGAGTACTTGATTTATCAAGTACATTGTTTTTGCGTCCACTTGTGACCTAATTAAAAATCGTGAGAGGACTCCTATTTGGCTGCCATCCGTTTCTAACGTAGGCTGCCCACCGCTGTGCTCCTTCCCAACCGCTCTATGGCGTGTCACCCTAATGGCTCACTTCGCCGCCGCCGCCAAAACCTAACTCGATCGATGAAAATTCCATTGGTCGCTTAAGGTCGAATGGGGAGCGCCTACCTGGCTACCTCCATGCCAATGAATTCAATGGAGGCGTAAAATGGCGCCGGGGGAGGGGGGGACATCCGGTGGTGCACCTATATAGCGTGCTCTAGACGATAGGCGCAGACGTCTATAGGATAGTATGAGAGTGTATCTATCATTAGCATGACTTTTTTTTCCCACATTAGACATATTTTCCTACCATTCAGTTAAGGTCCAACTGTCATGATCAGCTCCCACTCTCTCTTATGTACCATCCTCATCCACCTCTTCAATCCAGCGCCACCACCCACGTTCGAACCTAGTGCCACCACCCCAGCCTCTATCCCACGTGTCACTGCCCCATAGGCGACCCCCTCCACCCACTACCCGCCTTCTCCTCCATCGCCATTGCTTGTCATCCGCCTCCGTTTCTCTCATCGTTGCTGCCGCCAGCCTCCATCTTCATCGCCCTACCCTTCTTCCCCGTCTCAACTGGCAGCTACCGCCGCCAGATCCTCCACAGTTGCCCACCTCCTCTTAACCTCTCCGTTTCTTATCGCCCTACCGCCCTCCGCCACCTATCGTCCTCCTCCAAACCCACGGCTGGCAGCACCACCACTGCCTTGCCACCTATCGTTGTGCCTTAGCTCCCCTTCCCTCCCTCTATAGTCAGGCTCGGGTGAACCCAAATCCTAATCCAGTGAACCTTCATCCTAACTCACCACTGTCGTCGAAGAAGACGAACCTGATGACCAAAGCACGAATCTCTAAGCAGACCGCAAAGTAAAAAATTGAATGATTTGTAGATAATAATCATGCAACATATTTCGAGCAATGCTGCTCTGAATATATCATATTATCAAGATATAGGCTCGTGTTGTTTGAACGAGAAGCCAAGGATACGGAATCAAATCAATCCATCCAGGTGGAGCTTAATTCAACCACACTATTAGTTTTGAGAGATTCCTATTATTAACTTAGTAGCGTAGGTTGACCTCAATTGGATTTGTATCGGTCAACAGAAGATTAGGAGATGGAAGAAGCCAACCAGCTCTAAGCATCTTTTGGGTTTTTGGTTTTTCCTTTTCCAAAAGTCAAAACAGCAAATAAAATAGTGTCTTGAAATGAATTCTCTAAACGGCTTACTAAATCTAAAACCGTATGTGATGTCTATATCAATATCTCCATCATCTACTATTATTTCAAAAAACACAGACAAAAGTCATCGGCCGTAATAAAAGAGCATGCCATTGTCGAACATGTGTGCGGCGAAACAGGTTGCATGCGACTGAGGCTACCAAGCCAGTACGATCAAAGCTGCTTTGAAGCACGCCACGGATCGGATTCATCGGATCAATTCAAGATGTCCAGTCGAACTCTATGGCTATCACCTAACATGCGGGGGGAGGGTTCTTTTGGGCAGTGGGTTTAGCTTTTAGCTTTTGGTTTTCAAATTATGGGTGTTCACGAGATAGTACGAAGAGAAAAAAAGTCGTATGTAATTTTAACCGGTACAGCTGAACTCAATACAATATATATTACAATTTACTCATAGACCCTCACCTTAAAAGACACACTATTTGAAAGTAAATTACTGTAGCATACAGTAAAAAAGCCAAAGCACAAGCCCTCCCGAACCATGGGCCACCTCGTCCGCACGGGAAGGCATGATGGCTCTGCACCAGCCTGCTTCTTGGCTATCCCGAATCATGTCCGTTAATTTTCACTAGCTCCCCACGCGTCGAACCCAATACACGGCGTTCTCTTCCCCAATAGAAGAGTATACAATTTGGGTTGTTGCAAATACTATGCCTCCTACCCATATGTTCTTTAGATATCGACACAGTGTTCAAAATATAACTTTGATCACTAATTTTTATTATAATATTATAAAAATATTTTTGAGATAAATTTGCGCATATGATTTAAAAGTATCCTATGTAAATATTTAGGAAGATATTTATAGTTAAATTTTTGAAAATTTGATTGTATATACCTAAAATAATATATATATTTATGACTGAAGGGAGTACCTTTTTATTGCCGTTTTGGTCATTGAGATGGTCTCAAGCGTATGACAATATATCTTATGCACAAGAGTATATTTGTGCACACATACATAAACTCACTCATGACAATTCGATCCAATCTATGCGGTTAAGATTGCAAGCGGGAGCGCCTCCATCTCACCTACAGATTTTTGCGTTTTACACCCTGTGCTCTCAGGTAATTTCCCAAAGATCCTCACGTGCAGCTCATCCCTATCACGTTTGCTACCTCATGCTGAATTGTAGGTGTTTCTATGCTTTTTTCAATAATGATTTAATAATTTTTAAAGTATAATGAATTGTAGGTAGATGTTATTTACATCTTCATTTGCTTTGAGATTGATACTATATTTGTTAGAGAGAAAAATATAGAAATATTGATATAAGATTAGTGATTGGACCATCCGACCGCTGCACCGCCGCCCGTCCATCCATCCGGTCACGGCACCACCTCGGCCTCGCCCCATCCAGCTGCTGCCGCTGCCCACCGTGTCACACACTTGGTACAGCAGGGCGTGGTCGCCAGATTGGTATGCTGATCAGGAGCAGTTTGAGAATGGGGAAGTGGTCGCGAGGAGCAGCTTCACGAGAGGCGGCAATAGAATAAAATTTTGGAGGAACCTGGACCGTAGCACTTCAAGCACGAACAAAATCTAGAACAGAGGGGGCGAGGCGCAGATTGAACTCTTTTTTGAGACTAAGGAATTATTCTTTTCAATTGTAGCTTATAAATTTTAAATTTTAGCTATTTACGAGAGAGTATACGATAGAGATAGTTATATGAAAACGGAGAGATCACCGCAGCGAATCTGTCCGGTTCAATAAAAAATATTGTGACGATATATTGCGACAATGAACCATGCTCTTCCTCAAAGCACCTGAGTTATGCCTCGTGTGGCCAGGAGATGACCCGAGCGTTTTGGCACTATGGGCCGCTCGAACCGGGTTATAGCTTTGACATACGACTACAGTTTCTAGTGTAAGATTAAAATTATACTGTAGCAATAGTTAGTTTTTTACAATTAACTAATTAAAAAAATAAAAAATATCGTTATATCTCTATAAACAATAAGAAGAAGAAAAGAAGAAAAAGCAAAAAAACCAAAAAAGAAGAAAAAACAAATTTAGAAGCCGATACTTTTCAAGCGGTTTCTAGCTTATTAAAATTACAGTGTTGCTACTGTTAACTTCTTCTGAGTCATTCGAATAAAGAGAAATGAAGAAAAATGAGAAAAAAATACCATTATATCTCCACAGAAAAGGAAAAAGGGAAAAAGCAAACGCAAAAAAGCAAAAAAAAAACCAAAATTAAAAACCGATATGTTCTAAATGAATTCTAACTTAAATAAGCTAGAAGCCATAAAAAGCTGAGGCGGAAGTCGCTGTCCAAAATGGGATATAATTTTTTTGAACTGGAGGAGTAAAAAATGCTTCCAAGTAGTTTTTATTCCATAAATAAAGAATAGAAAAATAAGGTGATTTTGGAAATTGAACGTGGTGTCAAATTAATATAGCCTAAAATCTAAAAAAGAGAGAGTTAATGTAGCCTAAATTTAACTTGGATGCTTGGTCGAAGCTGCTGCTCATCTCGGCACACTTCAATTATTAACGCCTCGCTGCGGTTTTCGCTTCAGAAGTCTTGCCAGCCATAGAAAACCCGTGTTAATTAGTCAAACACTCCTGTCTTTGTAAAATGCCAAATTTCAGGAAAACGACGGTCGGATTTAATTTTTCCGAAAACAGATCCGTTTCGTCTGGAAACCAAAAAGAAAATCCCATGACTCTGATTAGCTGATGGCTACGTCCAACACAGACGAGGACGGAAACAGTACTGCGCGATCGACAGAGGTCCATCCATATATGCACATGCTCATCGTGTCGGCATGTATGTCAGAAGGGGAAGTATACTGTGCACTTATACACTCAAATGAATCAGGCGTGTCGGCGCTACAACGAACAGTCCGGATGGAGCTTGCGGCTTCTACGCTAACACCCCGAGTGCTTCCCCTTTCTTGCGATTCTTCCCCTCGCCCCCTGCGCCACCAAAGCAGCTGAGCTCCCCTTTGCCGATCCCTACGCCTCCCCCCAATCCCTAGCCCTAAAAGGCCCCGAGGGTGCCAGCGAGGAGGGAGCACCCTTGCGACGAGTCAACCCCTGTGCACTTCCAAAGCCGTTGACCTTAGCCGTTCTACACGCCCTCCCCCAATCCCTAACCCTAGAAGCCACATTTCTACACGCCCTCCCCCCAATCTCTAACCCTAGAAACCACATTAGACGATGCCAGCGAGGAGGGAGCCCTACGCGCCATCGCGCTTGCCATGGCCGGCCGGTGGCCAGCGACAGGAGAGGAGGGAGGGAGCTCCACGCCAGGCGACCGAGCTTCGGGCAAGCGGCACTACGTTGTGTTCCATCGACGGTCCTATGGAGTCAATTGGTGATACTCAATCCCTGTACATTGATAAGGTGAACTCATATGTAAGGTATAAGAAAGGATTTAGTACTCCCAAAAAAATCACAAACATACCAACCTAGGTCAGTATTTTCTTGATGTTGTAGCCATTATGATTTTTGAATGACTAGAGACATGTTGTGGATCTAATTCAATCAAATTTGTGCGATTGTAGTCTTCCTTATTCACACCCGAGTGTGCAAAAGATTCGAAGCCGAAAATAGGGATGATATTTGATGATGTCAAATCGGTGGAGGCATACTTCAAGGCATATGTACATCAAGTCGGGTTTTCAGTATGTGTTGGTCAGCAGAAGATACAGAATAAGGTAGTTCAGTGGAAACATTACATGTGCTCAAGGCAAGGATATAGGTCAGTAAAAGATAACAAAATTCTTGATCCCTCAAAGAAAAGTCATAAGATGAAAGAAAGTAGGTGTGGATGTAACGCTCAAATGTTTGTGAAGTGAGATAGTGATAACAAAATAAGATAGCTTCATTTGTTGAGTAGCACAATCATGAACTTGTGTCACCTAGTAAGTATCATCTAATTAAATGAACCACCAAGTTAATGAGAATACAAAAAACACATTGTACACATACCACAAAGCAAACATAGGAACCTCACATGCATTTAGGATGCTTCATGTTAGTGCTGGAGGATTTCAGAATGTGGGGTGTACGAAGAGAGACCTACAGAATTATTCTAGTGATTTCAGAAAGAAAATCACGTATGCCGATGCTAAGATGTTTGTGGACCATCTTGGTAGCATGAAGGAAATGAATGCAACATTTTTATTCGATTATGAAGTAGAAGATGACAGATTGATACGTGTGTTTTGGGCAGATGCCATAGGCAGAAAAAAACTATTGTCGTTTCAATGATGTCGATCTTTGATTCGACATATAGCACTAACCAATATGATGATTTTTGCACCATTCACGGGAGTAAACTATCACATTCAAAGTGTATTCGGGACTGGTTTCCTAGCAGATGAAAAGATTGAGTCGTACGTTTGGTCATTTGAGACCTTCCTAAGACCTATGGGAGGGATAGCATCCATATTTATTATAACTGATGAGGATGCTAGCATAAGGATTGCTATTAGCAATATTCTTCCTTCATTTCTGATTTTGAGCTAGAGGACAATGGGTGGTTGGTAAAGAGGTATAACATCCGTGAGTCATGGATCCCGGCATACTTTAGGGATATATTCTTGTTAGGCATTCCTAGAACTACATCAAGGTCGGAGAGTGCAAATTCATTTTTCAACATTTTATTGGTCACAAGCTTGCATTTGTTGAATTCTAGCTTAGGTTTGACACAGCTTTGTAATGTCAATGCCAGGAAGAGTTGATTGCTGATAACGCTAGCATGCATACAAACCCTAAATTGTTCACATCGTGGAAAATAGAAGGACATGGCAATTTGGTATTTACACACAAGGTGTTTGAGAAATTTCAAGAAAAATTACTTGCGGTGAGAGACCATTGCAATATTCTTCTATTTCTTGATGTAGCAATGGTGGACAAGATGAAGATCGTCCCCATCAGCAACAACTCCCATAAGGTCAGGGAAGTCTATTGTGACACAGCCACCATGATAAGTACATGCTAGTGTATGCTATTCGAGTCAAAAGGAATCCCATGCCGCCATATTATACGCACTTGGAGGGGTGCAAGATTAAGTGAGATACCGAGCCACTATGTCCTAAAGAGATGGGGGAAGTGCAAAAGGTAAATATCTGTTCAATACGCCATGTTCTTTTTAGAAATTTGTATTAACTCTATAAACAATTTCTATTGCCCTTTTTGCGGGAGAATGTTTACGACACCAAAGGAAACCTACTAAAGGAGAGACCCATTGACTCTGTTGTCATGGCAACAAGAAGATATCCATTGCCTGCAACAAGATAGAAGATCTTATTCAAATTGCTAAAAACTCCAATGAAGGCATGGACTTCTTACTGGCAAGTTTGGACAACATTGGGCCACCTTTGTCCTTCTTGGTTCCCGCTACCTCATGTGCTAGACAAGAAGAACATGAGGCATTCATTGGTTGTAGCATTCCATCTGAGGTTGTGATCTACCCACCTATTGACATTTATACGAAGGGGAGATGCAAGAGAATATTGGGACATGGGAACAAGAAAAGAAAGGATGCAAATGAGCACAAAAGGAGCCATGCTTGTGCAAGACTTGCAAGTATATTGGGTTTCATGATAGTCAGAGTTGTCCAAACAAACCATGATTTCATTTTGAAATGTCTTATTGAAATGTATGGTTCAAATGTAGCAGGATTTATTTGTGAATGTATCAGTTTCAATGTACCCGGATTGCTTTTTGAATGTATTAGGTCAAATGTCCTTGGATTCCAGTTTCTAGTGTCTTTGGACCTTATTAGTTGTGAATGTATCAGTTTCAATGTACCCGGATTGCTTTTGAATGTATTATATCAAATGTACCAGGATTCATGCTCAAGGCGATTCTAAGCTTGTTTGTAATCAGGTCCATGGTTATACATTTGCTACTTTGCAGCCTACATGTTCTACCATATAACCATCAATAGACAACTAAATGTTGTGCAGTTCATTCTGACTCTTCACAATCCAAGATCTTTGGTGTGTTAGGAATGATAATATAGCTGACTTGTGCAAGAAAGTTAAGGAACTAAAGGGAATGTTTCTGTCATTTCAAATCAGCCATGTTTTGAGGGTAGGTATCGCATCTTCTGTTGCCTTTTGATCTTGTTCAAATTGATCTTACATCAGCCAATTTTGTGGTCTGTCGTATGAATACTTTTACTATTCTTGTTTTTGTTAGTGTTGCATAATGATTATTTCATACATTAGCATGGCATTGGTTGCTCATAATAGAAGTAGTGCCAACAAGACAATGGTTTGGACAATTCATCAATAATCTTTGGACATGCACACACAAGAAGCACACATTCCTTTATTTCTGGACATGCACACAGGAGAAGCACACATTCCTTTATTTTTGGACATGCACATAGCAACAAAGCAAAGCATAAAAATACAACATCTTTCAGCTTCTAGTCACAATAAAGAATTCCTACAATCTGGTGACAATAGAGCATACACATACATGGTGGAATACTACAACCCATGTTTGAACTCAACAATTCCTACAATATGTATTCTCAATCAAATTGACACGACTTGTTTATTCAGTCCATGGTGCAATACTACAACCCTCACTGAAACTCTGGATTTTTTTCAATCCATGCTCCAGAACAAGAATGTGTGCTTCCAACTTCTTCTAGAGTTGTCGTAGGGCCACGTGGGCGGGCACCGCCCCGCCGTAGGGCCATTAATGGGCTGCAATGTGCTGCCGCCTGCCTAAAGCTTGGTCGCCCGACGCGGAGCTCCCTCCCTCCTCTCCTATCATGGGCCACCGGTCAGCCATAGCAAGCGCGATGGCACACGGGGCTCCCTCCTCGCTAGCCCTGTCGAATGTGGCTTCTAGGGGTTAGGGATTGGGGGGAGGCACGTGTGGAATGGCTGAGGTTGGCGGCTTCGGAGGTGCATAGGGGTTGACTCGTCACAGGGGCTCTCCCTCCTAGCCAGCGCCGTCGGTAGAGGCATGGGGATCAGTAGAGAGGGCTTGCTTGCTTTGGTGGCGCAAGGGGCAAGGGGAAGAATCGCAAGAAAGGGGAAGCACACGGGAGTGTTAACGCAGAAAAGCCGTAAACTCCATCCGGGCCATTCGTTGTAGCGCCGACCGCCTGATTCATTTGAGTGCACGAGTGCACAGTATAATTCTCTGTGTCAGAAAGATCAAAAATGATATCAACAAGTATTTATAAACACATGTTGCATGATTAGCATGAGAGATGGCAAAAAGGTTTAATTAAAACCAACCAAGTAAGGAGTACAAGCAAATTTTAGGCTGGGTTCGAAACCGCTTATGGATTATGCTTATCTACTATAGCTACAGTAGATTTTTAAAAATGGTGCGTTTTTAGGCGGGTCTAAAGGTCAATTGTAGTAAAAGGTGTATTGAGTTCAACTGTACCAGTCAAAATCACATGCAACTATTTTTCTATATGTATTATTTCTCGTGAATAGTCAGAATTCAAAAATTTAAGCCATAAGCCATAGCCCAAAAGAACACACCAACAAAGTTGCACCTCTCGTTCATTCATTCGTCGACTTTGACGTGATCATATACATCTTGTCAAGGGTTTGGAAACAGCGTACGCGCGGTTGACGGGGGAGAAAAACTCACACGTAAATGGCTAGCCTTAGGGCATTCCTAACAGTAGAAATCATGTAGCAATGTCTATTGCCTCCTCATCATCAAGAAATAATACTAGAAACAACTTATTCAGTACGTAGTCTATCTTTAGGCCCAAAGTATAAATATCTCATCCACCCATGCTCCTCTCATTCTCTCCCCCGTCCACCCACACTCTCTCCCCCATCCACTTACCAGTGTCAGCCACCCGTCCACCTACTGGAGCCGCCCATCTACCTCGCTCTAGCGTCCTCCTCCCGTCCGGTAGTAGGATCTGACTTCCCCCTCCTCTCTAGCGGCCTTTTTGGACCACGCCACACAAAGTCGTCGTGGGAGGTGATGGTGGCGAGCCCTAGTGATACAGGCATAAGCATATTTTATATTTTCAAGTTCAAGATGCTTTACATTTTCATGTTCAAGGCATTGATTTCCTGAAATGTGTTATTAAGATGAATACAAAATTATCAGGTCAATTCATTCTCTAATAATTCTACACAAGATAATATTAAGAATTGGTTACTACCTAATAGATATATATTACATCGACTCAGGTTAGAAACAATTGTTGACGTGGAAGCCAAGAGGGAACAATGTGAGGTTGCTACCCACAAAATTCAATAAGATATTTACAAAAAAAAAACTCAGAAGAGCATATGCCAAATTATATTTCTTATCTCACAAGCAAGACAAATCCAAAATGTATTTTCCTTCTAAAACAATGTAGCACTAACATGTGTACTATAGCAGATGCAATGTTGTAACACCTAGGGATGGCAATGAGGCGGGGGTTGCTGGGGAGGCCCCCTGTCCCCACCCCAACCCCCCGCTAGCACGGCCCTACCCGACCCCGCTAGGCCTACCGGGGGGATAGCCCCTCGTCCCCAGTCCCCGCGGAGACCTGACCCTACAGGATTCCTACAGAGGATTAAAAATAGATTAAATAAATTTTAAAATAATAATATGACTTTGTTTATTAATTTATAATTATTTTTAAAATATAGCTTCAAAATATATATTCTAACATACAGATTAAAGTTTTAGTCCAAATATACACGAAAAGAATATAATATCCCATATTAAAAAACTATAATCTATTATCAAAAGAATTTTTTATTTTTACTAAGACCCCATGGGGGAAGGGCGACCCCATCTCAACCCCACTAGCGTAGCGAGGGCCTATCCCCATTCCACCGTGAGGGGAGATCACCCCTTGTCCCTGCCCCCATGAGGGAATTGCCACTCCTAATAGCACTGCCTTACTGTAGCACTATAGCACCAACTTAGAATGATATATATATATATATATATATATATATATATATATAGAAACCTCTTTTCTACACCTGGGTGTAATTAGTGTGTGTGTGTGTTGTTAGTGATGTGCCCAAGAGGTAATCATAAATAATTCGGAATTAAGGCTAAAAGGGATATTGATCCATATGGGATTAGGGTTCTAATAGGCCTACAACGTGGAAGCCCATTAGCATGCTCTATAAATATGTGGAGGTGGGGCTGCAGGGGAGATATACTACTATCCTGAAAACCCTAGCCGCCACCTCCCCTCGGCCGTATCCCGAAACCCTAGCCGGGCGCGCGGTGCTAGCACACCAGCGCACGGCGTTCCATCCCGAACTGTGGGCTCCGTGGAGGTGCCGCTGTGGTTGCTGCTGTGCTGATCGGCGAGAGGCGTAAGCCTATTGTTAGGACGCGAGGAGGAGACGTTCAGTTTGTGAAACGATCAACCGCTTCTTCATCAACGCGCATCTACGTTGGACCGAGCTGCTCCAACTCTTCTTCCGCTACGAAGCGCATATAGTGGTAACTATCCATGACTCCCTTACACACATATTTTCTGGTTGAACGCTGTAGAAAATCAAATGTTGTAGCTAGCGTAGCCTACCTGTTCTCCTTCATGTGTGTGTGTGTGTGCGCGTGTGTGTGTGAGGGGTAACCCCTCCATGTAAGATAGAGTTGCAAATTTTTAGAATTATACTTCTTGGTTCTATGGTTTGAGTGAAGCATTTTCATCCCCTTGCAATTGGGAAATATTTGAGATTGTTGTCTCCGTAGTTCTTGCATTTGCTTGCACGATTGTAAGAACACGTTTACTCCATATGAGCTAGTAGACAAAGGGATTGAAGTGTGCGGTTAGGTGAATCAAGTGTTGCAGGTTGTCATAATAGAGATGGTGGTTGGTGGTGTCATTCATTAGGTTGCACAGATCCAATTATCTCTAATCCTACGCCATGAAGATCGGGTAACTCCTCGCATCACCCAGCGAGCGAAAAAAGCCACATCTTGGACAGGCGAAGGAGGCTATGGTCATTACTACAAAAAAAAGTCATCTTGTATGCATTATTAAAATGGTTCAACACAAATCGTTAGTGATAAAGTTACCATAGACAGTTTTACAAGATGAATTGTCTAAGTTCACCGCGATGGAAAGAATTGTATATAATGACCTACTTATCACAGACGCTTTGTGCTTTGAATCATCTGTGATGTTTCACAGACAGTTCAGAATAAAAATAGCCTGTGATGTCTGTACTTATTACAGGAGGTTTTTATTCTGAATCGTCCGTACAAAAACTGTCTGTGATGTATGTACTTATCATATATGGTTTTTTATATCATAGACGTTTCGAAATAAAAACCATTTGCGATGACGTACTTATCATAGACGGTTTTTTAGCTAAAATCATCTGTGATAATATTTTAACTTACCCTTTCTTGCCGAATTTGAATTTCTCTCTCATCTCGCTAGATTTGCTCTTTAAAATAGAAGACTCGGCTGTATTTCTCCTCATCTTTCTTCTCCTCCACTCCTCTCCTTATCTCCTCTTCCTCTTCTCACTTTTCTTCTACTTTTTCTCACCAAATTTTCCCTTAAAAAAATAAGGCTCGACCAACTCTTCTTCTCCTCATCTCCTCTTCTCTTTTCTTACTTCTCCTTCACTTTTCCTCACAAGGCTCGAAAGTGCACAAGGCCCTTAATTGCTCCGCAAATTGAAGTTGCTTAATTTATATGTATATAGGTATATATATGTGTGTATATATTCAGGATGTTTACTCACAGAGCACAAGCATGTTTAATTAGCTAAATTTGCAGACAAATTATTCAACTGCCGATTCGCCATTGATAATATATACGAGGTGGCTTATGGAAGATTATTTGGAGCAATGTGTTTTGTTCCAAGGAAATCGTCAGAAACTTTGAGTACGTGCGCACGCAGAAGCAGCTACTTTCTTTATAATGTTTAGTTGTGTTCTACTTCGTTGAAAAGACATACACAAAGACTTGTGTGCAACCACCATTTTTAAGCAATTGCGTGCCTTCATCTTTTTTTCTTTTCTTTTCTACGTTTAATCCCACTAATTAAACCCTACTACATTTCTCCAAGAGTCAATTTTGGGAAGTTTGATCCGTTCAATTCTTTTCACTGCCCGGGAATGAAATGGTTCGTGAATTCGAGGGCTAGGTAGCGGCTAAGCTAGAGGACAGTCCTGGCATTCAGTGCACAAACCCTAACTAATTAACCCTTCTCCGGCCCGTCTTGAGATAAGAAAATGAGTGCCAGTGAAGGAAAAGCTACGGGGTACAAGTTACATGCTTAAAACTATAATTAAGAAATCCTCTAATTCTGTCGGGATCAATTCTCTATGGGCAACTGTATATAATGACCCACTTATCACAGACACTTTGTACTTCAAACCGTTTATGATGTATTATAAATGGTTCAGAATAAAAATAGCCTGTGATGTCTGTACTTATTACAGAAGGTTTTTATTCTGAACCGTCTATACAAAAACTACCTGTGATGTATTTACTTATCATAGATGGTTTTTTTATATCACAGACGTTTCGAAACAAAAACCGTTTGCGTGACGTACTTATCACAGATGGTTCTTTTTCTAGAATCATCTGTGATAATATTTTAACTTATCCTTTCTTGCTGAATTTGAATTTTGTGCTCATCTTGCTAGATTTGTTCTTTAAAATAGAAGACTCGGCTGTTCTTCTCCTCGTCTCCTCTTCTGTCTTCTCACTTCTCCTCCACCCCTCATCTCCTCTACCTTTTCTCACTTCTCTTCTACTTCTTGTCGCCAAATTTATCGTTAAAAATATAAGGCTCAATCGGCTCTTCTTCTCCTCATCTCCTCAACTCTCTTCTCACTTCTCCTCCACTTCTTTCCCCGCCTCTTCTTCAATCCATTCATCTGATTTTACTACAACTTGGATGTCTAAAATTTGGATCATCTAAGCCACAATAAAAATACATACTTAGCCAAATTTTGGGCATCCAAGCAATAGTAAAATTATCCACTTTTTTAGTTCTGATATAGCTATCACAGATGGTTTTCACCAAGAACTATCTGTGATAACTGACTATTACAGACGGTTCTAGTTTCGAACTGTCTATGATAATGGACGATCACATACGGTTCTAGTTCTAAACTATCTATGATAACGGACAACCACAAATAATTTTAATTCCTAACTATCTGTCATAACCCCTATTATTACTAACCCATTAAGTTAAACGGTTCAAAGAACCGTCTGTGATGACGGTTCTGAACCATCTTGATGAACTTTTATGTGGTAGTGGGTGGGCTCATGTAGTCATGTGTCCTCGATCAAGGAGGCGGCGACGCCACTAGATATGACAACGCAGAGGATTAGACTGCCGGATCTCTTGTATTCAGCCCTCTGGCGACCAATGAGGACCAGATTCAACGGTGCCAAGGCTAGTAAGGGCGGGATCTGTTCTCTGAGGCCGACGTGGAGCAGCGGTGCAGCAGGCCAGAGAGGAGCAAGTAGGCTGTGGGTCTCAGGAATTGTGTGTTGGATTATGTGTATCTTAGATGATACACTACTTTTCTCTGTACTATTTTTCTCTCTCTTCTTTAATTCTCCCTCCACGTTAGTATTAATCTTGGTTAGCATGCTGATTTATGATATAAGCAGTGTTGACATAAGCCTATTTGGGTACTTTAGTACACACGCATTCATGGCCGGTGAACGCGAGACACGTACGTACGTACGCAGGCAGCTGGAAACACGTCCAAGCGAAGCTACGGCGCCTCATGTTCACGAATGGAACTGGAAGAGAGAGAGAGAGAGAGAGTTAAGTAGTTTTGATCAGGACCTCGTGTTGCGTTCAGTAACTACTTGGCTTGCTTGCAAAGGTACGTAGCTCGTGAGCACGCATATATATGCCAAATATACATACTAACTATACAGTGCATACTAACATTCTATACATCTTGACGGATGTTCCCAACCGTTTACGTTATCGAAACCGCACAAGGCCCTTAATTGCTCAGCAAATTGAAGTTTCTTAATTTATATGTATATAGGTATATATATGTGTGTGTATTCAGGATGTTTACGCATAGAGCACGAGCATGTTTAATTAGCCAAATTTGCAGACAGATTATTGGACTGCCGATTCGCCATTGATAATATATACGAGGTGGCTTATGGAAGATTATTTGGAGCAATGTGTTTTGTTCCAAGGAAGTCGTCAGAAACTTTGAGTACGTGCGCACGCAGAAGCAGCCGCTTTCTTTATAATGTTTAGCTGTGTTCTACTTCGTTGAAAAGACATACACAAAGTCTTGTGTGCAACCACCGTTTTGTAAGCAATTGCGTGCCTTCATCTTTTTTTTCCTACCCTTTTTTTTAGTTTAATCCCACTAATTAAACCCTACAACAATATTTCTCCAAGAGTCAATTTTGGGATGTTTGATCCGTTCAGTTCTTTTGACTGCCCGGGAACGAAATGGTTCGTGAATTCGAGGGCTAGGTACGTAGCAGCTAAGCTAGAGGACAGTCCTGGCATTCAGTGCACAAACCCTAACTAATTAATTAACCCTCCTCCGGCCTGTCTTGAGGTAAGAAAATGAGTGCCAGTGAAGGAAAGCTAGCTACGGGGTACAAGTTACAGGCTTAAAACTAGAATTAAGAAATCCTCTAATTCCCTCGGGATCAATTCACTATGGGCAGCCGTGGAATTAACCGAGGTCCCTTTGGTAATTAACTACGCATGCATCTGCTGCTCCTCGGTGCCTGCACATCCCTATAGCTTGTTCCTCTGATGCCTTCTCTACTCAGTTGTACGTGGATATATATTAATGGTCCAGATCGATCGATGAACTGGAGTGGAAGCCACTGATTAATTTTTACCGGGGATTAGTGAGGGTGGAAGGGAGGGAGGAGGGGGTTAGCAGCATGCGGCAGTTTGTTGCTTGACGCTATTGCCGCTGTCCCCGCGCGCGCCCACATGCGATACGATCCCGTGGGCTCTCGCCTTCCTTCCTTCCCAGCTCGATCGGCTCGTGCATGCATGCCGTGCGCCCAAAGCATGCGTGGTGATGGTGGTGCCGCCGCTACACATGCATGCATCGGTAGAAAAAATTATATATATATATATATATATATATATATATATATATATATATATATATATATATATATATATATATAAAAGCAAAGCGGCTGGGTTCGTCCGAACATTCGCTGACAACTGGGCCCCACATGGCTGCGTCCATCTCTGCTCATGAAACCCAGGGTATGCTCTTTTTAGCTTCGGCTTATGTCTTTTTACTGTAGGTTATGACCTTTGAGCGATTCGTGAGAGTACGGAGTTTTGACTGATATAAATGAAGCCGTTACATTGTATACTGCAATCAACTTATAGAACTTGCCTTGAAAATACACTATATTTAAAAGCTAGTTGATATAAAAAAGCTGAAAAAGCATATTTTAGAAGCTGAAAAGAATAGACCCACACACTCTATCTCTTTTTGAATGAGGAAAAACTAATTTTCTCTGGCCTTGAAACATGATCAAAGGTCTAGAAAAACCAGTCGTCGTGGCGAGATCAGTTGCCATAGAAGCGTTTTTAAAGTGAGGCCGGCATAGATCCAGCTGGGATGATGCAAATCGCCTTGGCATCTACCTCTCCCCTACATGAAGAATGGCTAGATCGTTGCAAACGCTTCTGTGTTTTACGAGTAGTGCTAATTTGCCGCTTCGTTACAGAAGGATCAAGACGGACAAATAATCGCTTCAAATTTTTTATCTGCAAGAGATGTCTTCGGTATGAACGATTGGGGCGCGTCTTCTCTCTTTTCGCCCCCTTTTTGGTTCGTCTCAAGGGCAAGCTTTCGCTCCTGTTTCACTAAAGAAGGTCGAAGCCTCAAAGGGAGCCGATATGAGAAAAAAAGAAAAAGGAGCTGATATGGTAGAAGCCCAACATGCCCGCGCTCCACACGTACTCACTGGGCCCAGCAACAGGTATGGAGAGGAAACAAGGTGGGGCCCACCCATATGGCCCACGTCTGACTTAACTGGAGTACAAGAGCAGAGATAATGTGTGGGGTTTTTTTTCACTTTATAAAGCTTATAAGTTATAACTTCCTCCAGAAAAAATAACAGAACGATTTTTTAAATGATTTATTGGGATAATTTTTTTAAAGTGATTTATCAGTATTTGATTTATTTATATAAGCACTCGTGCTAGAAATAGAAATTATCAACTACAGGTATAAGCCACCAGACGCAACAAAAAATAATCCAATGTGCAGTATAGATTTTAGAAGATTATACGACGGGTGCACTGCGCGCAGCTTGGAGAACCTGAAATAAGTGGTTGACTGGTTCATCTCAAGGGCAAACATTCGATCACATTTTTAAGGTATATTTATATTAGTTTTTGTTTTTAATTTATGCTTAGAGAAAATATAAACGCATGACTTTTCAAAACAGTTTTTTACTCATCTAGCTCCTGTCACACTCCAGGCATAAGACAAGATCACGGGCATATCACTCACTCAATTCCTTTCGCTCCTTATGCACGCATTTCTTCCTCACTTTCCCACCGTTCTCTCTCTTCTTTTAAAAGCTATTTTTTTAACAACTATTACTTATTTTTAATTAAAAATCAATAGTCACATTTAATATAAACAGGGCCTAAAGAAGCACAAAGCATGATCAAAGCCTCAAAGGCAGCCTACATGAGAAAAAGATAAAGGAGTTGATATGCTAAAACCCCAACATGCCCACACTCCACACGTACTCACTGGGCCCAGAACAGGTATAGAGAGGAAACAAGGTGGGGCCACATCACGGCCCACCCATTTGGCCCACATCTGATTTAGCTGGAGTACAAGAGCAAAGATAAGGGTGAGTTTTTTAAGTTATAGTTTATGAATTGTCACTTAAAATTTTAAATTCTAACTGTTCGTGTGAGGTAATATATATATATATAATAGTCACATATGATTTTGATCGGTACAGCTAAACTCAATACACTTTTTACTACAATCTTCTGTTGACCTCGGCTTAAAAAAATACACCGTTTAAAAATAAGTTACTATAGCATAAATCATAAACCACAAACCATAAGTGGAAAAGAACTCAGCCTCCACTCCAATGTGCAGCATAGAAGGTCATACTTTTTTGACTTTTTAGCCGGTTTTTGGTTTTTGTTTCTTTTAACAATTACTATTTATTAGACTATTAAGTTGCAGTTAAAAGCTAAAAATCACAATGCAAAAAGAACACCCTATATGCACAAGCGCACCACGCACAGCTCGGATACCATGACATAAGTATTTGAAATAAGCCTATATAAGTGAGGCCCATTTTTTATAATTCTAAAATATATATGGTTTAGTATCATATTGCTAAGTCAAAGTGGAGGAGACTAATTTATAAAGTAGAGCTCTTGCCATTTCTTGAATCATATGATACATGGATAGGGATGGCATGTAGAGAGTTTTGGCTGAACACACGCGCGACTTTTGATTTGCGACGTGCGATCGTAGCGTGCCATTGGTAGACCAAGCCCACCTTTCTTTTGCTGAACTGTGTATCATCTCTATCTTTTTAACTAGTCATGAGACTGTTTAATTATCATTATTTTGTTTTGAATATGAGCAATTATCACTAAATAATTTAGCAGTTATCAGTGGATTATTTCAATTTAATGGCGTTTGTTACTAGAGAGTAATTCACACATGTATAAAAAGATATATGATGTCCAGACTTGATAGACTGAACTCTTCAATTTCTTTCTCACATTATCTTCTTTATCTCTAGTGAATTTGTACTGAGTATTGAGCGATTGAACCTCATCAGCTTTTCTTCTTAACGTGCACTGGGAAGGAGGGAGAGCGGCTATCTCCGAGCCATTACCGCAGAGAGTACCTACATGAATTGACAATAAGGGTTTTAGGCAACGCACTTGTGCGGTCGCTCCTACTCTGTTTTATCTATATTCTGCACTGCATCGAGTCTGCATTGTTTTCTATTTTTTATCAAGCCCGACACTAAGCCATTCGCGTGATTGATCAGCTTTGATACTGTATTTTTCTTGCATATTTTCTGGCGTAAAATGAGTAGCCTACTATTAGTTGTGAGTTTTGCATCGCTAGTTTTTTTTACTGTTTTTACCTTCTAAAAAGATTTAAAATTAAAATATTATTCACGTTTACAACAATAAGTGGTTGACCGGTCAGATGAGCCAAATTTTGATTTGCGTTTCTAAGTTTCCTCAACGTTGCGGCTGATACGGTACGTGAAACTCAAACGTGAGCTAGCTCAGAATCGTGTTCCAGCTTAAACCTCATCGATGACGGAAGCTCAGCACGTACGACCAGTCTCGCACAAACAGAGCACCCGTAGTTTTTACGCCAACCAGCCCTGCTACGAGCTAACCAGCGTTGATGCGGCACAGCATGCGTCCTCTCTTTGCCTGGCCATGCTTTGACAGCCTCCTGTCTCTTTACAGGGAGTTGGTGAGGCACTAATCCGGTTTTCGCCATTAGTAACAGGTACTAAACCATCGTAGTGCTCGATCGGATAAGAACGGTCGATGTGGAATTGCATTTGGCGCGTCAAATCGTCGCGAGTTCGGTGCGGCAGATGGACGGATTACCTTTTCACATCGTTGCGGCGTGGTTAAAAACTATGTGAATGCCTTGCACTTCAACTCGTTTTGCCAAGGTAGTATACATACGCAGATCTGGGTGGTTGGAGGCAGCATTAGAGGTCAAGCAAGCAATCATGCCATCGATCGTCCGATGCTTGTATCAGGAAAAGTTTGACGTCGAACTGAAAGGGTCATCGGTGAGTGCTCTTCGAAATTTTATGAATAAATTAAAAACCAACAAACTGCTTTTAAAAGCCTAATCGCACCTCAGCATGATCGGCATCGGAACCGAGTCAACATCCCAAATGAAAAGTTAACATGGGCCATTAGTGCTCCCAAATGTTGATTAGAGGCCCATTTATAGAAGCAGCATCTATGCCTTGTAATGGATAGTGAGCCTAAAGTATATATGGCCCATATAGGACCAGGGAGCCCGACCCATTTGTTTGACAATTTCAGCCCAACACGTGGCACAAACGCAAGTACGCAACCGCCTCTCTCCGAAATCGTATCTCCGTCCACAAATAAAGATAAAATCCACCCTCACGAGTCCTAAAACCCAAATCGCGAGAAGAAGAAAAAAATTCCCCACAGCTTCCTTCCAACTCGGCGAGACGCCTCTCCCCTTCCTCTCCACCCGCAGCCATGGCGTCCGCCGAAACCCTAGCCCGCTCCACGTCCCGCGAGCCCTCCTTCGACCGCCTCCTCCGAGCCCCACCTCAACGGCGACGTTAGCGGCGACGCCGCCACCGCCGCAGCCGGTGGGAGCAGTCCAACTCGCCGCCAAGTCCGGCGGCGAGAGTACTGTTGGTTAATCTGTTGCTGACCAAGCCCCCAAGTTTGTTTTGCATCGTTTGTTTTTTTGCATCGAGTCAAAGTTTGTTTTGCATGGCGTCCGGGTCCTACGCATGAACTGGTGGACGTGCACACGACGCACGATCTGGGCATGACGCATGGCGTGAGTTTAGAATCTTCGTAGCTAAGTTTAGCTGTTTCCTTTGCTATAAATAAGAGAGCTCAGAAAGTATTGGTAGTAGTGAGCAGCATCAAAGTCTTTGTGCTCTGTGTGCTAAACCAGTTCTCGTGTTGATGCTGCTCACTACTGTCAATGCAACTTTCTGAGCTCTCTTATTTATAGCAAAGGAAACAGCTAAACTTAGCTATGAAGATCCTAAACTCACGCCATGCGCCATGTCTAGATCGTGCGCACGTCCATCCGTTCATGCGTAGGACCCGGACTCCATGCAAAACAAACTTGGGGGCTTGGTCAGCAACAGATTAACCAACAAAACTCGCCCTAATCCTGTTGCTTCCCCTTGACCTCGGCCACGCTAATCCTGCTGCGAAGCTCCATAAATCGAACGTGTCCAAGGGGTTTTGTCAATATGTCCGTGAGTTGACGTCCGGTATCAGCAAACTCGAGGTTAATTTGTCCTCCATCGATAGAGTCACGAATAAAATGAAATCGGGTGTCAATGTGCTTACTTTGATCATGGAGGACTGGGTTTTTGCTGAGTATGATGGTGGCCTTGTTGTCTACTATGAGGGCTGGTGGATCAACATCCTCGGGTAGATGTAGCAGAGGATGTGCTTCGGGTAGATGACGCCATAGCCGCGCGTTCCGGCGATGTAGTGGAGGATGTGCTTGACAGTGATATGGTCGGAGACATTGACACTCGCAAGAGCACGACCGACGTCCTCTTCTTCCTCGGCCACAGCCCCATCACTTGGCAATCACAGAAACAACATGTTGTAGCTCTCTCCACTTGTGAAGCAGAGTACATTGCTGTAGCGACGGCTGCTTGCCAAGATGTGTGGCTGGCTAGGTTGATGCAGGAGCTCATCGGCAAGAAGCTCCGAGCAGAGTGTGGTCCCCTTCCTCCCCTAGCTCACCTCAATGTCGAGGTAGTAGGTGAGCAGGCCGAGGTCGCTCATGCGAAATAGAGATTTCATCTCGCACTCGAACTCGTCGACGTCGTTCTGGCCTGATCCAGAGATAATCAGATCATCGACGTACACGCCGACGATGAGCACTCCATGCTCCGCCTGGCAAGTGTATAGGCCATGCTCGCTGGGGCACTTGGCGAAGCCCAGCAACACGAGGTTGGCATCCAGTTTTGAATTCCAAGCCCGAGGTGCCTGACGCAGACCATACAACGCCTTGTGTAGCTGAGGACCTTGTGTTTTTGGTGGTCAACGACGAACCCAGGCGGCTGCTCCACATAAACTACCTCTATCAACTCCCCGTTTAGGAAAGCCGATTTCACATCCATATGATGAACAGCCCATCCTTTGTGAGCCACCAGTGCCAGTAATGCTCTCACCGACTCCATGCGTGCCACTGGAGCAAAAACTTCGTTGAAGTCGATGCCTTCACGCTGCGCGTAGCCCTTCGCCACGAGACGAGCTTTGTGCTTCACCACTGCACCATGCTCATCTCTTTTAACCTTGAAGACCCACTTCAGACCGATTCAACGTATTCCGTTCGGTGGATCAACCAGTTCCCAAGTGTTGTTCTCGGTGATTGAGTCCATCTCCTCAATCATCGCCTAACGCTAGCATTGCTCACGTTCCGCTGCTGCGAACATGGCCGGCTCCTCTTGGGTGGCGGTTGAGGAGGGAGAAGGTCAGCGTGTGGCACAGCACAGAAAAAAGGGGGAAGAGATGGTGTGCTGTGCTACACGGAGAGGGACAAGGAGTTAAGGCGCGCGGGTGGCTGGAAGACATGGGCACGCAGGGCAAGCACAGATGCGGCGAGTGTGCAGAGAGGAGAGGGAGAGAGGGGAGGAGCTAGGCATAGGGGCGCACACGGGCTAGTATGGTGAGGGTGGCACGGGACTGGTGAGCAGCAGTGGTACACTGGTGTGGAGTAGGAACGGGGTGGTGTCAGAGTGGACGTGGTAGGGTAATTGAGCCCTCTAGTTCTCTTTTTTTTTCCAAAACCTGGAAAGCCCACAACACTACGCAGCATTTGTAGACATTAGTCCCACACGGTTATATAATTGTGCATTTGACCCCACCGGTTGAAGCCTCGGCCCTGCCATCGCTCCGAGCCATGGGCCCCCGAACAACGTGCTGGTATTTCCTTCATTTTGTTGATACGATCAGACGATATAATGATGGGTATAGAGGTCACCTGCATCGAAAGAGGGCCCAGTTCCAATGGAATAAAAGTTCTTTAAAACCTCTTTACTACTACTACTACTACATACGATTTTTTTCCTTCTGAAAAATCACCAATAAATCGATCGAACGAGTCGCTACTGAAGAAAAAGTCTTGTGCACGACTGCGCCTGTACCAGTGGTAGTCGTACGAAATTCTATTTTCCCCAGGCCGTTTGGCCCAGGTCAGTGCCCCGGTCCAGCGCCCCCACTTGGACTACTGCCTGCACGTCTAAGATCGCTGAAAGGAAACGAGCGAACCGTAACGAAAGATGGCGATTCATTTGAGCCGGCCACGTGACGAAGACGACCAAACCGATCGAGACGATGCCCTCCCGACCCGGTCACTTCAGCCAAGCATGGACTAGCGGCACGCTCCTGTTCCGCGCCCCGCCCAGCGCGCCGCACGAGTCCACTTGCCGTATCGGCCGGGGCACGCGCACTCACCGGCTGGTCATGCACACTGATTGCTCGACCGTGACGTTGTGATCTCTCTTTTGCTGAAATGCTGCTGCTGAAATGGAGCTTTAGACCCATGACCACGACCTACTCGATTAATCTCTGGGCTATGCGCACAGACGGCGGAAGAAAACGAACTATTTTTGTTTTCTGATTGCTAGGAGAATTACACTATAGTGAATTCTTTTAAGCTGTACCTTTGATTTATGATTTTTAAATTCTGATTATTCGTAAGAAAAAATATGTAGAAGAAAACAGTTATATATAATTTTGGCCGATACAGCTGAACTCGGTATATTGTTTACTATAATCTATCTTTAGATTCTGTCTTAAAAAGATGTATCGTTTAAAAAATAGTTGCTATAACAGAAGCCGAAAAGATGCGCCAACATGTCGGCTGCCATGCTCGGCATGCCGGTCACCGGTCGCCACCACGCCCCGCGCCGGCTAGTCGGCTGCCTTGCCTGACATGCCTGCCGATGGTCATTTCGGAAAGCAAATCGCCGGAGGCAAACAGAATCAAGTGGCAGCCGCTAATTAGCTGACGCTATACCCAGCACGCGGTCGGCCGCCGGCCGCCGCAGCCCGGAGGGAACCCGGTAGGGGCGGCGTGGCCCTCGCCGGCCAAGCAGGCAGGTGCCGGCGGAGAGAGGCAAGCGGTGTACGCTCCAGTGGTCATCTCATTGATTTGCTTAATCCCTCACGTCACACACAGGGAAGGACAGGAGTAACCCCTCTCCTTGTGACCACTAAAAGAACGCGCTAACATTTATGAAGTTACTTGGAAAAGACTGGCTGCCCTGAGCCCCTGACCTTCGCCCACCTTTCCCCTTGCAAAGGCTGACGGCGCGCTCCCGTCCCTGTCTCTTTGGAGTTAAAAAAATAGTTTATATATATTTAAAAATATTATATACCTGTATCCGTTAATCTATAAATATCTAGGTATAAACATATAATCAAATATGTACAAATACATATTTTATATTTAAAACTATAATATATAAATATATAATAATATATTTTAGTATCTTAACGGGTTTCTACAGAATCTGTAGAGAGAATTTGTTCCTCGCTCCGTCCCGCTATAATAATAGAAACTCGTCCTGTCACCGTGGAGGAGTTTGTCCCCTAGTCAAATATGTACCGTGGTGGTTCCTTAATTAAAAGGATTGTAGTTCCTTCTGCATGTTTTAAATTTACGAGGTTATCTATTTAGAGGTGTTTAGAATAACAATAATTTATAATTTTTTTATTATAGCTGATTTTTTTACTATAGTTGAATTGACTTCTTTGATATAATTAATTTTAAAAAATTTAAAAATAGAATAAACATTACCAAAAAGAAAAAAGTAACAGTAAATAAAACCATCGCAATCGCTAAAAGCCAGCCAATGTGAAAGCAGAATTGAGCGCGGTCTCATTTGTGTCGAGCCGATTGTACACTCGTCTGGTTCGTTGTATTACGGCGGAATTCATACGAAATTTTCCTTCTAGGTTGCCTCCCAAACTAACAGGCGGAGAACCCATTGACGTTCTCATGGCGCACGTTCTCATCTTGTAGCTAGTCCATTGATTGTGAGTTGTGACCGAATGCCGAATCTGTTGTGACCTAAGTAACAAAAGAACAAAAAGGAAAGTAGAATCAGAGTCAAAAGCAAACTTCAGATCTGTTCATATTGACTGATAAATACTAGTGACTGATGAATAATAGTAAATTATGTAAACAAGATGATATAACAAATTAAAGGCACTATAACATTTGGACCGTTATGCGGTTTACAGAATTATGATGTAATAAATACAAAATATATTTTAATATATGAAAGTGAAAAGTAATGACTGATGAATAGTAATCGCTAATAGAAACGATTTATAAAAACTGAAAAATTCATATTAACTTCTTTTTTTAAAAACAAAAATCAAAAATAGAAAACAATATAAACAATCCCTCAATCCTACTGCGCAACATACTCAGCAGCCACCGAGAGGGAATGATGTAACCATGCAAATACCATCTGACCGAGAGACAAAGGGGAGAAGAGTTCCAACTTACCAAGTAAGCAGCAGCAGCTGGTCCGATTCAACGGAGCACGTGAGCTGCTGTCGCCATCCCTCTAATTTTGATTTGATGCTGCTTTAATCTTTTTTATAAATAAAAACTATACTCTACTACGTCCGGCCGGTCCAGTCCACTCTCCACCAGCGTGCTCACTCTGACGTCTGACCAGTCCAGTTTACTGATCAGCACTGTAAAAATTATATTAAGTTGGTCAGCCTATTCTTTTTGAACTTTTGGATTACTTTTGTTTTTAGCTTATCCGAAAACTAAAATAAATAAAAAATTTCTTTAAATAACTTCTCAAAATTACTTTTTTAAATAGATTTCTGAGCCCACTAATTTGTACACCGTCTGCTTTAGCTCCTCTACCATATAAAGAATGCAATAAAAAATCATCCGCTATTGTAAAAAAAAGGCTTTAGTTTGATGGAGCGGGTTAGTCGACCACCCTACCGTATTGTAGCTGTCATAAAAGAAAACCACAGAAAAAAAAAAGCATGCGATGGCTTCGTGGCAGACCCATCCTTACTGTAAAGTATTTCTCAAACCGAACATAGAAGATTCGCCTTGACCATGGCATTAGGTCTGGTTAATTCTAGTTGCTACGGAAAGTGAATAGCCCTTTTGTGTTTAGCTTGAAGCTTTAGGGAGCATATTGATTGCAATTAATGGGTTTTAGTTGTAGTTAATGATTTTTAATTAAAAATAAATTATAATAACAGGAAGAAATAACTTTTAAATATCTCTGGGGCAAGATAAAAGTAAAAAAAGGTGAGAAAATTGTTTCAAAAAACAAAATATTTATATAAATTTCTAACTTCTCTATACAAAAAATAGAAGCGTTAATCAAATGAATGCACAATTACCGGTCCGAGTGCACTGCGATCAGTGGGGTATGTTTTTTTTTCTTCTACATGGTCCGCCACAAAACTAAGCAGCTTGCTTTTTCTAAGCCAAGGGCCAATATTTCCCACCATGTCACTGTCATTTTTCCGTCTAAGTTATAGGCATCTTAGTTGATACACGTAAAAATGGTATTATAAGAAACCACTCCCTCCACCTAAAATCGAACGAAAAATGGTATCATAAATTGACAAAATGAAAACACAGTCAAGGTCATCGGTACCACCGTATTTGCACTATTCCCTGGCACCGCTCAATTTAATTTCTAACTTCTATTTTTTTCACTACTCATTAAATTTATTTTTTTTCTCTATTTTTTCTTTTTTTAGGCTTTTTGTTTGTTCTATATTCCTTTGTATTGTCCGTGATGGACTAACATATTTTTTCTATTTTTAATTTTTTAATTTAATTATACTAAATAAGTTAAATCAGTTATAATAAAAAAACTATAAAGCAATGCCATTTTAAACATCCCGCGTCTTATCAAATCTCATGTTTGATGACTAGTCAAATCCTTAAGCAAATCTCCAGCCTAATTTTTTTTAAGAAAAAACATATATGTAGAACGAAAATCTTCACCACCCATATTTTGGTCGCAATCCACGCCACTTCTTGGAAGAATTTTTTTTTCGAAACAAGTGGAAGACGTCTCATTAGATTCTACAAATTTCTTATCGTGTCCAAGTCACTTCTCCGTAGTTTACTATAAGAAAATACTAGAATAAGGTAAGAGTCGAGAAGAAATTTTTGCTAGCCAAAAGATGTCTGCCCCGTAGCCATCACCTTTACGAAATATTGCTCCACCATCGAAGCATATATATCAGGAACAGATGCTGCGGCTGATAGGAAATTTCTGGAACAAAACCCAGCCATTGCATATGAGCAGGGGCGGCTTACTGAAAAAGGTGGAGTGACAGGGACAGGGATAGGGCCCGTTCAAATGGGCTGTGAACGATAATTTTTGTTAACAATAAATAGTAATATTAGAAAGAATTGACTTGTGGAGAGAGAGAGAGAAATATATATGTTAGATGGGAATAAGAGGAGTGTAGTGCGTAATACGACCATAACTCTTGTCTTATCTCCGAAAAAAGATGGAAGGGAGTGTGAAAACTGCTTTAAAAAATCCAAATATTTATATTGTCTTCTCTAAACAAAAGCTAGAAATAAATTCTGTTTGTATTTATTTCTAAAAGTCGCTTTTTTACGGTACTAACTTTCAAACGAAGTGTCTTTTTAAGTTAGAGTATACTAGTAGATTGTAGTAAACTTTGTAGTGTATTTATTTATATCGGTTAAAATTGTACGTAAGTACCTTTCTCTGTATTAAGTACCTTTCTCTGTATAGTTTTTTTAAAGCTATTACTATTTATAAAATAAAATAAAAATTAATATAAACAGACCATAAGCTAGTCGGATATACCCTCCAAAAGCCATCGGGAGGGTAATTAAGGTTAATCGCTCGCTAATTGATCACTCGTCGGTCACCACTACCCTCCAAAAGCCACCACCCTGACACACACCGTGACTTCGCTCGCTGTTGACGCACGCGATAACCGGGAAATATCCCTCTATAAATCCTCGCCCCCATCTCCCCCGCTCGCTTCATTCCCCAATCACCAATTCACCACCACCTCCTCTCGAATCTCCATCGACTCCGGGAGCTCGTGCGGAGATGGTGGCGCCGATCGCGGTGGTGTCGGCGGGGCTGGGGATGCTGGCGGGGGTGGCGATGGCCAACAGGTCCATGGAGGGAGGCGCCGGGGCGGGGAGGCCCGCCGCGGCGGTGCGGTGGGGCGCGGCGCCGCCGCCGCGCTGCACGACGTGCGGCGGGACGGGGAGGGTTGAGTGCCTCTGCTCGCGGTGGTCCGACGGGGACGGCTCCGGGTGCCGGACCTGCGCGGGCACGCGGAGGATGCCGTGCCGGAGCTGCGGAGGGTCCGGGACCGGCCGCCGGGCGCCCGTGCGGATCTCCGCCACCGCCCCGCAGCCCCGGCCACGTATGAGCACGCGGTGATCTGAGAATCGCGGCGGCGGCGTCGAGCTCTTTTTTCTTGTTGGGGATAGAAACTTGGAAAGAATTGTTATATTCGCTACGCTAACCGAAGCCCTGCGTTTTGCTACCCATTAAAAAAAATCATATTACATGAGCACGTGGAGACGATATCGCAGGGATCGGCCCACGCCCTCAGCTCTGCAGTCGTTCGTAGAGTATTGCTGTTTTTTCTCTCTCTCTTTTTCTCTCTTGTCAGAGAATTTTTAGAGAGGTAGAATTTCTTTTTCCGATTTTTTGTTAGAGATTTGTTATGAGGTTGGTAGTGGGAGCTAGGAGAGGCGATGCACCATGCTGATCACCAGCTGCTGTTTACGTAACAGAGATCGGTGAATTGATGTAATATAGCAAGCTAGTGATTTCAACCAGTCTCTTGCTGTTCATGATGCTAGCTGTTGATTGAGTGATGGCTTGGTTCGATCGATCTACCTCATGTCTGCAAGACGAGAACAGAGGCTTCACTAATTACTGCAACTCAGGGCTCATCCATGTCGACTACGAAGCTCCTATGTCTTAACCTATGCTTCCCAGTGGTTTGGTTGACAGGTGTGATAGGTGTTTAACGTTAGGAAACCGTTCCCCTAAGGGAAGGGTGCGGCAGCACCGCGTGGGCCCACCTGGGTTTCTACTACTTCTCTAAGAGATGGGCTCGTAGCAAAATCCTGCATGCTCTAGTAGTACATACTTAGGGGAGATATTATCTATTTTATATGCACATGAATCATTGGAATGGAATAAAGAAGATCATTATATTACTCTCTCTTACATTTTTGTTCATTGTTTATATACTTTTCTATTGTCTAATTGCTGTGTATATTCTCGTTCTAGTTGTGTGGATTGGTTGCATTAATCACTAGACGACGCTAGTTTCTCGACACGTCATTAGCATCGAATACCCTGTAAAGCTATGATATAGCAATGGTATGTCGTCAGATCTATCCAGCTGACCTCCCTTCTAGTAACGAGATTAACCTTGCCGATCGTTCGCATCTAGTTGCTTTATTTTTCATTTGCACAATTCGACACACTCTGGCGATCGGTCCAGTCCTAAGGTTTATCTCTAGTCTCTAGTTGACGCAAGAGTTAGGGGCTCACTTCTCCGTGTGTGACATGCATATCGAGGATGGCCCGTATTGCAAGATCGGTCGTCGACCGTGTGAATCCTAGGTACATTCGTCACCTTTTGCTAATCTATCTGTTAAAGAAAATCGGTTTGGAAGACTGCACAGGATCGGCGCCGAACCGCCGTCTCTCCATCGTCTCGCCCACACTCGCGCTCAATCCGACCATCGCCGCCCGTACGCGCGAGATCAGAACCTGCAGCGGCACCGTACGCCGTCGCCTCGATCCACATGCCATAACACGCACAGCCGAAACCGATCATGTCGCCGCTTGCGCGCCAGCCCGTACGAACGCGCCGGCGTCATTATGCCCGTCTGTGCCGCCGCCCGTTGTTGTCTCCGTTGAGTCCTGTCGCGCGCCCCTGCCATGCGCACCGCTTGTATCGTCCACCACACCATGCCGAGCGTGACGCCGGCCGATCGCCCATGAGCCCTACCGTGCACGTGTCTCGCCCTCCATCCCGAAAGTCGCCACCATGGCTTGTAGCCGCACCACCGCCGAGGCCACTGTGCCTGCAAGTGCGGCCTTCACCGCCTCCGTCTCAGTCCTGCAGCTAACCATGCGATCCGCCGCTGCTACTGCACGCGGGCGCCGCGCTAGGCTCCGGCCTGCATGCTGTCACCACCGCTCTCACAGTACTAGCCCGAGCCGCCGTCCTCCGATGCACCACGCCCGCATGCGTTGCGCGCCGCTAGCCGCGTCGAGGCCCCGCTGACGCCTGCAAGCTGCAAGCGCAGCCGCACTGGAACGACGCTCCGCCGCCTCCTGTGCTTGCGCCTGCATGCGCGGACTGAGCCACAGCCGCAACAGCTGCCTCGGGCGCTGCCGCCACTGATGTTGGCCCTGGATAAACACGAACAAAAACTTGACAAAAATAACACACTCTGTTAAGGTGGAATCACACGGCAACAACACAAAACAGTTCTGTTCTCTCTGTTATTTTCCACACCTATCAAACTGCAGCGGTACAGGAGTATTTAAACACATAGTTGCATGCGCTAACTACCCAGTACTTCCATGATCCGGACGACTCGGCTTGCAGCTAACTCCGTGCGTGAATGACTGACTCAACATGCAAACTAACTTGCTCATAACGTGCACACAAACATGCAGCTACTAACTCCAAATAGATATGAAGGACTCCCACTAAAATGTGCTTGTACACATGCACGTACAGACTAACTCACTCTAAACTTCAAATATGTCAAGATTATATCTAACATTTTCCCTCCTAATCTTGACAATATTGCTTCACATCTGAAAGGCCGATCTTCTGACACTTCTCAAAGAAGCATTACCTTTCTCTTGCTGACCACGCCATGCAGTTGCCACCCATGAACAGAGGGTACTGGAGGGACGCATTTCCCTTCTCTTTTCCTCTTCACAGTCATCTCTTGCCACCGGTGACACGACTTACCGGCAACTCTGACCTTGATGACTTGGGCATTCAACAACGTGACTCTTCTTGCGATGATGGACTCCACTGCATCACCACTACCTCTTTACCGCCAAAGGACACAACTTCATCGGCGATCTCAACCACAATCTCAACTCTAATGGTCCTCCGCCGGTAACACAACTCGACGGCGACGGGGAGTAACATCAGAGCTTACACATGCGAGTAATGGGACACACCTTATAAAAACTCTCTCTCACACACACACGAACAGAGTACACGTACACACACAAATTCTTGGTGGAAGAACAACACAAGCACAGACTTAAGCTTTTGGCACTCGGCTGCACCTGCTTAGCTCAAAGGCCCATAGCTTTTCTTTGCTCTATTTCTTTATTCACCACCCATGTATGTACTAGTAGTGTTCATGGCCATGACTGTGACATTGCTGCATTGGCATGCACCTTGCGGCTACCTCCGTCATCGCAGCCAATACACCCACACCGTCGCTGCTCCTCGCATGAAGCCATGTTGGCACACCATTGATTTGTGAGCCATCGCCAAGTAGCTTCTCCTCACGACACACCTCGCTCTGATACCAAATGTTGGCCCTGGATAAACACGAACAAAAACTTGACAAAAATAACACACTCTGTTAAGGTGGAATCACACGGCAACAACACAAAACAGTTCTGTTCTCTCTGTTATTTTCCACACCTATCAAACTGCAGCGATGCAGAGTATTTAAACACGTTGCATGCGCTAACTACCCAGTACTTCCATGATCCGGACGACTCGGCTTGCAGCTAACTCCATGCGTGAATGACTGACTCAACATGCAAACTAACTTGCTCATAACGTGCACACAAACATGCAGCTACTAACTCCAAATAGATATGAAGGACTCCCACTAAAATGTGCTTGTACACATGCACGTACAGACTAACTCACTCTAAACTTCAAATATGTCAAGATTATATCTAACAACTGATAGGGAGCTAGGGTTAAACCCTAACTTTTTTGAGGGGTACAAAAAAAAGACACACATAGCTCACACACACATGCACATCTCACTACTATAGAAACCGTCATCACAGACGGTTTCTGAACCATCTGAATTTATGTCAGTGATAACAGATAGTTATCGTAGACGACTTTCAAATAATCTATGATAAAATACAATCATCTATGATAACTTACATATCATAGACAGTTGCATTTAAAAACTGTCTGTGATAGTCGATATATCACAGACAATTGCATTTAAAAACTGTCCGTGATAGCGGACATATCACATACGGTTGCATTTAAAAACCATTTGTGGGAGCAGTATATCACAGATGGTTGTATTTACAAACTGTCTATGATAGCTATCTGAAAACCTACATTATTTTCTATTCTTCGGCTAGCCTCAGGAAATGCTAGCTGTGCCTTCTAAAAAGAAATAATTAGATAACATATATAGCACAAGGCACATATATCACAAATGAATTGATCACACACACACACACACACACACACACACACACACACACACACACACACACACACACACACACACACACATATATATATATATATATATATATATATATATATATATATATATATATATATATATATATATATATATATATATATAGTATATGACATAGATCTTACAAATGAATTAAACAATGTAAGCAGATCACATATGACAATCGTTACATGTACAGATATCGCACATAAATTAAACAACTAAATGCAATTGAATTAATTGTTCGATTAAACACAAGGGTAAAGTCGTAGTTGCCACTAAATAAGGAATCAAGATATATTATCTTACTCCATTTTGGTACAATCATGAGCAGAATCCAATGACCCCTAGTCATGTATATCGTCATAGTGATTAATTCTAAGTTCATGTTGCGTATAAAGTACAAATTAAACTTATATGGTAACTAGTGAAATACTTACACCTGGTTGAAGGGTATCATGACATAGTTCTTGTCACTTTGAGCAAGTAATCCCTTTGTTATGTAATTTTGAACGAAGGATGCATTATCCTTGATGCATTGCTCAGAGACTAAGTATGGGTCGAGGAAACCCATGGGTTGTCGCCATCGTCGGACTTTTTTGGATCATGAATCTATATATAAATAATAAGTTATGATATTTATCGGTATTACGTGAATATAGAACTTGATTGTATAGTACACTTACAGTATCCAACACAGTAGAAGTGAGATGTTGAGTTTGTCGAGGTTAAATAGTAAGAATTAGTCCTCAAAGGTCACGGCGAAGTATCCTAAGTCGTGGAGGAAATGCTCCTCCGTGAATTTCGCAGTGAATTTACTTTGGCTGTTTGGCTTCCTAATTGACCGCTGCATGTACCAGGAATGCAAAGACATAAAAACCAGTCCAAGCTAGATAGTTGTGACTCTGGGATCAACGACACTCCGAGCTTGAACTTCTAGGTCCCGGAAGGCGCCTTTTGCTTACTGTTATTCGATTTGGCTTTAACTTGGGGCTTATCATCTCACTTGCAATATATCTCAAGTGGAGCCGATGCAATAGGTTTCTGAAGCGGAGCTTGAGGTGGAGCCACGGGAGCTGATGTGACTAGCTTCCGAAGCGGCGCTTGAGGTGGAGTCATTGAGGATTTTGTTTGACAGGGATAGTTGTGTGTAGATCACGACATGGAACGGTCTAGGGTGATGTCCCTGTTGATCCACTGGATAAATTTGTGAATGGCATTCTCTAGTATCATAATCTCTTTGTTTGGAGGCTTCTCAAGAGGGACAGCTCTAAAAATGTCATTATTAATGTCCACCTGGACCTTCACGAAACCGGTCTCTAACTGGGCACCGTGCACCAGCGTCTCTAGCAAGCATGGATATGCCATCCCCGAGCAGCGTCAATGGAAATGGAGCGAACAAGTCTAACTCTGATGATGCATGACATCCACTAGGTCTATTTATATAGCATTCTAGAGAGGTACATTACCTGGATGTCGTTGATAGGTAAGTGGGTGTCGCTATATTCAGAAATTAGCATGGACGCACAGCTACTCCAACGTTGAGGGGGGCTGGGTACCGCAGTGGGTTGCGATTGGTTGCAAACTTGTCTCAGTTCTTCCCTCAATGCATCTATGTCTCCTCGAAGTGAGTCATTTGCTCTCGAAATGAGGCAGATAGTTGTTCCTCAAGTTGTGTATGAATTTCATGTTTCATTTCTTTCTTGTGATGGGTCTTGGATCTCTTCCTACTCCTATACGTCTCGGAGTCGTTTGGGAATCCATGGCTCCAAGATACGTAAACCCCCAGGCCTTGCGTGCGACTTGGGTGCTACTTATTTTCCAAGGCTTGTGATAGTATATCTCTCTATCTGTCTTCTTCAAAGGAGCCTTGAAAAGATTTGGAAGCTATTATTTGCTGCAAGAGACAATCATGTTACTTTAGACTCCATAAAGTTTTGGAGCTATTAAATATTTAGTTTAACATATATTACTAAGCGTTCGAACACTTCCTCATCTGCGAGGTTTTTGAAAGAGGAGACATCTGAATACGTGGTTGATGACCTCACTTTTAACCAATTTCAAGTGTGCTCGTTTGTGATCCCAACAAATGGCAGGGATGCCTCTGATCGGGTTGCGACCTCATCCTGTATTCTCTATTGTGGGATTTTACCTGCATACCCAGCGGTGCCGAGTCTATGGGGTGTGAGTGTTTTGTACCTAGAGAGCCTTGCGCTGCACTTTGCTGTTGAAATTCAGTCATTGTTTTTATCTACACAAAGACCTCCCATATTTCCAATGGCACAAAAGGATACCTAATTAAGGGCATACGATCCTTGGTCATGTACTGCATGACAAGCATGCTCTTGAAGTTCTTTGACGCTTTTCCCATCGCAAGGGCGCCTAAGCAAAAGTATGTAAATTACTAAAATCTTTGTATGGCCTAAAGCAAGCACCTAAGCAATGGCATAAGAAGTTCGACAAAACTTTAACATCTGTAGGCTTCACGGTAAATGAAGCCGACAGATATGTGTACTATCGCCACGGTGGGGGGTAAAGGAGTAATTTTATGTTTGTATATTGATGACATACTTATCTTTGGGACAGATATTGACGTGATAAATGAGGTCAAAACATTTCTATCCCAAAGCTTTGACATGAAGGATTTGGGAGAGGCTGATGTTACATTGCATATCAAACTGATCAAGTGTGAAAATGGGATTACTCTTACACAATCCCATTATATGAAAAATGTCTTGAGTCAATTCGGCTATATGGACAGCAAGACTTCTTCAACACCATATGATCCTAGTCTAATACTTCAAAAGAACAAAATACTAGAAAAAGATCAATTGAGATACTCTCAGATCATTGGTTCACTCATGTACCTAGCTGGTGCTACCCGTCTTGACATCTCTTTTGTTGCGAGCAAATTAAGTTAGTTTACTTCTAATCCAGGAGATGGTTATTGGTACGTCCTTGAGCGGGTTTTGCGCTATTTGAGAGGTACAATGAGCTATGGAATTCACTATACAGGGTATTCTAGTGTACTCGAGGGATATAGTGATTCCAATTGGATATCAGATGTTGATAAGATTAAAGTTACAAGTGGATCTGTGTTTACTCTATGTGGAGCTGTTGTTTCATGGAGGTCATGTAAACTGACCATTTTGAAGACGTCAACCTTGGAAGTAGAACTCACAGCGCTAGACTCAGCAACCATTGAGGCTGAATGATTGCGAGCTCTTGATGGTCGAGAAACCTATTATTCAGACAGCTAAAAATCTAGCAGATCCCTCTACAAAGGGATTGTCGCAAAACGTGATTGATAATGCATCTAAGGAGATGGGTTTGAGATTTATTTGCGTTACACACAGTAGTAACTCACCCTATATAATCAGAGATCCCGTGAAGTAGGTTCTTGGGAAAAACAAATTGTGTGTGTAACTAGAGAGTACACCTTAATATTAATGAACCACTCCATTGAAGATGTAGTACTCTCATTATTGTATAGTAGGATGACTTTTGTCTTAATGCATTCTAAGGCTCTAAAGAACAAGATACTGACCTACAGGGTATTCTTGTAAGAACACACCTATATGAGCCCGACAATTGGTCATAGTCCATGAGATGTGGGAACTCTCTTGGAAGCTCATGAAAAGACATAGGAGTTTGACCTATGTGCTCCACCCGAGGGGTAGCCTATCATAAACTAAGTATCAGATTAGATCCTAAGTGAAATTTGTCTGCGCAAAATTGTCAATTCAAGATCTAATCCATTGTGCAGTTGTGGATAAGTGTAGCTTGAGATTATATATGGATGTTCAACCCTAATCATGTCTCCACTGAGAACTAGTATATTAACAGTGCTTTAACGCAGTGAGAAATCTCTAGGTGCCTTTGAGATCTGGTGGGAGATTGTTAGAGTATTTGGGCCTCAACCCAAATGGACCAAATAATAATTTCCATAAATCACAAAGGCTCACTCATGCATGGAAAGTGGTGGGGCTAATAGTCCCATATTGCTCACCAAAAGAGAGTCACACCTATTTATAAGGAAGAGTGGGTATGGCTATGATGAAGGAAAGCAAAGAAAAACTACATGCGTGTGCTCGCTTGCCTCGCCACACCATCGCTCGCCCGTGCGCAGCATGCACATGAATGGTGCTGTGATTTCGAGCTTGGCTATTTGCGGAGGCGTTGCTTCCTTTTGCATCCTGCATAAGTTTTTAAACTTGCACCTGTAACTGACTTTTTCATGTGTGCATTAATGCAGATATTACAATACAGTATATTGTGTTAATATATCAATTACTAATTCATGGTTAAAAGGGAGGATGTGACCAGGAAATGCTACAGCCTTGAGCTCTCTCCCTCTCATTCTTACTGTTTTCTGCACTTAGTTGCTTCTGGTTTCTCCGCTTCTATGTCGACGTGCACTTGCGTGGGAAGAGTAGTGTCTCTGAAACCATCGTCTCTCGAGTCTTGCATGGGAAGGGGAGAATCAGCTTTTTTGGAAAGCGCTTCGCGCGACTGCTCGCTGCTTCCTGTAACCCTCCGACTGATCCTAGCACCCACTGTGAGTACAATGTCATTTTTACTTGACATACTGTCTGATATATACAAGATTATCATACTACTATTTTTGTTGTTTGGTAATCTATTGAGAGCCTGTAGTACACATGTATTTGCAATATGCGAATCTGCATTTCCTATTGTTTATCGGTTTAAATTAATCACTAAAAGTGCAATGTTTGCTAACAGGAACCTCGGTGAGCGCTGTTGCTTTAGCATTTTAAAGCTAAAGGGTTCTGACGGAAAAATCTTTTATTTTCTTTTGTTCTCCATTTGATCGCTTTCGTTCCACGCTTTTGTTTCCTACTGGTATATGACAGATTGCGACCTCTCTTCTGCAATGAAGAAGGCTTCCACTGGCGTTTCAAAAAAAAAAAGCTTCCACGGCTGTGAACTCATGGTTCATTCATGCCGACTAGGAGAGTTCTTTAATTCTTTGCCCTTTTCCATTCTGTTGTAAGTATGAACCATATATATTTCCCAGTTTATATTACACACGTGAATTTGATACTGGTGCTAGTTATTCAAAACTCATTAACATTAATATTCTTATTTCTTGATTGATTTATTTATTGGCTTATTTCATAGAATTTCCTATCAGATGAAAATTTGATCCCCAGAAGGGCACCGTTCTATGGAACTGCCCTCCTGAGAAATTTTGGCATTTTGAACCATTTAGCACACAACTTACAATGGCATTTAGAACTTAGGCGCCGAGCTTTCAGGGTCTAAACAACGCAATAGGACATAACTGTGTGCAACGGAGCCAAAAGCTACTAACTACCACTGATTTCTTTTTGAAAGCTTATGGCAATGTACATATACAATAGGTAAACTCAAAGTTTGGCACCCTTGTCTCATTGTCATGCGGAGTTATTGAAGCAAAAATGTTATCACTGTCATGCTGAAGCTATACACACTTGCATGAATTGGATGTGGCCCTACTTCTTGTGGCAGTTGCTCTAGAATGGTTTAACATTATGCAGTTCAGAGAAAGCAAGGATGGACACAGCCTCCTTCGTGAAGAAAACCTAAGTCATCTTTGTGTCTTCTTTGATCAGCATTTTATACTGACCAGTGTGACATGCTTTTTTTGGGTATCCTGGCTTAGTGATCACTGGTTTCAAGGTTGTTAACAAGGAATATGCTCACTGGACAACACTGATATGTAATGACATCGGTTCTAGTAATCGATCCTTCTGTTGTTCTGTATGTTCTTCCACAAGAAAATCACCTCGAAGCTGTATTAAAGATCACCTGTATACTCTGAAGGACTAGTGCTTTGACTTGTCGACTGAACGAACTGATTTTACCCATGCCAGGCTGCATCTTTGTGTCGGACAAAAACCTGCAGAATCAACTTCAGATAGATAGTATGCCCGATATCACAAGAGTCATAACAACGCGAGGTATTAAAAGTACAAAACTATCGTGCAGTGTCAAGTCAAGCATTACAGAACCTGCATCTTTTCGTTTTCCTTCCTTTTTTTTTTGGTTCGTTTACAATTCCAGTTGCGAACCATCCCTTGAGTTTCTTGTGTAATTTTCTCCAAGAATTGTAGAAACTGAAGGCTGAAGTCGCACTCGTCTGGACGAGGACTCACTACTGTACCACCTACTCTGCTTGACCAATAGAGCCTATCTCCTGTGTCTGGAAATAATCAATAAGTTAGCATCTGGACTTGCAAGTAGTTGCCTCTGCGTTGGCCTGGAAACACGAGTGAGTGACCCGGCTGTCAACTGAACGCACTTACGCACCAAAAGAAGATGAGAAGAGAATATCCAAAAGGTGCATGACTTCGTCACCACTTTGTAAAGTTCAATGAACCATCGAGTGCAAAATGGACATGGATTAAGAGGCACCGTCATTGCCACGTTTATGCCTTCTTCCCCACGCGATTAGCTCTCTAGCTAGCTCGTGACAAACCTTGCTTTATTTGCCTGGTTGATCACTAGCCATTAATCTGTAAACACACTGGTGTGTTCGTCCCCAAAAAAACCTGTGAATTAAGACACCGGTGCCGAGCTCTCCTTGTAACAAACGCGTCGTCGTAGTGTGCGGCACTGCTTCTATGGCTCTAATGCTCTATATAAACAATGACTCTACCGGTATTGCGTATCCTAGATAGGCACTCATTTCACAACAGGTGAAGAACCCGTCGGAAACTTTGAGCTCCAGTTACTAAGCCTTTTCAGATCCTAGCTGATAGATGTATAGCAGCAGCTAGCGAGCACTGTGATTTAACTTCTTGCACGATGGTCGGGACGATCGTGCTCGCACCGGCCGCCAGCCTCGGGATGCTCGCCGGCGTGGCGGTGGCCGACAAGTGCTCCTCGATGGGGAAGCTGCCGTTTGCCGGGGCTGGCAGCGCACGGGCGAGCTGCGCGACGTGCGGCACGGGGAAGGTCCCCTGCCTCTGCTGCCGGTGGTCGGACGGCGACGTCGGGTGCCGGACGTGCTCCGGGTCGGGCCGCACGGCGTGCCGGAGCTGCACCGGGCGGCCGGCCGTGCGCGCGCAGGAGCCTTTGGTGGCACGTTCCAGAGCCCAATGATGATATGGTCGACAAGTAGATGGTTGCAAGAAACGCCAGTTTGTGGGTGCAATTTAACGCGCTGAAATACTGGTAGAAATGCTCGAGTACCTGTATATAGCTTGCCATTGGCTTGGCCTCGTTATAACTGAAGTGTAAACTCCTGGAATTAATGGCTCTCAAAGAAGAAACTCTTGGGATTAATGAAGAAATAATGGGTCGACTTTGCAGTGCATCGTGTTGGCCTTAGGGCCGTGATCGGGGCAGCCACCATGTTGGAACCGAACAAAGAAATCCAATTAGGCCTTATTTGGATGGGGCCAAGATCTCAGCCCATCCACATAGAGCAGAGGATACGGGATTTGGGAGGGTTGGTGTGGTGGCAGCTGATCTTGTTGCCGGAGGACGACGCCATAGGAGGGGGAGGGGGAGAATGCGAGGAGGGAGGGGGGAATTATGGTCTTAAAGTTTTTATAATGACATGTTTCCAATTTCCTCATGTTAGTAGTGGTATATTTCGAAAGGAAAACTTTGTTATGGCTGTTGACATACTGGTAGGTTATACTAGTGCAAATTAAAATTTTCTACCGCGTAAATCAGGAAGCTATGCGAGTTAGAGATCATATATTGTTACCACTAGACGTACAGTGTAGCGAAAGTAGAGTTGAAACAATCGATTCAACGAAAAGCATGTCGATGTAGTGGAAGTAATCGATCGTCCTCCGGCTAACTGTCTCCTCTTCGCGATCATCCCGATCAACGTCGTAGTCGTAGCAGTGTCTTTACCGAGATCCACACATCCAGAATGGAACACCGTGCATTGGTGTGCTAGCACCAGTATGCACGGTAGGGATTATAAGAGGTGGTAACTAGGGTTTCGATAGATGTATTTTGGGATGTCTCTCTCAGTCTCTGTATCTTTTCTTATATAGCCTTTAATCAGATCCTTATCCGATACGAGTAGAGATTAAATCCCACTCAAAAACTATCATTCAGACTCTTATCGTCCAGCCTATTAAGTGTGTGTCCCTGTAGGTTCGTGTACATTTGACGATGGAGGAAAACTTCTTTCTGGTCCATAAGTCGGTAGTGGTCCCTAGCAAGACATAATGACCCTCCAAATATATATAATGTACCGATCCTTTTGTCCCATGATAACATATCAAACTCAAGGTGAGAAGCGTGTCATCCTATGATAGCTCGATTCTTCACTCGAACCTGTAGCGGATTACTCAGCTGTGATTGACTCCTCAACCACATTCGGCATGGCCATACACTTTCTTAATTTAACCACATCGAGAGGTCCAGAGATATCTCTCCTGCTATATAGGAGAAGCAAATTCTATATTGACCACTCATATTCCTCTGTATATTTCATAGTAAACCCGAAAGCTACTGTTATGATCACCCAGTTATGGAGTAGTGTTTAGTAACCCCTAAATAAACTATTATACATGTAAAAAATGACAATCTCAGGTCTAACATATGCCCATATTATTGATTTGATATCTCATATCTATGATCCGTGAAATATGATCATCAATTAATACATGTGCTAATCTATAAATCATAATTGTCCCACATAATAATATAAGATCAAAGATAATTTAGAATAACATCAAAATAAAAATAAAGAGTTTCACAAATAAGTCATATACTTGTTGATTAATATAAAAAATATTTAATCAAGAGATACAATAATATATTATTTAAAAGATCATAAATATAGAAGTGATATAATCATCTCTATGATTGTCTAACAATGGCATATTTCTAAAGTAGAAATTTTGCAGCAGTATGTGTGTAAGTAACCATAGAACTAACTGAGTCTTTGCTTCTCTAAACAAAAACACTAAGTGACGTATTCCAAACTCTGCAAAGCTTGCTCGAGTGCTAGCATACAGTCTCAAGAATATAACCCTTCCCATGCCAGGTTTAACGATTATTTTCGTCGCTTATACAGCTTACTAGGTAGAGATGCATGCTACGACGCACCGGAGTATAAAACATGAAAAGCTTCGTTTAAATTGCAACGTAACTTTGTATCTGTTACAATTTTTTGGACTAACAATGTTGTTCATGTTGAAGATGATTATAAACATGCATACGGAAAGATGTAGGATCAATTCACATTAAGATAGGCAATCACAGAGGGGTGAATGATTGCGGAAGCTAAAAACAAATTTTAAGATTTCCCCTAAAAACAAAACCTATTTAATCCGCGTTTAGAAAACTGGACAAAACACTTTAACCTCACTAAAACTGATCTCAATAAAAAATCGTAACTCTGATTTATCTCAAACTTTTTCAGAATAAACTAGAGAAGGTTATTGAACTAACTCAACTGGAATTACATCAATCGGAGGTCCAGAACTCGAGATATAAAATAAACAAGCTCGCTAGACAGATAATGACGAAAATTGATTAAGCCCTAATTATGCGATTAAGTAAAATCCGTAAGAAATTAATCAACCAAATTTTTTAGATCACAAACTTGATACCCTCGCTATATTAGATAGAATAGATCAAACTAGAACTTGCAAACAAGAAATTAATCTAAAAATAGAAAGTTGTGCATGCATGTAAACAAAAGATCAATAAAAATGATGCCTCCCAACTAACGTGCCCACCAATCTTTTCAACTCACGTCTAAAGCATCCAATAATTAATTACCATACCTTGATTAGCATTATGAATCCCAAGGAACAACACACGTCTTCTCACTGTTACAACCTGTCACCTTGCATCCAAGTAAAAGCAATACTAGAAGAATACGCAAGCAAGAAAAACTGTCATACCTTGGTTAGAAATATCATACGCAGAAACCAACCAAAACGATCAAACTTTAGTCATGCACTGCCCAGCGATTGATGTAGTTAGACGAAGATACGCTGCTTGCCAGAAGAAGACTCTAGTCCGATCTCAACTTGCGGCGCAGACAGAGCACGGGCGGCCGGAGTCGCCGAACACCAAGGCAGACAGAGAAGAATAGATAAGAGGCGGCGGCGGTAACAGATGGAGAGCAAAACAGGACCGACCGAACTTCTTTTTCTTTTCCGCTTCAATTCCTCCCAAGCCGCCAACGCCTGCTTCTGCTTTTCTTCGTGAACGTCCGCCGCGCCTACGAAACCGCCGCTGCTCCTCTATGTGATAAAAGGTGCCGCCTGCTTCTTTTTGTTCCGCTCATCGCCAGAAATCACAACATGCCCTTCTTCTTTTCTTCGAGAAGAATAACACAACAGCAAAACAAAAACTGTCGCAACACTTTTTTTTATTCAAAAGCTGCAACCAAAACAACCCAAAAGTATTCCTCACGTACACTCCCCAAATTGCCAGGCACAAGCTGCTACGCCCTTTATCTAATCACCTGATACCCTATACCACGTCCGAGTCGAACACACGCCGAAGCTCCATCCCAAAACAAACATGATCTCACAATCGGACTCAAACGCCTACTCGTATACGATTTGTATACGTACACCATGCATGTAACATAATCTTTGCATACACAAACTCTACGCTGACTCGTATACACTTCATATACGTGTCGTCCGCATCTGCAGCCTTGCCGCATACCTCCGCCATGACGCATCTCCGCGCCTTCAACGCCGTGTTATCTCTATGCACATTGTTCTTTAGCCTGAACATTTCGCATGACATCCTTGACCGATAGGATCTTAGTTCCTCCCTGAACTTAGTCCCGAAACCTCAGTTCCACCCGAACCTAGTTTCAGTCCCGTCATCGACCATGTTCCGCTTCAAGCAGCACCTGCACATGAATAAACAAACCACCTCGTACGAGCACAAGTCCATGACACCTCACACGAGCGTATCATGAAACATATAACAATCCGAACACGCGAACGTCAATCCGCACACGCAATACACCATAAGTAAAAACATAACCAACGTTATCAATTATTCATCATCTAGCCTAGATCTGACCACATGGCCTAACAATCTCCCCCTTGATGAATACATTGACAACACATTAAGTTAACATGACTTCCAACGAATCTAAGTGAAGAACTGACGCCAAACTCTCAAACTCTCCCTCTCAACACAAGAGAACCAAAAACTCTCCAATCTCTCAAATATCTCTCCCTCTTTGGTTATGTAATCATCAAGAAATTTCAGTGAATACGAATAACTCTAAGAAAGAGCAATAAGAATAAAAATCTAGAAGCTTTGTAGATTATCCAAGTCACGTTGCATTGGTTTAATAAAGTAACCAAGTCATATATTTGAGTAGAGCTATCTAGATCATATAAAGCCATATATCACATAGCAATATCAGAACAAATCTGTCAATATGATTAAGCGATTTATACTAATGACAAGCATCGCAACAATGACAAGACCAATTATAAAGAGCACAATGAGATATCACAACGAAAAGTCAAAGCCTAAAAATGAAGCAAACCTTAACTCTCGACGGGCTAGCAGTCTCATGTAATAACTATTGCTCCACACTCAATTCTTAGGCATGTGGCATGCTTGTAGTATACTTCTTTTCACAAGGACATACTCTTTGTTTTTTTTTCTTTTTTTAATGGTGGTATGCTTGAATCATACTTCTTTTCATTTTGCGCACTCTTGTACTTTTACTTTTTGATTACCATGGCATGCTTGAAGTATACATCTTTTCAAATGTCCCTTTCTTAAAAAAAATTTTTAACATGCCAAACTGAGTGATTAAAAAAAATTACAACATGAAACATACGAGCCGCACAGCCAAGAGTTAAAATAAGACTCACAATCAAGCTAATCCTTTTCGATGGACATCGCAAAGTAATAACTATAATCAATCTAGTCAAAATATTCCGCCATGTCATGCTTTTAATTCAAATGTAGCAATTTAATTATAACCAGTCGTGATCAAAGCTACACAGCATATGAATAAATATAATAAAGAGAGCTCTACTACTCAATTGATTCCAAAAACTTGGACTTGATGAATTATTTGACAAGGATAATAAACAAAGCATCTAGAATTATTAAAACAACAAGCTCCCCCTTAGAATAATCCTAAAGGATGCAACACATCCAACTCACTTCGTAAACGAACAAACCGAGAGGAATCCAAAGGTTTTGTGAAAATGTCTGCCAATTGATGTTCAGTATCTATATGATGAAGTACAACGTTTCCTTTATCCACATGATCTAGAAGGAAGTGAAATCTTATATCAATATGCTTAGTTCTTGAATGTTGCACTGGGTTCTTAGCAATACAACTAGCACTAGTATTATCACATAACAAAGGAACCCTATCCAAAATTATCCCATAATCTTTAAGTGTAGCCACTATCCAAAGTATTTGTGAACAACTAGCAGCAGCGACATATTCAGATTCAGCAGTAGATTGAGCAACAGAAGATTGTTTTCTAGATGACCATAAAATAAGTGAATTACCCAAAAAGTGACATGAGCCAGATGTACTTTTTCTATCAATTCTACAACCTCCAAAATCAACATCAGAAAAAGATCTTAAGCTAATACATGAGGAAGCAGAAAGCCATATGCCAAAATTTTGAGTACCATGTAGATATCTGAAAATTCGTTTAACAGCTTGTAGATGTGAAACCCGTGGGGAGGCTTGAAAACGAGCACATAAACACACAGAAAATTGTATGTCTGGTCTCGAAGCAGTAAGATATAAGAGTGAGCCAATCATGCTCCTATACTCTTTTTGATCAACAGCCTCACCATCTTCATCAGGATCAAGTGTCGAAGCTGCTCCCATAGGTGTCATAATAGGCTTGCAATTTTCCATCCCAAAACGACGTAGAAGATCATTTGTATACTTACTTTGATGCACAAAAGTTCCCGCATTTGATTGTTTTATTTGCAGTCCCAAGAAGTAAGTCAACTCTCCCATTAGACTCATCTCAAATTCTTTACTCATCGTTGCTGAAAACTTAGTCACCAAAACGTGAGATGCACTCCCAAAGATGATATCATTAACATAAATCTGAACGAATAATTGATCATTGCCTTGCTTAAGTACAAAGAGAGTTTTATCAACCTTTCCCATGAAAAAGCCCTTTCCTAATAAAAAGTTTTTCAATCTGTCATACCAGGCTCTAGGAGCTTGCTTTAACCCATATAAAGCTTTTGACAGTTTGAAAACATGATTAGGAAATTGTGAATTTTCAAAACCAAGTGGTTGCTTAACATAAACCTCCTCATTTATATAGCCATTAAGAAAAGCACTTTTTACATCCATTTGATATAATCTAAAACCTTTAGATGCAGCAAAGGCTAACAAAATTCTAATAGCTTCAAAACTAGCAACAGGAGCAAAGGTTTCATCAAAATCTAAACCTTCTATTTGTGTAAAACTTTGAGCAACCAACCTAGCTTTGTTTCTAACAACAACACCATCCTCACTTTGTTTGTTTTTAAATACCCATTTAGTTCCAATTATAGAGTGATCAAAAGGAGGTGAAACAAGCTCCCAAACTTTATTACGTTCAAAATTCTCTAATTCTTCATGCATAGCATTGATCCAAGATTTGTAAGTTAATGCATGAGACACATCTTTGGGCTCAAACGAAGCAACAAAAGCAGAATGAGCATGGGAGTCAGAATCAACAAACCTGGACCTTGTTACTCTTGCATTTAAATCTCCAATTATTTGTTCAGGTGGATGTCTCCTTTGAATGTGACGAGGAGCAGAAATTTCTGAAGCACCTTCTTATTCATTTTCAATATGTGTAGATGAAGTAGTAGCTTGAGGATGTCCAACTGTAGTCGTAGTAGTAGAAGGTATAAAAGAAACTACAGGTAGAGAAATAGTAGGAACCACAACTTCATCTTCATCATCCTCATCGTTATCAACAAATATGCTCTTCCCCTAAACATATGCACTTGTACCTGTATCACTTAGACTAATGCCTGGACTAGCCTCATCAAAAGAAACTTTACAGGTTTCTATTATTTTGTTAGTCTCCAAAACAAGCACACGAAAGCCACGTGAATGAGCAGGATATCCAAGCAAAATACCATCAGTTGATCTAACTTCAAATTTATCTAAGATTCCAGATTTTAACACAAAATATTTGCACCCAAAAACTCTGAAATGAGATACACTAGGTCTACGATCAAACCGAAGCTCATATGAAGTTTTACCAAGTTTAGATCTCAAGAACACACGATTTGAAATATAGCAAGCAGTAGATATAGCTTCAGCCTAAAATTTCCTTGGAGTTTTATATTCATCTAGCATAGTTCTAGCCATCTCAACCAAAGTTCTATTTTTCCTTTCAACTACACCGTTTTGTTGTGGAACATAAGGTGATGAAAATTGATGATCAATTCCCTTTTCAGCACAAAAATGATCAAAAGATGAATTTCTAAATTCAGTTCCATTATCACTTCTAATAGCTCTAAGAGATCCTGGAAGTTCGATAGATAATCTAAGAGCAAGACTTCTAAAATGACTAAAAGCCTCATCTTTAGATGCCATAAAGTAAACCCAAGAATATCGAGAAAAATCATCAACAATTACAAGTACATACCACTTACCACCAAAGGACTGAACTCTCGATAGTCCAACTATGTCAAGGTGTAGGAGCTGTCCCGGTGCATTTGTCATGACCATAGTAAGTGGAGGATGTGAACCTGTACACATCTTACCATGTCTACAAGAAGAGCACACTATATAGCTTTCATTCTTAAGTTTAGGCAAACTACGTATAAGATCCATACCACTAACACGCGTGAGATGATCAAAACCAACATGTCCAAGTCTACGATGCCAAAAGAACAAATCTTTGGAAATATTTGCAACTAGGCACCTAAACTTAGCATCATGTGAAGTGTCAAAGTTAGCTTTAAAAACTCTTCCAAATTTTGAAATTTTAAAAACTAGATCACCTGAAGCATCTAACACTTTACATTCACCTTTCTTAAAGCATACTTCAAGATCTTCATCAATCATTTGTGAGACAGAAAGCAAGTTGAATTTCAAGTTCTCAACAAGAGCCACATCTTTAAACATAAACTTTTCACTTACCTTCACTGTACCTTTTGCCAAAACCAATGTGGAAGTAGCATATCCAAAAGTAACACTTTCAGCTCGAGGTGCATGTGAAAGGGAGGTGAACCAACTTTTATCACCGGTCATGTGGCGTGAGCATCCGGAGTCCATTAACCATATGTTCTCCTTCCTTGCACGAGAAGCCTCATTGTAGTTGTCATTGTCAAGATCATCATTGTCAGTGGAGCTATTTGCCATTTGACACAACTCAATTAAATATTTCTTGCCCTTGGGAGTTACATCCTCGCTGTTTGTGTCCTCATCACTCAAGTTTATTTGCTCAAGAGCCAAAAGAACACGATGCACCACCTTGCGATTTATACAGCCCTTCTTTTTGTTCTTCCTTTCTTCTTTCTCTATCTTCGCTTTCCAATACTGAAAATCAATACCATCGAAAACACAAGGTTTTGTGGAATACCTATCCGTCGACATACTTTCAAATCACCGGTTAAGATTTAATTAGAAAAATAAACCTTACTCTGATACCACTTGTAGGATCGATTCACATTAAGATAGGCAATCACAGGGGGGTGAATGATGGTGGAAGCTAAAAACAAATTTTAAGATTCCCCCTAAAAACAAAACCTATTTAATCCGCGTTTAGAAAACTGGACAGAACACTGTAATCTCACTAAAACTGATCTCAATAAAAAACCGTAACTCCGATTTACCTCAAACTTTTTCAGAATAAACAAGAGAAGGTTATTGAACTAACCCAGCTGAAATTACATCAATCGGAGGTCTAGAACTCGAGATATAAAATAAACAAGCTCGCTAGACAGATAATGACGAAAATTGATTAAGCCCTAATTATGCGATTAAGTAAAATCCGTAAGAAATTAATCAACCAAATTTTTTAGATCACAAACTTGATACCCTCGCTATATTAGATAGAATAGATCAAACTAGAACTTGCAAACAAGAAATTAATCTAAAAATAGAAAGTTGTGCATGCATGTAAACAAAAGATCAATAAAAATGATGCCTCCCAACTAACGTGCCCACCAATCTTTTCAACTCACGTCTAAAGCATCCAATAATTAATTACCATACCTTGATTAGCATTATGAATCCCAAGGAACAACACACGTCTTCTCACTGTTACAACCTGTCACCTTGCATCCAAGTAAAAGCAATACTAGAAGAATACGCAAGCAAGAAAAACTGTCATACCTTGGTTAGAAATATCATACGCAGAAACCAACCAAAACGATCAAACTTTAGTCATGCACTGCCCAGCGATTGATGTAGTTAGACGAAGATACGCTGCTTGCCAGAAGAAGACTCTAGTCCGATCTCAACTTGCGGCGCAGACAGAGCACAGGCGGCCGGAGTCGCCGAACACCAAGGCAGACAGAGAAGAATAGATAAGAGGTGGCGGCGGTAACAGATGGAGAGCAAAAGAGGACCGACCGAACTTCTTTTTCTTTTTCGCTTCAATTCCTCCCAAGCCGCCAGCGCCTGCTTCTGCTTTTCTTCGTGAACGTCCGCCGCGCCTACGAAACCGCCGCTGCTCCTCTATGTGATAAAAGGTGCCGCCTGCTTCTTTTTGTTCCGCTCATCGCCAGAAATCACAACATGCCCTTCTTCTTTTCTTCGAGAAGAATAACACAACAGCAAAACAAAAACTGTCGCAACACTTTTTTTTATTCAAAAGCTGCAACCAAAACAACCCAAAAGTATTCCTCACGTACACTCCCCAAATTACCAGACGCAAGCTGCTACGACCTTTATCTAGTCACCTGATACCCTATACCACGTCCGAGTCGGACACACGCCGAAGCTACATCCCAAAACAAACATGATGATAGGACCTCCGCATCTGCAGCCTTGTCGTATGCCTCCGCCATGACGCATCTCCGCGCCTTCAACGCCGCGTCATCTCCATACACATTGTTCTCTAGTCTGAACATCCCGTATGACATCCTTGACCGATAGGACCTCAGTTCCTCCCTGAACTTAGTCCCGAAACCTCAATTCCACCCGAACCTAGTTTCAGTCCCGTCATCGACCATGTTCCGCTTCAAGCAATACCTTGACATGAATAAACAAACAACCTTGTACGAGCACAAGTCCACGACTTGACTCAAGTCAATCCGCACAATACCTCATATAAGCGTATCATGAAACATACGACAATCCGAACACGCGAACGTCAATCCGCACATGCAACACACCATAAGTAAAAACATAACCAACGTTGTCAATTATTCATCATCTAGTCTAGATCTGGCCACATGGTCTAACAAAAGAAGATAAAGATAGACCCTGATCATGAACACCAATAACTATTACAGGTTTTTTTTAATGACAATGATGCTCAAGCCGAAGAAGACTACAAACAACATGTATACTGGAGGAAGATACAAATAACACAGTGGACACTATTGTTTTCGTGGCATACGACATAATGACGAATGTAATAAATGACAAAGCATATATGCCATGCAAAGTCTTTTTTGCCCAGTCCGGTAGTGCTAAAATTTTCCTCAGCCTCGTAAATTTGGTGATGAAAGCCCAGCAGGCTTGACTTAGCTCATCTTGCTCAATGGCATTGGATAATAATAATAATAATAATAATAATAATAATAATAATAATAATAAAGAAAAATCTAGTTTACACATCTCAATTCTTGCTTAAGTCCAGAAATCAACCTTCAACTTTAAAACCGGTTATTTGTTATCCTCGAACTCTCAAGAACAACGAAAACACTCTCTCATCCTAAACAACCTGATCTATTATGACGAGACATATATCTGAGGTAGCATATATGCTAACATGTCATGCGATGAGTCAACAAATAAAATCTTACTATATATTTTTCCCTCTCGTCCCTGCCACATTCACAGCCACGTCACCTCTCTCTCTCTCTTCCTCCCGTCCGACTAAAACAACAACGCCCCCTCCTAGATAAGGTGAAGCACTTGGCGGCGCAGTCGCACGGCTTGCATGGCCACGGCCACGTACGCCGCCGGCCTGGCGGTCGAGCCAGATAAGGAGGTGCGCCCCAACGTTAAGGCCAGCATGGATTGGATCCTGAACTACATCACAGCGGCAGCATCTAGGGCGTAACCACTGGCTTCGAAGGCACCTTAGACGCAGCACCAAGGACAGTTCCGCCCTCCAAGTCGAGCTTCTCATGTAACCAATAAGAGCCAAGACTTCACCTTTATTAACTCCTTTTGCCCCCATTGAAGTGCAGTGAAGTACAAGTAGTTGCTTCCAATGATTCAAGTCTCGCGTGGGTAGGTCTCGTGCTTGGATCACGGGTACTTGGAATTGGATTCCTTTTGCATCCATGCATTAGAATCTCGACTGGGTTGGGATAGAGAGCAGAGATGGGGGAGAAAGGAAGAAGATAGGCGTGGCCCCACCTGCCGGTGAGAGGAGAGGGGGGCGGGCAAGCAGTCATGTAGAAGCCATGTGGCGAAGAAAAAGAATCCCGACCGTCGAATAGAATTGAAGCGTAAGTGAAGAAGAACGGCCAAGATTAAATTGGTCAGGGTGGATTTGATCTTGGCTAGACATGTGTCAGCCCAAGAGGAGTTTGGGTTTAAATTTTATTTTATATTTTTCAGAAACGCTAGGAAGCTTCTAAAATCTCTAGAAAATAGCAAAATATCTCCAAAAATTCCAAAAAAAATCAAAACAATACTATAAATATTGGGGAACTCAAAACAATTTTTGGCTTTTATAAAATAGATAAATTAATTTTTCTTGCCCAAGGCCTTGAAATAAAATCCAAATAAATTGCAAGAAATATAATAAAATACAAATAAAATTTTGGGATGTTATAGAGATCATCGGCTCTCATGCCTGCAAGCTATCTAGGAGTTGGCAACCTTTAAGAGTAACACTACTGCAGAAAAGTGTATCACAGACAGTTCAAAAATATCATCACAGATGGTTTCATAAGTCATCTAAGTTTATAAGTCAGTAATGATATAAAGTCATCACAGACAGTTTTTAAATCGTCTATAATAAGTTACAATATAGACAATTTTTTAAAATAACTATCTATGATATGTACGTATCCCAAACAGTTTTTAAAAATAATCGTCTGTGATATCGACATATCACAGATGACTAATAAAAACCATCTGTGATGTGTTATCACAGACGATTTTTGAAAATAATCATTTGTGATATTACTAGTCACCATTTTGGTTTTCTATATCTACCTCATGCACTAGAAGCACTACATATATATTTTATGGTAAAACTAAGATGTGTAGTCTTGTACACCACACAATTTATGTTAGAGCTTGTATCACACTTGAGCTTCAAAGGATATGAAGCAAATCACACACTGGGATTTGCTTCATGCCCTTTGACACCCAAGTGTGATATGGAATCTGATTTTGTCTCTAACTCATTTAGATTGTGGGGTCTGTAAGATTACATATGTTAGTGTTACCATAATATATATATATATATATATATATATATATATATATATATATATATATATACTATTTCAGTGCATGGGGAAGATACGGAAAACCAAGATGGTGATTAATAATTGTAACAGATGGTTGCTTAGTGGAGGTTGGTCAAAGTTTGTCCATGACAACCGTCTATGAGTTGGTAATATCTGAAATAGAAAAAATAATTTTACACAGCATATATCAAGTATATCTTACATAATAAGAAATGAATTAATATGGACTATGAAGCTAAAGTGGTCCAAAGCATTTAAACAAGATGATACCTCTGAAACAACAGCAAATCTACAAGAATCACACAACTTTTTGTGTCCCAATAATATCCAACCTCTCAAAGATGGGTACATTTCAACAGATGTGGAACGACTTGCTGTAGGTTTAGTCATATCAACCTTCTCTAATAACTGCAAGTGGGTACATTTGATGCTTCAATGAAATACCTAGAGCAAATAGATATATATCAGCATGTTTGCAATAAAGAAGATATTTTTACATTAACAATTGCCTTGCGAAACAAATACATCATACTCAATTACTAAGAAAACCATAGCAAATTAATAAGTTTTCAACAATGCAACAATTACACCTTAAAAGGAGCCCTTTTGTGGATATATTCTTACCTTGGTGATGAAGGCACCATTGGAGGCAAGGAATATGGTAGAGATTTTGTTGAAAAAAGATAGTTGTAGACGAAATTAGAGTTCTTGGTGCACTGTGGATTAGAACCATCATAAGTGTGCTAGCAGTTCTAATTTAACTCATGAATTATTTAGCATGAGATATAAAATCGTTAGAATTGTAAAATTGTGAACCTTGGGAGGCCATCGGACTGGTGGGTGCACTCATCATTAGGTGATGACATAACTCATTTTTTACTCCATTCCTTAGATGATAGTGATATCAAACTTAACATATTTTGTATAGCTAAAGAAAATCAAGTGCAACTTTATTTAATTATAATTGTACATGATATTGACATGAGATCTATATATAACTAATAGCTTTCTATGAAGTATATAGCAAACGATATATATATATATATGACGCTGAAATGGGGCACCATAGTGCCTGGACACTAGGCCTCCCTACTTTTGGATTGCTTTTATATGCATGCAAGTGCAATGGTATATAATATATTAGGCAAACTTGTTACATTCATTAATTCAAAAATGCATCAATTTGGAAAGGAACTCACTGATTTAACATGCTGAATTAATCATGGATGAAAAGTCTCAGTCATAGAGCCTGGGCACCATGGTGCCCCTGTTATTTATACTATATATATATATATATATATATATATATATATATATATATATATATTGTTGGTGTGAATATGAGTACTATCAGATTCAATGATTATTATACAATTATTTTTATTTTTGTTTGGACCAAATAGAATTTAAATGTGACTTATCTTTTATTTAGGGAGTTCATGCTTAAGAGCATTGGCAATTCATCTTTGGAATATTGACATCAAAAGGGCATAATTAAAACTTAAGCTCAGACATTCATCCTCGAGACATGTATTGACAAAGCAACAACAGAGCAAAAGGGATAATTGGTAATCATGATGATACATTGTTCATTGTCATATCATAATCAGAAAAGAAGAATGTTACATACAACGTGCTTAGGGAGGAGGCGCACCTGGGAGAAGGTGACGTGCTCAGGGAAGAGGCGCACTAGGGAGGAGACAGCGTGCTCGGGGAGGAGGCGGCGGCTTATGCTCGAGGGAGAGTTAGATAATATTAAGCGTTTGAGTAGGGGCACGGGCAAACCCTAGAGTATGAATATATATAGGTTAGAAATCACAGACGGTTCTAAATTAGAACCATATGTGATAATACACATCATAGATGGTTATAAATTAGAACCGTCTATGATAAATATACATTACAAACAGCTCTAAAGTAGAACCATATGTGATAATACACATCACAAATGGTTCTAAATTAGAATCATCTGTGATAAATACACATCATAGATGGTTCTAAAGTATTCTTCTATACATAAATGCAAATTCACATATGTATGATAAATTCTCATATACATAAATACAAATTCAGTAATACTTCAGAAGTAAATATGTATTACTTAATTGTTTTTTTATCAGTCAGTAATATCGTCAGATTGTTATATAGAGACCGTTTACATATATAGAAGACAGTAAATATAAATTCAACCAGTTTTTAATTTTTTGTATTTATATACGGCCAAACAGCATGCCCAATTACTTCTTACAAAGATTAAAAATGTAGAAACCTAAATAATAATAAAAAATTCTAGTGACGGAGATAGCATGCTATCTCCATCTTTAAAACTTCGTCGGCATCGGACAGTTCGGGATTATCAGCGAACGAAGCCCAAAATATGTCCACCCACTGATGTGCTCATTCGAGTATCTCTTGAAGACCCTCCAACTGATGAATCAAGTTAAATTGAGCCTATATGCTCTCTTTCCTTGCTTGAGAGGTCTCGACAAGGTTGACTTGGTCGTCCGCCTCCTCAACTAAGTAGTCCAAGCGACGGCAAGCCTCCTAGAGACATACAACATCGTTGTAGAAGACTACATTGATGGTGAGGTCAGCTCATCGGAAGTGGGAGACCAACTAGAAGACGTGATAGAGGTAGATGTCAAGACAACGAAACGTGGTCGTCACCTGCTCTAACAAATCCTTGGACATAGGAGGGAGGAAACTATTGGCACAATGTCCTTCTGCAGTATCCGCTAGCGTACGGTTGGCGTGGTGCTCGTACAGGATGGCCAGGTAGGCCATGAATGTCAGTAAAAGGAAGAGTAGGGAGCTATTTGTTTGTGTATTTAATGCACTTGAACTAGTCATTATCCAGGTGGTCGGGAGTACTGCACTCATATGGTCTGGTCATACCTCTTACGAGAAAACAAGATGTCTCAAAAAGACACTCTGGAAAATAGGTACCGGGAAACAAACACCAATCATACTACTTGAGTGGTAGTACTGTGTTTTTCTTGGCGGCAGTATTGTGTTGTCGAGAGGAGAAAAATGCCCAAAAATAGGGTTTTGAAAAAGACAATCAACAACTAATGTACTATTATACTATACGTGCAGTCATAACAACGTCAAATGCGTGCTCATACTGCTCCTGCAGTAGTATCTCCTTTTCAGTCGTGGTAGTACTTGTTGATGATCGAGTTGCCAATATTGTAAAATAATGTGAGAAAGATGGCTGAATTTTTTAGGACAGAATGGAGATGCTCTTTATTACTATAAACTGGTTATAGGATGCCTGTACAAAAACTTAAAACTAGCCCTAGCCTCTCTATTCCCCCTACTGGAAGAATATGACTTGCCCTATCTGTTGTTGTCAGAGAGGTAGGGCTGAAGCATCGTGCTATTTGGGTTTGATAGAACACATGTCCTATCTGTTGCACCAAAGGAATTCACTAGAAACAGGCCTAGGTACTAGTTCATGAATCATCCGAGTGGTTTGCTGGTCGAGTAGAGTGTACAGTAAACCTCCGACCAAGGTACTCAAGGAATAGCTATAGGAAGCTTATGATCACGAGGGTCTTTTAGGCCTTAATTAAGTATTAAAGCCATATTTAAGGGATTATTCAATCCTCATCAGTACGAATGGAGAAAAACAACTAGGTATTGAAAATGAAGTTCTCTGGAAAAAAGCTATCACCAACAACAAAATAACGATAGTATCGGGCCGACAATAGTACCAGGCGCAAAATGGCGTTCGTACTGCAATGAAATTTTTCAGTGGAAGAGAGTGAAAACACAACCAAATACTAGCATGCACAAAGTTTGACCTATGTGACACAAATGCACTACTAAGCTACTAGCCAAAACCCCCTCTTAATAGTACAACATTTAAACTAGCAATTTAGTCTTAAAACATCAAACTCCGAGACCGGTAAGAAACCAGGAAAGAGGTCTTTAGCCTTTTATACCTTTTCCATGAGTTGTTCCAATCCAGAGCCAACTTTTGAATGCTTTTTTGTGTTCTTTTACAAATCTAGGGCTAAACCATTTCAATTTCTCAACAAATATGTTAGTCCCTTAAACATGGTTATCATTAATTACCAAAATAATTATTTGGGGGCCTAGATGATTCAAGCCACCACATAGACATTTGCTCAAACAACTCACGTGCACACTGGAGATGAGAACAATCAGCAAGCACAAGAACAAAAGGTATAGCCTCAACATTACTCAGCAATTAGTGGAACTCAAGCTGCTGGCTGCTGCTACAAGTAAAGCAAGACCGAGGAGTTGCCACAACACTAGCAGCCACAATCCCACAACCCTTCCTGCCATGGCAAAAATATCACTAGACTCTAGACCTCAGTTGGGAGGGGTGGAACCAAATTCAAGCTGAATGTTGGATACTATCAAAATGAATTTAAGAATCAAACATCATACATGCAAACCAGCATCAGATCAAGGAAGCTCAAAGACAAATCTCATAGTAGCCCTACCACTAGCCGTCGATTGCATCACCATCCTCCACAGTCGATGTGGATGGAGGAGAAATAGCGACATGGCCTATTCTGGGTGTCAGTGGGTTGAAGAAGTGGCAGATCTAGACGACTATCATGCGAACTAGCATCATGAGGGAGAGGGGAAGCATGAGAGGAGGATGGTCGTAATCCTACAGGTAACTACAGTGACAGCACCACGACGAAGCTAAGGGAATGTTGCCACCAACAGGAGAGGAAGGTGAGCATGAGTGGGGAGCAGATGGCACCCTGCTACACCCCCAGTCTACTCCTTGATGGCCACATGTGCCTCCGCATTGGCCATGTCCTCCTGAGCCCAACCGCACCCTCGTTGCAATCCTAGCTGCTACACCGCTGCTCTGGCCGATGCCGTCTTGGCTACCTTTGGCCATTGACCATATCGTCCATCTAGGATGATGGATCAGTGACGATAGTGTGGCTGAAGGTGATCTAGGATGTGGGGGTGTGGCTAAGTGGTGATGGTGACAATGCGGTAGGCCAAGGCCATGGGAAGAGAGAGCCTATTGGGAAGGCCAAGGCCTTGTCGATGACCCTCTTATTCACACCGCTGGTTCGGCTGACACCCTACTACTGATCATCGAGTGGATCATCAGTGGCGCCATGGCTTAGGGCAAGCTAGGTAGGGGTGAGGGCAAGGGAACGAAGCGAGGAGAGGACTAGATCAGTGGTGCACAACAGTGGCTCGATGGTGGTGGCTCGGTTTAGGGTAAGGTAGAGGGAGGAGACCGACAGCCGGAGCAGCGGCGGTAGTAGAGTATGTGAGGGTAGGCGAGCGGAGGTGGTGAGGAGGCAAGAGCAATCAAGTGAGGGAGGCAGGAAGGCGACCATGAGTGTGAGGGCAAGGACAACATAGGGCTCGAGGCGAAGGTGGCTCCAGTGATGGCGAGGCTGAAAGAGAGGCAGGGCAAGACGAGGGTGAGGGCTTGAGCGAGAGCGAGGGGAAGAGGTGGTGACCTCTAGATGGGGATTGGCAGAGGAGGACGACATGGCTAGGGCATTAGGCCTGGAACATGGATCCGAATGGCCAAATGTGTCATTTGGCGTTGATCGGATGGCCATAAGCGTGTAGAGCCTGAACGGAATTCCAAGGAACCACGAGGGTTTGTTTGCAAAAATTCAAACGCAAAAGTTCAACCCATGGATCGGCCTAGGCATCGCCTCGATTTTGGAAACACGGGATCTTTTTCGCAAAACCGACTAGGTGGGAGCGCTTAGAGGCCACCGATTCCTTCCTCTTAACTTCCCCTTTAAGACAAAGAATGTGTCTCCGTTTGTTGGGTATGATAATGAACCCTTTCCCCGCATTGGTATATCTTGGTAAGCAATTTGGGCTTTTTGTGAAATGAATCTCATTCCATCAACAACCAATCACTTCATCAAATATTAAAGCTATCAGTAGAAAGGTACGGAGTCTTCTCATAAAAAAGAGTAAATTTCTTAGAACCACACGTTTTATATAAATTATCATATAATCACACTTTTTGACCATATTCCGAGGAACCACACGTATTTCGTACTAGATTATCACATAAACTAGTAGCATACGATGTTGACCATATAGGCTCACTCGTCAATGAAACACAAGAAGTCAATGGTAGAGTATTCAAGTTTCGTTGACAAGTGGGTCCATATGGTCAGCATTGTATGCTAATGTAAAAATTATGGTTTTGTGATAATATAGTACAAAATACATATGGTTTTTTGAAATACGTGTGGTTCCAAGAAATTTACTCCGTAAAAAGGTACAAAGTACTACTGTAGATCTATGCTACTTGACTAGAGTACATGGAAGAAAAAACATTTTTATTTTCCAATCTCCCCTTGTGGATTGACAGTAAGGGCTGCCGAGTGTCACAGCTAAACTGCTCCCTAAGCAATCACACCATCCGAAGACCAGTGTTTCCTGGCCTATCCTAGTACCACAACATGATGAACTTTGACAATTTTTCACATGCAAGGTCACAGGCAGCCCATCACATCCCCAAGGGGAGTCCTCTCTTTTTCCAGTAACAGTATAGTCTCTCTCTCTCTCTCTCTCTCTCTCTCTCTCTCTCTCTCTCTCTCTCGTTGGTTCAAAGCAGAATGCGGCGAGGGAGGGAATAGGCTTTTGTGGTCCTTGCACCTGTGAAAGAAGTGCAGTTGCTGGATGCAATGAACTGGGTAGAAAGGACGGATGAATGCAGATGCACATACACCAAATGTGGGGGTGCATGGACCCTGAGATCTACTCCCCAGATCCTTGATGGATGGGTGGTGGGTACTACATCCTCCGGATTATATGTCACTGCTGTCTTTGTATGGAGTTTTTGACATATTTGATGTTATTTGAACTCGTAGTTACAAGAATAGCAATCGTCACGCTGAATTAGTAAAAATATTGTTTCTGACGCACGGTGATCGTGCAGCAGCCGTAGGAGACAACATATAGCCTCTACCGCACAACTACCATGAGGCAGCCTTGAGGGGCAACACGTGGCCTCTGCCACATGGCGAAGGGCCACCGTGCATGAGGCAATTAGCTAGGGTTATTAGAGCTATTCTAATCACAATTAAGGAGTTCATTTAGGTGCACTGTTTGTATGAACTTTTAGATATAGTAAATAGATTCTAAAAATTATAAAATTTTATATGGAGTCTTCCGACACAGCATACTTGATTTTATAATTTTTTGTAATTTTATTCATCTTGAATTTCATTGAAGAATTCATTTAAATAGACTGTTCATAGAAATTAAGTAGACTTAAATGAATTCTTCCGTGAAGTTTAGGATGGATAAAATTACGAAAAAAATTATACAATCAAGTATTTTGCATCAGAAGGCTGCACATAAAATTTTGTAATTTTTAGAATATATTTGTTATATCTAAAACATTGTACAAGTAGTACACCTAAACGAACTCCGTAATTACGATTAGAATAGTGCTAATGACCCTATCTGATTGTGCCATGCATGGTGGCCATGTGATAGCCCTCTACCACATGCCGTGCGGCAGAGGCCACGTATCCCCCCAGCTATCGTACGGCCACTGTGTGTCAGAAACAACATACAAATCAAAGAAGCTAGAGTTGATTATTTTAACCGGTATATGGGGTGAACATGTCAAGAGCAAATTAAATCTAATCAATTCCTTAGATATTATGGTATACACTAAAATATTCAAATAAATGATCATCCTAAAAAGCATAAGTGGCAGGACATGTGAACTAATGAAAGAACCCTAACTCTAAATCCAGCTAAGTAAGTTATTAGGAGTAAACATAAGTATATGTTTATCCTCTATTAAACCTTAATACAATTAAGATTACAAACTGAGTTACAATCTTGTATTTCGTCAGCAATGATAATTACAACGTCTTTACCAAAAATGTTTTACAAAAAGATAAAAGAAAATAGTTTAGCTTCGAGGCCTTCGGCGTAGGAGCGGGTGCGTGTATTCTTCTTTCTTCACCTGCAATAAGATTGTCGTTAGTATCAAACCAAACTTATTTTCTTTTAGTAACTAGAAAGTTTATATTTAAGCAATCCAAGGGAGAATAAAGTAAAATAAAGAGAGATTGACGTCAGTGCCCTTGGACTGCCAAGGCCAATTTGAGAACGTCTTAGAGGTTCCCAGATCGTCCCGGGCCGGTCGGCGCCTCTCGTCTTTGTGGGCATCATCATTCGGCAATTTAAAGAAAACTCAAAGCCCACCAAATCTTACCTCAGCCCAAAACCGCAAACCATACAACAATTTTTGCCCACATATGTTCCATCCATTACAGCCCACAGCCCACTATCTTTTAAAATTCTTTTGGCCATCAAGCCCATGGCCATTCAATCATTTCGGCCCACAATTAACCCATCTATCTCAGCCCCAAAGTCACCAAATTGCCTCCAATCTGTTCAGCCAGCCCAAAACCACAGTGCACAGCTCACTCTTGGGACCAAAGGTCCCTAGGCACAAGAGAAGGAAACTCAAGAAGGGATAAGCACGAAGGAGCCAGCTGCCTCCAGTCGACCACCACCCCCAGCAAGGGTCAATCTGAAAACAACCTCCCCTCAGTAGTTCGATGCATCCAGCCTCTCCCTTGTGGGTTCACAAGCACCACAGAGCAATAGCCACAAAAACTCACACAGCCAAAGTAAGCCACCACCAAAACCCCAAACACAGCCATGAGCTCCACCACCCACCTTCTTACCCCAAAGTGCACCTTCGGCCAGAGGCCAGAAGGTGAAGGTCAGAGCGCCATCGCAACAAGGGGAAGGAAGCAGCTAAGAGGGAAGAGAAGCAGCCACCGCGAGAACGAGCGCAGGCCATCGGGGACCGAAGAATAAGAAAAAGGGAACATCCGAAGGGGACCACCGCGAATCAGTAGCAGGCGACAAAGACCAACGCACGTCTTCCTCCCCGACAACGACCACGTGTGAACCACCCCGCGGGTTCCCTGACTACACCTTTCCTTCTTTGGCCCGACAATCAAGTAAGCCGACTCCTTCCCCCTTGTTTCCACTTTTGGGGGGGATACCATCCGAACCAAATCAATGATCCTCGGCTCATCATCTCTCGGCTCACTAGTTAAGCGAGGGGGGAAAGGAAGCCCCTGACCCAACCAGTAGCACCGCCACAACCGATGGCCACCCCAAGTCTAGCACGCTTTAGAGCGAGTTGAGCTCGAAGCCGCAACCAGACAACTCTAGCTGCTAATAAAACCCTCGGGTTCCCCAATCGAGTGCGATAGATTAAAAGAAATAGCCTAAGATCAAGGGCAAGGGGCAAAGTAGAAGTAAAATCGTAGAGAGAGCATAGGGTAGCACCAAGTTTTAGTTGAAGGGCGGGGTAAGCCGGTGTTGGTCAGCAGCAGTTGAGCTCTAGCTGCCGCATTAGTCGCCGGCGGGGCGGCCGAGCACCGCAAGACCCCAGCCGACAGAGAGCAGCCGCACGAGTCCGATGAATCCCACCCAAGCACAACCTCGGAGAAGCCCAACACCTCTAGATCTGCCTTGAGAAACTAGTTAGGGATCGGATCCTCTCAGATCCAAGTAGAAAAGGAGGCGGCGCCGCTAGAAGGGAGTAGAGAGAGTGGGGAGCGGGTTTTTAGTAGGTAGAGTAGTCGGGTAGGAGGAGCCGCAAGGAGGAAAGGCAAGTGGGAGCAGGCGAGTTAGGGGGGACGGCGGAAAAGAGGGAGGCGGCCGACTTGGGTGAAGGTGAGGGGAGGAGTTGAAGGGGGTGAGGCCGTGAGGGTTAAGAGAGAGAGGAGCGGATGGAGGAGAGGTGGGCTGCCGTGTGGGTTTGGGCCACGGCCGGCCAAGCTAGTGGGCCAAATGGAGTGTTGGGCCGAAGGAGGAGGGGAGTTGTTTCTTTCTTTTTCTTTTTTCTTTTTCATTTGAGTAGTGGTTGTTTTAGTCTATTTTGATCCAGGCTAACTACTTCAAAACAAAAGGACCGATTTGACTAGATAGATCAATTAGTGCAGCCATATATTTTCTTTAGTATATAGATTAGGAAGAGAGGAGGGGGAGTTTTTTAAAAAAATTACTAGTTGTATGTGTATATATACATATTTTTTTCTTTTTTTTCATGGTTAAGTCGGGTGTCGGTATTGCAGAGGAGCAGCAGACCCACGGACAGAGATGTATACGGTGGGTAAAGGGGTTCTGGGAAAGAAAGAAGAGAGGTTAGGCGGACCCCTTTACTTAGAGCTATAATATAAGGACCTACCAAATCTTCACTCGGATCGAGAACCGTAATTGACGTGCCAACCACTCCCCCATCTCGGATGGACAGAAATCAGTATCCCATTACGTTAACCATTTCACCACATCGGGTAAGTATATATGTGTGAGTAAGGAGGTGGATAAAGCTCAAGACTAGTAACGCAAGTCTAGATGTGAGTAAGTCCCAGGCGCTATATGTGTTAGGTGGAGTGTTGGACCGGGAGCCGGTCCAACCAAACACTATTGAAAATCGGTGGAGCCCAAGTGTGCGACTTGGTACATCAGTAGATAATAGATGGGCTGGTGAATGGAATAACGTAATTGGAGAAAGGTTCTGTGCTTTGAACCTGAATCCACACCGAAGGCAGTGTGGAAAACCTAGTTCAGACGGTTCAGAGTAATTTTGGGTACAGTGGTACAAGCCTGTGCAGTGCTGAACAAAATCATGGATTCATGTTAGTCCGCTGGATTACGGACTACAATGATCACTAGGGATCTTACCTCACCGAGTGAACAGTAGAATGTTTTCATAAGTAAAGGTTGTCAATTGTATTCTTGTAAGTTTAATTTCAGAATAACCAGGAGTAGAATATAGAAGAAAGGACATGAGAGGCATATCAGTGCATTTGCTAATATTATGCTTGCTGAGTACTGTAGTACTCACTCTTACTATTAATTTCCTTTGTTAGACCCTGCTTCGCTCGAAGAGTATTACGAGCAGGATAAGGGGGAGGCAGGATCTGTAGAACTCGCGGGAGAGGAGGATGGTGATTCGGAGGAGCCAGACGAGGTGGACCCCGTATACTTCGGCTGGGACGAGTAGGCAGCCCAGTGGAGCGGGCGAGAGGGCCCTGGGGTATCATTTCCGCACCTTTTGTTTATCTACTTTTGTAAAACTAAACTTTAAGCCATGTGGCAACTGCTGTAATAAAGAAGACAGTGTCTATATTATTGTTCTGCTGTGCTACTTTGATAAAAGCTTGTTATTTATCAAAGCAGTATTTTACTGATCAGGCAAATAATAATCCGTACGCCACCGTGTGATTATCTGAGAGATAATAACGTGGGGTTTCACAACTAATATGCAGATCCTTCATTTAGCACCACATGCAGTTATTGTCTTAAAATCAATCTAGCAGGAGAACCAGGTCACAGACCCACCATTGTGTTAAGGGACTGGGTGCAGAAAAATGTTGATAATTGCTGTGTAAACAATTTCACGGTAGCATTCGCCAATTCCATATGAGAGAGAACCAAAGATTAGGATTAATGCTAGCTACTTGTTGGTTTGCTATGTTTGTTAGTTGCATCCATTTAGACGCCGTGAAGGAGATTGACACGAACCAGATAGCGCAAAACTCAAGTTCCAACCCTAAACATGAAGACATTGCACCTGATTTCAATTACCTATGCCTGCTTCGCCTGCACATACGGTGAATCCATCGACGACGGTGACCTTGTTGGCCAAGAGCACCCACCGCTCTCCTATGGCATCACGCGGGAACTCCGACCGCTCAACGGGGAGAATCACACGGGAGCAGCCACCGCTCACCGGCGGCATGGCGTAGCCTGAGCCGACCGCCAGACCAGAGGGGGCACAGGGGCTTCACCACGAGATGGTGGCCTCCACGCTCCTCGAGGACGTCCACGGGGGCAGCCAGCTCTATCACTAAACATGGCAGAATTCTGCCAAACACGTAGAGCGCAGCTGCGAGAAAACCCTAAAAAATCAAATGCCAAATTCCCAATTTTTCTGCCCCCCATATGTCAAAACAGATCAAGTAGGAAAGTGAGAAGCCTGGGGGTCGCCTCGATCGAGACCCGTGCGCGAAACCCTCGCCTTACTCGCGTTGAGACGGATCAGAATTAGCAAGACGTCAATAGTCGAAGCCGCGCTGCCGCCTCCTATCTTGAGCCATGTCGCCGACGCTGGGAAGAAGCACGCAAATGGGAGGATCTACCAGCATGGTAATTGGGGTCGATGAGATTCGGTGGTGCCATGGCTGGATTCGACGGATCAAACGATAAAGAGCTCAGGACGTGTAGATCCGGTGGCGGCTGGCTGGCTGCTGCAAATCTAGCCGTCTTCGGTCGCCGACAACCACCTCTTGTCACTCATCGCTCATCAGCTGTTGTGGAGATAGAAAGGAGAGAGATGGCGGCGCGGGCTCGTGGGAAGAGGGCGGTGGCCGAGAGTGAAGCTGAGAGGGGTGGCTAGTGGACGAGATCGACTGGGTGGGTGGGGAGGGAGGCGCAGGTTGGGGGGGGGGGGGGCATAGGACGATGGATGGCTGTGGATAGTTGAGAGAGATCAGGTGGCTGTGAAGAACCGAGATGAATCATTTTTCTAATAGGAGGGGAAGGGGAAATATAGACAGAACTTACGAATTATCAACTGATTCTTTTAAGTAGTAGATAAATAAATCTGAATTGGAAAATGGTATTTGCTGGGAAATGTGCTATTGTGAAATCCCATTTTTAACAGGAATGGCTTGTTGGGATACAAGTAAGTTATACTAGTATAGATTAAAATTTTCTACTATATAAATTAAGAAGTCATGTAAGTAAAAGATTATAGATCGTTAACACTAGATATACAGTATAGTGAAAATAGAGTTGAAACAGCCGATTCAACGCAGCGTGTGTCAGTATAGTGGAAGTAGTCGATCGTCATCTAGCCAATTGTCTCCTCCTCGTAATCATCCCGATCAACACTGTAGTCGCAGCAGCATCTCTACTGAAATTCATATATCCAAGAATGAAACACCGTGCACCGGTGTGCTAATGCTATCGTGTATAGTAAGGCCTATAAGAGGTGGTAGCAGGGTTTCAATGGATATGTACCTGATCCATCTCCCAATCTCATGTCTCTCTATGATCGTCTATAGGACATATCTATAACATTACTCACAGCTAAACTAATCGTCACCGCTAATGACCACCACTGCAGAAAACTGACTGACTACCCATGGATGCAAAGTTGAAACAGCCGTTACCCGTGGCGCCAACTGCGTGTGCAAGTGTAACCCTTCCCCGACTGCATCTGCCTGCGCCGGCCGTCGCCTCCTCCACGGTACCCATCCCCTCCAACATTAGTTTTGGCTAGGGAATTCGTCGTCCCTTGGTTGGTTTGCTAGCTAGCGATTGCCACGATGTCTGATCGGTTGCAAGCAAACCACTCGCCTTTGCAGCCGCCAGCACGCGTCCCTTCGATCGACGGCATGGCTGGGCGCCTTGCTGATGTTCGACGTTTTGCCTCTAGGGGACAAATTAACAACTCGTTGACTGACTGCGTGCATGGCTGGACGGCTGGTTCTTTGATGGTCAGGGATCCATTGCTCGAGTACTCAGGAGCATTTTCGTTTCGTTTTAAAAACAAGGGCCTTTTCTTTTTACGAAACCATGGAGGTTAAGGCCGGTTAAGGCTATGCTTTCACCTGAAGAAAAGTAAGTAACTCTGTTCTTCATATATGCATATATATGATTGTGAAAGATAGGCAATGCTTTCACCTTGGAATGGTTTATATGTGTACTAATATGGAATAATTACGAGAAATATATATGAATCAAGATTACAGTTGGATGGTGTGTATCTCGTAGGAACTGATCTTAAAAATAAGATGATGAGAACTGTAGTCTGAATTCTTATGAATGGTATAGATCAAGGTCGATTGTTTAACTGTACCACTACAAGGTCAGAGGGTATAACTGTAAAGTGGAATAATTCGGATTTTCTTAAAAGTATACGTGGAGTTGGTGTTTAATCTCAGCCTTCTAGATTCAATCCAATGGATAAGGTTGCTAGTTCTCATGATCCTATTTCACTGGTAGTTCTCGTTTGATATTTTACGAGTTCCTCGGTTGATGTTTTATGACTAGTTCTCTTTTGATACATTTCTTGCTGTTGTAGTAATACCATGTAGGCGACATGCAACAATTGGTCAATCTGATTGGTTCAGCGAACCAAGTAGATAGATCATCTTATACATGAGCCCGAACTAAGTCGAACTGATCTGTGCTGTCCTGTTTTTAACTTTTCAAGCTGCAGAAACAGGCTTTAGAAAGCATCAAGTTAGCAACTTAGCATTACTATAATAATGATAATTATCATTTGTTTGCTAGTTAGTTATAGTTCCCCAGATAATTAGGCACAGTTTTGACTCTCCACTGTTCAGATGTGTTGCACTTTCCTTGTTCGGTTTATTCCTGCGGATTACTGGTGACTTAGCAGGCTGCCATTCAATCACATATTTGGCCATTTGAGGGTGCTTAGAATGGATAATGTAATGTAATATCAGATATTGCTGACTGATAGGCCAGCCTGCATTATCACGTGATCTTCAATTGAAACAAGTCTAGTGTGTCGACCAGATGTTCATTCTTTAAGCATCTGTCTAGCGTGATCCTAAAGACTATTTCAGAACAATCCTTGCACGTTCATTACTTTCTGACACACTCATGTGTCAATTTTAATCCTCAGTCCAACTACAGGGTTGATGAGAGACAGAATATATGTTCTGATGGTGGCAACAGTCTCTCTTGCCTTCCACAGCCCTTACATATTCCCTGTTATTGTTTTCTCTCCCAGGAATTAGTAGATGAGTGGCCACTTTAGTGAAGCCCATCCTATGGCTTCCACTATGTTATGGTCTGCAGTTTGCATGACACATAGCCCCTATTATGACAGGTGTTGTGACTTTAAGGACCTTATCACTTTGCAGTGTTCATGGAGTCCTTGTGTCACCATCTTTGCCACCAGCTGTAGTGGTTGATCTATCACCTCAAGCTTGTGTGTTCATGGGAGGATTCACTGGTTTTAACTTCCACCCCATGTTGCTCCTTTCTCCTTTCAAGTTGAGATCCTGTTCCTGATTAACCAGTCAAGAAGACTGGTTTAGTACTCGCATCCATCAGTTAGCTCCATGAGCTTGCTTGTATGTATATGTAGTTAGCCTTTCAGAGTTTGGACAGCGCCCGGTGGCCCCCGGGCCGGCGCATGGTTTGCTACAAAGCTCACACTGCACATGCAGGGCCTGTGCGCGGTCACCAGGACCCCCTGTTCGTTGCCATGCGATCCTGTACCTCACCATACTAACTACATGCCATTTCGCTCTCATGAGCAGCGTACATTGCAAAATTTTCTGTTTGTTGGTTTGGACATGGCCCCGTGATCTTGTCGCTCTGTCGATAACAGCTTTCGCGGGAAGCTTTGCTCCATCATCTCATCTGACGTGCCCATCTGGGATTATCGCAATGCTTTAGTCTCAATGTGTGGTAGCTTGCCTCTGATTCAGTTTTTTCTAGCATGCTCCAACATCGCCGTTCTGAAAGATGCTTTATACCTTGAAATGGGATGGGAACACCGATATATAGGACCGATATCGCCAATCAGAGGAAATGAATGATTATTTAAACTTTTTTCTCTAATAGTATTTAAACTCTTTACCTAAGTGATTATGAGAGTCACCAAGTTCAAATCGCACAAATTATACTTTACAAAATAAGGTTGGATACGTAAGGCAACAAAATCAGCCATCAACAGCACAAGACCGGTCAGACGGACCGCCATGAATTAGTCGGTCTGACCACATGTCTAGGGACAGTCTGACCGGTCCTCAGTTCCCAGACCTAAAAGCCTTTGGGACAAAACTCAAATCTTAAGAACTTACTTAATTCTTATCGAAACACTTTTAAGTTTTGCATGAGACTTATTTAAAGCATTAGGAATCTGAACCAATCAAGAATCAAAAGGTTTTGGACTCGGGTTTACTAAATTTGAGATAATCAAATCTAAGGCACAAAAACACCAAAAACTTAAATTACTTCTTACTAATGAGGATCTAAGGCATGAAGTCTTTCAGATCTATTCTTTCGTCCTAGCAAGATAATTTAACCAAAAGTTCAAGCTAAAACACCCACGAACATGAAATCACAAATCTAATTCAAAAACATACAAAACCAAGAAAGAACACAAATAAAAACATGATTAAGACAAAAGTTTGATCTATTCCTAGTGAAAAATAAAGTTTACATACTTATGAATGATTACAAGGTGCAGCTAGAACACCACTCTTCCCCCTCTCAATTTTTCTATCTCACAACCATGGAAGAAGAAAAGGTGGTAGAACAAGACTAAACCCTAGAATCCTTTGAGATCTACCACCTCCTTCCCTCCCCTTGAATAATCGAAACAAACCTAATAGGTTCAGCCCATTAAGCCTACTAGAGAAACATGTCAACTCTACTAACATAAGTTTTACATACTCATACACGTTTCTCAAAGCGTTTATAAGACTCAACCCGCTAACCTCTAGGAATTGATCCACTTGTCAATTCCAACTCTCATTTGACCTAAATCATTTCTCCTTTCCTCCTCCCCGCACTGTGGTTTTGATTAAGACATCAATTCGGTATTTGATCAACTACTAAAATACCTTCAATGAAGCTTTCGGGCACCTTCCCATAACTCCATATTCACCTTCACCTTAAAATATCTCTACATGCTTTAACAAGTAGCCCATAATGCTCAATGGTTAGCCATCACATGTTCACGGATTCGAACACCCCCAAATTGTCTCTGTGTGTATGGAACTCGTCATTTGGCACATCATATGTACCAACTCGGCTCTTCACGATCATTGTCTTCTATATGCTTCTCGCTTGAGTCATAGTCTCCTTGGACATACACGACTACTCAGACCTCAGCTGCCCTATCTAGTCCGGTCCATTCCCGTCGACCGCTAAAATTCTCCAAGCCACCTACACATCCAAATACCAAGCAACCATTTCGAGCACAAGTTCCATACACTTGAATCATGTTAGTTAAAACTATGCATCATGCTACACCACACAACCAACCAATGGCACCTATGTTGTGCACACACTCATCCAACTCAAAAACTATTTTCAATGTTTTATGGCTACACCCACCAGTCTGACCACACTTCCTATGCCGGTCAGACTACACCAGATAGACCGCCAGTGATTGGCCAGACTTACTGCTTAACAATATCAAAAAAACACCCTCTATGGAATTTCGGTTAAACTTTATCTAGTTTCAGCTCTAGTTTCTAATTCCAGTGGTATCAAGTACAAACTAATCCCTAAAGAAACCTACACAAGTGTTTAGTGTTTAATTTTTCAAAAGTCCATGACCGATCTAGCCGCTCGCCCCATGGCGGTCAGACCACTAGCCATCTGCTGGTCAGACCGCCAACCCCATGGCGGCCAGATTGACTGAACCCTGACAACACAAACTGAAATCTGAATTTTCTGAAACTTTTATAGAATTCAAATTCAACTCAACCAAAGTATCATTTGTGCATCACAAGCATATACTAGACCTTGTACATGGTTTCTCAAAATGATTATTGTATTTGCATGAAATTTCATCTTATCTTCATTTGTTGTCATTTATATTGTAATTTAGAAAGAATATAGGCAGTTGCTTCACTATATATGCATGGAGTGTACTGTCCCTATCAATCCGAGTCCAGTCTACTAGCTTCTTGTTTGTTTCTTCCCTTTGTCTTTTGAGAGGAAAGCTACATGCATATGTTAGTTTCTGCGTGGGAAATTTGTAGTTTTGGATCATATGTGTTGTCATGTTTCCTTTAAATTAGCGCCTTCTTGTTCATGGTCACTGATTCTGTGAAATAACCTACAATTTCTAATTTTTTAATCGACCAATTATAAATAAATGTAATTAATTAAGCAACTAATTAAATCAATTATAAGAGAATCATTTCCTTTAAATGCATAATAGACCAAATTGAAATACTAAAAAACATTGAACTAATACACACACACATTCAAAAGAACGAGTATGTTTAACTATACAATGACCCACACCATCTCATGCATCACAAATCTTCTAGTACAAGCATAAACAACAACTTATATATCCATGTTCATACATACAAAGGAATACACATATTTATCTATACATATGACATAATACAACCAAATATCATCACGAGTAATAAACATTTTTTAGACCGATAGTAATAGTACAACCCATTGTAGCATCGGATCAAGTACTTGTAGGAAGAGTCAATAAATAGAAAAAGAGAAAAACCAAATCAACCAAATCGGTAAGGCCAACATTGCCGTCAAAACCCTTTTGGAAAAATAATATTTGGACAATTAGCTCATCAACATATCAGATCGTCCGGGACCAGTCGGCATTTCTCATAGCCATTGGGTTTCATTATCCATGTAAAATAAACTTGAGTCAATTCCAAGCAAAACATAGAACACTTTTTCACTCTAGCCAATCCGAGCAAAAATAATTTACTAGACTACACAACACACCATCGACAGCTGTAGGTTTTCACCACCAAAACACGTAGTGCACAAGTAGAAAGGATAAGGACCAGCCAGAGACCAAGAGTGAGGGAGAGAAAATACATCCCAGTTCACAACCAACATAGAGGAAAGAAGGCAAAGCCCAACTTGCCATCGCCTCCATCCCCGCCCCACATTTCCCTCAAATCCACCCAATCAAAGCCGAGGGTCGAGAGGAGGAGAAGGTGAACCTCGCCACGACCAGATCAAGGAAGGAGCACAGGGCCGAAAGGAGGGCCAGAACCAGGAGCAGCCAAGAAGAAGGCGAACCAAATCTAGGGAGAGCACGTGGGGGGAGCCACCAATATTGAAGACCCAAGCCTCGACCAAATCAAGGTGCCCCCATATGCTTCCCATTTCCATTACTTTCATCTAAATCCATATCACCATGGTAGGACCACAAGCATACATTCCCAACCATCATTCACCACAGTAGGGCCAGGAGGATTCACCACTAGAATAGATGAATGAAGGGCTAGAAGGGTAGGGCATATTGAGCAGGATCACTATAGTACTCACGATCAGCCACCCGTACACACCTGGTGACCTCCAGCATGCTCCCCAAAGCATAGAAAGTCCCAAGTCCTAGAACGACACGCCAACCTTATGCATGACATAGCCCCATAAATCACAAAGAGATCAAATAGCAAAAACCCACAAATCATAAATAAATCAAAGAAAAGGAAGGTGAAAAGGGGAAATAGAGGGGATAGCATGGGGGTTCGAATCCCGATGGCCGTCGACGAGATCCATCACCTCCGTGGGTGAATTCGGTCGGAGGTAGCTAGGATGGCTGCGCCATGGGTGGGATCCAGCAGTAGTGACCTAGCCAGCGATGCCATGGCCAGATCTAGGGCAACGACACTAGGGGAAGCTAGCAGTGCCTTGGGGAGTGGATTGCGGCGAGGGGGATGGGCAACGTCTCACCGAGGCTCCAGCAATCCGTTGGCTTGGGCACCGGTGAAGGGGTGACGGGATTAGCGGCGCGCTGGAGTCGGGTAAGGAGAGTGAGAGAAAGTGAGAGAGAGAGAGAGACATAGATAGAGATGGATTAGAGGATGGCAAGTGGCCATGGCCCATAATGGGCCAAGCGAGGGATGTATATATGTGGTATTTGGCCAACGATGACTAATTATCAGCACATTGAACTAACCAAACCAACATATTCTCACATCAGTAAAAATAACAACAAACAATGGGTGCAAAATAAAATTTAAATGTAAAAATGACAACCAGTTTTATTTGACCGTAGGCTGGCCATTGGGTCACCTTGACGTAGCGTATTTTCAATTTTCGTAAATTAAATCATAGCATGCATACTAATTGCAGAAACCAAACCGAAATGGGAAAAGAGACCTCGACAGAACGCGGTTGAAGCTAGCTAATACGAGAATCCAAGTAAGCTCATCTTTGATCACTCTGAGTAGTTTATGTTACTTAAAAAAATTACTTTTACATTATATATTATTGCTTGTTGCATAAAAATGATTTTTTTCAAAGAAATGGTGGTTAGAGGAGAAAAGAAAAGGGCTTAGAGGAGAATAGATCCAACTGAAGAAGCAGATGAACTGTAAGTTATATATAATATGAGGGTAGAGGGTACCCTAGTCAAGTAGAGAATTGACTGGTTTGGGACCCTCTATATATGTTATAATATAAGGACTAAACAACTCGTACTCATGTATGGAGCCGTATTTTAGTATCAATCGTGGCCTCATTTTGACAAGTAGAAAATGTTACCCTACCACATTGTTATATTCTCCACAAAGGTATGTAGTATAAATAGGTGGTTTTGGAAGATACCATAATTGGCGCAGACCCAGAAGTGGTGGATCCAAAAAGGCGGACCCAGAACTGGTAAGAGCCAGAAAGTGGTGAGCCTGCCGTCAATATTTAGCATCGTGAAGTGTTAGGTAAGGGTTAGTCCGTCCTAACCAACGACTATTTATAGTTGGGTGGAGAATAATGACGAAACTAGGAGGAATGTTCTACAAGGGTCTTTCTCTAAATACGAGCGACTAGTAGCTTTATAAATTAAAATTTTGACAATTTTTGCAACTTAAAAACTTATTTTATAAATGGTGATGAAAACATGTATTACTTTTGACCTAATGGATGTTGTTCATGGAATTGCATATTTGCTATTAATATTTACTGAGTACTTTTGTATTCACGCTTGTTATTAATTTTCTTTGTTTAGAGGTGAGCCAGTACGATGATTTACTCAGTCATGATGAGGTCTACACGGATGACCGTTATGCTAAGGGAAACGAGATTGACCTGGAGTACGATGCGTACAAGATGGATGCCCTGTATGGATGTTGGGATGAATAGATGGCAGTCGGTAACCGTTTACGTGATCCCAAGTATATTAACATGTCGTTATCTATTAGCTTCCGTACTTGTATAATTATTAGTTGGCACCACTTCTATTCCTAAGTGTTGTAATAATTGGACAGACTTATTAGCCCTATGAAAGGCTGTAACTTGTGTGGCAATGGTATTGTAACAACAATGTATGCCGTCGTTAGCTGTTATTCTCCTGCAACACTCTAATATGGCTTATTATTCGATAAAACATGAATTTATTCTACTTTATCGAGTAATAACCATAGACTAATGTCATTACCTATGATAGTAATGGCACAGATCATCACATTTTGGATGTACAAGCAAGGACTGACACAGAGATTCTGATTGCATCATTTACCTTGGCTATATAAATAATTGTCATTTTTGCGGTGTAACAAACACAGAATTTAAAGAGTTGGCTAGTATTGATCACTGAAAATGCTGTCAGGTTTTCCATTCCAACTTTGGTCAAGTTATGGCATTATATAAGGTGGTAACTTTTGCTGAAACCTTGTCTGTCCTTTTACTGCATTTTCACAACTGCACAAGAAACATGGGTACCGGCAGGACACAGTACATATATCTGCGGTACCATGTTATTGTTCGCTAGCTTGCGTAATTTCGTGCAGTATGTTAAAAGTAAGTGTTTGTACTCTTCAACTGAGCGTAATTGTGTGCTTTTTAAAAAAAATGTATTTTACAGGGAAAATTCAGTAGGGTATCTTTGATTCGCAGGAATTTTACAAAAAAAAACATTCACACGAAACAATTCAATTTCCACATAAAGTAGAAAAAAAATCCTACGAATCAAAGAGACCCTAAATTAATTTGGTGGAGAAACTAGCATCAATGGTAAGGGCAATAATGCTGTTATGCTTGGGGGCATGATTCAGCAATCTTTGTAGAGAAAGATGGGGATGAAAAGTGAAAAGAAAATTACGACATGGATGTGATTTTACAGTAGCATCATGATGCTTTCTTGACGTTACGCTGTGGTACCTTCTGAAAAAAGGCGCTGGACTTGTGTCTTAGGAGCCAGGCTTGTAGGGAACTTATGCAATGAGAACCTGTAACTTTTGTCTGGAGCTCCGTTTGTGGAAATGTCTGAGGAGCTTGTTGGTCCTTGGAGATGACCTATGGATGACAACTAGGAGCACCCAGTTCAATTCCTCTCTGAACTTTACTCTCTGAATTTTACCGCGATTCGAAAAGATATTTTTGTTGTGGTATTCTTTCCTAATTCCAAGTGGACATTTGCAGTATCTTGCAATTTCCATGCATTTTTCAGTTGTCCTCCTGCAAGCCAAGATGGTCGCAGTCCGTCATGGGACATTGGAACGGTTGCATCATAGACTCCAAACTGATAGACCAAGGTGAGTTTCAGAACTGAGAGGAGCACTGAAAATGCAGCAGTTAAGAACACAAGGGTACCCTGTACTAAGGACATGTTCTTTTTAGCTTCTAAAACCGATTTTTGGGTTTTGCTACAGCACCTAACTTTCAAACGGAGTATTTTTTTAAGACGAAGTCTACAAGTTAATTGTAGTACACGTTAAAAGCCTAACATCTATACTATCTAAAATCGCAAGCGATCATCTCTCTTCGTAATCTCTGTCACAAATAGCTAAAATTCAAAAAATTTAACTATAAATTATAAATCACAGTCCTAAATTTCTACTCCCCTGCTGTTACTCCATGTGATTGGTTGTCTTTGACCAAAGCATCACATGATTCAAAGCTCCTGCTCCTGAATTCATCCATTGACTCATTCGCCTCAATCATTTGCTGCTGCTGCTGCTTGTATTCAAGAATTTACGGCACTTTATTCTTTCAGAAATCATGACCTCATTTATGGTACCGTACCGCGACACCGTATGCTCGATCGATGACGATGGCTCAACTTCGTCGCCTGTGCAGCTGGTAGGTCTCTAGGAGGGTATAATCCCTGCAGCCCTACCATCCTTTACCTGGCACCAGATTCACATTACCGATTTTTATTTTTTTACCGTAGGCATCGATAAGCCCGATTTAACTGATTTTTGGTTTTTTAAAAAAATTTGGTCCAAAAAATCAAACAAAATTTGGAATTTAAATACATACTGGAAAAACAAATTTAAATTCTTCTAAATTTGATGAAATTCATACAAAATGAATTTTGTGGAGATGGTTTGGATTTATACCGAGAGTCACCTGTAAATCCGGTAAAACTAGTTACCGGTCGAAAAAAAATCCTGCCTAGTACTGTTCAGGCAGGCTACTGGTCGTCCCTGCACTGCAGGTCTGTGTACACATATAAGTATGCTTTTGTCCTAGTATGGATCGAGTTAAAGAAGAAGCTGTGCTACTACAGAAATTTTTTGAAATCCTCTTTGTCGAGACGACATCATCGATCGTTATGCTGGCACAAACAGTGTGTACGTAGTTGTATGTAGCATCATGTGATTTCTTTTCCCAGGTTGCAACTGTTTAATAATGTAAGTTTGTGACTGAGTAGCCATGCAGTGAATAATTTAAGGTGACTGAGATTACCATTGTGAGAAGAATGCAATATGACTTCTTGTCTGATTTTCTCACTCGTGTAGTTGTCTCACCAAAAACTTATGGACCAATATTAATTTTGTCAGACTGCACTCTACAGTATAAGGGCTCCAACCTCTGTCTAGCGAATAGAAAAAAAAAACCTAAAAAAAGATGCAGTTACATGCATACCTCTTACCAGTCCTTTCAACACTTTGTTTATCCTGTAAAATTAATTTGATTGGAGAACTCAGCTATCTTTTTTTTCCTTGTTTCTTTAAGGCAGGCTAAAAATTAAGCATTTGCACGAAAGATAATCGAGAAGCATTTCCTTGATGCATGCATCAACCAGATGATCATCATCTCAAACTGAACATTGACATGGCACTCGCAGAAGCTAGCTGGAAGCTATGATTAGAGATACAGCAATGGCGACCCGATCCAAACCAACGATATATGCGCGCATCAGTATCACCATGTCGATGCATGCTTCCTATGGATGGAAGCGCTGCATGCAGGCGTGACAGGTGATCTCAAGCGCCGCGGCGGAGCCGAGCCGCCGCGCGGCGATCTCCTTCATCCGCTCCACCCGCTCCACCTCCTCGCGCGCGCGCTCCCAGATCATCCTGGCGCGCGCGAACTCCTTCTCGGCGAGCTCCCGCTCCCGCTTCGCCAGCTCCCGGACGCGCTCCGCGTAGGCGCGCTCGTGCGACGCCAACCGCACCTGCTCCGCTGTCTGCTGCTTCACCGCGCACACGTCCACGGCCACATGCTGCCTATGCCTGGCCGCGCTTACCGCCACCATCGCCGCCGTCCTCCTGTTCTGTTTTGCAGGCGGCGACGGGGCCGGCGCCGGCGGTGGCAGCTGCTGCCTCGGCCCAATGCTCATCGACAGGTCCAGGTCCAGCTGCGGGTGGTCGCCGGCGGCGCTCGCCTGCGCCGCCGGCACGTCGCGGAGGACTCGAGCCGCCCCTGTGGGGAGCAGCAGCAGCTGGAGCTCTCTATCCCCTTGCTCCTGATCCATGGAAGAAAAGCACGAGGTATTTCTTGCTTTCTTGTTTGTTTAGCTGCCTTGTTTTAGCCTATTAGCTTAGCTTTGGTGTTGTGTGTTACGCTGTGTATAGTATATATGAGTGAGGGAGCAGCTAGCATGTGATTTTACCAGAATGCCCCTGGTATTGTCTGCAAGACTTCTGGCTTGTTCTTTTTGGTTTGTCAGCGATTTTTAGCTTTTATATTCCTTATTCATTAGACTAATAAATCATAGCTAAAACACATGGTAACCAGCTTTTGTCTTCCTTGTATAGTTGTCTGTGCCGTGAGGACACCCTTGGTTTTAGGATACAGCAGCTGGTTTGTGTGGACCAGGGTCGGGCCCATGGGCGCGCGACCCGTGCGACCGTACAGGGCCCCCGAGTCCGCGCGCGTGAGTGGCCGGCGCTTCGTATTCGCGTGCATGGCCGGCTCTTGAGCGCTTCGTATTCGCGTCATCGCGTGCATGGCCGGCGCTTCGTATTCGCGTGCGCGTGTGTGGACGCCGTGCTGCTCGCGAGTCGCAAGGTGGACGCGCTGCGCCTGCGCCGCTGCGATGGGCCAAGAGCCTCCGCGTCGAGCGAGGAGCGACGAGCGGTCTGCGGTCGAGCCGTCGAGGCCAAGGGTGGCGAGAGTCGAGAGGCCTACCAGGCGGTGGCCAGCCACGGCCATGCCGCCAGGGACCTCACCGACGTCGGCACGTCGCCGTCTTCGCGCTCTTCGGCACTCGGCAGTTCGGCGCCGACGCGCCGCAAGTCAGCACTCAGCAGGTGCAACTATAGCTACACCCACGTGGGGCCCGAAGGAGGAGCCGCGTGGGGTGGAATGGCGGAGGAGCTCGTCGGCCGGTGGCCGGCGGCGAGCTCGGCGCAGCGCACCCACAAGGCAACCAAGAAACGCCGTGCGGCCTTAAGGAATCACTAGAGGAAGAGAGATGAGTGCTAGTGGTGAGAACTGGAGTAGTAGTACTGAGCATTAATAGTAGTTGTTGCAAGCAATATTCTTCATATGTGTGTATCGGCGGTAGGTGAGATTAGTCGTGAGTGGTAGAGTTAGTAGTAGCAGTTGTACTAGTAAGTGCTACTACTAGTAGTACTCAGTATAGTAGTGCTGAATAATTAGCATTACTAGTAAAAGTAGTACAAGCAATAGCTAGGAGTAGTGCTAGTGCTAACGTGTTGGCCAGAGCGTGTGTGTGCCCTGATCAAATGCTTTGGAACCATGAGTGATTAGGTAGGTGATTAACCAGATGACTAATTAGTTAGGTAATTGATTAGCTCATATGGTTAATTACACGAGTAAAATATTAGTGTGGAATAATTGATTGAGGTAATTGTTAAAGCTCTATAGAAAGTTGGAACGCCACTTGTAGCATTTCGGATTTGCAAAAGTAGCGTCAGTCAGATGTTGCTCGATGTGGGATAGATTGGCCTTCGGGCTGAGATCGGATATTTGCAAAAGAAAATATGGGTCCTCTCGAAATTCTTAAGTTTCTAAAGCGGCATGATTGTTTTCTCAATGCAGCTATTGCATATAGAATTTTATCGACCATTCCTGTGACTGTTGCATCAGCGGAGCAAAGCTTTTCTAAGTTGAAGCTATTGAAGTCATACTTGCGTTCTACAATGACACAAGAAAGACTTAATAGTTTGGCTACAATAGCACTTGAGAGTGGATTGCTGGAGAAGATTAATTATGAGCATATTATTGAAGATTTTATTTCAAAGAACACTAAGAGAATGATGTTATTCAAGTAAAGATTATGCAAACCAAGAGTTCAAAATGTACTATTCTTGATATATCGCATTTGCTCTGCAATACATACATTATTTTGGTTATATTTGGTATTTTGGTTTAGACCTCATTTAGAGCTTTGTACAGAGCCTCTAAATTTCACAGCACGACCCTGGTGTGGACCAGAAAGAAATGCTTCATCGACCAACACACACCTTGTGGATGCATCGCATCAAATCAAATTTACATTTAACCAATTATTAGGCGGCAATATGTAATTACTGGCCAAACCTAGAAAGCTTAACTGCACGTAAGCATACCCGGTGGTAGGTTTTCTGCTAACTAAGTGCGTACAAGTACACCCCTTTGCTTCAGAATCTTTAATCTGTGCCCTATGAGCTCGAGGGATCTGCCGACCAAATCTCCGATGGGGCATAGGGGGAGCTCGAGATGTTCATTCATGGCTGCTTTTGCTCCACACGCTGCATGTCTCGCGCTTTACGGGTTGGCAATGGCGCAATAATTCGACATGCATGCACATGCCTGCCTGCCTTCGAGCTCCATGGGAGAGAAGTTTCATGGGGCGCTGGGTCGTCCTCACCCCGATGTGAGAGCTTTATGGTAGGCCTAGCTTGCCCGCTGGCTCAGCTAACAAAAATCAAAGGGATCGAAGAGAGAGAGAGAGAGAGAGCTATTCGGCTACAGGTAATCGAGCTTCTTCCTTGGACCTTCGTCCTCTTTTGCAGTTCTAGCTACGTGCTGCCTTGTGTATTGGGATCGTTAATCGATGTGTATATTGACTCAATGGTGGTCTGCATGCTGTAATAACTTCGGGATGCTTGGTTCCTTTGCCCATCCCTATCTAGCCTTGTCTAACAAGGTTAATTAGTGGATTCACGAGGAATAGACCAGCAAAAACTGTCGGATTGTGTGTCGTATCTATCTACTGAATGACTGTACTGCTAGATATTACAATAGACGTGTAACGCTTATATCGAAATAGAGTTAGTCAGTGTACAACTCTAACGCTTATTACGAAAATATAGTTGTATTACTTATACAATTGTAGCAGCTCTCGTATCTAGATCTGGTTAATCTGTCATAATCAATAATGTGGATCTTTCTTTTTCCCATCTGATTAATGTAGAAATTTATAACCGTTGAGAGAGTATGTGTTGGCTTTTTTTTATTGTTTCCATAATATAATGGATTTGTAATTTAAAATGGTGTTAGAACAAGCCACTGCATTCACTCTCTGGGAGGCTAGAAATTTCTATACAATTAATTAGAAATATTTGCATCACTTAATTAGGTGTTGTATGTTCAGATTATAATGATGTAGATTAATCATCTATAGGATTGAGAACAAACACAACTATATTTCAGATGTAAGAATCCATACAATGAACAATGATTAGACAAGTAGTGGCTAATGCTACATTAACTTAGTTGGCTCTTGTTGAATTCTGTATTGACATTTAATTTGTTCAAACATAATTATTGTTTTTAGACTCAAACATGTGCACTCATACGTACACACTTGCTACGATGTTCTTGAAGCATGTCTGAGATTAATTTTGGAGGCGACAAAGCACGTGGTTACCCAAACTGGTAGAGATTACATTGCCCCAAGCTGTTTAACTCACTCAAGTCAGCTTTGCATCAAATCAAAGTGGGGAAAAATCAAAGCCCTGCAGGCAGAGGCAGAGGCAGAGGCAGTGCACAAAAGATGCGTGTTTTTTTATTTTTCCTGGGGATCTCTGCTTGCTGGTTGCATTCTCCTGGAGAGAACATACCTTAGTGGCGAGAAAAGAACGGGGGTTGAGGACTCCAAATCGTGGACCGTTCTTTTTAATTTATATTTTTTGAACAGATAGAAGGAGTGATTTTTTGTCACCGTTTTAAAACGATTTATCAATAATATCTTTTTAAAATAAAATATTAATATTTAGTTTATTCACATAAAATACTTATACTAAAATTATAAATTATCAATCATAAAATAAATTATAGATGATAACACAAAAGAACACAACCAATGGCAGCTGACGGAATGCCCACACATCTGCATGAAATCATCGCATCGCGTCTGCATGGGATAAAGCATCCCCCATTTTCCCAGGAGCTGACATCACCATACGTAGGCTTGTCAGTAATCGGATTTCAGCGAGATCCTAATGTTGGAGCCATACAAACCACACGTGTCCATCCGCGAGCCTTGGATGAGTGGCTGAAAAATATTTTTTTACTCTAGATGTGATTGCACATCTCTAATATATCACCTAATCGAATTTGACATCATGATTTATCATTTCGTCTGAAATGAATTTCGCCCCCTTCGAAACATGATTGATTCGGCCAAATTTTGGCCGGATTTGGCCCTATTAGATATTTATTCAAATTTCATCCAAAATTTAGTTAAATTTTATTAAAATTCAAATGCTATTTGAAAATTTCATCCAAAATTTTGGAAAAAATTTTGGTATTTCGCCGCTTTTGCCACACTCTGATTTTTTTTTGCAAAACGAATGATTTTTTCCTATTTGACACACTCTTTTTATCATTTTTGGTATACTTATATATTGATTATAAGATATTTCAATGTGAACCACACAAAAAATACAAAGGAGTATATAGTTTTTAACGTATTTTACAAATACCTTCATATATACATATAAAAATAGTATATCTAAAACAATATACATACCACCTCTGAAAAATATACATTGAGATAAATAAAGGAATATTTCACCTCATGCCCTACTTTTGGCATATCACAACTCCTGCCACCTACATGAATGAAATGTGTTTTGACACTGAATCAATGGTCCTAATTAAGCAGGGGGTAACCGGGCGGGACAAAAAAAGATATGGAGGATAACTGAGAATAGCATGCAAAATCACACTTTTGTGCAGTAGCTATTGGTCAGGCATGGTGAAAAAAAAATAAGGGTAAAAGAAAGAGAGAGAAACTTGCACAAGATCCAACAACTGCATCCAATGCTACATGAAGTGAGTGTGCCTGTGTGGGTTTGCTTTATGTGGGAGAAAAGCTGGGAGCAAAGGGGACATGGAGCATGTCAGGGCAGAGGCAGAGGATGCCCACCATGTATTCATGTTTACATATATGTCAGCACTACCAAGGCCAGCTTTTTGTTCCTTTTTGGACCTTATGCTATCCACTAAGTACTAATACTACGATACTCCCCAAATCTCCCATGCATGTGCTACTACTACAACTGTTATCATCTCATCAATATTACCAATGCATTTGATCTGGTTGGGACAAAGACCCTCTCCTTTTGGACAACAATCTATGGGAATTGATAAACGTTACCTTTATGTTTTCTTTCAAACTATCATCTAAATTTCTGACCGTTAGATCAGAGATCTAATGACCACGAATTCCTCCCCCTTTAAAAATCCCCCCTAAAAAAGATACCATTGGATCTCTAATCTAATGGTCAAAAATTTAGATAATTACTTGTAAGAAAATATCTAGATGATAGCTAGACACTCCTATAATTTATTCATGATGATCCCCCACTATTGCCCAGTAGCCTAGCACCCCCAATGGAAAGGAGAGACGGCCTTTGGCCACCATGCATGATCAACCTTAAGATAAAGTAAAAATAAATAGGGTGATTTTTTAAAGTGAATTTTTTAATGATTTCTTGAGTCTAAAATTATGTTGCATCGTCTATATTGATATCTTTACTATCTCAAAAAATATTAATAAAAACCAACTAAAAGTCATCAGCATAGGGAAAAAAAGGGCTTCCTTTTGCCTTCCTCCTTCGCTTTTGCCCTTTCATGCAAATCACTGTTCAAAAGACACCACTTTGGCACATCACACCAATAAAACTTCCTGTATGGTTAATGTTTGGGTGATGTGATGTCATGGGCCGGGCAACAGTACAACCTGTCAAGTGTAGCCCAGCTTTTCTGGCTTTAGGCAGTCGGCTCGGAATTCAAGCCCCATAAATAGATGATGAGAATATTGTAGCGCAAACCGTAGAGTAAAGAGTGCGTGGTGATTTATGATTTTTTTTATTATAGTTAATTTATATTTTTTATTATAATTGAGTTGATTTATTTAATATAATTAAATTTAAAAAATAAAAATAGAAAAAATATGCTAACCCATTACAGATAATGCAAAGGAATACGAGAAAAAAAGAAAAATCTAAAATAAAAAATAATTTAAAAAATGAAAGTGAGAAAAAAGCCAGACGCAGTTACAGAAGCTCAGTTGAGCGTGGCCTAAGATCTAAGGCCCGTTTGGATTGGAGGAGTTTTGAAGAAAAAGTACATAAATTCCCTTTCCTATGGAATGGCTAAGATTTGCCTGTTTGGATCAAAGAAAGTGCCAATCCCTTTCCTCTGGAATGTTGTTGCTAGCCCACGATTTCACAGGAAAATAAAACTCCATCCAAACCTCTTTGAAAAATTTCTTTCGATTTGGAAAGCAAACAGAGGGGGAGAAGGCTAAAAGGAACATGCCTCAATATTTGCTAGCAGTGAGATTAAATGGAAATTTTTTTGTACTGATGTTTTTATACTATTTCTATGTATCTCCCTCAAGTTTTTTATTCCTGTATTCCAAACATCTCTTCCTGTATTTTTTTTGTGTGTTTTCTAATCCTCTGTTTTATCTTTACATTCGTACAACTTTCCTATATTTTTTTCCCATTCCTCTATTTTTCATTCCTGTGTTCCAAACTATCCCTAGACCATTGGATGTTATATCGGATGATAAGAAGCATATTTAACCGCAAGTTACTATGAATTGCTGCAATTGCTTCAACTACGGTTGACCCCTCCGATACACAAATTAATATCCACGGTCTAGGGTATCTTAGAAAATATGTATGAGTTGCTTTAACATTTGGTATAAATCTAAGTTGATCTAACTCAATTAAGAAGAATCTTGGTTTTCTTTCTTTTTCTTTTTTTAAAAAGATCCTCCGATTTGTATTAATAGCAACTCATAGATAGATAAAGCACATAAATACCCAACTTTTTACGTTAAAGATTATAAATGAACAGCTTGTTACCATAAAATCAAGGCTTTATGTTCATGTTTCTATATGAAAGCTCTGTATTCTTAAGATGGTCAAAATATAAAGAGTGAAATTCTCAAATATAAATAAACCCGATAAAGCCCAAACTGGCTTAGGCTGACAGTGGTCCTATTCTTTTGGACTATAGCTGATTGCTTTTAACTACGACAAATGGCTTTTCACTGTACTTTTCGAGACGGTGTACACGGTTTTAAACTCGGGAAGTTGTTTGAAAAAGCCACTTTAGGAAACCACTTGAAGAAACCGCTTCATTTTATTTCGCTTTGGAAGCCAAGGAAAAAACAAAAAAAACAAGACCGATATATATTTTAATAGAACAGCCCAACAACCCAACTCTATACGGACTGTTCTTTGATCCATCCCTCAAAATAAAGCCCAATTGCCTAAAGAGGAAAACCGAAGAAAAGGGCGAGCGAGAAAGGGAACTTCGCCTTGGGACGCAAACCAGTATAAGAAGAGAAGATAAAGGAATATTAGTATTTCACGCAAACCAGTCTAATTGTTTAAAGGGTATGTATAATAATTTATTTTTTTATATTACCTCTAAAATTTCTAAGTCATCTAAAAATCATACTATAGACAATCTTTCTAATATTAAATTATTTCTTTAATTATATTATATTATTTTTAATATAACTTTCTGTCCCACATATCTTATAATTTGTATTGGTTTATAGAACTCAAGTTATCTCTTATATAATAAAGTATATTATTTTTTTACTTCCTCTTTCTTTTATATAAATTTTTATTTATTTAATATAATTAAATAACAGTTAAGATGATATTGTTGGAGATTTCCTAATATGGTCGTCTTTTTAACGGCTCGTCGGCCTTCCACGGAAACAGCAGAAGAGAAGAGAAAGGGAGCTCCACCTTGGGACGCAAACCAAGCGAAAATATCCACCGATTCATCTCGCGCTGCTCGCGGTCGCGGTGACCGCAAGAAGGAAAGGAATCGAAGGCGACGATGGCATCGTCGTGCAGAGCCCTCGCGCTCCGCTCCCTGATCCTACCCGACCCCCTCCACCACCTGAACCTCCGCGCCGCCGCGTCGGCCCCGGCTGCGGCGCGGTCTCCTCCTCGCCGCCGCCGCCACCGCCATATCCGCTGCTGCTCTAGCTCTACCTCCAGCTCCGGAGGAGGCGGGGGCGGGGACCAGGGACAGCCGCCCCAGGAGGCCGTGCTCGAGGCCATCTCAAGTGAGGAGCTCCCCCGAGCCATCTCCCGTTTAATTCTTGGTGCCTTTTCTCGTTGTTGTCTCAGTGATTGCGGCTCCAGCTCCGTGGAGTTGAAGAGCGGGGATATGAATTGGTTGATGTGCGATGGTTGGATTTTTTTAGGGCTTATGGAAGTAGACGACGATTGGGTGATGTTCTTGACGGAATTGGAGGAAAACTGGATTCGCGTTAGTGGCTTTGTTTGATATGCTACACAGTGCTTGCTCACGAGCGTACCAAGAATTGAACTTGTCTTCTATAGCGTCTTTGTACTCGATGAAATCAGTTATTGCCTTACAATTATGATCGTATAAATGTGGTGTATATGCAGACAATCCTGTTAGCACACTGTGTGTTCCTCTTGTGTATTCTTGTTGATTGTTCCTCTTACGTATTCTTGCGATTTTTCCATTCTGAATACTGAATAAATTGGATTCTAATCCTAGATAGCACGGATTCATTATTTTCTCGGACATATGATACCTCCTGTTTTTGAAGAGTATAACTTCATGGCTCAAAATGAATGCACTAGGAAAATTATGTTTTGTTTGCTGTCACAAGGGCATGACAGGCACCAAAATGAAATTGATGAGTAGGGATTGGATTGTCTTCTATTGATCAGTGCAACGATGAATGGTCACATTTTCAGTTTACCTAATAGACTAGTTTGTGGTTACATTGCATACTAAGATTATGATGAAAGAATTTTGCCCTTGCTGTTTTTTTTGGCCTAGGATGACTTGCACTGAGCTCAAATTTTTTGTCTTGATGTTATGACATTATTCCCCATTTAATTCAACTGATTTTTCTTTTGCTGAAACCAGAGGTAGCAAGGTCTAAAGGAAGGGTCGCACTCACAACAAATATGGTCCTTGGTGGTACTGTGGCAGATGATTCAGGCGATGAGTGGCTTGTTTTGGATCAGAAGGTGTCCTCTTAATATCCAACTTGTCCTATTTGTTGCTGCAGTTTCAGTGCAGGACATACCTACAATAGCATTATATTTTTTTTTCGGAAGTATGAGTAGGAGCTCTTTATACCCTTGTATTTTGATAAAATCTGAGAACCCTTGGTGTATATGGAAAGTTCCTTCGTGACAACATTTTGTCATGTAAATGCTCCTTCTGGAAGTTAGATATATCAGCTGGTCATGTTACATCAATAGCTTTTGTATGCATGCCAATGTAGGGTTTCGGGGTATGCTCCTGATTTCATGAATCTTGGGTTTAGGGAAACCAGATCATGTGACTTGTCAGTTGTCACTGTATGACATAGTGAGGGTAGCCATGCCAGACTTTCTTTCTATATGCTTATGTCATGATAATGAGTGCTGCATGCTAATGCCAATTCTTTATCTGTACATAAGTGCATTGCTTTGGTCCATCCTCCTGGGTTTGAATTAAAATTTTTGAAGGAACCTTGAAAGACTTGAACTCTTGAATTTTTTTTATCGCTTAAAACACTATGCTATTTTGTTTCATAGGTAAATTCATATCCCACAGACAGAGGATTTACAGCAATTGGTACTGGAGGTGATGATTTTGTCCAGTCAATGGTTGTTGCTGTTGAATCAGTTCTTCAGGAACCCATTCCCAAGGTTGGTGTTTGCATCTGTTGAAAACATTCTTTTAAAACTACAATTATTGATAAATGCATAAAATATGCACAGACTTGGATTTCAGACTGCAAATTGCACTTTGTGTTACTGTATTAGCATATTATAGTAGTAGCTATGAGACAGTTAGGTTGTAGTAATGTGTAACTTCGTTGGATATTCTCGAGTATTCCTACTACTACATATTACGAACTACGAAGACAGTTTATCTCAGCATTTTTGCTATTTTCCTTCCATTATATCTTATTTCCTGAATTTCTTAACATAGATCTCAACTTGGTTTGTACAGGGACGGGTTTCGCAGAAATTATCTTCTAGGGGGAAATATGTTTCTGTAAAAATCGGGCCAATACGTGTGGTTTCCAGCGAGCAGGTAACCCCATGTTTCCCCTTATGATCAAATACATTGTATTAAGCAACTGACATGTCCATTTACAGGGTTTGTTGTTCTTCTTATTTCTTTTGCATGCACATAATAATATAATATGTGACATGGCTTCGATTGTTGTCTTTCAGGTCCAAGCTGTCTATCGTGCCATGAGAAGAGATAACAGGATGAAATACTTTTTATGAACCGCAGTTACATGTCCTGTACTCCTGTATGTTCCATCTTGTAACACCAGCGACCTATTATGCATTTCGCCATACTTGTAAGTACAGCTTTAAATGAAAAGATAGCAGTTATTTCCAGTTTGTTGGCCCCCTTGTGATGCGAATTTTCCCGTTGCAGGCTTAGAGCTTCTGTAAATTGAAGGGAGCTGGGAAGCATCTTTTATGTGCCATTCAATCCCTAGAAAAAACTGCTCCAAACCATGTGCTACGATGTAACTGAACAATTTCAATTACAGTCTAGTGTAGCGATCACGTTTAGCTACTACTTATCATCAAAGATGCATGCTATTATTATTTTATAGTTCGTGGAAACGAGCAAGAAATCTGTATGCATAGCAGGTAAAAGAGAGAAATTCTTGGCATTGTGTCACTGGCAATTGCCTGTTCTTTCAATGTAATTATCTCCAGAAACACCGGTTTAAGCATATGGAGTGATGGGATTGTAAAGTTTCCATTCTTGGTCCATTGTGTTCACTATTTTAGGTATGCAAGTTCTGCGAAATGCTAATAGATGCATGCAGGTAAGAACATTTCTGAACTCACCAAAAGTTGGTTTATTTATTTAGTGGAATTAACATCCGGAATTCATGATTACTGACACCACCACAACGACTATCTCCAGCCTCCCAGATATAGCTCTTCAAAGTACTGCATTACACAGCTACGTTTACAACTTGTTTAAATTGGCCGCTTCAAGATAAATGCGATTGCTCTACATAACAGGCCGGTGATACTTCAAATCTCCATGCGTTACAAGCGATGTGCTAGAGAGCGAAACATTGGTACTGATCAGTCGATGAACAGCTGAACCCTATCTCCAGTTGTATCCTCCGAATCAACCAGCACTTTTCCTTTCTGGAGGTTATCTGCGCCCTGAAGCATTTCCATGATATTGACACCAGCTAAGCCTGTGAAAATGCAGACGGGGAAATGGTCACTATGGAACACGGCCAGCATATTTGCCCGTTCATGTGCTGCTTGAGAATAGAAATAGAAGTACAAACCTGGAATACCTTTGGATACCCCTTCTAAGAATCCAGCCTGTTGCAGAAAAGGGGAAAACAGAGCAAACAGCCAGTCGTAATAGAACTTACGTTGAGATAGAAACTGAAGATGCGGTGTTAATCACCGAGTGAAGTTCTGAAGCACAAAATTGCACTTAGATTGAAAAGTTTAATGGTCATCATCGTACATGTATACCGTATAGTGCTTTTTAGTGTCTCATGCGAATTTCACAAATTTGCACTTAGATTGAAAAGTTTAATGGTCATCATCGTACATGTATACCGTATAGTGCTTTTTAGTGTCTCATGCGAATTTCAAACTGTGTATGAACAAAACAAAGTTTTATTGATTGCCCATCGGTGCGTGTGGGAGAGGGGGAGGGGGGGAGAGAGAGAGAGATTGTTCTTACAGGTCCTCTTGCATCGATCTTGTCAACTCCATTTTTTTCTTTAACCTTTAATCGAAGTATGACAGATTCTTGTTGACTTGCAGCCCTGGATTTTGTTCCTCCCTGGCTTCTTTCTTCACTTGTAATACCATAGTAACCGGTGATTCAGAAAAAGGATGTTAAACATATCAATCTTTAGTAATGGTATAAATCCCCATAGCTCACCACTTGGGAATGATGATTGGGCTTGTGAGACAATATATTGTTTTTCTTCTTTGTAATAGCGGTTGAACCCTAGAGTATCCTTGATCTCCTGAAAAGATGGCATGGTGCCAGGTGGGGGTACGCGGCCACCTTTTATCACAAGTAGAGCATCCTGCAAACCAGAGATTCATGTACTATAAATAATAAGTGGTGCTTCCCAGTCCAAATTGAACAGCTACCTATGGTAATACTGGCACTCATAGTATGTTATATGTACATCTACATGCATTGAAAGATGTTAGGTTGCTACAGAAAATCTGCATACAGCTTTCCAAGAAACACGTTATACTTAGGTAATGTCGTAATGAACACAGACCCATCCATCACCCATGCTTATACTTGGGTTATGTGCTCTGCAACTTTACTAGGAACACCTTATACATGAGAAATCTCTAGTTTGCTGAATAGAACTGGGATAGTTCTAAACATGGAAAAAAATCTTCAAGGAAAGATTAGAGGACATATTAAAATTATATATTAAATTCAGCTGAAAAGGAAAAAACAATGTGCAAAAACGTTATGAAAGGGTATTGTGCAAGAACCTAAAATAACGTAAATGATTCCATGCAATAAATGAAGGTTCACAGTTCCTTAACTAATCATACGGGGACATCAAACCAGCTGTGATGGACTGATGGGTATGTCACGATTGGTAAGTCTGAGTTAGAAGAACATTGAGGTGGCTCCAAACACCAGCGGTATGGGTCGGAGGGTTAAGAATTTCCATGTAGGTTAAGTAACATCACATTCTCTGGAAATTTTGCTACAGTTATTATTGGTGATTTGTGCATGCTTCATGTCTCATTGAATTGTGGACCTCTTTTACAACAGCATTTAGCTAATCTTTCTGGTCCTGTGGAAACTAAGGGCCTGTTTGGCAGGGCTCTTACTCCCAGATTCTCAACTGGAGCAGTGGGAGCCCAGCCAAACACCCTGGCTCCTGGTTTTTCAGAATCAGGATCACTCGAGGAGCAGAGCGGCCCATAGTTAATTTTTCCGGAGCGAGGTTGGGGTAGCTCCCCACGAGAGTCCGCCCCCAGTTACGTAATTGCCCTTGGAGTTGAGATGAAATTACCCACCATTTGCCATTAGACAAAACCAGCACCTCACCTCTCCCGTTCAGCTCACACCCGCATTTCTCATGCGTCACCCCTCTCCTCTCTCTTGCCTGCATGGTGGTCTCCATGCCCTAGCCGCCGGCCAGGAGCCCTTCGCCGCCGGTCCCCTCTAGGCGACACTCGGTCCTGCTTCCCCTCGCTGGTGCACTCAGTCAGGGCTGGTTGTCGCCGGAGCAGTTCCTCCCACCGGTACAGTGCGCCCTCGTTGCTGGAGTTCCTCGCCGACCGCCCTACTCCCCCTTGCCGCTTCTTTCCTGGGACCCGTCTAGGTAAGAGCCCGGCCGCCGACGCCCTTGCTCCTTGCCCTCCCTCCTCTTTGGTTTGTATTGTGTAGATCTATGCTGGATTTGCAAATTAGAGGAAAATGTGTAGGATATTATGAAATATTTTGGTTGTGATTTGTTAGGATTCGGTCCTATTTTGGATTTGTACAGATCTGGAATTTCTTGATGACTGCATTAAGTATGTCTGTTTGTGATTAATGGCAGATGGTACATGAACAATAGCTAGCACATGTACTGCAAAGTGATTCTCCTTTTTCTTTTTCTTTTTTTGGTGCCTAGCAAACAAATAGCATCTGGTTTTTTTGGATTCATATGTATAGTGCTAGTTGCTCTGGAATGATTCATTATTGGCCTAGCAAGCGCCATATGTGGAATGATTGGAAGCATACACTAGTGTTGATAGTTCTTGCATCAGGAAAGAGGCCTGTTACTGCTATTACTTGTTAATGAACAAGTCTGTTACTGCTTGTACATGAGTTCTGACTTGATGACAGTTCAGTAGAAATGTGTTACTGCTTGCATGCTTTGTGTAGTACAGGATGAGTATGTCAGGATGCGCAACGAGTGGGTGCAGATGAGCACATCTGTGACTGGAATGCTCCAGATGTAGGGGGCAATTCTGAGGAGAGATGCTACTAATAGTTTATACTCACAGAAGTGTTTAGCAAATTGCGAGGATCAGAGACTGTACTTGATTGAGTTGTGAGAATGATGCTTGGGTAGAAATGGATCAGTTTATTGTTATAGTGTACAAATTGTATGAGATTTCACATGGTTCAGTCAAATTTCTCTCGATGATGGTGTATTTTGTTACTGAAGTTTTCATAATGTTTTTGCCAATTGAGTTGTAGAAGAATAGGCACAGACACCACACAACTAAAGGGCTGGGGTGGCTTTGTATATATATAGCCCGGTGCAGGTATACAAGAAGAGCGCATACAAGGAAAACGTATATAAGAAAAGTATATGTTATACAAGGATTCTAATATGAGTAAACTTGGTTACAATGATTTTTGGTTACTCTCTGATCTTGTCACTATCTGAAATTAGTGTGACAATTACCATTTGGTTACCCTATGAAATCTGAACATCCTATGCTTCATATGGTATCGCATTCAAATTAAATTGGTCATGAGAAATTTGAAAAAAAATCAGAATTTTGTGTACAAATACAAATGAATATATTACAAATAGACTAGAAGTGTTAAAACCAGAGGTAACATGGACTTTTTGCCACCAATCCTTTCTTTCAGAGTTTTGGGGGCCAACCTCCTACCAAACGCTTCCCATAGCTCCAGATTCTCAATGGAGTGGATTCTTAAAGAATTAGGAGCAAGAGCTGAAAAATCAGAATCTGAAGCTCTATCAAATAGGCCCTAAGTAGACTTTTAAGGTGACTTCTGCTCAATCACATGTTCGGCGCACTGGAGGTTAATTGGTTAAGTAGGATAATGCTCCCCTAAGCCTATGTGGAATCTGAAACACACCTCTCTTGTATATGGTCAACTAGCTCCATTTCTTCTCATATTATATGTCAAGACTCAGGCTCTGCAGGAGTTCAAAAACTGACTTATATTTCCAATGGGACAGCATGCAACCGCACTGGAGATTCCAGCACAGATAAATGCATGCTAATGGTGAGTGAACCAGTCCTAGTTGGTAAACTGTTATGTAATCATACCAGAAATTAATAACCGTCATCAATCTTTTCTTCTTTTTTGCGGGAATACTTTCATCAATCATCAGTGGCAATGAATAAAAAACAAAAACAAAATTATTGAACCCAATGGTTTCCAATTGGTGATTCCATAAGGATGAAGTGTGTGGATTATCTAACCTACAGTATTGACCTATAAAGGAGGATACAGCGACGCTTTAATGCAAGGGAGAGCACATGTAGGCAAATGAGGTATCAGAATTCAGAAGTTTCAGGGATATGCAGACATGCAGTGTAATAAGCATGAAACAACTTAATTATTATGAGGAAGAATGAATAATAAATAGGAATTAAAACTCCCATGTGCTCTTGTTCAAACAAATTAGCTATGCCAGTGATTTCTATGGACACTCGGGTGAGTCAGTGGTGACCAGAATGTGATCATAATAAGAAATAATGGCACATGCTTCACATATATAAACAACAAACCTCCATTGCGCGCATTGATACCCCAATTAGGGACAATGGATAGACTACAAGTCTAAAACCAATCTCCTCAAGTTCAGCAGGGTTCAATATGGGAGTTTTACCACCACCTTCTAACATGTTTGCCTGCAGAACAAAGTGCAGAGTATGAATTTTCCTCATGTCACTGCTAGAGAAAAGGAACAACTCACAGGTAAATAGAAAAGAGGACACTTGGAAGCAGTCATCATTGATGAAGAAATATGAGCAACAAAACTAAATCGCAAGCATACATGTAGTCAAAGCAAAGTTTAGGGTGACATATCCATCTCTTTCTAATTTGTACACGCATGCATACTGGGAAAATATGACAAAATAGTGATGATGTAAGCAAACAATTTCACTGTACACACCTACAAAATTTATGTAAGGTGAGGTGCAACTTGTCAAAATCTAGCTTAGAGGCGGGTTTACATTCACAGTTGTTGTTCATGTGCCGAACTTCGACTCAATAAAAAAAATCAAGAATGCTGTCCAAGGATTTTTTTTTTTTTTTTTGGTATCGTAATGAAATTCATTGGCATGGAGGATGGGATTAAAAGGTTAGCACAAATAGATGCACTACAAACATAAAAAGACAAGTATTATCCTAGGCAATTTGGAAGGATGTGGGGACAACCGTAACTCTTGCACGATTATCTCAAGTATCTATAAAAGGCACAAGTACATAGAATACATCTAACCATCTTTGGAACTTCAGGTGAAATGGCACAAAACGCTTTCATCTCTTCTATTGAAGCAAGGGCATCAATAAATAGAACATCAGCTCCAGCATCAGCAAAAGCTTGTACTCTCCATAATGCTTCAGCAAGAGAAATAGCTTGACGAGAATCTGTCCTTGCCACAATAACAATGTCAGAGCCACTCTCCTTCCTAGCATCTACAGCAGCTTTTATGTGCATGATCGCTTCCTCCCTTGAGATGACTTTCCTTCCTTCAGTGTGTCCACATGCTTTTGGTGCCACCTTCAAAAATGGTATATCATATCTTTAAAAGAGAAACTAAAAGGAAAAAAGAAAGATCAATCATGGAAGTCTTCTGTTGATATTTTGATATAACCACAGACCACAGTAAGCAAATTTACAAAGGAAATGGAATGGTTCTCTGCTCGAAATGTATAATTCGAAATTCAAATCCACAAAAAGACAAACACGGTATACTGCATTCTGCAAACCTAAGAATTTATTAATTCAACATGTTGCATGTCAACCAGGTTCCATTTTAATGTAGGCGGTGACAAGATTTATCATCCAAAAAATCAGAATGGATTAACCTAGTTGTCGCAGTAAGTGAAATTTAAATAGTGCAAAAGCCACCATATGTGGTATTATGCTAGAAGCGGATGAAGATTCAGTTGGACCTCTGAAGGCCAGTAGGCCACCAACATCTTTCAAAAGAAACTCTGAATTATTCACCAAAAAGTCTTATGTATCAAATTTGTCCAAAAAATATGGGCATTGATTTTCAAGACAAGTGGAGCAACCAATCTATTGAAAGATGAGTCGATATTCCTTAGAAAGCAAACCTGATCTTCAAGCATGATTCCAGCAAACCCAGCATTAATATACCCTTTTACAGTTCTTTTGATGTTCATAGAATTTCCATAACCATTGTCTCCATCACCAATCACCGGGACTGATACTGCTTCGGTGATCAGACGCCCTTGGTCAATCATTTCTCCGTAGGAAATGAGACCAACATCTGGCAATCCAAGTCGCGAGGCAGAAACACAGAAACCTGAAAGGACAACATATATTAAGACTCCAATGCATGAAAATGAAATACCTTGCGCATCCACCAAAACTTTCTTTTACAGAACCCTGGACGAGTTCAGTAAGCAAAATACTGTCTAATGTTATTTCTAGGGCCTATCGCTGAGTAATTTCCACACTGGTCCTTTTCATCAACCAAATCAATGCAACAAATGTTTACTACCTCTTATCTTCCACAGTTGTAGTCAAACAATTTTACTCTTAAACATCAAGACACTATTGCAGTTTGTACTCTGTAGTCAAAACAGTCTCCGGAATAGCATTTGTTATTCTTTATGCTGACTTTGCATCCAGTTCTAATTGTAAAATTGTTAAATACGATATTTGTCATGATGACAAGTTACAAGTTTGCTTATAAGCTTATTGTTGCTAAATACAAGTTATAGCCAGTTAAATTTTAGCTCACATTTTTTTTTTGGTGTTGGTAATCCAGATTCCAGGGAGAGATATGGACTAGTTCCTTTCTCGCTCTTCTCAACAATATACATGTTCAGTGTGCAAAAAATTCAACAAACAAAAGGATCATTGTTTCCCACAGGTTATGCGAGACAGTAAGTTGATTGGTATACCTCGAACACTCGAAATAAACGGGATCGTGTTAGACTAATTTGCTCCGCTTGGTGTTAGACGTAGCACTACTGCGGTGACCAAAGAAGCTATCCACCAACCAATCATCTCAACCCAAACCCAACCCCACGAGGGTTTTTTTGCCACGACCGCCCGCGCGCGCACACGTGCAACAGAAGGAACAGGCGCCGCCGCGTGAATGAGAAGCGAGCGAGCGACCGCGCACCTCCCATGAAGCAGATCGGAAACCCCGCGCGCTCGACGAGGCGGGCGCCGAGCGCGTCGAAGCAGCAGGGCGCCTGGTGCGCGCCCGGCGACGCCAGGATCCGGCGGAGCGCCGCGGCCGGTGACTCCCCGGGCCGGGGGGCGGGGGCGGCGCCGCCCTCGGGAGCGAAGTAGGGGCAGCGGGCGGCCATCCCGGCGCTGCGGCGGAGGCGGTGGGGTTCGCAGAGCGCGACGAGAAGGGGATTGAGGCGAGGGATTGGGGGACTGGACTGGAGAGCGGAATGGTGGCTTCGCGTGGATACTCCGAGTCAACCTAGTCAACAAGTGGGGCACGGATCCCGTGACTCTCTTCAGTGGGCCACGGGCGAAAACTCGAGACTTTCTGCGACATCTACCAAGCTTGGGCCGTCTCTGAACCCAGCTTCTGGAAAAGCCCAGCGTGCCGAACTTGGCCCGGGCCTCCGAGATAGAACCCAACCAAGCCGGACCAAAAATGCTCAGCTCTTTCCCTGAAAAACTCTCAAAAAGAAAAGAAAAAGGAAAACTCTATCCCTGCAAACCTCTCAAAAAGAAAAGGAAAAGAAAAACTCTATCCCTCAAAAAAAAAGATAAGGAGGTCGTCTTTCTGTGTATATCCTAAGACAAATCTAAGGATATTTTTTCCTAGTGTCAATTTATGTAACTTCATTATTTTATTAAATATCCATGGCTCAAAATTTCGATCACGCTGTACGTACGTTGCGTTCCATGCCATGTTAAAAAAAAATCTATCGCGTGCAGAACCATCCAGCGGCACCGTGCACAGATAGGCGTGCTCAATCGCGTCGCATCGATACACCGTTCATTAGATGAAAAAGATACTATTTTGTCCAATAGTAACAAATCAATACTTCGTTTGACAGCGATCAAATACCAAGGATCAATCAAAAATGAAATACACTTGATTTGACTCAACTACCTTATATATATATACAAAATGAGTGAATGAGGTGTTAGAGAGTGCTCTATTGTTCAAAGATGTTAAATTAAATCTCTAGCATTGTCCTTGAGCTAGTGAGAGAGTATTTATACCCCCACCAGCCAAATATAGCCATTGCAACACAATCTCTAAAATTTTCAGGGTAAACGGTAGTACCGCTGTACAAACTACGGTATTACCACACCTTGATGTAACATAACAGCTATATCAGAGCCTTTGAACTAGTCGTTGAAATTCGGCGCGGTACTATCGCCGTTGTAATCGTGGTAGTTCTGATTTCTGGCATGGTACTTCTGTTTGTCTCAAGGGCCAAAACTTAGTAATCTTAGAAAATCTATCTCCATCCATCTGGACACTTTGGTAGTAAGCTCATCAAAAAACTCTGTTTTTGCACATTTTTTATCTTTCAAGTGATTTCTCGATCTAGGGGTTTTGATTTGATTTTGTCGGTGTTCTAAATTGATGTGATATGTGGAAATATATCTAGAGTCATCTTGGCTATCATCCACCCACGAGCAAGTTGTATTAATCGATTTAGATTTTTAATCGGTTTTGGTGCAATCTATTTTAAAACTGAAAAAGGTCTCAATTTTGGTCATATTTTTCACGATTGATTAATGGAATAGGTTCGTAATATCCTAAAAAGGATTCTTGCAAGTTTTTATGTCATTTAGATTTACGAATCAAAAGTTACATAGATTTTTCGTTCCTGATACAGTGCTAAAAGTTTTGCTCTTTCCCTGATTTTAGTGGTCTTATAAGATCACCCTCGTCTTATTTCGATCATGCTGGTCTTATACGACCACATTGATCTTATTTCAATTACATTGTTTGGTTTAACCACACAGGTCTTATTAAGACCACGTTGTTTGGTTTGACCACATTGGCTTATACAACTACATTGGTCTTATTTCGACCATATTGTTTGGTTCAACCACACAGGTCTCATTTTGACCACATTATTTGGTTTGATTACACAGGTCTTATTTTGACCACATATGTCTTATTTCAATCACATGGTCTTGTTCGACCACTTTGATCTTCGACTATACATTGGTTTTTGACCACTCTTTAGTCTTCGACCACTCTAGTCTTTTCAATCACATTGTTTTTTTCTATCACCTGAGTGTCTGTTGGTTTATTCTTTACTCTTAATCTTCATAGCTTTTCATAGCTACTGGAGTAAAGATTAGAAAATATTTGGAGGAAAATTGAAAGCACCATTCACCCATCTCTGTTCCCATCTTCGGTCCTACAACTCCTTTTTTATTTTTAAGTTTAAATTTATACTCCACTGAAGAACATCAAGAGCGTGAGAGACACCAGACATCAAGATCTTCTAGCTTTGTGGAACAAGATTGTGACTTTCAAAAGCTTTTGCAGCCTAGCTCAGAATGGAATGATTCTTTACCCCACGTAAGTTCAACCATATGCCTATCAAATGCAACCATAGTCCATAGGTTATATGTCCATAAGAGGCAAGCATGGCACGCCCCTCACATCAAACCACCGCTGCCTCTGGAACTGTATCAGAATTCTGTCGAAATAGAGCTGTGAATAGCAGCATTACCACTTGAACGGCGACTGGACGTGAGACTTGCAGATGACGCTTGAGGAGTATGGCTTCCCCAGAAGAGGGAGGATCATAAGCTGAATCTTCTCCACGCATGGCTTCCCTGACACCGATTGCAAACGAGGCCCATCTGGAGCGCCAACAACGGCCTCGCTACTCTCTCTCTCTGCAGGGTCGAGCAGTACTGCCACTGCATGATCTTCGGTGGCTGCATTACCAGAACAAGCCATATATGCTGTTTTTTTTTTTTTGAAGAAGTCGCAAATGCTGTTATCTTAAGCAGTGCTTCAAGGTAGCAAGGAAAAATGATGCAGAATGCATCAAGATCTCCTCACCTTACCTGCAACGCCTCGTGATTCCTGAGAGGAATTGCTCGGGTTAGAGCAACTCCAGCAGTAGCCCTTAAAACAAGGTCCCTACTTTTCATTTGAGAGCTCCCCTACTTTTGAGGGCCCTGTTTTCTGGGTTGCACTTCAGCAGGAGCCCTCAAAACAGAGCCCCTACTTCTCAATTCTCTCTATTTCCTCACACACTATATGCATATGTATGGAACAAAAGTACAATG